>JANFOE010000196.1:0-695816 GCA_025667525.1 Glebionis coronaria
ATTATATATATATATATATATATAATATATATATATATATATATATATATATATATATATATATATATATATATATATATAAATATATATATATATATATATATATATATATATATATATATATATATATATATATACTAGCGTCGTAACCCGCCAAACGGGCGGGGTCGTTTGTTTTGTTGTTTAAGAAAGTTTATTGTTTGTGTGTTTTTAGTTTTTTTTTAAATTTATCTTTTAGTATTTTTTTTGTTATAATTTATGCTTAAGTAACGGTAAATTTATGTTTTTATTTTTTTTATAAATTGTTAATATTATCTAAATTAAAAAAAATATTCTAAAGTCCATGTGTATGACAAAAGTTCAATGTAAACTTTTGTTTAACATAGACCGAATCAACTAATCACATCTACTCATTTAAAAAAAAATACCAGCTTCATCATTTAAAAAAAATCACACAAAACGTTAATCGTTACGCAAAACAAAACATACCATCACAACAAAAATTAAATCATCTTTCTATCGAGGAGCACATGTATATATACTTTCGACGAACTTTTTTTGATAAAATTATATATGATTCGTATTACGAATGCTATATGTTTTTCTAAAATCATATATGATTCGTATAACGATGTATATATGATTTTCTGAAATCATATATTTTGGAAATCATATATGATTCGTGATACGGATGATATATGATTTTTTCAGATAAAAAAAAAATATTCATCTAAAGTTTATACATGTGCCCATCGACAAAAAGATGATTAATTTCTTGTTGCAATAGTGTAATTTTTATCATTTGATGATTTACTGTTTGTGAGATATATAATTTTTTAAAAAGAGGTGGGAAATGAGTTTTATAAAAAAAATGAATAAATATAATTAGTTGATTATGTTTATGCTAAATTAGTGATTTACATTGATCTCAACTCTCAAGTGTATGTTGTACTATTGTGTAAGTAAATTAGTGATTTATTTTTTAAATTTACGAAAAACTCAATTGCTCAAAATACTTGTTGCCCAAAAAGTATAAGTCGCTTATAAAATATAATGATATAAATACCTTACGCACAAACTATAACATTTCTTATATATGATGTTCATAAACTATAACATTCTATAGGATTATGCACCCTAATGCTACGAATATAAAGTTGACCACTGTGGTGGAAGTATTCGTAGAAAATGGTGAAGATTCACTTGTTGAATGTGTTAATTAACTAATTGTATATTATTAGTTATGGACCTCTCCTGTAGGAGTGTAGGTGCAATAATGTCAAAGTATCCGTAGCACATTTTTTAGTTCCAACTGCTCGAATAAGCAATAGGATGATCTTAATTCTTAAGTCGAAAAAGAGAATATACCAATCTGTACGTATCTTTTTAAGCATTTCAATGACGAGAATATCTTAAGTCATTTGTGAAATAAACGAAGTTGTTCTAAGTATTTTTTTTTTTTGAACAATGAACAGTTACAAAAGATAATATACCAATCTGTACGTATCTCTTTAAGCATTTCAATGACGAGAAAAAAAAACATGGAAACAATCTGTTTACCTACTTAGATTTGAAACTAATCAACAAAGTACCAAAAAGATCCTAGGCAGTCGCTTGAGCACATGAATTTGATCTAGAGAATGGGTAACATCTTCTCGAATGACAAACACGTAACATCTTCTCGGAAGTGTGCATCAACAGTTAGTCCTGTGAGCCTAACACCCGTTTGTATTACTGTATCGCAACCTTATTATCTCATGTACTTCTAATAGGAAGCCAATCATTTCGATGTTCTGAACGGACCAGACCCACGGTTTACCTTTTCAGCAATATCTATTGCCCATTGTCGTGACACTTTTAGTAACTCTAGAGGCGGGACAATAGCTTCACTGAGACCTATGCAAAAAGGAACACCAAAATTAGTCAAGACAATAGTAGGTTCCGCTATCACCCTTGGGCCATTTCTCTTTTCCCCTTCGTATATTACAGGTGAAAGACTTAAGCATTGCCTGTGCAAGATCTGGTGCACCATCAGCCACAGTTCCCTGATATGATAAATTATAAACAATGAGTACTTAATAACATATAATTACCGTCTTCAATAAATATGAGAAACATCATAAATAACCTGGATGAATTTATGAATGGCCTCGTGTTGATTTATAGCAAAAAAATTAAAGACGTTATTTTAGAAACACATACCTGAAGGGATCAATTCATCTCGTTACACAACTTGTAGCCAGAAACAAATGCGTAATTTGAACGACGACATAAATGGACCAAAAATAAATGGACACCTGAAAGCCAGCATTTAGTTATCCTCTATGTTACCAGGGACCATAAAAAATAACATAAAATTTAACATAATATCTGGTGACGGTTACCAGAAAATAAGCTGGTGGCGTTGGGAAGAACACCAACTACTGCCGTAATTGATGTCTACTTTAGCAGGTTAATTCAGTTATGCCTTCTGATCTTGAGACCTACAAAATTACAGAAATGTGTAAGTTCGCAAGCAACAAACTACGAATTGTTTCAGATTAAGTTTATCCTGTGTTCTAAAGATTGTAGAAATATACATAAATGGTGATTGTGACCAGTTTACGTGTACATTGGTCAATTCGGGTAAGTTTTATCTCTAGCGGGTTTAATCAAAGATAAAAATTTAACGGGTCAAAAGTTACACAAAAGTGTATTTTACACTTCATAAAACCTCCAAAGTATTTAAAAACTTATATACTATTATCATGGAGATAGTATAATAGTCAGAGTCATATGTATTTAACATAGGTATATTTATATAAACTTTGAACAAAACAACGTTCTTTGTTAAATACTAAAACCAACCCAAGTATTTATTCTTTAACCCAAGTATTACAATCTGTAACATCGTATCGTTTTAGTATCTATCACATATACAAAGCACATACCCAAGTATTTATTATTTAAAAATAAAGAAAACAATAGTAGATCCAAGGCTTTCGTAGCATTATAAAGATCAAGAATGCCACCTTTCATTCTAAGTTTTATCCTTTTATTTTTCATTCATACATGTTGTTCCATTTGTAGAACTGGGTGCCAAGATACGCTAAACCTTCTTATTCCATGATAAGAATAGTATTTCGCCTTGCGCCGCAGATCCAATATGGTGGCGGCTCTTCGTTGATCTATAGAAAGGAAAGAGTGATATGCTGAATAATATTAAAAAGTCAAGTTCTAAGGTCCATTAACTACTGTCAATAACTAACCAAAGAATCACAACCCTCATAAGAAAAGGAACCACCAGAAGGCTTCCTCTTTCGACTCGTACCTGACTTCCCCTGATAATAATAAAAGTTCCTTGTTAACTTGTTACGGGTTATAAGTAAAGGTGACAATTTTGACCCATTTCCTTGTGAAGGGTTGAATTTATTTATGTTGTCTCTACATGTCTGATTGAATGAAACATCCTAAAATATAGCAAAGTATATGAGCATGGGATATATCCAGTAGTATGTAAAATATAACAAAAAAAATTATAAAATCGATAAAAGAAAATAATAAGGGAATAACCTGATGATCATTGATGATAATAACTTCTCTATCATATAAGTAATGTCACTCATCATCAGCAACAACAAAATCATGTACACCAATTATTTAAATACTTAATTAGGAAGAACAGCTCAGATTGGTAGCTAAAAGAGAAAACGGTGGTAGAAAATACAATCTACCCATTGCAAATGAAGTGGCAGCAATTATTATTGGAGATCTAAATGATTTGGATCATAAAAGAGAAATTATAGTTGAATCGAAAGAAGAAAACTTCAAATCTATTAATCAAATGCATATGTTATATCTGGTGTTTACTTTGACATCAAAAGCCAAGATTGTGGCATACTCTTACTTTTTTTGAGCATGACGCTAGCCTTCACAACATCCTTTTTATTTAACGGACGACCCCCAAACGCCTCCTTATAATAACGTTAAAAAACTATAATATGGTGATGTATTATAATAGACATGAATCCCTATGGCTTTCAAACCTCTTATATCACCAGTGCAGACTTGTAAACTGTCCAGTGCAGAGTTGTTCTTTTAATATTTGATTATTTTAATTTTGGCCATTAGACTTGCTATCCCATCCCCTTTGAAGGATCATATGTCTTAGTTTCAGACCTGAAACTTAGAGTACAGATAATCATGGACGGACCTTAGTGGAGACCCGAGAGGGCCACGACCCTCCCAAAACATTAATTTTATACTTATATTTGGTTAAGGAAATACAATATAGGCTCACAGTTAGATAATATACCACTCGACCCTCTCAATAATTTTACTCAAGTTCCATTTATTTAAATACTTACATTAGCTACAACAGTCAACATCAGAAAGGAATATTAGGGAAAAGATGGGAGATAAAATTAAAGTACAGACCTTGTATACAAGGTGGGATCAATGTTAGCCAAAGAACAACCTTATGCACCTCAAACCGAAAGCCGGACCTGTCCCAAATGATGTCATCCTAGCCTAAAAAAAGCCAACAATAAAAATAAAAAATATCAAAAACACAATATTGATTTAGAAGGCCTTTTACCCAATCCACTGTGGGCTGATCATAAAAAGTTCCAAGATGATATTTTACATCACTGGTTCCTGTATACAACCCGACTTCTTCAATGGACCTGATCCCCCCACCAAACTCGCTGAAAATTTGTCTTTGCGGTTTCCTAACAACTTTACCCAAAACATTCAATCTTCCTCTGTGTGACATACTGATCACGATGCTTTCAACATCGATATCTGCAGACCTGTCAAACATCTCTTTCATTCCAGGGATTAAAGTCTCACCACCTTCCAGCCCGAACCGTTTAGCAGTAATCTATTTCGTGGCCAAGAAATTCTCGAACTATGTCAATATATCTACACATTACATACCTTTAAAGCGTCATTCCAGCTGCCAAAATAATACTACAATCCCAAGCGTCATTCCTCTTTAAAGCGTCATTTCTGTCAGTGCATTTCAATAATACTATGATACTTTTAACATGTTTTCAAGGTTACAAATCATAAGGTCGGTAGAGAAGGATCTCAAGTGTTCCCCTATTAAGAGTTGACTTTTTAGTTCTATTAGTGATGAGTGTATAACTTGGTGATACGATCTCAGCTGTTCCCCTATTAAGAGTGAGGATTATGTGATCTTGTAGAGTCCAACGTCCATCCCAGAAGTTCTCGTTCAAGTAAATATTGAACTCTCAGATTGACTGCTTAAATTTTAAACGATCGAATTAAGTTGGAATTTAGTGTTCCGCTATATTTTAATCTAAGACAACTGCATATATCCCAAAACAGGATCTATACGCAACAGTTATTATAAAGGAAATGTCAAACTCTGAGACGTATCACATGTAATCCTTATATGTCTTCGCTTATAAGATAATTCCCTAAAAATTCAGTGAAAGTGTGAAACAGTATAAGAATAAGAGATCAAGTAAAAGTACCGTTATCTCGTACAGTAAGGAGTTGGACTACTGGTATTGAACTTCAACACTTCCTGTATGCAAAAAATCTTTAGTCACTACATACAGTAAGAATTATTACCCGGAACTGAAAGCAGAGGGGTACTTTGACTTAACTTGAATAAAACAGTTACCAGATCAATGTGTTTTATCGAACCTGTTTTCAACAATAACATGTAACTGAAAGTCTGAGGGGTACTTTGACTTTACCTATAGTTTAGACACAATCCCTATTTTCCATTAGTAAATCATATGTCTCTTAATCTGTTACAATACTGTTTTGTTTTATTTAATAGATAATGCGCATCATACGTAGTTCATTTGTTTAAAGCAAGAATTCCCGTCACAACATTCAAGATATACAAACTCAAAATAACCTATCATTATCAATATATGTGTTGTTACAAAAATGGTTTGGAAAATGCTCACCACATTCAGAACGTTGCTGCATACACATAGTAGCTGGGCTGGCGTAACCACATGGTCCATTCAGGATAAACTATTTCGGATTGAGGTTTGGCGGATATGTAAGCATCTATATCTTCATCTTCATGTATACACATCTGTTTGGAGCCATACTAGTGTGTGGGAATGGGGTAGGCCTCGTTTCTAAAACATAGTATATAGAAACTACGTAAAGATTTCATTGGCTTGTCCCCTAATATAAATAAAAACTGCTTAAATGTTATTTAGGAAAAAGTTCCCCATAGACCCCAATTTTATCATAGACCAAATGGGATAATCCTGGCCCTCCATTTTTATATATTTGAGTGGTTGAGATTTTTTATTTTTATTTAACCGCAACTATTAAAAACCGTTTATAACTTTCCATTTTAATACTTTCTATTTTTTTTTACATTCAATTTCCCAACTGCACACACACACTCTCTCTACACTCACTCTCCCCAACCCGCAACCACCGGAACCACCTCAACCACCATCCCAACCACCTCTGTTATAGATCCGATCTATTCGGAATCCTCTAATCGTCTCATTTGTACATATAATCGTAACCCTAACCCTAATTTTTACATCTATATGGATATACGAGATGAGTATGCTGCTGCTAACGCGGCGAAGCTTAAATCATCATCGAACCCGTCTGGAGAAGCTGGTAATGGTCTTTTTTTTTATTTTTATGCTTTTAATTTATGCTTATTATGCTTATCTGGTAGCTTATCTGGGTTTTATGCTTATTACACTTATCTGGTAATTTATATTTGATTTATTAAAGGGAAATGATTATTTACACTTATTTGGTAACTTATTATGCTTATATTTGATTGTTTTATTTTGAATCTGACGAATCATGTATGTTTCATGGTGAAACATACATGATTCTGCATGATTTAGTGTTCATTTGACCTAACTGATATGTTTTGATTGATTGAGAGTTGATTTCTTGGAATCACTAGAAACTTATTTTGAATCTGACGAATCATGTATGTTTCATGGTGAAACATACATGATTCTGCATGGTTTAGTGTTCATTTGACCTAACTGATATGTTTTGATTGATTGAGAGTTGATTTCTTGGCTTTTGATTCAGTTATACTTGTTAATATTTGGCCTTGCATTTGTTTAAATGTCATAGTGAATCATATATGTTTCATCATGAAACATATATGATTCATTATGAATCATATATGTTTTATGATGACACATATATGATTCACTATGAATCATATATGTTTCATCATGAAACATATATGATTCATAGTGAATCATATATGTTTCATCATAAAACATATATGATTCATAATGAATCATATATGTTGTAAAACATACATGAAAGGGAAATAGCTTTATCTTTTGTATTCTGCAAGTGTATTCTGCAAGTGAAACATACATGATTCTGCATGATTTAGTGTTCATTTTGACCTAACTCATATGGTAGCCATTTGTATTCTGCAAGTGTATTCTGCAAGTGTATTCTGCAAGTGAAACATACATGATTCTGCATGATTTAGTGTTCATTTTGACCTAACTGATATGGTAGCCATTTGTATTCTGCAAGTGTTTTATTCATGGTGAAACATACATGATTCTGCATGATTTAGTGTTCATTTTGACCTAACTGATATGTTTTGATCGATTGAGAGTTGATTTCTTGGCTTTTTATTCAGTTAGACTTGTTAATATTTGACCTTGCATTTGTTTAACTGTCATAGTGAATTATATATGTTTTACCATGAAACATATATGATTCATGATGAATCATATATGTTTCATGATGAAACATATATGATTCACTATGAATCATATATGTTTCATGGTAAAACATACATGAAATGGAAATAGCTTTAGCTTTTGTTTTTTAAGATTATGATGGTAACCATTTGTATTCTGCAAGTGTTTTATTCTGAATCCTGACGAATCATGTATCTTTTGCAGTTACTACAACTAAAGTTGGTATAAAAAGTACGCCTCCTAAACCTGAAGCTCCTACAACCTTGCGTCCTAAATTTAGAGCTGGTAAAACAATCGTACTTCCTAAATCTGTAGCTCCTAGCAGCAGATAATCCTGAACCGCCTGTTAAACCTAAAGCTGTCAAAACATCCCCGCCCCCTAAAACCACTATGCGAACTAGGCAAGCTGATCCTGAACCACCTCTACCTCCTCCTTTAAACACTGACAAACCCCCATATGCTCAAAAACTTAATATTGTATTTTCTCGAAAAGATAAAGACGATAAGAAGGGTAGTAAACCTGTTGTAGAGGCTAAAGAGAGTAAGAAGGGTAGTAAACCTGTTGTAGAGGCTAAAGAGAGTAAGAAGGGTAGTAAACCTGTTGTAGAGGCTAAAGAGAATAAGAAGGGTAGTGAGCCTGTTGTAGAGGCTAAAGAGAATAAGAAGGGTAGTGAGCCTGTTGTAGAGGCTAAAGAGAATAAGAAGGGTAGTGAGCCTGTTGTAGAGGCTAAAGAGGATAAGAAGGGTAGTGAGCCTGATGTAGAGGCTAAAGAGGATAAGAATAGTAGTGAGGCGGGTGGTGATGATGGGAGTGGGGAATCTGATGAGCCTGGGAGTGATGAGCCTGGGAGTGAGGAGACTGCTGAAACATATGTGAGTGAGAGTGAAGAAGCTGAGTATATGATAGTTGCAAAGAGTGGGAATAAGGAGCCGTCCTCAAGTGATAGTGATTATGTGGCGAAGAGTGAGAGTGAAGAAACTGATGAGATGGTTAAGACAGATGAAGAAGAATTGGAAGTTGCAAAGGCGAGTCAGAAAGTGCCTAGTAAACGTGTTGGGAATGTAGCTGCCAAAGAGGGTGTTGCGAAAAAAGCAAAGGTTGAGAAAAAAGAGGGTGTTGTGAAAAAAGGAAAGGTTGAGAAAAAAGAGGGCGTTGTGAAAAAAGCAAAGGTTGAGAAAAAAGAGGGCGTTGCGAAAAAAGATGTGGATGTGAAAAAAGAGGGTGCTGTGAAAAAACAAGTTGATAGGAAACCCAAGGTGGATATAAAACGGGAGTCAGAATCTACCATGGTTGTTTATGAATCACCATCTAAGAAGCAGAGGGTGAACAAGAAGAAACCTCTTACTAAGGAACAGGCTAAGAAAGTTGGGTACTTGAATGAGTTTCCGCCTCTTTTTTCTAGAACTGTACCAAAGTCACTTTTGGATGTCATAAAAGATGCTTCTCTTGTTGACATGGAACAGTTTTTGAATGAGATTGGTTTTTCTAACTGGTGGGGTCTTAAGGTTGATCAGTTACCAAATCGTTTAGCGAGGGTTGTTGTGAAAGCTTTTAATAAGTCGACTTATGAATTTAAGCTTGCTGCAGGCAGCTTTCTAGTCACGCCCGAGAAAATCCATGAAATCCTAGGACTTCCTATTGGTGGAATTTCCTTGTTTGATTCGCCCGAGAGACCTTCAAACGACATTGTTGTTAAGTCATGGCTACAACAGTTTGCGCCAAAGGCTCAGAAAAAAATCACGGCTAAGGACATCAGTGACAAGTTGATGCAGGCGACGGAAGTTGATTTTATGTTTAAACTCAACTTCCTGACACTTTTCGCAACTGTGATGGGTGACGCGGACTTCATGAAAGCAGCACCAAGGCTTAATGTGGTTAACCACATTTATGAAGATACGGATATTTCTAAGGTGGATTGGTGCCGTTTTGTTCACTCTTGTTGTCTTCAAGAAGGTGTATTACCTAACACTCTTGACGGCTTTTACACAGGTCCCTTGTATTTTCTAATTGTAAGTGCCCTCTCTTTTTTATTAACTTTTATTTGTTTTACATTTTTAACTAATTTTAACATTTTGTAACACTAAACATATATGTTTTTTCTCTATTGTGTGCAGCTCCTTTATCTTGATTCAACGAAGTATGACCGATATACAGTTGTTCGTTCAAGACCAGCCATCAGGGACTGGAGTTCTGCTGACATGCATAAGCGGCAAGAACTTGAGCTTCAAGATCAAGTATTTGGTAAATTGGAGCTTCGTGGAGCATGGAGTCCGGATGAGGCACGGCAAACTGAGGGTTTCTTTGGTGCCACTGATCTTAAAAAGAAGTTGAAAGCTTCAGGTGTACCACCTAAGGAGAAAAAGGTATGAATCAACATTTTTAAATGTTTATAATATTGCGTATAATTCACCATTGATCATATTTTGAATCTAACTTTCAGTGTATTTTACATTTATTTGTAGAGTATATGCAAAGTTCATACGATTCACCATGAGTCATTTATGTTTCATGGTGAAACATATATGTTTCACCATGAATCATATATGTTTCACCATGAATCATATATGTTTCACCATGAAACATATATGTTTCATGGTGAAACATATATGTTTCATGGTGAAACATATATGTTTCACCATGAAACATATATGTTTCACCATGAATCATATATGTTTCACCATGAAACATATATGTTTCACCATGAAACATATATGTTTCACCATGAAACATATATGATTCATGGTGAAACATATATGTTTCAGCATGAAACATATATGCAAAGTTCTTCATGAATCATATTTGATTCTAACTTTCAGTGTATTTTACGTTTATTTGTAGAGTATATGCAAAGTTATTGAAGATAAGTTGTCAAGAGTATCAAAGGAGAAGTCTGAGATAGAAGCTCTCTTGAAAAGGGCTAGCAACGACTTCCCAAATGATGAACAAGTTGATGCTTTGTACCACAGATATATTGGATTGTTTAAAGATACTATGTGGTTGCAAGATAAGTCACCCCATATTGACGATTTTGACGATCAGAAGAGAGATGATGATAAGAAAGACGATGAGAAGAGAGACAAGCCGGCTGATGACACGGCTGAGAAGAGAGACGAGCCGGCTGATGATCCGGCTGAGAAGAGAGATGAGGCGGAGAATGTTGCTGATGCTGAAAAAGGAGAGAGAGGCAAGGAGACGTGTCATGCTGAGGATGTTGTTGTTGAGAAGGAGGGGTGTGTTGATGAATTAAATGTGGAAACTTATACTTAGTGGATTAATGCGAACATATGGTGGTATGGACCATATGTGGTTGATGTGACTGTCGAATCTTTTGGCCATGAGGTAATTTGTTAACCTTTTATTTTTTATTTTTTATTTTTTATTTTTTTTAATTATTTATTCATATTTTTTACATTATGTTATTATGAATTGTTTAATTAAAAAAAAGGTTCAATGTTTCAGGAGGAGTATTGGGCTTGGCCTACGGATCTTCCTGGTGCTGCTGTGAGTGCTCCACCGCTGCCTGGTGCTGAGCCTGCTGGGATTGCTCCACCGCTGCCTGGTGCTGAGCCTGCTGGGACTGCTCCACCGCTGCCTGGTGCTGGGACTCCTACACAACAGACTCCTCCACAACAAACTCCTCCAATGGGTATTAAGAAATTGGTCCAACCAGATTCTCCGATAACTTCTGTTTATTAGTATAAGAGAATCAATGTTGAGTCATTGATTAACAGAGTTGAGTTTATCATGGGAAACAGCTTGTTTTCTATGCAAGGCGAAAAATAGTAAGCTCTCTTTGTCATGTCTTTTTAGAATTTTTTTGTTAAATGTGTATGAAAAAATACATGATCCATGATGAAACATACATGATGCATGATGAATCATGTATGTTTCATCATGCATCATGTATGTTTCATCCATAACTTTTTGTGTAAAATATTGGATAACACCATTTATTTTCTTATTTTTGTAGTGAAATTGTTTTTCAAACTGTATCTGGATATCCTCTATCAGCCGTACGTGTCAATTTGGAAACTTTGGCACCAAGGTTATGGATAGATGCTAGTGTCATAGACTGTTTTGTCGCCATTCTTAATGCTGAGCATGATGCCAAACTTCCAGAGACGAAATATCACTATTTTTCTACTGGTTGTATTGTAAGTTGTCATTTGACTATTCTTCGAGTGGTTCTATTAGTTTCATGTTTTCTCTTATGACTTTTTTTTTCTTATACAGACATCAGATATGATTAGCAGAGTTCTTGGTGAGGAACCATCATACAAACTGTTTAAGGCAGCAATATTGGATCAGTTTGAAGGTGATGAAGCTTCCGCGTCTCTCTCACGTGTTGAGTTGGCTTTTTTTCCTATATGCGCTTCAAATCATTTTTATGTGGTTGTTTTCAACCTCAAAATGCCAACTACAATGTTGATTCTTGATAATGCTTCTGGATTTACCTATTCAGCAAAATACAAGGGAGCTTGCGATATATTGGTAAGTTTATTATGGGGGATTATATATATATATATTTTGGTAAGTTCACCATGAAACATATATGTTTCATGCTGAAACATATATGTTTCACCATGAAACATATATGTTTCACCATGAAACATATATGTTTCATTATGAAACATATATGTTTCACTATGAAACATATATGTTTCATTATGAAACATATATGTTTCATGGTGAAACATATATGTTTCATAATGAAACATATATGATTCATAGTGAAACATATATGTTTCATAATGAAACATATATGAAACATATATGTTACACATGCATTTTTTTTAATATGTTTTTGTGTTTTTCTCTTTCTCGTTTTGTAGAAAAAGTTCTTTGCAAGGTATTTGGAGGAGCATGATCATCCAAGTCACTCCAAAGTTTCAAAAATGAAAGCCTATGTTCCAAAGTTGAGATGGAGTACTAAAGACAATCATGAAGACTGCGGTGTATTTGCTATGATCCATTTGGAGAACTACACCGGTGACAGTAAGAGGAGCTGGGATGTTGGTCTTTGCGAAGAATCTGCTATGCAAAGAACTTTGTTGCTGCGTATGATGTTCAAGATAGCTACAAAGATTCTTCTTCATAATTTCAACAAGGAAAGAGCCAAAATGTTCAAGCTTGCCTATGATTTTGAGACAAAGGTTGACAAGGAAGAAAGAATCGCAATCATTGTTCATGCGCTCAACCATAGACATGAGCGTGATCCAGACAAGGCTAATGATATGGCTGAGAAGGCTGATGATATGGCTGACAAAGGAGAGGGTGATATGGCTAAGAAAATTGAAGGGAAATGAAGAATGACTTTTATTCTATGATTGTGAATGGTAGAAGGATAGGAAAAAACACTAATATGGGTCTCTTTTGGTAGATCTAGCTGTTGGGCCGCTGATGTATCTAATTGTTAGTAATCATTGTATTTTGAACGTAGTCTAAACAATGTAGTCTGTACAAGGTAGTTTGAATTACATGTTTGTATTTTATATCTGTTCAAATCTTTGATAATTACAAGGTTTATCTGTGTACAAAGAATGATAGATGTGCCTTGATGAATCTTATATGGTTGATGATAAATCATACATGTTTTATCATGAATCATACATGATTCATGAAAACACATGTATGAATAATCACACTTGCTTTTGAAATTTTTAGATTTAGAGTTCTTTTTAACAATTATAATGTATCACTCTTGAATGAATCCATCATGATTCATTATGAATCATATATGTTTCATCATAAAACATATATGTTTCGTGATGAATCATATATGTTTCATCATAAAACATATATGTTTCATGATGAATCATATATGTTTCATAATGAAACATATATGATTCATGATGAATCATATATGTTTCATAATGAAACATATATGATTCATGATGAATCATATATGTTTCACCATGAAACATATATGATTCATGGTGAAACATATACGTTTCATCCCTTTCATCCCCAAACACTTCCAAACACTTTAAATTAAAATGATAACGCAGAAATAATCAAGTATTAATTGAACTAAATATCAAAACAAAGTTGATTCAAAGTATAAAAGTAAGTGTAAAACAAAGTGTTAATTGAAAACATATTGATAGTAAATATGACTTGAAAAAACATAGAATGATCAACAAGCTGTGTTTGATGTTTGTTCTGTAGCAGCAACGTTTCCAGCTTTTGTAGCAGCAACGTTTCCAGCTTCTGTAGCAGCAACGTTTCTAGCTTCTTCTTGAGCAGCTTTCATAAGCGCCAACTTTGCAATATACTTTGGATTTAATGGACATGTGTTCTTGGTATGTTCATTTGTCACTTGTTTGCAACATAAACATTTCCTAGCTTGCTTTTTCTTAGCTTTTATAGTCATTTCTCTTGCACTTTTTATACGTGCTCCTTTAGGTGCTGCTTTACGTTCTCCTTTAAGACCGGCTTTGTTTCGAGCCCCTTCTGGATTTCCTATGATCGGTTTATCAGCAGCCGGCTTTCCAATGGCATATAAATCTAGGATTACATCACTCGTTTCCTGGGAAGGTGGCTTAGGAACTTGAACTTGTATTTCCTTCTTAATTTTTTCCAACGTTTGCACAAATTCTGCCAACTTTGCTTCATCTTTACTCAACCAAAACAAGCATTCATCCACCACGTTGTTGGCGTTGTTAGTTAACCTTTCAGTGGTTTCGTTCTTTTCTCCGTATCTGTTTGTCTTTCTTCTCAATCCAAGTGGTATTAAATCCCTTCTCCAACGCCTTAGAATGTATTTATCTGGAATCTTTCCAACATCACGGTTCTTCAAAACACAAAATACGTGTCGGCACAAAAAACCATATCGAGTGAAATGTCTACAAGTACAACTAACTGAACCGTCTTCTGGATGACGCAGAACCTGATTATGAAACATTAAAAACAAAATTAATACTTGGGCATTTACCAAAACAATTAGGAAACGTGTATGATTCATCATGAAACATGTATGTTTCATCAGGAAACATGTATGATTCATCAGAAAACATGTATGATTCATCATGAAACATATATGATTCATGATGAATCATACATCATTTTGGTAACAGTAACCACAATTAATGATTCATTAACCATGAAACATATATGATTATGTTTCTTCATGAATCATATATGTTTCAGGATGAATCATACATGTTTCCTGATGAAACATACATGTTTCATCAAGAAACATGTATGATTCAACATGAATCATATATGTTTCATGGTGAATAAATCCTATACTATTTTGGAAACAGCAACAACATTTAATTGATTTCACTCACTAACCTTGTAGGTAGCAACCTTGTCTTCTTCTTGTATAACCATCTCTTTGCCTTCCTCGGTATAAATTGTCCGGTACTCCCCTGCCCTCGTGTCTTTAACATGAGCCGTCTCAACTCCCTCTTCCGTTCTAAGCTCTACTATTTGACAAGCCCAAATCGATTCCATTATTTCTTTTTGAACAAGCAGAAATATTGTCCTAGTATATATCTTAGCCGCATGTTTTTCCATCTCTAACCTTGTATAAGGTTTTGAAGCTGCTTCAAATGTTTTGAAGTCTAAAAACTCTTGCCTGTGTCTTTGCCTTTCCATGGCAGCTTCATAGCACATCATGAAATTGAGTAATGTTGACCCATGATTCGTGAAACATTTGAAAAATGCATTTTCACTCTCGGGTCTCGAAGTGGTTCTCATTAAGCCAAACAAAGGAGAGGTAATAAAGTATGCCGGTAACCACATTTCTCGAAGGGTAAACATCTTCTTCATCCACTTGTGGTCTTGCAATTTGAAGTCTTCGATTAATTTATTCCATCTTTCTTCAAAGTCCTTAGGCTCTATGAACATATTCCACACAAGTTTGTTGAAACGTTCTTTGAAATTTGTCTCTTCATATGTTTCTTTGCATATCTGTAAAAATAATCAAACGAGAATGATTAGATACATGGTTCATCATGAATCATATATGTTTCATCATGAATCATATATGTTTCATCATGAATCATGTATGTTTCATCATGAAACATATATGATTCATGATGAAACATACAGAATTCTACAAGGAAAATACAGACTTATGGTAAATGAAATTCACCTTTGATGGAACTTTTTGCATGATGTGCCACATGCATAATCTATGTTTAGACTACGTAAACACTGCTTCAATTGCTCGCTTCATTGCCCCATCTTGATCTGTTACAACCATATCGGGTTGCTTTGCGTGAGCAGTCAAGAATGAAGTTAATAGCCATATATAAGCTTCTGTGTCTTCACATAACAACAATCCTGCGCCAACTGTCACCGACTTTCTGTGATTATCTATGGCGGTGAATGGAACAAAAACCATGTCGTACCTGCAAATTAAGTAAATCATAATCAGATTTGAATGATTAGATACATGGTTCATTAGATACATGTTTCATGATGAATCATATATGTTTCAGAATGAAACATATATGATTCATCATGAAACATTTATGATTCATCATGAAACATGTATGTTTCATGATGAAACATACATGATCCATAGTGAATCATATATGTTTCATCTTGAAACATATATAGTAAACCATATAGAATTCTACAAGAAAATGTTTTTATTCAACAACTTACTTATTCGTTCTGAATGTTGCGTCAAATGATATTACATCACCAAACTCATTGTAGTTGCATTTATCAACTTCATCTGCCCAAAAAAGTGCAACTAACACGCCGTTTTCAACCTTATACTGAAATGTAAAGTCTGGCGCAAACAACTTCCTATTTTCCATCTTCTCGATCAACATATGTGCATCACTTTCTCCTATAACCTCATTAACGTCTCTGATATGGTTCTTAAAATCGTCAGTCGTGCCATGAATATACTGAGAACCCCCTTTCATCGTAGAATACAAGTGGTGTGCCTTTGTTCCACCAAGTTTCATTGTTGAAGCTTTTATAACAAACATTTTTTCCGTCTGAGTCATCTTTCGTTGTTTCTTTGTAAGATGCTCAAATTCTTTTGGAATCATTCGGTGGTTGTGTTTCGGATCGAATGTAACTACTTCATACTTTCCGGTACGATCATCCAAAGCAATCTTAATTCTCGCACGACAACCCGTTAGTCTATGCCTTGTATTTCTAACTTGCTTATCATTGTGTTGAGGATCCAATGTGTTAATATTTATCTCCTTTGGATTCCCTTCTCGATTACACATGACATACTTTGATTTCACCAAACCACTTTTTGTTTTCTTTTGGCATGTCATCTTAGCTTCAAACCCTGCCTTTTCAGCGTAAGTGTTATAGAAATCGACACCTTGCTCTATTGTATCAAAAGTTTGCCGCACAAAAGGTAGGTACTGCGTTTCAACATATGGTTCGCAGTATATCGTTCCTCCAGGGGTCTCGCCTTCTGGGAACAAAGTTGGAGTGCTCCTTGTAACTGTTAAACAATAACATTTAGGTTTTGTTTTAGTAAATTATTTTTACAGTGAATCATGTATGTTTCATGTTGAATCATACATGTTTCATCATGAAACATATATGATTCATGATGAAACATACATGATTCATCTAACTTGTTTTTGAAGTTTTTACCAATTACAGTTTTTTAAAGAATAACTATTTTAACAGAATCATAGAATCATATATGATTCATTTTGGATCAATTGTTTGTATATTTGAATGGAACATATATGTTTCATGATGAAACATACATGATTCATAATGAAACATATATGTTTCATGATGAAACATACATGATTTATTCAATATACAAACAATTGATTCAAAATGAAACATATATGATTCATTTTGGATCAATTGTTAGTATATTGAATGAAACATATATGTTTCATGATGAATCATATATGTTTCATTCTGAAACATATATGTTTCATGATGAAACATATATGATTCAACATGAAACATACATGATTCACTGTAAAAATAAACCTTAATTATATATGTTTGTATGTTGAATGAAACATATATGATTCATTATAAATCATATATGATTCATCATGAATCACTTGTTTTGTATATTGAATGAATCATATATGATTTACCTGGAGTTTGAATGGTATTGGCTTCAACATTTGACTCTTCAATTTGATTTTGAGTCATAGGGTTTTCATCTTCTTCGTATTGAACTATACTTGAATCTGCATCAATCGCATCCTCATCAACCATATTTGTGGTAGTTGTGATTAGGGAAGGTAGTTGTGGAGGTTGAGGTCGCCGGAAAAAATGGAATGGAAGTTGTTGTGGTTGTTAAGGTCGCCGGAAAAGTTAAGCTTTATAGATCTGTGATTAAGGAGATCTTTGATTAGGGAGTTGTGGTGGTTAAGGTCGCCGGAAAAAAACGGTTATAAAGGTTGTTGGGGTGGTTAAGGTCGCCGGAAAAAACAGTTAAGAAGGAGGTGGTGGTCGCCGGTTGAGCTCAGGAGGTGGTGGTCGCGGGTTGTAACTGAAAAAAAGGAAGAACAGTTAGCCAGCTGTGTGTTTTTTTTTAGAAAAAATGAATTTTTAATTTCTAAAATTCTATTTATATTTTTAATTAGTAAAAAGTGGTGTAATCTTGACCATTGAATGCAAAATAAATGGATGGCCCAGATTGTCTCATTTGGTCTATAGTATAAATTGTGTCTAGGGGGATCTCATCTCATCTCCACCATCCAATATTAATCTTTTTAAATTTAATTAAAAAACACATTTTCATCCTATTTCTTAAAAATTAAATATCTCTCAAACCGTTAATCGTTATGAAAAAATAATTATACCGTCACGACGGGAATTAAATTATCTTTCCATAGATATGCACTTCTATATATTTTCGGCGAACTTTTTTTAAAAAATTTCGTAAAAAAATCACATGTAATTCTCGAAAAATTACATGTAATTCTCGAAAACTCATGTTTGATTAATTATTTTAAAAATCACATTTGAATTTGTAACGTCACATGCGATTTGTGAAATCACGTGTATTTTTTTGACGAGAATTTCAACATTGTAAAATCGTTAAAAGTATATGAAAATAACCGTCTATTAAATGACAAAAATATTTTCGTTATTATTTTAAAACCACACGTGATTTATGTGAATTACATTAAAATGTTTGAATCACATGTAATTTTGTTAATATATTAAAATGTTTGTTGCCATTAATATAAAATATGTTCATTTTACCGGGGTGGAGTCCCCTTTACCCAAAAAAAATATATGTAAAACAAATTAGCTTCTGAATTACATGTGATTCGGTGATAATTACATGTGATTTTGCTTGCATTACATATGATTCAAGCATACCGAAACCGTAACTTTTTCTAACAAACCCACATTAGATGAATCACATGTGATTTTTTTAATCACGTATTATGTTTTCATTTATGTAAAATATATAAAACAAATTGGCTTCTAAATTACATGTGATTTTGTTTGAATCACATGTAATTCTGCTTGAATTGCATGTGATTCGGTGATAATTACATATGATTTTTCTTACATTACATGTGATTCAAGCATTCCGAAACCTGAACTTTTTCTAACAAACTCACTTTAGATGAATCACATGTGATTTTTTTAATCACATGTAATCTTGTTAATATATTAAATTGTCTGCTTAAATTACATGTAATTCGATGATAATTACATGTGATTTTGCTTGCATTGGATCACATGTAATTCGATGATAATTACATGTGAATTTGCTTGCATTACATGTGATTCAAACATTTCAAAACTTTAACTTCTTCTAACAAACCCACTTTAGATGAATCACATGTGCTTTTGTTTGAATCACATGTAATTTACCACGAATTACATGTAATGCAAGCAAATTCACATGTAATTATCATACATGGATCACAAGATAGCATACATGGATCACAAGACCACTTTAGATAGCATACATGGATCACAAGACCACTTCGGAAGGATGGATGATGTGAGGAATGGAGAGAAAATGTTATTTACCACGAACCACATGTGATTTACCACGAATTACATGTAATTTATCACGAATCGCATGTGATTTACTTGGTTTTTAGATTATTGGTATTAAAGTTCAAAATAAAAATCTATAAAAACATGTAACTTAAAAAAAAGACTAACGCGTTAAATGGGACCAAAGTTAGATGTAAAGTTATGTGAGTCTACATGAATCACATGTGATTTAAAGCAAAATTACATGTAATTATTTATAAAATCACATGTGATTTAAAACAAAATTACATGTAATTTTGTATAAAATCACATGTAATTTGAGCAAAATTACATGTAATTATTTATAAAATCACATGCGATTTGAGCAAAATTACATGTAATTCACACAAAATTACATGTAATTTTCATTCAACAGTAACTAACCACTTTATTACAAAAATCACATGTAATTCACACATAATTACATGTGATTTGCATTTAACACTAATAAACTATTTTATTACAAAAATTACATGTAATTCACACATAATTACATGTAATTCACACAAAAGTTAACGATTTACAGTGTTAAAAATTCTCGCCAAAAAAATTACACGTAATTTTCGAAAATTACATGTAATTTTTCGAGAATCACATGTAATTTTTTATGCGTAAATTTAAAAAAAAAAGTTTGCCGAAAGTGTATAGAAGTGCCTATCTATAGAAAGATAACTTAATTTCCGTCGCGATGGTATAATTAGTTTTTCGTAACGATTAACGGTTTGAGAGATATTTAATTTTTAAGAAATAGGATGAAAATGGGTTTTTAAATTAAATTTAAAAAGATTAAATCTAGACCATTAGATGGAACTTGAATGGATGGTTGAGATTGTTTCCTTCCTTCTTTTTTTGATGCATATTTTATAAGGATCTCACCTCACTACCTGAAAGTCTACAAAGAAAAATCACTGATCTAAACTTGTTAATTTTGTCTGACTTAAACTTGATCCACTAGCTCTTGCTTGTAATCATCAATTTAATTTATTTCTGTTACAAACAAATCAGTTCTTACTAATTCCAATCTAGAGTCCAAAGCTAAATTGTTGAGATTCAAATTTTGTTACAAATGCGCAGACCGAAACACTAGTATACTACTAAGAAGACGATAATAAATAACTATTCAAACAATATGTTTCGAATCGAATTTCGCTACTAACTAGTAAATCAGTCTAATGAACCAATGGAATACAAGCTATACCTACTTACTATCTTCTATAACAAACATTGAACAGTCATCAAAACTATGTTAGAAAGAACTAAAAATATATGAACTATATGAACAGAACAATACAAGCAGGTTGCACACAATAAGATCACAATACAATTAACTACACAGGCTATGCAAGGAAATTGAAGAAAAATGAAAGAGACAGTGACCTGCGACATCCAGGCCATGTCTGTTGGTGACGATAGCTATTAACAAAGTACCTAACTCGATCGATTCTGCTACCAAAAAGAAATCTCCAACAGCTTCTAGTTTTCGACACAAACTGATCCAAAAGTTCACAGACTCGAACTAGTAAACACCAACAGCTTCCCAGTAATAACTTCCGTCAGAGACAAATAGCTATGATCTGCTATGATATCAGCAAATCAAAACACGCCTCTCTAATTTGCAAGAACTGCATAAACTCGAACAAAGCTGAATACTGTATAAGCTTTTATCTATATTACAGATATCAAACAAACCTCATTGGATCACTACCAAATTTATTCTATTCTGAGCAATCTTGAACTAGCAGAACTAATCAGATTCTTCGCAAAAGATAAATACTTGAAAAGAACAATTTAAACTAAAAGAAAAGCTCAAAGGTAGACTTATTACTTAATAAACTCATAAAATTCATTTGCTACAGTAAAAAATCTAAAAGAACATTTGAGAGAATAAAAGGTTGCAGAAAGTTAATAACTTTATTAATGGAGATTTCAGTCAAAACATAACAGTAACATGAACGTATTCAACTAACTTTTAAACAGAATTAACTGAAAAGAAACAGATTCATGAACACAACTGACGAAGAAACAGAGATCATAAATTTAGCTATTTCATTAATGGCATATAATTGTTACATCAATAACAGAAAGTAAACTCAATTTCTAACAGATTTTCATTACTTGAAGAAGAAAAAGCAGTTACAACTGAAAAACAGAGATTGAAACATTCTAAACTAACTTTTTAACAACAACATAACTGAATGAAAGATTAAAGAGTAAAGAAAGGCATCGAGAGAAAAAAGAGTTTAAACCTTCATTAATGGTGAGAATCTTTTACAACTAACTCGAACAAAAATCATAACAACATTACACTAATAAAGGAGCTAAGTAACTACTCCTATAGAATTAATTGACCTAATATAACTATGTGTGTAAACTACACCTAGTGCTAACCACCTTCAAATGAGGGTGAACCTGGGTATTTATAGATGAAGGTGAGGAGTAGGAGAGGTGATTGGTGATGTGGTTCCACTAGTTGAAATCTGCCACGTGGGCTTCTTGAGTTCTTGTTAAACTCCCAGAATTGAGGGTTTTTGATGGAGTTGATCTTCATCTAATTCAATCACATCATGTTGTAGAGAATGATGTGATGAATGATTCTTCATTTATAAGCTTCCCTTGATTTCTTGTGCATCTCTCTCAAACCAGCCTTGAAGGATTGATGAAGAAAAGAATAACCATAGCTTTATTTCTCTCTTTCCTTTGCTGAAGAAGATAGAAACAATGATAGATCCAGGGATGAGGTTTAAAAAAGTATTCTTTTATTTTAGACCTTAAAGTTTCCACTTTTTATCACTTTGTAATTTTAACACTTTTAGCTTTTAACAGTTGCACTTTAAATCCTTAGTCTTTGTAGAAGTTACAGCTTAAGCCCTTGATCTTTGTAATTATGGCTTGATTGGTCCTTCAAGGCTTGATTTCTCTTTTTCTTCGTCTTTTCTTCAGATATTTCCGTTAAAGCTCGTGTTTGTAACAAATGTATCTATTTAACCGGAAAGAAAACAAACAACAAATACACGCGTAATGCTGACAATTTAAAGCATAATATAATGTATTTTTCCATGTTTTAAGTGGTTTTAGGTTATAAATGATGAGTGTTTTCACACTTATCAACTCCCCTCCACTTGACCGTTGCCATGACCTCATGCAATGCAGTATTTTAAAGCTCTAGATTATAATTTTCGTATAATTAATCCACCTTAGCCATTTAATAATTTAATATACTATACTATGCTACATGATGCACAATTTTAAATTTTTAGGAATGCAATGCAAAATATAAACTTTATTTATTTATTTTTATATTTTCTTGAAATGGTTTGATGGAAATAACTCATTAAGAAATCATTGACTTGATTAGGGCTTTTGTACTATGAATACTTATTATCCTCAAGTTTCACTTTCCCCATACCAATCTTAAAAACGAGATTATTGTTATTGATAAGTGAAAGTGCGTCCACTTATTCATAAAAATTAATTTTGTAACCATTATACCCCCACCTATTTTGCCTCTATCTAATTTTATTTGATCAGATTGCTTTTGAGCAAATTTGTCTTTATTTGGCGTGAAATATAAGAAATATAAAATTACTTGAAAAACCGCCATCCATTAATATAAGAAATATAAGAAATATAAAATTTAAGGAAGCACGGTTTTGATCCTAAGTAACCATCTCATCCATTACTTGAAAAACCGGCAACAATTAATATAAGTCCGACCTAAAATAATAAGTCATTCACCTTATGTGTAAGATCCTTATGTTATGCATTAATAAGTAGCTACTCACTCGCTAAGAAAAGGAAATAAAACTCACGCAATAATTTATATCCGCCGCCTTTTTGAGACCTTGGATCTTCAATCCCGCCACCCGTCAGGGTAATATTGGATTGAAGCAACTATTAAATCCCCGCAACCCTTATGAGAGTAATATTGGAATTTAATAGCTACTATAATTAACACCACACTGTCCCTCTTGGGAGTATTGTATAATTTTTTTAATTATATTTTTTCTAGCCACTCATTTTTTTATAAGCTGCTCTTATTTTTCTTGATTCCTCACAAAGAATAGAAAAATAATTAAAAAAAAACACCCGCTAAGTATTAAGCATGACATAAGTCTAGTACACATAAAACGTTCTAACTTAGAATCTTAAGACGTACTTATACCAACCACGAATGATTAGTCAAAAATGCATAAGAGACTACAAACTGATTAAAACCGTTCTTGATTATTTATTAACAATATATACATGAGTTGACAAGAAAGTAACAGGTATGATACATGTAGGCGTGGGGAGAGTCCGTCAAGGTATGATCGACGTAATCCAACGCATGTTGAGGGTTCTGCACGTTATGATCGACAACATGTTACATATGATAATCAGAGGGTTGTTATGGTTATTGGGAATAGGGAAACTGTTGGTACTCAAATGGTTCAGCAAAGTGGGATTCAGTGCTATAACTGCAACAGAATTGGGCATATGGCAAAGGAATGCAGAAAGCCAAAACGGGTTAAGGATTATGCATATCATAAGGAGAAAATGTTGCTATGCAATATGATGTTGTCAAACTGTCGGCATAATAAGGAGCAATGCTTGATGACACTGATGATGAAATCTTCGACCAATAACTCAAAGCACATTACTCGTACATGGAAAAGGTTGAAGAAGTTCTTAAAGTCACTGAAGATGACAATTGTCCTATTTTTAATACTGATCCAATCGATAAGGTGATCGAAATAATTCTCTTCATATTGGACTCCGGGTGCACCAAGCACATGACCAGGAATCTAAAGCTTCTAATTAACTTCGTGGAGGAATTCCTGGGTACGGTCTGATTCGGAAATGTTCAATTTGCACCGATCCTAGGATATGGAGATTTGGTTCAAGGGAATATCACGATCAAAAGGGTATACTATGTCGAAGGGCTCAATCATAATCTTTTCTCGGTTGGTTAATTCTGTGATGCAGATTTGGAGGTTGCTTTCAGAAAGAAGACATGTTTTGTTCGTGATTATGATGGGAATGGTTTACTTACTGGTTCACGGGGGTACAGATCTTTACATAATCTCACTTCAAGACAAAACTTCTACAACTCCAATTTGCTTCATGGCTAAAGCTTCAACGACATAGGCATGGTTATGGCATCAACGTCTATCTCATCTCAATTTTGATACCATCAACTTGCTTTCCAAGGAAGATATTGTGAGAGGGCTTCCAAGCTTGAAATTCATCAAAGATCATATTTGTTCTTCTTATGAGCTTTGTAAAGCTAAACGAAGTAGTTTCAAGACAAAAACTACACCAAGATCTAAAGGACGGTTAGATCTTCTTCATATGGATTTGTGTGGTCCCATGCGTGTTCAAAGTATCAATGGGAAGAAATACATTCTAGTAATTATAGATGACTACTCAAGGTACACATGGACTCACTTCTTGAGGTCCAAGGATGAAACACCCGAAGTTTTCATCAACTTCCTTAAGCAGATACAACGTGGTCTTCAAGCTCAAGTAAGAGTAGTTCGCACCGACAGAGGAACATAATTTTTGAATTCAACTCTGAGAAAATATTTTGAAGACCAAGGAATTGAGCATGAAACATCTATTGCTCGAACACCTGAACAAAACGGCGTTGTTGAAAGATGAAACCGTACATTAGTTGAAGCTGCTCGAACATTATTATCCGCTTCAAAACATCCACTATTCTTTTGGGTCGAAGCCGTTTCAACCTCACGCTACACACAAAATCGTTCCTTAATTATTACAAGACACGAATATACACCATATCACATAATTCATGATCGAAAACCTTCACTCAAACACCTTCACATTTTGGATGTACTTGTTACATAATACGAGATGGTGAAAATTTTGATATGATGAAGGAGAAAGTGATGCATGTATTCTATTGGGATATGGAACTCAGTCTAAGGGATATAGAGTTAACAACAAGAGAACAAAATTGATAGTTGAGACTATTCATATAAGATTTGATGAATTGCAAGAAATGGCACATGAACAAAGCAGTTTAAGTCCCGATCCACAACGACAAAAGACTTCTGTGCACAACCACACGAAACTCGGAACTCAAGACCACATCTATGAACCGTCAAGTTCAAAGTTGGTTCAAGGAAAGGTTTTAAGAGCAGATATGACAGTCGACACGAAAATTAAAGAGTTGGAAATGTTATATGGACCAATGTTTTATGAATATTTCACGAGGGAGAAACATGTTGTATCAAAGTCTTCCGATGTCACTCATGATAAGAATGATGATACCGATCATCGTCAACAAAATGATACAACTTCATCTACTTCAATACGGGTTACTGCAGATTTACCTCCTAAGAATATCACTTCAACAATCGATCCTACAACATCCACAACTGCTGTCATTCTTCTAGAGAACACAAATCAAGCAGACAATGTATTTTCTGATGATGACGATTTTCACAACCCATTTGGTACATCGGTACACGAAACTGGAGAGTCTTCTACTTGATATGTAGATCCGTCAAATATGCATATGTTTTACCAATGACATCCTTCAACACATTATTGGCCCGATATCACCCTTTGGTTCAAGTAATTGGAAACCCTTCACAGCCCGTTCGTATAAGACGAAAACTAGAAATCGATGGCGATGTTTGTATGTTCGCACTCGCCATGAGTACAGCTGAACTGGAAAACATAAAAGAAGCCATGGCTGATCATGCTTGGATTGAATCGATGCAAGATGAACTTCTTTAGTTTGAAAGACTTAAAGTCTGGGAACTTGTTGACATACCATATGATGTGATTCTATTAAATCTTCGTTGGATCTGGAAAAACAAAATGGATGAAGAAAACACAATCATCAAGAATAAAGCTCGGCTAGTGGCTAAGGGGTATGGTCAGAAAGAGGGTATTGATTTTGAAGAATCATATGCAACAGTTGCTCGTATGGAAGCGGTCAAGATTTTCCTTGCTTATGCTGCACATAAGGGATTCACTGTTTATCAAATGGACGTGAAGACGCAATTTCTTAACGGTCCTTTGAAAGAAGAAGTCTATTTCACGTAGACAGAAGGATTCATCAATCCACATTATCCTGACAAGGTGTATCGTCTTCACACGACACTATATGGACTAAAGCAAGCTCCAAGGGCGTGTTACGATGAGTTCTCGAAATTTCTGGTATCCAAAAGGTTCCATCGATTTTACCTTGTTCATTTATAAAAATTAGGATGATATTTTGCTTGTGCAGATTCATGTTGATGACATTATTTTCGGGTCGACAAACCCAAAACATTCAAAATGGTTTGAAAAAGTAATACACATCAAATTTGAAATGTCTATGATGGGCGAACTAAAATTCTTTCTCTGAATTCAAGTTCACCAATCTCTACTTGGTATCTTTATAAACCAAGCTAAGTATTGTCAAGAGATAATAAATAACCATGGTATGACCTCATATGACCCAGTTAGGACACCATTATCCACAACATACCTAGATGCTGACTTAGAGGGAAATGCCATAGATCAAACGAATTATCGTTCCATGATCGGCTCCCTCATGTACTTAACAACAAGCAAACCAAATATTTCACATGATACATGTTATTATGCACGATATCAAGCTAGACCTACTAAAAAGCACATCAAGGAGGTTAAACGAATCTTTCGGTACCTCAAGAATACCATTCATTTGGGACTCTGGTATCCGAAGGAAACCGGTTTGTTTCTAACGCCCTATTCAAATTCTGATCATGCAGGGTGTCTTGATACTCGAAAAAGTACTTTTGGTGGTGCACAATTTCTAGGACAAGATAAGCTCGTGGGATAGTCTTCCAAGAAGCAGGATTGCACGTCACTTTCATTAGCCGAAGTGAAGTATGTGTCTCTATTTGCGTGTTGTGCTCAAGTTCTTTGGATGCGAACATAACTCACGGATTATGGCTTCCACTTTGATAAAGTACATATGTATTGTGACTCAATGTTGGCCATAGCCATCTTCTACAATCCGATACAGCATTCCTGCACGAAGCACAATGGTGTCAGATATCACTTCATAAAGGAACAAGTTGAATGCGATATTGTTGAACTATACTTTGTTGGAACGGATTATCAATTAGCTGACTTGTTTACGAAAGCTCTGACGAAAGATAGGTTTGAGTACCTCGTTAGGCAAATTGGTATGAGATGTTTGATTCCAGCAGAACTGGAGATTCTGGAAAAGTTGCCTGCTTGATTCATCTATCAAACATTAACAAGTGTATAAACACTTATCCTTTTACCACTTAAAACAAGGAAAAACTAAACCAAAACGTGTATTTAATATCTTAAAAGTAAGAATTACGCGTGGTTTTATGTTTTCGTTTGAAATAGGTACAAAAGATCATAAATGAAGAAAACACGAGATTTCACGGGCATTTATCAAAGAAAAAGTCAAAGGTAAACTTAAAGGACCAAAAGTGCGAAAAAGATTGAATTTTGGAGGGCTAAGGATGAAGATTTAAGCTTAAAATCAAGAAATGCTAACAACAAGGGCTATTTTTGCCATTCTACAAAGTCATCCACTGACAAACCACATGGAAGAGCACAAAATTATGAAGCCAACGGTCCCGACCTCGCGTCATAACTCCTCATGGTTTGTTTTCTATGAATTTTTTATGTTTAATAAGTTTTTAAACAAAATAAATAGTTTTTAATAAATAAATACTATAAATATATATTTTCGAAAATAATTAATAATAAAAATAAAATAAATTTTTTATAAAAAATTAAATTAATTTTCGTATTCTTATTATTATTATTATTTTTTTTTTTTATTATTATTAAATTAAAGTTTGTACCTATTCCAGCAGAACTGGAGATTCTGGAAAAGTTGCCTGCTTGATTCATCTATCAAACATTAACAAGTGTATAAACACTTATCCTTTTACCACTTAAAATAAGGAAAAACTAAACCAAAACGTGTATTTAATATCTTAAAAGTCAGAATTACGCGTGGTTTTATGTTTTCGTTTGAAATAGGTACAAAAGATCATAAATGAAGAAAACACGAGATTTCACGGGCATTTATCAAAGAAAAAGTCAAAGGTAAACTTAAAGGACCAAAAGTGCGAAAAAGATTGAAGTTTGGAGGGCTAAGGATGAAGATTTAAGCTTAAAATCAAGAAATGCTAACAACGAGGGCTATTTTTGCCATCCTACAAAGTCATCCACTGACAAACCACATGGAAAAGCACAAAATTACGAAGCCAACGGTCCCGACCTCGCGTCATAACTCCTCATGGTTTGTTTTCTATGAATTTTTTATGTTTAATAAGTTTTTAAACAAAATAAATAGTTTTTAATAAATAAATACTATAAATATATATATTTTCGAAAATAATTAATAATAAAAATAAAATAAAGTTTTTATAAAAAATTAAATTAATTTTCGTGTTCTTATTGTTATTATTTTTTTATTTTTTTTATTTATTATTATTATTATTATTATTACTGTTATTATTATTATTATTATTATTTTATTCTTTTTTATATAAACCATCACTTTATTATTATTATTACTATTATTATTATTTTATTTTTTTTTATTTTTTTTTCTTATTTAAACCATCACTTTTTTATTATTATTATTGTTATTATTATTATTATTATTATTTTTTATTTTTTATTATTTTTTTTTTAAATCTCAATTTTATTAATCACACAAAATTGGAAGGGAGCCGCGAAACAAGCTGCGCGCCCACCCCTTTTTGAATACAAAAATTAAGTCTAGACATCAAAAAACCGCCACTACTCGCGTCATTAGAATGACAACCAGCTAACCGCTTAAGACGCGAGAGAGTATCCATCGCCTCCTCCTCAAACTCCCCAAAGGTCGAGAAGGCGAATGGAATAAACGAGTAACCATGCTCAGCACAAATAGAAGAATACTTCCTCTTCTTCTTCTGAACAGCCGACCGCAAAGCACTCCCAGGAACCCACGAATCCAACCCCGTCCCTGCAAACGGAGAAACCCCTGTAACATCTAAACACGCATCTTTGCCCTGGGACCAATTGTGTAGTAATAAATCTGCTGGCCGAAGATCACGCCCACCATCAGAAACAAAACCCATATCGGCTTCTTTCCTCACCGACACACCCACCTTAGAACAAATATCAAACAACACATCACGAACAAGATTGTGCCGAAACTTAACCCCCAAATCACTAGCGCAATGAACAGCATGATCACCCCACAGATCCATCCGATGTACATGACAACCCGAGCACAAAGAACCATCAGGAAATAAAGGAATCGACAAACGATAGCACAATACCGCACGAAACTGTCTCGGGTTCATCCGCTGACCCAGCCCATCAATCGGAATAGTGAAGAGGTAATCTTGTGCATGAGGAGCACGCACACAGCTGAGAAGTGCCTCCTGACGACGACTTAACCCGAAACGCGACGTCAAACAACCATCAATGAAACCAAAGTAACTCTTTGCCAAAGACTTCATAAACTGGGGGACAGGAGAGCTAGTGGTGACAGAGAGAGGATTGACACCACAACAAGTCGAGAAAGCATCAAGAGCAGACTGAAAAATAGGGCCCGGCGAAACAATCCCAGACCTCGCCAAAATCCGATCCTGCAAATCACCAGACTGTAAACGAGAAGCAATAAAGGCAAAGCACCTGACATCCTCAGCACATAAAACCCCTAGGCCACCAATACTGATAGGAAGAGTAGCAAGACGCCACTGCAAATCACCAAACCCAGGCCCTGAACCCGTAACAATCAACTCCAAAGACGCGCGTAATGCCTGATCAAACTGTGACAAAACACCCTCAAGAAACCCAGGGGGGCAAGTCCTCAAAGCATACACCAATTTAGAAACACCAGCACAATAACGAAGGAGAAGAAGTTCACATTGCGGGTCATCAAGCCCCCTAATAGCCTCTAACAAAGAAATAGCCTTAGAAACCCGACGCGCAACAAAATTACCAGCAAAACCTGAATCACGACTAATAGAGCCACCAAGAAGCTTGACACCAGACCTCGGACGAGAAATAGAAGCAGGGAAGAGGCCATCTACCAACCCCCGAGGATCCTGCACCGGCCAGAAAAGCTCAGACTTATCAACATTAAGATGTAGCCCACGAGCCGGTCCCTCCACCCTAATAATATCCAGAGCCTTAGCAACCATAAGGGTATCACCAATAATAGTGTCGTCATCAAGGTACCACGCATGAAGGGAGAGCTCACACGCCTGATGAATAGCATGAACAAGTGGATGCAGAGCAAGAGAGAATAATAAGGGACCCAATGGATCACCCTGCTGAACCCCCTGAGAAGACCAAAGAATAGAATCCCCATAATAAAGCCGAGCTCGCCGAGAATAGCAAAACTCCACCCAAGGCGAGATAGCCGGACACCTCAGCCGAACTTCATGAATAATGGTGCTCCTGTCAACAAGATTAAAGGCATTCTGAAAATCCACCAAAAGCATAGAAAGTCCGGCCTCATCCCCTCTCTCCTCCACAAACCTGCTGACAGAATGAAGAACCGCTTCACACCCACCTGGCACCCCCACACCAAACTGAAAATCATGTAGATAAGAGGTCATCGATTCCCCAACAGAAGAAGATGCAACCTTAGAGACAAGCCTCCTCCACACATTACCAATAGCAATAGGCCGAATACCCCCTCCAGGCTTAACAAGCGGAGTCAAAGGGGCACTGGCAATAAACTCACCAAGCAGACTAGGGCACTTACCAGAAAGAAACAGATTAACCACACCAGTGATAGAAACCAAAAGATCATCAGCCACAGCAGAAGCTGCTCCTCCCAAAACATCTAAAAAATGTTGAGCTCTAAGCCCGTCTCGACCACAAGAAGTACCTTTGGGAAAACTTCGAATCCGATTCAATACAAGATCCTTGCGAACAAAGAGCGTGTCAACCCCACAGGAAGAAGAAGGCACAACAGGAGGAGAGGCAAAGGGATGCTTAGCCTCCAAATCCCCCAGGGTGTCAGGAGAATCAGGGGCAACACCCGAAGAAGTGAGGACCTTAATAGCCGCTGAAAAGTGACCATCACTCAACTTACGCTTGCACTGAGAAATATTAGCCGCCATAACATCTTTCGACCTCAAGTACCTACGCGAAGAAAAGGAAAGACCACCTAGACGATCTCTAATCAAACCAATCCTCTCCCCAGGATCCCTCCACCGAGCAATGGCACTAGAAATACTGACAAACTGACCACGCTCCCTCTCACCAGATCGCCGCTGAGCCCTGCAAGACGGTACGAACACCGCCAAAATACAACCCAGTAAGATGAGAAGTTCCACCCACGCTGCAATATCACTTGGGCTAGATAAAACTTTGTCAAGAGCACTAAGAAAAATCCTAGCAAAACCAAGCCTCAACTTAGGCGGGATGCACTTGACCGTGCGTATGCGCGTCAAAAAGAAACGGTCAAGGAGGTCAACATCTAAACAAAGTGAACCCACCCCTAAGCCCGTTCTAACAGAACCCTCGTCACAATCTGTAGGAGGCCCAGAACCCGACAACGAAACCTGACCTCGATCAACATCAACATCCACACTAGGCGAACAAACCGGCAAAACAATCCCCCGAATCGCGCAATCCTCAAAATCTGGAGACTCAACCACAACGCCATCCATATGTCTACAATTCTTACCAAAAGTATGCGTACAAAGACACTCCCCACATAGCCAAATCCCCACTTGATGCAAAGCAAGATCAAGGGCCGAAAACAAGGAAGAATCATTCGCAATACGCGCTTTATACACTCCCTTCAACACATCCGTCTTAAAATGGCGAGTACCCAAGTGGTCGATAAAATACTTTTTAGAATGCCCCCCCCCCACTCTACCAGCTCCACACCCTTCTCCCCCTTGCAAAGGGCAAGAAATTCTAAGCGAATCACCCATAACCACACCAAAAAACCGAACAGCTAACCACTCAAAACCCCAATCCGAAACGACCCACTGCCAGACAACCAACAGTACACTACTAAAGCACTAGCCCACCACACACAAACAAAACCCAAACCTTAATACAACAAGCGAACAACCCTCAAAGCCACAAACAACCAACAATCAGCACGCAAACGCCCACTCAAAAACCAGCCCGAACCACTAACAAACTGTAAGGAAACCAACTGCTCGAAACAAACCACTTAACAAACTGTATGGAAACCAGACACACCCCGTAACTGTTCGGACAAGCACCAAATCAAACCCGTAACTGTTTCAGCACAATATCGAACCCGTAACTTTTTCGGCCAAACAAACCAAGATATCCTGAAAACCACAGTCACAAACCCCTAACAAACAATCTGTTGTGAAGAAGATGAAGCGGACAGGTTATGAAGAAGATGAAGCGGACGGTTATGGTGGATTGGAGATGAAGCGGACAGGTTATGAAGAAGATGAAGCGGACGGTTATGGTGGATTGGAGATGAAGCGGACAGGTTATGAAGAAGATGAAGCGGACGGTTATGGTGGATTGGAGATGAAGCGGACAGGTTATGAAGAAGATGAAGCGGACGGTTTTGGTTATGGTGATGAAGGGATACGGACGGTTATGGTGGATATGGATGATACGGTATTGGTTATGGTGATGAAGGGATTGGAGATGAAGCGGTTAAGGCTGCGTAGGAGATGAATCGCCTACACAGGGAGAGAGTTTTGCAGGTGATGGATGTAAGCTGCGATGGAGAAGAAGGCTGCGTAGGGATTATTATTATTATTATTATTATTATTATTATTATTATTATTTTTTTTTTTTTTTTTATAAACTTCACTTCGTTAGAATAAAAATATCTTACAAAAAGTTAGTGGGAAGCCGAGATACTATCTGAGCCCCCACTCCTTTAGCAATAGCGAAACCTATTCTATGAAAAATATGTACAGCAGCGCGCGCTCCAATGTCTTGAGCCTTTGAAAATCTCTGAATCCGCTTCAGCAACGCAACTGCATCTTCCTGTAACTCCCCTAAAGAAGAAAAGGAGAAAGGAAGAAACCCATATCCGAGAGCTGCACACTTAGCCAAATACTTGCATCGTTTACGTTGTGCAGCATCAATCACAGCTCGGCCAGGTACAAAGTCATTCATCCCCGTACGAGTCAAAGGAGAAGAACCAGTCAAATCAACACACACATCTTTACCTCCATCCCAGGAATAAAACAAAATATCTGCCGGACGAAGGACATTATCAGGTCCACCATCTAATCCAATATTAACTTCCTTTCCGACAGATATCCCTGAACGGTAACATATGTCAGCAAGAGTATCACGAACCAAATTGTGACGATGCTTAATCCCAACGATGCCAGCACACGATACGGCATGATCCCCAAATATATCCCCATCAAAAACCCTAGAACAAGCTGAACAGGGCTTCAAAACAGAGAACAAGGGAATACCTAAGCGATAGCACAAAACACATCGATAAGACCTCCCATTCATAGTCTGACCTAATCCGGGGATAGGAACCGTCCTAAGCCAGTCAGACGTATGATCCTCCCTCTGAGATGCCCATAAACGAAAGGGGTTAACAAATAACCTTTGCATATATAAACTTGAAAGGCTGCCCAGCTCAGCTGGCAACCTTTCAGTGCTTAAGGTTTGAGCCATGTGACCCATGTTCGATCCTTGGCTTGGGCATTAAGCTGGGTATTTATACAGCTGCCACGTGGCACTCCCTGAGTGGTCCACGTGGCGACCCGAACCGGACCCGACCCGACCCGACCTGAACCAGACTCGACCTGACCCGAACCAGACCAAACCCGGACTCGAACCTGACCCGACCCGATTCAGACCCGGACCCGACTCGCTGACGTCAGCAAAACACGTGGTGGTGGCGGCTGGCCAATGCTAGCACGCCACGTGTTACTGACAAGTTGTCATATGTGCGGGTACGAGGTCCAGTCCTACGTAGCAGAGTAGCAGTAGCGGCGCTGACACGTCAGACTGACGTGTCAGTACGAGGTGGCGACGACTGACAAATCAGAGGGCGACACGTGGCACGTACGACGTGTCAGTACGAGGTGGCAGACACGTCAGGGCGACAGACCAATCAGAGGACGGCACGTGGCAGGCGACGCTTATTGTCAGTACGAGGTGACAGGTTCTCAGACGTGGCAGGGCGGCTGGCCAATCAGAGCATGCCACGTGGCACTGGGCATGCGTCAGTCCTTGGTTCAGAGTGCTGCAGCGTATGTCAGGCATTAATTAAACGTAAGGTCCCATGTGTTTATAGATGGCATCAAATGGGACGGAGGAAACAAGGCAATGAGAATGGGAAAAGAAAAAATTACCGTTGTGTCCATCAGCCTATATATACTTCTCACTTTCATTGTAATAGAGTTAGTTTCTTTTAAAATAGTTGTAGATATAATTTTTCTCTCAATGTTTTATTTCCTTTTTAAACTTTTGTACTAGCTTATCATTAAGAACTTTATATTAATAAAATTTTAAGTTTAGCTTATTATTAATCTCTTTTAGCTTATTTTCATTCTACCTTTCTAAATAATCTAGCTTATTATTTGGGATTAGTTTTTATAACCTTTTCCGAATAAGTTAGATTTATATAATAGTTTGAAATAAGTTATCTTATTTCAAGCTTATTGTGGGCTTATATTTCGAGATCTAGCTTATTGTGGGTGAATTTGTTCAATTAGCTTTTTAAGCTTTTTGAATCACATAAGTTTTAAGCTTAGGCTTACAACTTACTAATAAGCTAGCCTTTTAATTAATTACGTTTATGCAATATTAATTTACTTCTTTAATTTATTGCAAGTAGTTAATAATTTAGTTTAAATTTATTTTTATCCTTGATTCACCTTTTAATATTGTAGATCTATTAGTTTTTAGTTTAAAAATTAAAATATTTTTATAAAACCAAAAATAAAATAGTGTAGATCTATTATGTTTTTGATTAAACAGTGTAGATCTATTAGGTTTTTGATAAATTAGTGTAGATCTATTAGTTTTAAACTTAAAAATTAAAATATTTTAACAAAAACCTAAAAAAAATAATGTAGATCTATTAGTTTTTATCTTAAAAATTAAAAATATTAATAGGTGCTTATCATCCCAACCACGTTTGTTGTTCTTGTGATCTCGGCGTATCTAGTTTATCACTTTTGGTGAGGAGCTTTCGGGGTTATTAGATTTAGTTGATAATTAAAGTTTAGACCTTAATTGTTTTAATGTTTAAATATCGACTAAGTTTATCAGATCGGGTGGTTAATTTTTGTATTCAGTTCTTCGCTCGGGAATCAATCTCATATCTCTTTTCTTATCGTTATTTCATTTTATATATGATTGTTATTGTTGCATTTTCTTTATGTTTAGCTTTAATATCGTAATTATAGTAGTTTTATTTATGCTTGTTTAGTTTAGCATCTTTATTATTGTTAATTGATATTTGTAGCTTAACATTCGTAGAATAATTGTCGCTTTTTATAGCGTTTAATATTTGGTCATTAACTTTAGTAGCTTAAATATCAAAATCAAAAAATTTATCCGAGCATCATACATAAGACATAAACGCGGATTTCCATTCCCACTTCGCCGGAACTACGATAACTTTTCGGGTTTATACACAAAACGACTAGTATTAAATTGGCTCCGCTGCAGCATAGATCTCGTTACGATTGACGATTTTTCGAGAGACGATTTGGATTTTCGGATCTGTTCAATTTTGAACGTTATTTTTCTTGTTAAAAAAATAAAAAACTTATAAGTACAAAAAAATAAAAAAATTTATCAAAAGCATATTCTTTCCTAAGAATTGCAATAAAAAAATTTAAAAATCAAAAAGTAATACTTTTCCTAAAGTATTACACAAAAAATATTAAGTATTATTATTATTTATCCTACTTCGATTTCTCTTGTCTTTTATTGTGAATATATTTATTTAAGAAAATATATATATACAAAAAGATTTTATTTTTTACTATAGATATTATGTATAAGAACCCCAATACACAATATTCCATAAGTATTGCTTGAAATAACCCGTATTTGGAGGCGTTCCGGTTCCATGTACGTGTATCAATCAAAGAAAATATAAAGGCAAAAATAGATAAATGCTTTCGTTAAGCAACAATTCGAAAAATACGAACTTTACGGTGAATAGAAAGGCGACGTGCTATAAAAGGTCGTCCAAGGGAAGCTAGGTACTTAAGTGCTTCACGCCACCTCATTCACCCCGTTCACTTATGAGTATTTTGAGAAGGAAGGCTCATCGAAGGTTTTGTCACCCAAGTAGTATTACATATAGATTTTCTTGTAGCATTTTAATATTGAACCTCGAGAGGGATAATCCCTTCCCTTTCAAAGTCAACAAGGGAAATCCCCTTACTCCTCGGTTTTAGTTCTATGCGCACTCGCGCACGTACACACATACCAAGTGGTGTACCTAATTATTCTAATTCTTCCGAATAGAAGAAAAAAAACAAAAAGACCGTCAATCAAGCCGATCCCGAGAATCGAGCTTTCGACACTATGATGGAAACGGATAATCGACTTATTATTGAGATCTTGCAATCTCACGTTGAGGGAAATGATGACGCGATTAAGCTGCCCGATATTTGAGCGAATAATTTTGAACTTAAAACAGGTTTTATTCAAATGGTTTCTGTTACACCATTCTTAGGTCGTACTCATTATGACCCACACACTCATATTAAGAGGTTTTTATATGTGGCCAATACCGTTAAGTACAATGGGGTTCCACAAGAGGAAATTCGTTTGTTACTCTTTCCTTTTCCCTCGAGGGACAAGCCCGGATTTGGCTTGATAAAGAACCACCCAAAGTATCACCACATGGGTGGATTTAGAGACCAAGTTTATTAACTACTTCTTTTCCCCATCTCGGACCACCACTGTAAGGAATGGCATCATTACGTTTGAACAAAAATAAGGGGAAACATTTAGTAAGTCTTGGTTTAGATTTAAGGAGCTTTTAAGAAGGTGTCCTCAACACGATTTTACAAACGTTCATCAAATTAATAATTTTTACAATAGATTAACTTTAAATGACTAAGACTCACTAAATAGTGCTTCGGGGGGTAATATTCTTGTAAAATCAATGAACGATGTTGGGACATTATTGAAAATAAATCCAAAGTTCAAACTAAGAGTGCAAGGGCTAATATGGCTAATGCTAGTGGAGGAGATTCTAGTAGTCAAGAGGTTAACAATCAAATTCAATAACTTGCTTCAATTGTGAAAAATCTTGCTATAAAAGTTGAGAACATTCCTATTAGACATGTACATGCTTTAAGTGAGACTTATGAGACTTGTGGTGGACCACATTCGTACTACAATTGTGCTAAGGTTTATAATCAACCTCAACAAGAAGTCTATGCTTATAATACCAATGAAAATGAGAGGGTTCACTTTAAACTGAATGTTGATGTGAACCATATTTCGTATAAGTCTACTAAATATCTGGCTCCCCCGGTTTTTGTAACTCCTTAAAGACCACCCTCACCCGCCTAAAATACCCAATACCAAAATAGGAACCAAGGTCTACAAAGGGGTAATTTTCAAGGGAATTCAAACGTAAGGGGTTACAATCAAAACCAAGGGAATTTTCAAGGGCAAAACCAAGGTTTAACAATAATAATCAAGGCTTTAATAACCAAGGTTTTAATCACGGGTTTCGAAACTATAATCAATATCAAAAGCAAGGTTTTCCAAATCAAGGGTTTACCAATCAAGGGTACAATATGCTTAATCCTCAAATGGACTTGGTTCTCCAAAAAATTAATGAGTAAGACCATAAGCTTAAGGAAATACAAGAGTCCACGGATAGGAAATTCATGCAAATGTTGCAAACCCTTCGACCCTAAGGTGCTCTTCCTTCTAACACCGAGACCAACCCTAGGGCTAATGTGAATGCCATCACTACTAGGAGCGGTAAGACAACCGAGGGACCTTCTTTTTCTCCACCTAGCATTGATAAACAAGGACCCGAGATTCCTTCTACTTCTACCCACCCTCCCTCACCACCTACTTATGAGATTCATCCCCTAAGTAATCCGTCTACACCTTATGTTCACAGATATTTAAGGATCTTTTAACCGACAAGGAAAAATTTCTTGATACCGCAAATACCCAATTGAATGAGAATTGTTTCGCGGTTCTTTTGAGAAAATTACCGGTTAAGCTTGGAGACCCCGGTCGATTCCTTATTCCTTCAATTTCTAGGGTGTAGAGAATTGTATGGCTTTGGCAGATCTCGGAGCGAGTATCAATCTTATGCCATTATCTGTGGGGAAGCAATTATCTCTACCCGAGCTAGTCCCCACTCGTATGACTTTGAATTAGTTAACCGTTCGGTTGCTTATCCGGTAGGGATAGCCGAGCATGTGTTCGTAGGATCCGACAAATTTACTTTCCCTGCCGATTTCGTTGTAGTCGACTATGAGATGGATCCCCGTGTTCCCTTAATTGTTGGATAACCCTTCTTGAGGACCGGGCGTACATTGATTGATGTAGCCACGGGTGAGCTTATCATGAGGGTAGGAGATGACAAAATCGTCTTTAATATGGGTAAACTTTCTAAGCTTCCCCATGAGCCTGAATCCGTGAATTTCATCGATGTGCTCGACGAAGCATGCGAGGAACATTTTCACGAGGCTTATAAGAACGGGATTTCTCCTTTACCACATATTGAGACCTAGCTTCTATTTCTCCTTCATTGACTCCATTTCGAGAAAGTGACTTTCTTTTACATGAATTTAAAGCAAGTTTAGGGGATGTGGATTTAAAATATGACGATTCTCTAAACGATTGGGAAGAAGACATTCGTACCATTGAAAGATCTAACACCCCCAATTTACATTGCGCAGCGGAAATACTCAATTGGGTGCTAGAAACAAGCATCATCACACAAGGTATATTGAACGACTCAAAAGAGAGACGTTTACACATAAAAAATAAACAAGACTTTCACAATAGCTCTAAAACATAATTTCATCCCAGATTGTACTAAAACGACACTAGAGTAAATCGTTTAGTCCCCATGGATCTCAACCAACAACAACCAAGTTTAGTACAGTACACAAACATTTAACAAATTGTTCAACAGTAAAAGGATATAAATAGTTTTTAGACCAATATTCTTCCAAAAGCCAAACCACAACCTCCACAGCAAAGCTTCATCTTCCATCACTCCCTATTACCTGAAACACATGCTAAAACGAGTCAACAATAATGTTGAGCGAGTCTATAGGTTTATCAAATCACATTTGAACACAAGAAGAAAATCAATCATAATCATTTATAGAATTGTCGTACACACAATCTATATTCAAGGCAAAACATTGTATTTAAGCTCATGACACCGACCCCTTAACCAAATAGTCACCCACGCCAAATGCCAGTATGACTAGAATAAAACCATTTCCCCTCTAGGGTATCAGTTGCTAGAATACCACATTCTTATTCCCGTAAATTATCCTTCCCATAGGTTACTCAACGTAATGCCCTGGTCTCAGATAGGGTGGTCAACCCAATATTACTATCATTAGAATAAGCGGCTATTCCCGATTCACAACATCAAGTCAGAATATAGTTAACGGCTTATGAATTTAGGGTCTTTAGCAACAAGGTACTCAATACAATGTAAACAACTTAGGCAACATTCGGGTCCAACAATTACTCACGACTTGTGTTAATTTATTTTCAAATAGCATGTATCCCCCTCGCGGGTAATACAACATTTAGTAGCTAGCATAAAGAGCGAGGCTACAGACTCACCTTAGTATAAGAGATCTAGCGAGATGATCGTCGATGATAGAGGATGCCTTTCAAACACGAGAACCGCTACCTATCAAATAAGGCGTGTTCATTAATAATGACTCGATAAATAAATCATACATAACAATATAAAACTCAAACTCATAAAATCATGATAAACTCGAGAGAAAACGATACAAATAACTCTATTACACTCTTCTATACATTTACTTTACCATTCTACACTTTCAACAAAATCCGCCGGCACATACAACATGTACGAGCTTATTTACCCCTTTTAGACTTGTCAAACGCTTATGAAACGACTCGAGAAACTAACTTACTATATATAGAAAGTCTTACAACAAGTTTATCAAATGAAATTACTTTTATGTTTCTTTACCCGACTCCAAACTACAAAATCCGGACAGATTTACGTTAATAATTCATATAACCATTTTAACTTCTTTAAACGACTCCATTTACAAAACCAACACTTGGGTTTTAAAATAAACTCACCCTCTAGGGTTTACACTGCATTATCAGTATGTGACTCATTTCAAAACTTCAATTTATAGTCCCCGAGATTCGATCTAAATATCGACAACGACTATATGTAGTGCCGATACTCGTCTCCCGGTACACGAATAATCAAAACATCATAACTTCGCGCTCGTTTGGAGCTAGAACCTATACTTTATATTAGATCGAAGCTAATCGAATGGTCTACAACCCTAGGTTATTAGTTAAACCATTATCACAACATAAAATTCTCAAAAACTTGTATAAAATCATATTTTTAGCCAAAACCAATCATAGATATGATCATATTTTTAGCCAATACCAATCATAAAAAATCATAGTTTACCTACTATTATAAAGTACCCTTCAGAAACTTGTATACAATCATATTTTTAGCCAAAACCAATCATAGATATGATCATCCCATAACCCTAACACTAACATATATCAACTATAACATTAGAATCATCATAAAAATCAAAACCTTCAAATCAAAATCAAGTTTTTAACAAAGCTTTTAGCACGAACATCATTGATCATCCCAAAAATGACATGCATGAGCATAATTCCCACCTACCAACTTGAAAAAAAAAATAAAACTTCTTGCATGTACATAAATTTTATACCAAAATGATCTCCTTACAAAATTAGAGATGGGACTTGTGTTGTTTTAGCTTAGATCATCATAGATTTGGAGTAAAAATTGTTTGAATGGGTGTTTTAGGTGAAGAGGGGTCACGACAAGTTAAAGAAAAAGAAAGAGAGAGAGAAATTTTTGGTTGGTGGATTTTTGTATGTGTTTGTGTGTGTAATTTTAAGCTTATATATGGTGGTTGAGGGACCAATGTTGTAAATTTGCAATAGCTATGTCTAAAAATGAAAATAGTTAGCTAAAAAGCGAGAAATAATTATTAGTCAATTTTGAAAATATTTACGGGGCTCGGGTTTCATAAAGATACTTTTAAAAATTTAAAACGTACCTCAAATATAATAATATCGACTCCCGACTCGACTTAACACGCCATTTAAAAGAAAACATCAAAAATGACAAACGTCGAACAACCGACAATAAAACGTAAAATATTTGGCATCCATCGACATCACGCTTGCTAATACTCCTTATACTTATTAAATAATAAAATATAAGCCTTCAAACATCAGTTTAAACTTAAACCTCCAAAAATAAATATCATTCAAACTCATCAAAATTTCAAAAGTTATCGTAAAATAAGATTTAGCAATGACCTCGGTTTCGGGTTATCACATCCCCTCCTTCTTAAAAAGAGACGTCCCCGGCGCTTAATCCTTCCTAAACAAATGAGGATACTTAACCTTAAAGAAATCCTCACGTTCCCAGGTAAACATTGGTCCACGTCTAGAGTTCCCTTTCACTTTCACAATCGGAATCCTACTATGCTTCAATTTCTTAACTTCCCTATCCATAATCTCTACATGTTCCTCTATAAATTGCAACTTATCATCAAGTTGAATTTCCTCCAATGGAATCACTACATCCCTTTCATCTAAACACTTCTTCAGATTAGACACATGAAAAGTATTATGAATAGCCTTAAGTTCATCAGGCAACTCTAACTTATAAGCAACCAATCCAATCCTTTGGATAATCTTAAATGGTCCAATATATCTTGGGCTCAACTTTCGTCTCTTTCCAAAACGAATCACTCCTTTCCATGGAGATACCTTCAACATAACCATGTCTCCTACTTCAAATTCCAACGGTTTCCTTATGTTATCAGCATAACTCTTTTGTCTACTTATGGTAGATAACAAACGCTTATTAATTTGCACAATCTTTTCAGTCGTCTCAAATATCATTTCAGGTCCAGTCAATTGACTTTCTCCTACTTCACTCCAACACACTGGAGATCTACACTTACGTCCATACAAAGCTTCAAATGGTGCGGCTTTAATACTAGCATGATAATTGTTATTGTACGAAAATTCAACCAATGGCAAATGCTTAGCCCAGCCATTCCAAAAGTCAATCACACACGCATGAAGCATATCCTCTAACCTTTGAATCGTTCTTTCACTTTGTCCATCAGTTTCCGGATGATATGTTGTACTCAAACATAACTCCGTTCCCATCGCTTTCTATAAAGATTTCCAAAATTCTGAAGTAAACCTACTATCACAATCAGAAATTATCGACAAAGGCACACCATGTCGACAAACAATCTCCTTCACATACACTGTCGTTAACCTCTCCATACTATCCGTCTTTTTCATTGGCACAAAGTGAGCATACTTAGTCAATCTATCTACAATCACCCATATCATATCACAACCACTTGTAGTCCTTGGTAAACCTGTCACAAAATCCATAGTAATCTTCTCCCATTTCCACTCAGGAATCTCAGGTTGCACTAATAATCCAGACGATTTCTTATGTTCAGCTTTCACCTTCGCACAAGTTAAACACTTATTAACATACTGTGCTATATCTGCCTTCATATTCGGCCACCAATAAACTTTCTTAAGATCTTGATACATCTTGTCTGATCCAGGATGTATTGAATACTTCGACTTATGAGATTCATTCATCACCAAATCTCGCATTCTTAAAGAACCTTCCTTAGACGAACACATTGGTAACCAAATCTTATTCTAAAAATACCTCAATCCATTTGACCTTAATTCAAACAAAGGTTTCAACATTCTACCCAAATTTTCTGCCTCAATATTCTCTTCCTTCAAAGCATTAGCTTGGGCTTTCAATATCGCTTCTTTCAAATCAACACTTTCCATCATTTCCAAATCTCTAACTCTTATAGACTTATCTCTTTCCTTTCTACTAAGTGCATCAGCTACCACATTCGCTTTACCAGGATGGTAACGAATCTCGCAGTCATAATCACTCAGCAACTCAACCCATATCCTTTTCCTCATGTTGAATTCCGTTTGATCCAAAATATATTGCAGACTCTTATGATTAGTGAATACCACACACTTGGTTCCATACAAGTAGTGTCTCCACAGCTTCAAAGAAAAAATCACAACCCTATGTTCTAAATCATGAGTAGTGTAATTCTCTTCATGCTTCCTCATTTGTCTTGATGCATATGCTATTACTTTCTCCCTTTGCATCAACACAGCTCCAAATCCTTTATGAGACGCGTCACAATACACTACAAAATCCTCAGATCCTTCTGGCAAAGACAATAACGGCGCAAAACACAACTTATCCTTCAACGTACTAAATGCAGATTCCTCTTCCAATCCCCATTCAAACACTTGATTCTTTTCAGTAAGCTTGGTCAACGGCTTAGCAGTTAGTGAAAACTTCTCGATAAACCTTCTATAATACACAGCTAGACCCAGAAATTGGCGAACTTCAGTCGGCGTCGTTGGCACTGACCAATCTTTGATTGCCTCAATCTTAGCAGGATCCACACGAACACCTTCACTATCAATCACGTGCCCCAGAAATTGCACTGATTTCAACCAAAATTCACACATAGAGAACTTCGCATACAGCTTCTCTTTCTTCAACAATTCCAAAATTATTCTCAAATGCTTCTCATGTTCTTCTTCACTCTTGGAGTAAATAAGAATATCATCAATGAATACGATAATAAACTCATCCAAATACGGCTTGCATACACGATACATCAGATCCATTAATACAACATGCGCATTCGTTAACCCAAAAGGCATCACTTGAAATTTAAAATGTCCATATCGAGTACTGAAAGCTATTATTGGAATATCTTCTTCCCTAACACTCAGTTGACGATACCTAATACATGGTTTTTACACCAAGTATAAAAATCTTATCGTCCGATCTTTTCGAATTGATTTCCTGTTAAGAGTGCGACTTAATTGTCTTTTGGAAAACAAAAAGATGGTTTGGTTTGGTTGATTATCTAAAAGCAAGTAGTTAAAATTGTCGTTGAATAAAATAGAAGTCTTAAAATTAAACTACAAATAAAAGCTTGCAACCTTGGAAATTAAAACTTAAAAATTCAAAAACTTAAAAACATGTTTAAAATAAACTAAGTAAAAGAGCGGGAAAAACTAGATTTGAAACTTAAGCAAAAATAAAACCAAGGCCTGAGTCCGATCGCAAGGCAATCGTACTCAAATGGTGATCCAGATCGCACTCGATGCGATCGCAAAAAGAAGAACATATCGCACTCACTGCGATCACAACAAAAGAGATAGGATCGTACTCACTAGTGCGATGGGAGGGGAGATCGTACTACCAGATCGCAACCACGATCGCAATGAGTGATCGTGGTCTTTGATCGTGGTTCCGGATCATAACACAAAGATCGCACTCAATGCGATCGAAACAAGGAAGTGAGACTCGATCGCACCCCAGATCGTAATGGGTGATCGTGGGCGTGGATCGTACCAGGGAAAGAACACAGATCGCAGTCTATGAAATTGTAACAAGATCGGGACCAAGTAAACCCTCCTGAGATGGAAAAGGCGTCCAAAAGGAAAATAAGCTTAAGCAAATAAGCAGTAACCAATAAGCACTTTCAAACTTCTTAGAGAGTTAAAAAGCACAAATTCATTAACTTTTACAAATACTAAACTCGAGACTTAATGAACCAAACATAAAATAAGAAAACTCTTTAAAAAGCTTAAAAGTAAATAAGCCGAAAATAGAAAGAAGCCAATAAGCATCAAGAGATTATAGCTTAAACGTATGAGAGCTTATGTAGGAATAGAAAGATCAACCTCTTAATCACGAAACATCAAAATCAACACGAATTGAGAACCATTCGGATTAAACATGAACTTTCGGATTAAGAACAAAGTAAAATAAAGAAAGCTAGAAAGAGAGTAAAGAACAAAAAGCTTAACTTGAATTAGATTAATGAAATCCAAATACAAGAATGATTCAAACCTTAAACTTGAAAGAAAAAGATGAAACTTAGTGAGAGAAAGTTGGGAACTTTCTCTCTCTAAAAACTAGAAAGAAAAAAATGAAAACTAAAACTAGCTAACCACCCTCCTAATGTGATTAGGAGGGTATTTATAGGCTAAGTGGGAAGTGCATGTGTGGTGTGCTTCCTTCTTTCTCTTCTTCTCGACTCGATTTAATTCTTTGTCTTTTCTCGACGTCGTCTCGGGATTCGAACTTGTCTTAATAATTTTTCTTCTTTAATTTAGACTTGAGTTCTTCGAGTTCATTAAACTTCCGTCTTTAGACTTTTTCTTAGATAAATCTTCAGAATAGGTCTTGGACATCCGTTCTTTAAGCACTCTTGATCTCTTGACTTCGTTTTTTCTCGTTTTCTTCGATAAAAGCCCGTGAAAGCCCGTGTTTTCTTCCTTTTTCATCTTTTGGTCCTAAAACACAAACCACGCATAATTCCGACTTTTACGACATAAAATACACGTTTTGGTCTTGTTATCATTGGAAATAAGTGGTAAAAGGATAAGTGTTTTCACACTTATTAAATCCCCTACACTTGACCATTGCAATGCCCTCATGCAATGCATTAATTTTAAAGCACGGTTTACATTTTCCATCATAAATAACCCACCTTGGCCTTTATTAAATACTAAACATAAAAAGATAGAAACAAGTAAAGAAATCAAAGACTTACATTGGGTTTTGGCTGCCATGAACGTTTATCATCCTCAAGTTTCACGTTCCCCATACCAAGCTTAAAAACGAGATCATTGTTATTATAAGTTAGTAAACTAACACGAATTCATGTGGGCCAATTATTCACTTAGACTCCCTTATTCCTAGGTGTATCTCTTATATTTTATTTTTGTCTTGAATGATCACGAGGATTCATTGTTTGACTTATTTCGATAGTTATTTAGGCCGAAAATAAAGTGGGACGATTTAATCAATAGTTAGCTAAAGGACAAAATCTTTTAAAACTGCTTCTCGGGACCTCATAAAGTTCATATCTTGGCATAACTCGCTTCACGATTTGAGACCTTTCTTGGACCGATATTTGGCAGCGGCTTCATACTTCAAATCTTTTGAGAGACGTTCTTGAAATTATGGTCTTCTCTTCATAATAGGAATTTCTTTACTTGAAGTTTTTGAGAGATTCTTCATACTTGGACCACGACTTCTTCATTTTTCTCCAATCTTTATTTTGGACTTTGATATACAACGATCCGCCTCCTTTTAGGACTTGGATCTATTTATCCTCATATCTTACTAGGGTCTTTTCGGATAGACTTCTCCATGATCTTTAGGGGAGTATTTGCTTTTTGTCGTGTGTCTCGATCCTTTATATTGATTTTCGACAAGTGATTCTTCACATCACTTTTGGATCTTTAGCAACAAATTGTAGCCCTCATGCCTTGTTAGGGCCTTTTCGGACTCGCCAATCTTCGCATCCCGCTTCAATAAGTTATGCCTTGGCTATGAACTCTAATTAATAACGAGCAACTTTTAAACGATCTTGGGCTAGAAGCTAAGTAACTTTTCAAATCGTGCAACCTTATTTATTGCAGATAAATTTATTAACAAGCGATGGGAGAATAGGCTCATAATTAACTCACATAAATTCACGAAAGAATACCAAACTTATAATTGACTCTATTATCTCTCGTTCTCCACAATTTAAAATCTCAAGGAATGAGACTCGTGGATGCTTAGCCAATTAAATCAAAGTTTTGGATTTTCGAGTCGCCTATAGGATCTTGCATTTTCTTAGACTCTTTCAAGTTTAGAATTTGCGTTTTAAAGTTCCCTTGATAAACGACTCTCTAGGATCAATTATAGGAACTTGCGAAAAGTTCTTGTTCTTAACCCGTGAGAGTTAAGACTTTCGCGTTTTAAAGTTCCATGTATAAAAGCATAGCAAAACTTGACTTAAACACGTTAAGGATACTAGCTAGAGTAAACTTAGACAAGTACACTCGGGTTGAGTCCAAATATTCACAACTTTGAAAAATTTAAAACAACTTCATTAAACTTTATTTAAGCAAGGAAAGAAAATAAACATAACAAAGGAAACTACAACTATACAACTAGGCCAAAATAGATTAAAAGTTTTTAAAAATGTCGAAAAATCGAATTTTCCGGTTAAAATGAGGGCAATTTCATGGAAAAGACCACTTAACTTCGATAGAAGTCCCCCTACACTTAATATAAACATTTTCCTCAATGTTTAAGCATGTGGGAGTAAACTCCCACACACTTAGGACATTGTGCACGTTGTTTATATCTTGCTAAGGTAAGGACAACTATAGTGATTTCAGTGTGAACATATAAGATATGAAATATTGAATCACGACAGTTTAGGAAGGAACCAGGAAGACGGGTACACGGGATCACGGGTCGTCAAAAGTCATCGAGGTGCTCTTTGAAGCTTGAATCCCTGCACAAAATAAGAAACAAGACAACCAACACATACGGGGCTACCCCTACACTTATTATGAAAGCAATAAAGGATAGATCACGGGTTGCCTCCCGAGAAGTGCTTGTTTTTGATAAGCGAGTCACGAGCCTGACTCGACCCAAATTTAGTTTATGGGAAACATGGTGAGGGATGGGATCATCTCATGAGAGATGTCCTCACCAAAGTACAGCTTCAAACACTGGCCATTCACCTTAAAATTGGGCTCATTTGGCTGAGAAAGCTCAATGGTGCCATATGGAAAGACTTTGGCGACGGTGAATGGACCAGACCAGCGGCTCTTCAACTTGCCCGAGAAGATCCTCAACCGAGAGTTAAAAAGTAAAACTTGATCACCAACGTGGAACTCTCGGTTCTTAATCCTTGCGTCATGGATGATCTTGGTCTTCTCCTTGTAGATCAATGAGTTCTCGTAAGCTTCATTCCTCAGTTCGTTGAGCTCATTGAGTTGAATCTTGCGAAGATCACCGACTTTGTTGATGTCGAAGTTAGCCCACTTCAAGGCCCAGTCCGCCTTATGTTCCAGCTCGATGGGGAGGTGGCATGCTTTCCCGTACACAAGACGATAAGGTGTACAACCAATCGGGGTCTTATATGCGGTACGAAAAGCCCACAGAGCATCATCTAACTTATCGGCCCAGGCGGCACGATGCTCTCCCATAGTACGTTCCCGAATTCGCTTCAATCCACGGTTGGAGATCTCGGCTTGCCCATTGGTTTAGGGATGATAGGCGGTGGAAAGACGATGATTAACACCATACTTAGCCATGACTCTTGCAAATTGATCATTGCAAAAATGAGTCCCGCGGTCACTGATTATAGCACGAGGAACACCGAATCGAGCAAACAGCTGCTTCAAAAAGTTCACAACCACCCTCGCATCGTTCGTGGGGAGTGCCTTAGCTTCAACCCATTTAGAAACGTAGTCAACGGCTACGAGGATGTACTTGTTCCCTTTAGATGATGGAAATGGCCCCATAAAGTCGATGCCCCATACGTCAAAGATTTCACATTCTTGTATGAAATTTTGAGGCATCTCATCTTTATGTGTGATCTTGCCTTGGCGTTGGCAAGCATCACAATGCTTAACCATTTCGTGAGCGTCACGATAAATGGGCCAATAGAATCCAGAGTCAAACACTTTCTTAGCGGTGTAGTTGGGACCAAAGTGACCACCGATGGGTCCTTTATGGCAAGCATCAAGGATTTGCAAAGCTGTCGGTCTATCAACACATCGACGAATGATCAGATCAGCACATTGTTTGAAGAGATAAGGGTCATCCCAGAAGTAAGTCTTAACATCTTTAAAGAACTTCTTCTTTTGTTGGGATGTTAACCCTTTGATGAGAATACCACCCGCTAAGTAGTTTGCAATGTCCGCAAACCACGGGGTGTCATCAAGATTGGAGTGAATAGACATTAAGGTCTCAAGGGGAAAAGAGTCATTGATCTCTTGGTTCGGATGATCCCCTTGATATGGATCCTCAAGTCTACTCAGATGATCCGCTGCTAGGTTTTTGGCTCCCTTTTTGTCACGAATTTCAATGTTGAATTCTTGAAGGAGCAAAACACAACGAAGAAGTCTTTCCTTAGAATCTTGCTTAGTTAACAAGTACTTCAACGCGGAATGGTCGGTATAGACAATGGCGGTGGATAAAACAAGATAGGGGCGGAATTTTTCAAAAGCATAGACAACAGCTAAAAGCTCTTTTTCGGTGGTCATATAATGCAATTGAGCCCCCGTCATTGTCTTACTAGCATAATGGATTGGTTGGAAGTGTTTATTCACTCTTTGGCCCAAAACCGCTCCAATAGCAAAGTCGCTAGCATCGCACATCAACTCGAAAGGTAGCTCCCAATTAGAGGTAACCAAGACCGGTGCCTTAGTTAGCTTATCCTTGAGAAGATTGAAGGCTTTAATACACTCTTTGGAAAAGAGAAAAGGAGTATCTTTTTCCAAGAGGTGGGTCAGCGGGCGAGCGATTTTAGAAAAATATTGAATGAATCGACGATAGAAGCCCGCATGACCGAGGAAACTTCTCTCACCCTTCACGGTTGAAGGTGGAGGCAATTTAGCTATGACATCCACTTTAGCACGGTCACCTTCAAGACCGGCTTTTGAGATTTTGTGTCCTAGCACAATGCCTTCTTTTACCATAAAATGGCATTTTTCCCAATTTAGAACAAGGCGAGTGTCTTCGCACCGCTTAAGCATACGTTCTAAATTGGCAAGGCAAGAAGAGAATGAATCACCATAGACCGAGAAATCATCCATGAAGACTTCCATGGTTTCTTCAACCATCTCATGGAAGATAGCCATCATACACCTTTGGAATGTCCCGGGAGCATTGCATAAGCCGAAAGGCATTCTTTTGTAAGCAAATGATCCATAAGGACACGTGAATGTGGTTTTATCTTGGTCGTGGGGGTCGATGGGTATTTGAAAATAACCCGAGAAACCGTCTAAAAAGCAGTAATAGTCATTACCCGCTAGACGTTCAAGCATTTGGTCCATGAAAGGAAGGGGAAAATGATCCTTTCTCGTAGCATCATTGAGTTTGCGATAGTCTATACAAACTCTCCACCCTGTAACGAGACGAGTAGGAATCAACTCGTTGTTTTCGTTGGGAACAACGGTGATTCCGCCTTTCTTAGGCACACAATGGACTGGACTAACCCATGGTGAATCCGAGATAGGGTAAATCATGCCCGCATCAAGAAGTTTGATAACCTCTTTTTTGATAACGTCATGTATCTTAGGATTCACCCTTCGTTGGCTTTGAATAGTGGGTTTAAAATCGTCCTCCATGAGAATTTTATGTGTGCAAAAGTGAGGATCAATTCCACGAATATCGGAGATTTTCCAAGCAATCGCTTTCTTATGATTCTTCAACACGGCGATAAGTCGGGATTTTTCTTCTTCTTTCAGGTCCTTTGCGATGATGACCGGTAACTTCTTGTTGTCTTCAAGGAAAACGTACTCGAGATGAGACGGAAGATCCTTAAGCTCTAGATCCGGAGGATTTTCGATGGACGGTGCAGTCAACTGCGGATCATCGGTAGAGATAGCCTTAGGAGACTGTGGAGAAATATGGTCCTCATTGAGAAGTTTCTCAATGGTACGAATTTCTTCATCCCAATTAGAGGGAGAATCGTCATATTGCAAATCCACATCTCCCAAAGTTGCTTCAAATTCTTTCAAGAGGAAATCACTTTCTCCAAATGGAGTCAATGACGGAGCAATTGAGGCAACGGTCTCAACATTGTGTAGAGAAGAGAGATTACTTTTGCAAGCATCATTAAAGTGTTCTTCACAAGCCTCATCGAGAACATCAATAGCATTAACACTCTCATATGAATAAGGTTGCTTAGAAATCTTACCCATGTTGAAGACAATTTTATCGTCACCAACTCTCATGATTATTTCGCCCGCGGCTACATCAATGAGAGTGTGACCGGTCCTTAAGAAGGGACGTCCAACGTTTAATGGAGCACGAGGATCCATCTCATAGTCAACGACAACAAAATCCGTCGGGAAGGTGAATTTGTCAACGCCAACGAAGACGTCTTCGGCTATCCCCACAGGATAAGCAACCGTACGGTTAGCTAATCCAAAAGTCATTCGGGTGGGGACTAGCTCGGGGAGAGATAATTGCTTCCAAACACTTAAAGGCATTAAGTTTATACTAGCACCTAGATCAGCTAGGGCCATGCAATTCTCTACTCCCGGGAAGTTGCAAGGAATCAAGAAGCGACCCGGATCACCAAGTTTGGTTGGTAATTTCCTTAAGAGCACTGCAGAGCAATTCTCATTAAGTTGGGTCTGAGCAATGTCAAGAAGCTTCTCCTTGTCACTAAGAAGATCTTTAAACATCTTCACATATTTAGGCATGTGAGCGTGAGCCTCGGCAAAGGAGATGTTAAAATTCAATTGTTTAAACATTTTGAGAAAGTTTGAAACTTGAATATCATCCTTGCTCTTTTGCTTCTCTTTCCTCAACCTTGAAGGATAAGGTATATCAGATGAAGATGAAGGCTTTAGGGGGGTAGGATCACTCACAACCGCGGGTGGAGGGGGAATGGGGATAGAAGGCAAAGGAGGTGAGGAAAGTTGCTCTTTTTCCTTGTTCACAATCACGGGTGGAGGTGTAGGAAGCTCGGGTTCCGTATAACCTTTTCCACTACGAGTGGTGATTGCTTTCATCTCCCCTCTTGTATTCGCAACGGTGTTACTCGGAAGAGTACCCGAAGAAGAGGGTTGATTACCTTGGAAGAGAGAACCTAACATATCACGTAAATTATCCGCTTGAGTGCTGAAAGAGTCTCTAATGTCTGCGCGAATATCATCGCTTTGTTTTGCCATGTCATTCCTTAGCTCGGCTCGAATATCGCTCCCTTGTTTCGCCATTTCTCCCTTCAAGTTGATGAATTGACTCTGAAGATTCGTCACCATCTCTCTATTAGTCCTCATGAACGTCTCGACGTCTTGATTCAATGCCATCGGTTGATTGAGAGGTGGAGCTTGGTAAGCTTGAGAATTTCCTTGAGGTGGGTATGGGTTTCTTTGGGATTGATATTGATTGTTAGCACGAGGTTGGGATTGGTTATTTCGGTTATAGCTTTGTTGTTGGTTTTGGTTTGGAGGAGTAAAACCGAGTGGAGCAAGATAGTTGTTCGAACGATAACTTAGCAAGTTACGGTCTCCTTGAGGACGAGCTTGATAGCCTCCCGTGGGATAAGTACCGTATGCCGCGTTAACGTTTTCAGAAAAATTTCCTTGAGTAGAAGGACAATCATTGTAAGAATGAGGACCACCACATGTGTCACAAGAAATAGCAACGACTTTAGCTTGTTGAGTTTGGTTAGTAGCCAAAATTTGCATACTTTTGCTAATTTCAAGAATAGCACGTTCCATGATGGACATGTCGGTGGTGGAAGAAGTAGATGAAACATTGACTCTCGGATTAGATCTTGAGGATGCGGATGAATCCCAATTATTGTGGTGAGTAGTCATGTTTTCAATCAACTTTCTACACTCCTCCGGTCTCCTTTTCATAAAAGTACCACCGGCGGCGGCATTGATCGTGTCACGATCACGAAAAGTGAGACCATTGTAGAAGGTATCAATGAGAGTGACGGGGAGCATGTTGTGATTTGGACAACGGTCGATCAAATCATTGTATCGTTCCCAAGCATCAAAGAGCGATTCATCATTGTCTTGCATGAATCCACTAATTTGGTTACGAAGGCCCGTGACCATTGATGGTGGGAAGTAGCGCGACAAAAAGCGTTGAGTCATGTCATTCCAAGTATGAATAGAATTCTTTGGGAGACGGTCAAACCACTTTTCAGCATTTTGAGAAAGCGAGTGGGGAAATAGTTGAAGGCGAAGTTCATCCATAGAAACACCGGGTGACTTCATGCTTTGGGTAATGGTAATAAATTTGTCGAGGTGTTTGTTGGCATCATCATCCGGAATTCCGCGAAATGGATTAGTTTGCACTTGTTGGATCATGTGATGCTTCAACGAAAACTCCTGAGCCGTGATGTACATCGGCGCAATCGGGCCTCCGCGTCCGTTCATGATGGGTTGACACAATTCCTCCATTGTTCGTAAATCAGGTAGGGGAACATTGTTGTTGTTGTTATTCAAATTGGGTAGAGGTGGGTTATTATTGTTGTTATGCACACCAGCCATATCTAAATCTTCACGAGTTTCGGGCTCAGAATAGTTTGAAGATCTAGTACGCATACACCTACAGAAAGAAAAATACACAGAGAGAATATCTATATAATCTTTTTGGTGCAAAACCTTTGGAAAATAATTGCTTTTTATGATTTTTTCAATGTTTTTGTACTTTTGAAAAGTTTTTAAATTTTTATGGGTTTTTGAAAATTTTTGTACTTGAAAATAACGTTCCCGAAAGAATGGGTCCCAAAATTCAATGCGTCTCTCACTAGAAACCGTTAATCTTAACGAAAAGAGCCGGCATCGGCGCCAATTAATACATGGTTTTTACACCAAGTATAAAAATCTTATCGTCTGATCTTTTCGAATTGATTTCCGGTTAAGAGTGCGACTCAATTGTCTTTTGGAAAACAAAAAGATGGTTTGGTTTGGTTGATTATCTAAAAGCAAGTAGTAAAAATTGTCGTTGAATAAAATAGAAGTCTTAAAATTAAACTACAAATAAAAGCTTGCAACCTTGGAAATTAAAACTTAAAAATTCAAAAACTTAAAAACACGTTTAAAATAAACTAAGTAAAAGAGCGGGAAAAACTAGATTTGAAACTTAAGCAAAAATAAAACCAAGGCCTGAGTCCGATCGCAATGCAATCGTACTCAAATGGTGATCTAGATCGCACTCGATGCGATCGCAAAAAGAAGAACAGATCGCACTCACTGCGATCACAACAAAAGAGATAGGATCGTACTCACTAGTGCGATGGGAGGGGCGATCGTACGACCAGATCGCAACCACGATCACAATGAGTGATCGTGGTCTTTGATCGTGGTTCTGGATCGTAACACAAAGATCGCACTCAATGCGATCGAAACAAGGAAGTGAGACTCGATCGCACCCCAGATCGCAATGGGTGATCGTGGGCGTGGATCGTACCAGGGAAAGAACACAGATCGCAGTCTATGCAATCGTAACAAGATCGGGACCAAGTAAACCCTACTGAGATGGAAAAGGCGTCCAAAAGGAAAATAAGCTTAAGAAAATAAGTAGTAACCAATAAGCAAACTTCTCAGAGAGTTAAAAAGCACAAATTCATTAACTTTTACAAATACTAAACTCGAGACTTAATGAACCGAACATAAAATAAGAAAACTTTTTAAAAAGCTTAAAAGTAAATAAGCCGAAAATACAAAGAAGCCAATAAGCATCAAGAGCTTATAGCTTAAACATATGAGAGCTTATGTAGGAATAGAAAGATCAACCTCTTAATCACGAAACATCAAAATCAACACGAATTGAGAACCATTCGGATTAAACATGAACTTTCGGATTAAGAACAAAGTAAAATAAAGAAAGGTAGAAAGAGATTAAAGAACAAAAAGCTTAACTTGAATTAGATTAATGAAATCCAAATACAAGAACGATTCAAACCATAAACTTGAAATAAAAAGATGAAACTTAGTGAGAGAAAGTTGGGAACTTTCTCTCTCTAAAAACTAGAAAGAAAAAAATGAAAACTAAAACTAGCTAACCACCCTCCTAATGTGATTAGGAGGGTATTTATAGGCTAAGTGGGAAGTGCACGTGTGGCGTGCTTCCTTCTTTCTCTTCTTCTCGACTCGATTTAATTCTTTGTCTTTTCTCGACGTCGTCTCGGGATTCGAACTTGTCTTAATAATTTTTCTTCTTTAATTTAGACTTGAGTTCTTCGACTTCATTAAACTTCCGTCTTTAGACTTTTTCTTCGATAAATCTTCAGAATAGGTCTTGGACATCCGTTCTTTAAGCACTCTTGATCTCTTGACTTCGTCTTTTCTCGTTTTCTTCGATAAAAGCCCGGGAAAGCCCGTGTTTTCTTCCTTTTTCATCTTTTGGTCCTAAAACACAATAAAAACACAAACCACGCATAATTCCAACTTTTACGACATAAAATACACGTTTTGGTCTTGTTATTATTGGAAATAAGTGGTAAAAGGATAAGCGTTTTCACACTTATTAATACCCAGACCTCAAATCGATCTTCGAGTATACACTTGAGCCTTGCAACTGATCAAACAAATCATCAATCCTTGGCAATGGATACCGATTCTTGACAGTCAATTTGTTAAGCTCTCGATAATTAATACACATTCTAAAAGAACCATCTTTCTTCCTAACAAACAAAAACAGGATCACCCCACGACGACGAACTCGGTCTAATAAATCACTTATCCATCAATTCCTTCAATTGATCAGATAATTCTTTCATCTCAGATGGAGCTAAACGATACGGTGCACGAGCAACAGGCACATCTCCCGGCACTAAATCAATACGAAACTACACTTCACGATGCAGCGGTAATCTTGGCAAAGCTTCAGGGAAAACCTCAGGATACTCTTTAATCACAGGCACATCGTCCAATTTCCTTTTATTCACACGATCATTACTTATCTGTGCAAGAAACACATCACAACCTGCTTCTATATACCTCATCATCTTCAAACAAGAAACAACTCTCAAACGAGAATTACATTCATCACCTTTCACAGTAAATACCCTGTTCCTTAGCGGTATCTGGACTAATCTTTCTCCACAAACAATCACTGCACCATTACCAACTAACCAGTCCATCCCAACAATCACGTCAAAAGATCCTAACTCTATCGGCATCAAATCAATACTAAACACATAATTACCTGACTTCAAGGAACAACCTTTCAGTATAGAACTAGTGCTTACAACCTTCCCATCAGCTAACTCCACCTTATAACTAGTTGTCAATCTCACTGGTTCTCTATCCAATAGCTGACTGAATCTAACAACTACGAAACTTCTATCAGATCCAGAATCAAATAACACACTAGCATAACAAGCATCAAGTAAGAACGTACTAGTCACCACATTCGGCCCTTGAGGTTTGTCAGCATCTCCCACGACATAGGTTGGAGCAGCAGTCCCAGCAGCAACAACAACAACATTGCCTCCTTGTCGTATGCCAACCCTCAGACAGTTCCCTTGCTTATGTCAACGGCCTCCACATCCAGACCAGTTAACTACCTTAACAGCATTGGCTCAGTGGCCACACCCTTATTTCTACAATCTGCCATCTTATGTCCGGCCTTCCCACACTTGTTGCAAGCAGGTGGACAATTTCCAACATGATACAAATTACATCGACCGCACTTCGGATTCACCTTGTTACCTTGATTTCCAGTGGCAGCACAAACACCATCATTCCTTCTCAAATTATATTGCTGATTCCTATTTGGTCCTTGGTTATTGTTGTTACGATAACCACCACGATTTTTCCATTGGTTTGATTGTGCAGCTTCCCACTTTCTCTTATTCCCATCAGCAATACTATCCTTTCGATCCTGCAGCTTTACATCCATTAAAGCATGAGCCATCTGACCAACTTCGAAAAATGACTTGGGTTTCGACGAAGTAGTCTCTCCCTTGATATTTCTAGATAAATCTCTGATATACTGCTTCATCTTCTTACGGTCATCAGCAAAAGCATCAGGACATAACAAACATAAATCCGAGAATCTCCTTGTATAAGCTACAATTTCATTGTTTCTTCAGCACTAAATGCCTCAACTCATCCTCTAACTGAACTAACTCTTCCTCAGGACAAAACTTAGCAGTTAACAGTCCCTTGGTCACAGTCCATATTCTAGCATTAGCTTCAACTAAACCCACAGTAGCTACCTGACTATTCCACCAGCTTAATGCATCATCCTGAAAAGTAGCTGCAGCAAATTTCACCTTACTGGCTTCTGAACATCCACTGATTTCAAAAGTACTTTCAATCTTTTCAATCCACCTCCTTAATTCCAAAGCACCACCAGTACCACGAAATTGGGTTGGTCCACATTTCATGAAACTAGCATAAGAACATTCCTTCTAAATCTGCTGAACAACAACATTACCTCCAACTTGTCCCGCAGCATTTCCTCCCACTTGTTCATCAGTATTACCTGCAACTAGATTTGAAGCATTCCTTCCAACCTGACCAGCAACATTCCTATTCTCAGTCTCTTGGTTCCTCGCAACACGTTAAGCTTTTAGTGCTCTAGCGGTAGCTTGCTCAATCATGGTATTAACAATAGCAGTTGTCAGTTTAGGTGACATGTTTTAGGAAACTAACTAAACAATAATTTAGTAAAGTCAGAAAAATGCCTCCCAATTCCTTCCTTCCTTTGATGACACAAGAGAAAAAGTACAAGTAAGTATTCATATCAAGATAAGAAGAAGGATTTCCCTATCAATATGTAACATGGATACTACATGCACCAACAACACAGTCCACAATGAATCACTAAACAATTCACAAAAGTACGAATAAGACAATTCATAAGTCATGAAGGTAATTTGGATTGCATTGGAAGATTTCCACAAAATCGTGAAAAGTAATGTCACTACAACCCTTCATCATGGTAAACTTAAAAGTCATAAAGTTTCATCATAAACTACAGTACCATTCTACATAAGTTCTATTACAACAAGGCTAATAAAAACAACACAAAAGAACTAAAAATCTGATCCCCGCAACTTCTTGTAGATCGGCTCATCATCATTGCTGCTATCATCTTCCTCAAAATCTTCATCCACTTTTTCCTTTCCCTTTCGACTTCCTCCTTTACTTGGCTTCACCAACACTTGAGCTTCAACCTGACTTGGAACATCATGAATCACTACACCTCGACTAGGAAAATATCTCATAGGCCAACCCCACTCATTCAACCTTGCATTCCTTTCTTGCTCCTTAGGTAACCTTTCAATTTGCCCACTCAAATTCAACACCATTGATCTTAACCTAACAACTTCATCCATTTCCTTGCCCTAACAAACTCTGATCTCTTCACACTATCAACAAACCTGTCAAACCTCTTCTCATTCTGCTCAAAGCTTTTAATCACACGGGTTTCAACTAAATAACTTTCAAACAAGGATCTATCAAACTTCTTGAGAAACCAGAAAATATCATCATAAGACCTAGGACCTAGACAATAAACCTTAGATATGCCATCATGAATAGATCGAGAACTAGCAACACTACTCGACTCAACAGGAACATCACCCCTAGCAAATGCCATCCCATGCAAGCTGCTCATATAAGCATCACAAGTAGGCATCGAAGTACGTACAATCAGTCGCTGAAAGTCCGGAACAGTCTGAGGCACAACATGAACTCTTGGTACATAACTATCTTAAATCACTTCAGGCTCGGTCTGTCCAACTGTAGTAGGAGCAATTCCATCATCTAAATACTCATAAGGCTCCTCATCGTCACTAGCACCAAAGTTATCTACTTCCTCACCGTCCAATACATCAGTCATATTAATCCATCCATCCTCATGAGGTAAACCAGCCATTTTCTACAATTATAAGGGTTCAAGGATACTTAAGGCCATTGTTAACAAAATAAAAATAGTATGCAATACTTATGCAAATGTTATACGTAATCCATGTTGTGCAACACAATGCAAATGATGCTTATGCAATACTCGCAAAAAAATATGATACTGACAAGCACTCAGCGTACTTTTAATAATTCCAATATAATATCGTAGTATTTACTTAATAAATACTCGGGAAATCATTTCAGTTATAAGGGATACATCTATAATACAAAACAAAACAAAAAGTGATCTTACTGGAGCATTGAAGAGGAGTTGTGTGCTTTTGAAGAATAAATACTTACTACACCAAAGTTATAGTTTAGGACAATTTTCAAAATCGACCCAGTTCTCTATAACTTGTAGCTCTGATACCAATCTCTAACACCCCCAATTTACATTGCGCAGCGGAAATACAAAATTGGGTGCTAGACACAAGCATCATCACACAAGGTATATTGAACGACTCAAAAGGGAGACGTTTACACATAAAATATAAACAAGAATTTCACAATAGTTCTAAAACATAATTACATCCCAGATTGTACTAAAACGACACTAGAGTAAAGCGTTTAGTCCCCATGGATCTTGACTAACAACCAACAAGTTTAGTACAGTACATAAACATTTAACAAATTGTTCAACAGTAAAAGGATAGAAATAGTTTTTAGACCAACATTCTTCCAAAAGCCAAACCACAAACTCCACAGCAAAGCTCCATCTTCCATCACTTCCTATTACCTGAAACACATGCTAAAACGAGTCAATAATAATGTTGAGCGAGTCTAAAGGTTTATCAAATCACATTTGAACACAAGAATAAAATCAATCATAATCATTTATAGAATTATCGTACACACAATCTATATTCAAGGCAAAACATTTTATTTAAGCTCATGACACCAACCCCTTAACCAAATAGTAACCAACGCCAAATGCCAACATGACTAGAATAAAACCATTGGCCCTCTAGGGTATCAGTTGCCAGAATACCACATTCTTATTCCCATAAATTATCCTTCCCAGAGGTTACTCAGCGTAATGTCCTGGTCTCAGATAGGGTGGTCAACCCATTAGTACTATCATTAGAATAAGCGACTATTCCCGACTCACAACATCAAGTCAGAATATAGTTAACGGATCATGAATTTAGGGTCTTTAGTGTTAGCCTCAAAATATTGAGTCAAACAAGAATGCTCGGTCATATATTTATTATGTATCGTATATTAGAACGTTGTAATAGGTAGTAGGTTAGTCGTGTATTATGGGCTTAACTTTAAGCTAAGGTTCATTCATAAGTAACCAAAGCCCAAAAGGAAAGCCCGACCCATTATCATATATCCCATCATGCCACATGTAGGCAAGGCTATATAAACCTCTCCTTGCATGTAAGGAGAGGTTGTTTTTTCTCATTTTCTCTAATTCTCCTAATCTAATATTCACCAAGTTCTCACACACTTCTCTCTCTTTTCTCTCTCTAGAATTCATCTATTTTCTATCTTTCTTTCTTGTTTAATAATCACGTAATCAATGGGACAACAATTGGTATCAATCGCCATGGGGTAGTTTTTGTGATTCGTTGTTGCTATTATATTGGGTTCGTGTGATTTACACCTAACTTCTTCCCGAATTCAAGTATTTTCTTGTTTTTCGTTGTGTTTCGTGTTCTAAATCATACTTTAGATTCTCTACATACTTGTGGTAAGATTTTGGTTACTTTGGTTTGGACTGAAACACGAATTCCAAGGTAAAAATATCTTTTTTCTTGTTGCTTACAAGTCTCGGACTACTTTGTTGTTACGATCTGATTGTTACGATTGCATAAACCCTGGGGGTTTCTACTTGCGATCCAAAGTCATGATCACATCTTACGATCTACTTGCGATCACGAGTGACTGCGATCCCAAGTGCGATCACGGTTACGATCAAGGGAGTACGATCAAGGTTACGATCACTGACTACGATCACCACTACGATCACGAGTGCGATCATTGACTACGATCACCAATAAAATCATTGACTACGATCATCAATACGATCACGAGTGCGAACATTGTCTACGATCACCAATACGATCAAGTGAGTACGATCATTGGATGCGATCACTGACCACTATCACTCGTTACGATCCAAGACCACGATAATGACCACGATCTAAGAGTACGATCAGACAGCGATCAGACTGCGATCTAAGAGTGTGATGGGTGACATTTCGATGGACATCTAAATTTTGTTCGAGTATTTTTTAGACTTAGCCACTATCTAGACTAGTCCCGGAACGTAGTTTACACGAAAATTAAAAAAAAACAACAAAAAAAGAAAGAAAAAAAGAGTTAAAATTTTCCCGTCAAGTAGATTAAAAAATTTTCCATACTAGTTTTAGGCTATTTCTAGCTCGATTTCAAAATTTGGTGATTACAAATTTTTTAGGTCTACCGTTTTGTCGGACTGAGAAAAAATCGCAATTTTCAGAATTTCAACAACAACACAATCACAACACAACTACTTAGATCCCCATTCAATTCATCACTTAAGAGAATATTGAGATGGATTCTACTGCAGAATATCGTGTGACAAACAACAACATCATGGTGGCGGGTAACAAAGAGAGACCACCAATGCTTGTGGCTGGTCGATATGCTCAATGGCAATCACGTTTTCTTCGCTATCTTGATAGAAGACCTAATGGTGATGCATTGAGGCAATGTATTAACAATGGACCATATGTTTTCTCCGATATCACTGTTCCTCATACACCAGCCACATACACTATTCTAGAAATACCCGAAACCACAAGAAAAGAAACGTTATCTGATCTTATACCAGAGAAGCGTGCTTGGTATGATGTAGAAAAAGAAGCGATCTATATGATTCTAAGTGGAATTTGAGATGATATTTATTCCACAGTTGATGCATGTCTTACGGCACAAGAAATGTGGACGGCTATTGAACGCTTGCAGCAAGGAGAATCACTCAACAAGCAAGATGTTAAAACAAACTTGTTTTGGAACTTTGGTAAGTTTACTGCATTGGATGGAGAATCAATTGAGTCTTATGATTCACGATTCTACAAGATGATGAATGATATGACAAGAAACAACTTGGAGGTCTCTACCATGCAAGTCAATGTGCAATTTCTTCAGCAACTTCAACCATAGTGGACACATTTTGTTACTTTGGTGAAACAACAGAAGCAGTTAGACAAGGGAAACCATCACACTCTCTTTGATATCTTGAAACAATTTCAACATGAGGCAAATGAAATTCAAGCTGAACGAGTTGCAAAGACGGCTAATACACTTGCTCTAGTGTCTACCACTCAAGATCATCGATCTCGTACTCCAAAGTCATACTCGATTCAATCATCCTCACCACGATATTCCACATCATTCAAGTCTTCATCCTCCACAAGATCACGCGGCAAAGAACCAAGAGCACCATCACCACCATCTGAGCCATCATCTGAAGAGGATAGTGATGAAGATCAAGCTCAGAAGAATCAGGAAATGAAACAACAAATTGCTTTCATTATGAAGACCTACAAGAAAATCTTCAAACCCACCAACAACAATCTTCGAACACCATCCAACACAAAGAACAAATATGTTGAGAACCCTTCAAGGTATCACACACGTCGACGTGGTGAAAGTCCTTCTAGGTATGATCAACATAATCTAACACATGTTGAGGGTTTTGCAAGGTATGATCGACAAACTACCAAGTATGATACTTAGAGGATTGCTGCTGCTAATAGGAATAGGAAAACTGTTGGAACGTAAGTGGTTCAACAAAGTGGGATTCAGTGTTATAATTGCCAAGGTTATGGGCATATGACAAAGGAATGCAGAAAGCCAAAACGGGTTAGGGACTCTAGCTATCATAAAGAGAAGATGTTGTTATGCAAGAAGATGGAAGCAGGGGTCAAATTGTCGGCTGAGGAAGGAGCAATGCTTGATGATACTAATGATGAAGCCTCCGACCAAGAATTAGAAGCACATTACTCGTACATGGAAAAGGTTGAGGAAGTTCTCAACATCACTGGAGATGACAATGGCCCTATCTTTGAAACTGAGCCACTCGATAAGGTACACACCACTGATGAATATAATGTGTTTGGTGATATTCATGATCATAGTGAGCTACCCAATGCCATTACTAACACATGTATGACAGAAAAGGTTGATAGCAATACCACACCCGAATCATCAAACATGTGCAATAATGAGTTTGAGGATGATCAACATGTAAATGAGTATGATGATGAGGAGCGTGTCGCGCTTGCTAATTTAATTGCTAGTTTACAAAAAGATGTCAATGAATCTAGAAAAAGTCAAAAGCAATTAAAGAAGGAAAACGCAACGCTCACTCAAAATTTTGAAGAATGCAAAGCCGCACTAATTACATCTAGTGAGACCATTGAACGCTATAAAGATGAGCTTCTTCAGAAAACCAAAGAGCTTGAGGGGTACAAGGGTAGTGCGTTAAAAAGTGAAAAAGACGATCTTGAAAAGAAATACAACGAAACTCTTGAGTTATTAACCAAAGAGAAACGTCAATTTAATGTTTTATTAATGGATGAACGTCAAAAAACGTACCTTGCTACCACCAAAGTTAACGAACTTGAACAACGACTTTTGATGGATAACACCGAGACTGCTAAAATTCTTGATGTTAAGAAACAAGAGGTTGAAACGTTAAAACAAGATTTAAAAATTCGACATGAAAAAGATACTGAAAAAGTAACGGAACTAGAAAAACAAGTCGAATTTTTGAAGAAAGTTGTTTATAAAACGCATGACTCTATTCAAACCGTAAGAATGATAGCACCTCCGTCTATGTTTAAGGGTCAAGCTAGCTTTGCAAGTCCTGATTATCTTGCCCAAGCTCAAGCTGCGAACCCACGCCTTTATATGGATGAGTCCGAATGGACCGATCTTGAATATCCTCTTGGTTATGATGAGACATCCCTTTGGGAAGAAGAGAGTAGATCACCAGTCAATAAAGAGTTTGTGAACCCATACAATTATACTTATGAGAATAGTCTATATGGTCTTTTCACTACACAAAAACAAAAGTCTCGTGAGAAATTGTTTTTAAAATGCAAACAAAGAAGAATTCAATAGAAGAAAGCTTTTGCTACTAAGAAAACAAACGTTTCTAAGTTCATCAACTACATGCCTCTTGATGCTTCTAAAAGCAAGAGTAGGCAGACATTTAGGTTTCTACAACATTACATTGATAATATTAAATCCATTGTTGACAATGAATGGAAACAACGAGAAAATGACGAGTGGAAAAAACCAATTCCTCAAGATATAACTGTGCTTATCAAACAAATCTTAATACCGAACACGACCACACTAAAAGAAAATATGCTTGAATTTGAAAGATTAATTCGGTCTGAAATGTTTGATGATTTAAAATATGTTGAGTCTATTGAGAAAAAAATTGATGATCTTCAAATGGACAAGTCCGTTTTTTCTGATGAATATGATTTACTCTTAGAAGAATGTCTCTCCAAAGATATTTTGTGTGTTACTCTTCAATCTTGTGCTGATATCGATGAATATTCTGATGTTGCATGCAAATATCTTGATAAAATCAAAGAATGTGAGCGTCTTGAACTAGAGCTTTCGAAACGTAAAGAAAATTTTGATAAAAAGGCTTTTGAGTTACTTCAACACAAAACTGATTTCCTTCAAAAACATTGTCATTCTCTTGAACTTGCTTTAGACGTTGGTAGTTTTCCACATGATAATAACTTGAAAGAAAAACTTTCCAAAACGTTTCGAGAAATGAATGAACAGAATTTGGAAATTAAAGGGTTGAAAGCTTAGTTACAAGACAGGGAAATAGCGATAGCAGAGTTGAAGAAACTCGTTGCTAAGATGGGTGGGAAAATCATGGAACCTAGTGTTAAGAAACCTGTTCTAAGACAACCCAACGCGCACAAAGTGACTAGACCCTCTGTGTAACATGCCCACATATACACAATTCAATACAACGGAAAATTCGTTGGTGTTACGGGATAGCACATTACTTACATCATAGAAAACGCTTAAAAATCGCGTCGTTTAATAATCGCGTCGTTTAATAATAAAGCATTACCATTCATAAATATCAAATTTACATAGGTCCTAAGTCATTGTATTTCATACAAGTTTTACAAAACATTTGAATGGAAATTGTTGTTTAAGTGCGGGCCATGATTCTTGTTGTCTTCCCGAGAATTACCTTCAAGTATCTGAGATAAAACATGTTAAAAGAAAAGGTCAGCGAAAACGCCGAGTGAATTCATAGAGTTTAATGAAATCCATTAAGATATCATCGGTATAAAATTATTACCGAAAATCATTTTGTACAATTATTTGTCGTAGGCTATAAAATAAGCCAAAAACATTTTATACAAATCTTTGTAAATCATACTATAGGCTTTTGCTTCAAAACCATTATACGAACCAATGTCGTAAAAACATCATACAATACGTTTTATAACGTTGTATAGAGTTAAATAAAAACCGTTATATGAATATGGTTATGTAAAACAAAAACACGAACATAATATCAATAATAAGACCCCGTATTGCTAGTCAAGCAATATATTGTATTTCAATGCGTATAGTAGTATTTTCGTTATTTGGAATATATAAGCCGCATGACATTGTTACCTTACTACTACAAACAACAGGTAGCTAACCTGAAACTCAATTTGCCCATCTAAATTAGTGTGTCGTCACAAAAATCATGCTATGGAAATCTTCTCATACATAATTTCGCTTACCAATCAATGTGGCACGACGGGGATCAACCGTCAACGCGCGAACTGGGGTGATCGTCCCCAAATAGTACTATTATATGCATAAGCGTCTACCAAATCCCGGAAGTTCACAATTCAAGCTAATGGGACTTTTAGTGACATAACCTAACTTTAATAATCCATTTCATTTCATTTATTGGGTCATATAATCATTCGGGTCATATCATCATTCGGGTCCAAATCAATAAGCAAACAATCGGGACAACTGGTGTCCTATTTTATTAAAACTAACATGTTTTCTCCCTCACGGTTTATAAATCATTTCATAAAAACACTTAAAAGAGTGTGAGGCTATGAACTCACGTTGATTGGGAAAGGCGGTTATCGGCGATTTGGATGTACGGTACGTGCTTCAATCACAGAAACCTAGACAAATAATACTCGTCTTAGACTCTTGTCCAATGAATTTATAAAAACAATGGATATGTATATATATGATGATTTTATAAATATGATGATGATCAAGTGGGATTGTACATATTTATTTACTCATTATAGTGTCATGTGTTGGTAAATTTTAATACTAGTTTCACTAGTTTAACTTCTTTACTTGTTAAGGCCCAATAAGCCCATTATAAGCCCATTACATTATATTAGTCCAATTATTCTTTTAACATCAGCCGTATACTTACATGTTGGGCCCAAGTGGGTTAAGCCCAAAGAGTAAGTCCATTAGTGTTTAGCCAAATTAGTTGGATTAATAGTCCAATAAGGCTAATTTGGCCCGTTAATGTCCATATGTTATAAAGCTCGGGTTTTATCAGTTTTTACTTGTAATATGTACTTATACATCAGTATATGAGTTATAAAAAGTTTACATTAGACGGGTCCGTCCATCTAAGTTTTAATTGACGAAAACGTTAGTTTTACGGTTTTAGCCGAAAAGACGTAAAACTCATGTTTTTAGTTTTATAACTTATAAAACTTATTAATTTGCCATTTTTATAAAATGTTTCACTTATTTATTAAAGTACATACTTATTTATATGTAATATATAAGTTAGTGGGTTTTAGGTATATTTTTAATATTATATTAACTTGAGTGCTAATATTATACTATATACTTCTATTTTACAAATCTGATTATTATTCTCACTTACACCATTTTTATCATATCTTGAGTTCTACAAAGAGATAGAAGCTCATTTTTGGATGACATAAACTTCATGATATGTGCTACAATTAACTTAGCTTTATATACTTCTCAATCCAACTCTAAATATCCCTAACAGTCCATCCAAAACAGACTATTCAGATTGGTACTTCAATTTTGTTTTGATCATATCTCACTCATTATAATGATTCCATTGCATGACCAACTCTCACATGTGTACAAGTCCTAATACTTACTTTATATCAATTTATCTATACCATTTTATCAGTTTAACATAAAGAACTTTACTTTTTTTATACAGCCAACTATTTTAAGCGTGATTTCACCATTTTTATTTATAGTTTTCAATCTTTTTATCAAAGTTTATCAACACATGATCCCCACACAATATTTTTATCATCATTCATCATAATATACATATACATAAATAAAGAAAATACAAGATTACATAATCAAAATAACAAAAGGATAGGAAGAACAATCTCTATACCACCAAGATTGTGTAGGTTATGATCAAGGCTTGATTTTGATGACAAAACTTGTGGTAAACCAATATCAACTTCAAGTCCACGAATCTTTATAAACTCCTTGTGGGAAATAAGCCCTATGACACCAATAAATCTCCTCTATGGATGTTAAAATGACCACCAATCAATAAAGCTTCAAGATTTCTTCATCATATTTGTGAATAACACAAGATTTTATGGTTAAAATTGATCAAAGAGGGGTGTTTGTTGATGATTTGGGACGGAAGAGTGGAGAGGGAAAGAGAGAGTTTTAGTTGTATTGCATGTATAAGAATGAGTGAATGGTTTAGGGAAAATGGTTTTGTAACTTTACATAACATGTGTATAAGCTTGTTTAGGAAGTTTTGACACCTAAGGGTGTTGGTGTCATGTGTCAGCCGTCCCATATAGTGGGGTGGGCAAGTGTAAACTTGTCCCATCCCACTAATTTACGGGTACTCCTCAATTCTAGTTTCCTCGATTTGCGTGTCCTCGGGTCGTTTTACGAAAAATATTTTTATAAATTATGAATCAAAGGCGCAAAACGAATCTAATAAAAACCGTGTCATCAAAAACGAAGTTCAAAAACGTAAATACGTAATTCTAGGGTTTCCGGTTTAGTCGTAAAGGACGTTAAATTATGCTCGTAAGTCCTAATTTCTTCTCATAAATTTGTGAGTTTATGAACCAACACAAATTTAAAATTCTAAAATAATATTCACGAATAAATTTATTTCCTGAAATGTCGGACTGTCACCAAAAACGGTGTATGTAAACGTAAGAACGTAATGTAAAATCCTCCGGTTTAGACATAGTCGATGCTACTTCAAGACGTAAATCAAAATTTCTTCCCAAAAATAAGTGAGTTCATAATATAACATTAAAATAATGTTTTTAAATAATATTTGAGAATAAAATATCAACCATAAATTGACGGATTGTCACAGCATTTACCCCTAAACAGGATCTTTCTCCTCAAAGATCGATTTATCTTACTACTCGCTTATTATAGAGTTAAAGCCATGTGGGTATTTCCTCCACATCCGGTCTTTTCTCACAAGTGTAATTCATTACAATACGCGAGTTTTATCAAACATAACTACGGGAATACGATCAGGCTTAATGTTGACTTATTTTCTCTATCCATGATGTTCACGGGTTTTTGATGAATGCAACTTTTCGCTTGATAGATGTTTTATCAAATTAGATATACGAAACATAATTCACGCAGCCCTTGAAGTCCTAGGGTAGATCCAACTTATATGCCTTTCAAACCAGTTTTTTACATATCTCAATGGTCCCATGCAACGGGGACTTATTTCCCATGATCTTTCAGATCATCAATTTATTTTTCCAAGGTGAAATTTTTTGGCATAACTTCGCTACCCATCCTGCAATTCAAGATCTACATTTCATATTCTCATAACCTCCTGCCCACTATTGGTAGTCAATAATCATATCCTAATTTCAACAATCATTTCATGTTTCACGGGTCGGGTATTTTGTAAGGTTAGGTTTATCATCATAGGCAACCTTAAACCTAAAAGACATGTCCAGCTCACAATGGGTGTATGTCGGGTGTCTTCATCCCAACTCCTGCTTACAGATGCTCTCATATTTAGATCCTAACAAGATTCAATCTCGATCCTAATACGATAATTATGAATGATAATCTCTCCAAAGGAAAAACGATTATACGGTTCATTACCAAAGGTCAATCATCCAAACATAAAACAACACTTCTAGTGTTTTCTATTATTACTTTACCTCGTCCCTTCGATTTGGGGTGGTAAACAGTACTTTCATCAAGGTTCGTTCCCAATGAATTCTGAGCAAATCTCTAGAAATTCGATGCGAAGCGAGGATCTTGATAGAGATGATCGATACATGCACAATATGTTTACACAACTCCTTTAAATACAAAAGAGTCAATTTCTTCATCGAGAATCTATCATTAACAGGAATGATATTAACAGATTTGGTCAGTCTGTCGACGATGGCCCAAATCGAATCAAATTCAAATGATGACCTTTGCAATATTTAGACGTTTACTAATGTATGAGGCGATGTTTGCCTTCATAATTTGCCTTCAGTACAACTTCTTCAGATAAAGATACATTTAATCAGAATTGGCATGAATAGATTACTTATACTTACGAGATTCCAACATGACTAAATCTCAAAATTTACGTATTTAGACAACCACAAGTGGCTTTAAAACATTTAACGCCATTGGCTTCTCAAATCAAATGGTTCACATTAGCCGCGAATCCCTTTTATTATCTATATTATCCTTTTTACAAGCATCAGTTATTTCTAAAATGTTCAGCAATTTATTTTGCACAGTCATTATTAGGGAACACATCCTAATTGATTATTTACCCTTTTCTACATAATGTGTCAGTATTCACATTCACCTTCCCTGATAAAATAAATATCCTAACTGTATTCATTCAAAATTTCTTTCTTCATATTTTCTATGTTTTAGTTTCGTCTCAAGTATTATTTTTATCAGTTCCACTCAATCCGACGTCTAAAGCGTCGATAATTATTACAAGTAATTAAATAATAAATATTTAATTTTTATGAAAGGTAAACGTATTTTTTTTTAAATTTCTCAGTTCGTCCAATTATAGAAAAGTGTTCAAAATAAATTTGAATTTAATTAACACGATTTTTGTTGATTTATCGAAAATAATTAATAATATTCGTAAGTATTTGAAAAATCCTTGTTTATACTTTGGTCAAAATTTTCTTAGTTGAAAAGCAAAAATTGTCGTTTCAAATTCCAAGTCTTGGTATAAACGGTTTCCTCAATTCCTCTTAGGTTGTCATGAGGTATACACAAACATTTACCCCTAAAGGAGTTTAGTTAAATGATTTGGGTATGAGGAAATAATCCCTTAAAAATCCCTTTGATAAGAAATTTGTCAAAACATATTTTCACTTTCTTTTTGGTAAAACCCAAAGCCTTAATGGCTCTAATCTTTGAAGAGTCAATTTATATTTCACTACCATTATTCAAACGGTCAAATAATGTAAAGGATCAAATCTCTAAATCATATGTTAAATACTCAAGGTACAGGTTTTCACTACTCGGCCAACACAGGGCAGTCTATAAATGATTATTAACTCCTTCCTATTCTTAGAAACAAAAATAGATGGTTCTTAATGATCACAAGCATGAATTTATCAAACTACAGCCTACACACGTGATTCACCATATTTATGAATGCTACATGTGCATTGGTCAATCCAAACAACATAACATGAAACTCATAATGTTCATTACGAGTTCTGGATGTAGTGATTGGAATAGATAATCTCCTTTGCGGACGCGAAGTTGATGATAACCATGTCGTGGATCAAATTTTTGAATATACGCTAAAACCTTTAATAAGTGTGAAAACACTTATCCTTTTACCACTTATTTCCAATAATAACATGACCAAAACGTGTATTTTATGTCGTAAAAGTCGGAATTATACGTGGTTTGTGTTTTTATTGTGTTTTAGGACCAAAAGATGAAAAAGGAAGAAAACACGGGCTTTCACGGGTTTTTATCGAAGAAAACGAGAAAAGACGAAGTCAAGAGATCAAGAGTGCTCAAAGAACGGATGTCCAAGACCTATTCTGAAGAATTATAGAAGAAAAATTCTAAAGACGGAAGTTTAATGAAGTCGAAGAACTCAAGTATATTATTAAGACAAGTTCAAATCCCGAGACGACGTCGAGAAAAGACAAAGAATTAAATCGAGTCGAGAAGACGTGAAGAAAGAAAGAAAGAGGAGGCAACACATGCACCTCCCCATTTTCCTATAAATACCCTCCTAAACACATTTAGGAGGGTTGGTTAGTTTAAGTTAGCTAGTTTCATTTTCATTTTTTGTTGATCCCAAACTTAGATCGATTTAGCTTTATGTATACGAGATTAGATCAAGTAATACACTTAGAGAAACCTTTGTATATGTTTATGACAATCTAAGTGTTATGCGGAATTAACACTTAAACAAGAACACAATGATATAAACAAACTTTCACTTTGATTAATGATATCAAACTTGCTTACAATGAAAGTAGTTTACGAATGAAAACTTATATGAAACATTAACCTAATGCTCTTCTTTTATAGACATAAGAAGCCTTGTACAATAATCTACGTATAAACTATTCTAGGTAAAGATAAATATAGAAAATACATTGTTGTTCCTATCTTTACTAGAAGTAATCTAGAATACAATAAACACGTAGAGTATATCTTCCCATCAGTGCTTGTCTTCAATGTATCAACGCTTGACTTTGTCTTGTCAACGCTTGAGCTGTCAGCGTTTGTTTTGCTCCTGTCAACGCTTGTTTTACTCTTGTCAGCACTCAAGTAGATTGGCTATAATTTATTCCCAACAATCCTCCCCTAAACTTGATATCCACTCTTATGATCAAGTTTCTGAATAAACATTAAGGACTAGGAGGAATCTTACAAACTTTCTCATATTGGTAATAAATAAATCTGATCATGTCTTTTGCCACATCACTTGAATAATCGATTTCCAACTGAGTGTTCTTCATCTTTTCCAAGATATCCTTGGATATGAAATACTGACCATCCACAAGTAGATACTCAGCAAACTTTGTAGAACTCAAATAATAAACACCAGCAGCTGAATACAATCTCCATTGAAGACCATTGAGGTCATCTTCAAGATCCTTCCAAATAGCAGGATCCTCATCTTTTGATCCACACATCCTCTTGAATATGGACCACAGTTTTATTCCATTGGCTGAAGTTGGTGCTTCAGCCTCATACTTGGCCTCTAACAACCTCCATAGGTCTACCAAGTCTTCTCTGTCAAAACTTGCAAACAAAGATATAAGGGTGGTAAAAGTGTGAACCTCTTTGCCATACCTGCCAATCTTCCAAAATCCACATTCATCTTCTTCATAGCTCACAATTGGATTTCTGGAATCTAGTGGTAACACTTGTACCATATCTGAAGCTTATAATGGTGAGAGCTTGAGGCTCTTTCTTATGACAGCTTCACTTGGATATAATGGATCCATATCATTGGGAAACTCAAGAGGAACTCCCTTTTTCACTGGTCTGGGAACAAACATTGCCTTCTTGAGCTCCATTTCCTCTACAAGTTCTTCTTTTCTTTCATCAGAAAGAAGTTTGAGAGTGTTTGCTTCCCGCACTCTAACCCAGATGGGATAAGCTTTGCATTCCAACTCATCAAATGTCAATGCCCTCAATTTCTGATAAGTCCATCCTACTCCATGACATCTGAGCAACATGTAGTATAACTCCCTTCTATCCCTTTTCAACTCTGAGAGAATATTGCTTGCCTTGTGTTTCAAAATAACCTGGCAATCTTTCTGTACTCTGAGGAGAATCTCCAAACCCCATATCTGATCTGAAATGGTCAAGTGTGGATTCTCCATACATCTTTCTTCCCAAGCATGATACATTTGAACCACCTCTGGCATATCAAAGTCAACCTGTAATTTCAACTCTCTCAATTTCTCCTTGGCCAACTCATCTCCATACTCAAGTCTTTCTAGCTGTTCTATGATCATAACACTTGAGTCTGAGCTAGCTTCATCACTTCCTTCTTTCTCTTCTGAAGTGCCAACAAATGGTGACTCTTTCACCTCCTTTCTATCTTGTTCCAGGATTTGTGCAGCCAACCTTCTATCAAACTTAATTTGAGCTGCATTCTTTGGAACAACCTCTTCTACCATAATACCCTTACCCTTATCTAATGGATCAATTGTTGGTAAGGTAGATGGTGATACCTGTGAAGAAACCTCCTTGATGATGGATGATGACTGGGATACATCACCCTCATGTGCAGGTCTGTCAACGCCCAATTTTGCTGTGTCAGCGCCCAAAATACTTATGTCAGCATTCAACTTCTCCTTGTCAACGCCCAAAGTTCCTGCCTCAGCGCCTTTTGCAATTTCCTCCAACATGGCTGTAAATGATAAATTTAAGTTTGTAGGAGAGACTAAGGACATATCAAAACCTGTCTGTTTCTTCAAACTTGTAAGGGCCTCAACAACATCCAAAGATTGACCATCATGGCCGCCCTTATCACTCACATTTATTTGATCTTCCTCCCCTTTGGAAGATTCCTCCATCCCTCTCCTTGCACTAGTAGTCTCCAAAATAACAATCCTCTCTCTCAATTGTTTGAGTTCAAGGCCTTGTGTGCTGACAACTTGTACCAAGTCTGCATTTTGCTTTTGCAAGCTCATGCAGACTGCCGTCAATTCCATAAGGGTCATTGGTTCCAATATGCCCTCTTCTAAATTGGGTATTTGACCTCCCAAGTCAGATTCATTGGGCATGGATGAGGACTTAATGATGGTGGGACTGCCTTGGCCAGCTTCTAAGCCAGAACCAATAGTCCTAGCCTCATCCATAGCACCAGCCACACTTGTGGTGGTGGTTCCCTCTGCTACATGGCTAGGACCACCAGAGGAGAACACTCCAGTAGTCCTTTGGCGTTTAATCAACCTATATTCAGGGGGTGTAGAAGATGATGTGGATTGGGTGGATGTGGGTGGGTTAAGGGGTGTTTGGGTCTGTGAAGGTTGTGTGTCAACGTTGAAAATAGGCATATCAACGCCAACATTAAACGTGTCAGTGTCGAAGGGTTCTTGGTCAATTTGCATATGTTCAGGTGAAGGTAATGGTTCAGGTATTGGGTCAATTTGAGGTTGGGGGTCAGGTTGGGGTTGAGCTGCTGCAATGACAGCAAGCATAGCTGGGGTGAGGGGTAGGTCACGATGTGGGGGTGAGTTCATCTTCATAAAAATTGCTTTCTTTTGCACAGGGATCTCATAAAAATCATTATGATCCCTTGTGTAGTATCCTTGAACATCAAAAACCATTTGTAAAAATCGGGGATAAGCTAAAGTCATTTTGTTCCCCTTATTTTTACACATGCCCTCAAAAATCATTTTTGAATAATTAAATTTTTGCCCAGTTGCAATGCACACAATAGCACTGGCAATATATCTATTGATCTCATTGTGTGCAGTGCATTTGGGACTCAAACATTGTAGGAGGACATGTATGAGGTACTTCCAGGCTGGGGGAAATTCCTGTTTATGATATTTATTTAAAGTTCCTTCATCAGGAAAAGGATAACCCAAAGCCCTTAGTCCTTGTTCTATTTCACTAATGGGAAGGGTGGTTATACCATCAGCATCATCAAGATGCAAGGCTTGGCGTACCAAAGCCTCAGTAACCACCCAAGGTCTCCCATGAACAATAGAAGTCAATGTAGTCACTCTATTAACTGTTGAGGAACTAACAGTGTTCCAAAACTGTTTAATATGTGTGACAGGAATGAGTGGTGCATGAGAAAGAGCATACCTAAAAGGAGATGCGTTCAAATACGCCACCATTTGTGTGTATTGGGGAAACAGAGCATCATCAGCTTCAAGATACGTGATCATGTTGTGTTGGCTTCTGAACCCCAATTCCAATTATGATGGTTTAAACTTTGGTGCCATTGTTGAAAAGCTGTGAAAATGATTGATGAAGATGAAGTTTATAAGAGAAAATTTGTGTTAGACAAGAATTATAGGTACCCTGTTTAAAAATAGGAGCCAAATATATAGGAGAAGAAAATGCATGTGTTTGGCCCAAAAATAGGCAAGTATTTTCAAAATACAATCATGAAAATATTGAAAAAGAATAATTTTATCTCATGCATTAAATGAAGTTTATCGGCTCCCAAAATTACGGCCTAAAAATTATGTCAAAAAGTAACAACTGGGTAGGACCCATTGAGTGTCAACGGTCAAAAATAACCTATCAACGCCCAACGGCTATAATCTTGTCAACGTTTGCCTATAGCCATGTCAGCGTCTAAATTGGTCATAACAACGCTTGGAAAAATACTTGTCAGCGTCCAAAAATAAAAATGTTTAAAAATGAAAAATGACCTTAACAAAGTAATTTATCCTAGAGAAGATAACCAAAAAGCTGATAATTATTATAGGGCGGCAAGCACTGTCCAGTTATGCACACTTGCTTATGCAAGATAGACATAACAGTCCTCTAGTGTCCCTTGCTAACCAAAACTCTTAACAACTAAGTTACCTTATAAAATTCCTTGTTACTCCCAGGTAAATCCCATAACAAAATTATTCCCAAGTCTCCCAACAGACCACAACCAATTCTAGGCCAAAAATGTCTTGGCAGCATGCATAGTATATCAACTTTGCATGCTACAGTGCCTCATGATTTAGTAAAACTAACTCATACTCACCTGTGGACACAATCTAGAATTATGATAAGAGTATCATATGGATACCCAAACATCCTAAAGGTTCCTAAAACCTCCCCTTAAACTATGATACATAAGTTGCTAAAAATATGCATGAACATAAAAATTTATGTCAAGATAGGAATTAAAAATTCCAACCATCATCCATAAATAAAAACTTGTCCAAATGCTTCTCCAATGATCCATAAGCAACTCTGTATCCAATGGTATACTGCTAACACCACCTGCACATTTAGATTGAAAACCACAAAACTAACATTGTTGCTGACAACGCCCCGATAACACATGACAGCGTTGAGGGAAGCTTTGTCAGCGTTAGACAATTATATTGCTGACAACGTTACAAAAACACTTATCAGCGTTCAAGCAACCTTTGTCAGTGTTAGAAAAATATAGTGGAAAATCTAAATCATCAATAAGACTAATAACAATGCATTATCCTGTACATACTTTTACAAAAAGACTCCAAAACACATACTATGTGAGACTGATCATTCCAATACTTGTTACCAAGTATTGAAACCTCCCAGCATCAAAAGGTTTAGTTAGTAAATATGACACATTTTCTTCTGTGTCAACCCTATCTTGTTGTATTAAACCCTTTTCAAAACAGTCTCTTACAAAATGGTGTCTAATTTCTATGTGTTTAGTTTTAGAATGATGTACAGGATTCTTAATGATGCATAAAGTGCTATTATTGTCAACAAATATCTTGGTATGCATGAAATTATACCCATAGTCCAACAGCTGGTTCTGAATCCACAAAACTTGTCCACAACAAGCAACTGCAGCCACATACTCAGCTTCAGTTGTAGAATTAGCCACCACTGTTTGTTTCTTGCATTGCCAAGATATCAACCTGCTCCCAAGAAACTGACATCCACCATTTGTAGATTTTCTATCAAACTTATCACCTCCATAGTCACTGTCTGAATATGCAATCAGCTCCAATGGTGAATCCTTTCTGTACCACAAACCAAGACTAGGATAGCATGTTAGGTACCTAAAGATCCTCTTCACAGCATAAAGGTGACATTCTTTGGGAGTCACTTGATGGCGTGCACAAGCACACACATCAAACATGATGTCAGGTCTGGAGGCTGTAAGATACATCAAGGATCCAATCATGGATCTATAGTGCCTGACATCAACATATTTCCCATCTCCAATCTTTCCCCAAGGGTGTTCTCTATCCATAGGAGTAGTAGCCCTCTTTTCATGTGGAGAAAAGCCAAACTTCTTCAAGATCTCAGCCACATATTTATCCTGGGAGATGAAGATACCATCTTCTTTCTGCTGAACTTGTAAACCAAGAAAGAAGTTCATCTCCCCCGTAGCACTCATCTTGAATTTGTCTGTCATAAGCTTGGAGAAATCCTCACTCATCTTTGGATCAGTAGACCCAAAAATGATGTCATCCACATAGACCTAAACAAGCAACACATCCTTACCTTTCTTCTTTGTAAATAGTGTCTGATCTATGGTGCCCCTCTTGAATCCATTGTCCACCAAATAGGTAGACAAAGTACCATACCATGCTCTAGGGGCCTGATGAAGTCCATACATAGCCTTTTTGACTCTATACACCTTGTCTGGATTCTCTGGATCCTCAAAACCAGGAGGTTGCATCACATATACCTCCTCAACAATTGTACCATAGAGGAAGGCACTCTTGACATCCATTTGATAGACAGTGAAGCCCATGCAGGATGCATAGGCTAAAAAGATCCTTATAGCTTCAATCCTTGCAACTGGTGCAAAGACATCCTCATAGTCTATCCCCTCCTCTTGTGTATATCCCCGAGCCACTAACCTTGCCTTGTTTCTGACCACAATTCCTCTTTCATCTCTCTTGTTTCTTAGAACCCATCTTGTCCCTATAGGTCTGACATATCTAGGACAATCAACCAGCTCCCAAACATCCTGAATTGCAAATTGGTGAAGCTTATCATGCATTGCTTCCACCCAACTTGGTTCTTTGAGAGCATCAAATATCTTCTTGGGTTCCTGTTGTGAAAGAAAACAGGCAAACAAACATGCTTGCACAAGAGGGGTATCAACCTTCTTGTGTATATTGGCAATAAACCCACCAAGACCTTGATGAGATCTTCTAGTCTGAACTGGAGTCATAATATCACCAATGATTTGAGAAGTGGGGTGATTCTTTATAGTGGAAGTGAGAACTCCTCCTTCAAAAAGTCTGGTGTCCTCAACCTCATTCTCCATGTTGCCAATATCTTCTTCATCAGACTTTCTTTCATCAACATGAGGATGAACCTCTTCATAGATATTGGAAGGTTCACCTTGTTCAAAAATGGAAGAGAAAAGATGTGCAGAAGTGTTGTCAACGCCTGAACTTTGTTTGTCAGCGCTTGGGCTAACAACGCTTGAACTGTTGTTGTCAACGTCTGAACCATCAACGTCTGAATTGGTCTTGTCAGTGCTAGATTTGCCTTTGTCAGCGCCTGAAAGACCATGCATGTTTGTATCTGGTGGTACTTGGAGACCACCATTATCTTTACCACCAGTAGCAAAAACATCTGTCCAAATGGGAATTGTAACATATTCTTGGATAGGAGATGACTTCTCTGCTTGTGATCCAACCTTCTCATGAACCTGTGTACCTGAAACATCAACAACTTGTTCTTCCACAACATTTGAAGTTATCTTCACAATGTCTGGATTAGTGACAGGCATATAATTTAAAGTTCCAGATAAAGGTTCCAAGTCAAACAACTAATTAGGACCACTTTCAGGATCACTAGGTTTATTCTCTAAAAACCTAACATGTACTCTTTCAAGTATACGCTTTTCCTCTTTAAGATAAACCCTATATCCCTTGCTCTGCACTGAATACCCCATGAAGTAGCCTTCATCACCTTTTGCACTAAATTTACCTAAGGCTTCACTAGTGTCTAAAACTACTACATGACAACCAAAAGGTCTGAGAAAACCAATATTAGGTTTTCTTCCCCAAAGTAACTCATAAGGTGTTTTGTTCTGAATTTTGTTAACCAATGCACTATTTTGAACATAACAAGCTGTATTAACAGCCTCAACCCAAAAGGCTATAGGAAAATGAGCATCAACCAACATTGTTCTGGCTGCTTCAATTAGGGTTCTATTTTTCCTCTCAGCAACCCCATTTTGCTGTGGGGTTCTTGCAATACTAAATTGCCTAGTAATTCCTTTCCTGGCACATAAATCATCTAGCTTCTTATTCCTAAATTCACCACCATTATCACTCCTAAGCATTTTAACTTCATTGCCAGACTTCTTCTCAATCTGAGTGATAAAATCAATTAGAATATCAGCTGTGTCACTCTTCATAGCTAGAAAGAATGTCCAAGTAAACCTAGAAAAGTCATCTGTGATAACAAAGCAATATGACTTACCATTTAAACTTTCTATATTGGTTGGACCAAAGAGGTCCATATGAAGCAAATGAAGAGGTCTAGGACTAGAGTGCACCTGTTTTGACTTGAATGAGACCTTGTGCTGCTTGCCTTTAAGACATGCAACACAAGAGTGGTCATTGTGGAAGGCCTTCTCAGGCAAACCATCAACCAAGCCAAGTCTCACAAGCCTATTTATATTCTTAAAATTTATGTGCCCTAATCTCTTGTGCCACAAATTACTCTCATCTAATGAAGCTTTAGCATAAAAACAAGACATATTATTATTCATTCTAATCCCATTCAGATTCACATTGTATATGTCTTTATGCCTAGGTGTTCTATATTCAATATATTTCTCATCAGGGATCTTATAATCCTTGCTTAACACCAAACACTGAGTATCAGTAAACAGAACTTTATTTTTGTTATCACAAACTTGTGATACACTAAAAAGATTGTAATCAAGTTCCTTTACCAAAAATACGTTTTCAAAACGTAAGTTCTTGGTGAGAAGGGTTCCTTTGCCTGTGATAGTACCATATCCGCCTCCAAAGTAAACCTTGTCACCATCCTTAATGGGAGTGAAGTTAGTTAAGTAACCTTCCTTCCCTGTCATGTGCCTTGAGCATCCACTATCCCAATATCCATAATCATTGACATGTTTTTGAATGCCCTGCACATAAAGAAAACAAATTAGTTTTCTTTGGGAACCCAAGCCTTAGAAGACTTGGATTCATCTGGTTGTTCAATAAGAACAGACTTAGTTCTCATAACAACCCCATTTTCATCCTTCTTAGGATGAAATACCCAGTTAACCCCAATAGGTTTTGTAATGACCTTTGAAATGTAATTAAATCTGTTGCAGGTCATTGAAATCCCATTATCATTAGGGTTTTGATCTTTCTTGGGTCTCCATGTTAAGCTTGAAGAAGCTTTAGACCCCTTACCCTTTGGTTGCAAATATTTAGGTCTGGTCACGTTTCTATCAGCGTTGGAATTGGTCTTGTCAACGCTGCAATTACCCTTGTCAGCGTTGAATCTAGGGTTTGCTACAGAAACCCATTGCCTATTAGACCAAGTATTTGTCTTTTGAAATGGTCTTTGTCCATGAGTGTTAGACCCTCTAGTAAAGAATGGGGCAGGTCTAATCACTTGTGGACTTTGCTGCACACAAGGTTTGGGTCTGACAACGTTTGACTTCCTAACAACGTTGACTTTGTTCCTGTCAGCGCTGAATTTGTTCCTGTCAGCGCTGACTTTGGAAGCGTTGACACACTTATATGCCAAGTGTGAAAAGCTACCACAAGTGTAACAGGCTTTTCTAGACACAACCCTAGGTCTAGAAGAGAAGAAGCCTGTTCCATCATTGCTAACCTGGCTCTCAGGTGACCTAGTATTCCTATACATCTCTGCATACTTAATGCTAGGTTTTCTAACAGTGTTGGAGCCAAGGTCAACAGCTTTACCAGTGATTGGGTTAGTAACCTTAATGGGTGTTGACTCATTAGGACTTTCACATAGCAAGCCACCCTTAACAAATAATGTAGGGTTAGCTTTCTTCCATTCATTTAGGTCAGTCAACTTTTGTTGATACTCTTCAACTAGGGTGACAACTCTTGGTGGAGGAATAAATTCCTCCTTTTGGAGTTCTGGCAAACCAGTCCAAGATAGGTCCTTTTGTTGGACACCATAGAAGTCACCAGCTGGTGGTGGAACCACAGAGTAGTCTTTCATCCAAATCCTAGTCATGTCCTTAGGATCCCTTTGTATACCCACGTAGTCTCCTAGGATTTGAGTGGCTCTATCAAATCTTTGAATTTTAAGGCCAACATTGTCTTTATTCTTAATGGCCTCATCTAATTTAGCCTGTAACTCACCATTAACCCTTTCCATAATGTTTCAAATATCCATACTAGCATTTAACTCATGTTTTAAGATACTTATTTTATCTTTTAAGTCAAATTCCATTTTCTTGTATTCACACACTGTCTTCTTAGTTTGAGTGAGAGCTAGTTGGTAATTAGACAGTTTCCACCTTTCAGTACTCACATCACTTAATAATCTTAACACTTCTTTGTTGAGTTTCTCAGTGTTTAACCTACAACCTTTACTACAAAAAGCATCATTGTATACCTCATTATCAGATGAAGAGGAGGAGTGTGCCATGAGAGCATATTCAACATGCTCTTCTTCTTCAATTTCAGCAACCAAAGCTTTATCCTCTTCCACATCCTTAGCCAGATAGCTCCAATCCCATCTCATACCATCAATTCCTTGAACTGCAACCATGGCTTTAGGATCCTGAGCTTTAACAATTTGACTTGAGGGTTTACCAGCATCAGATCTTCTAGGAGATCTGCATTCCCTCATGAAGTGCCCCATACGATGACAGTTATAGCATTCAACTTTGGATTTATCAAATCTAGTTGTGTCTTTTGCATTGAAGGTCATCTTCTTCTTAAACCTTCTGTTCCACCTGTTTGCTCTTATACTAGCAAGAGCTATGTTCCACTTAATGTCCATCTCTTCCAAGTGCTCTTCACTTATCTGCTCAAGGTCCTCATATGTAATCACTTAACCATTGGGCAAAGAAGCAATATAAGCACATACAGTATCCAAATCCAAACCAGCATGTTTAACTCTTGGTGAGTCACTTTTGAATGTGTCAGCGTTTGAAAAGGAGACGTTGACAGGACATGTTCCAACGCTGACACATGATGATCCAGTAACTGGATGCATGTAGGAGTCCTTCTGATTGACATGACCTTCACTATGAGAGAAGAAGGCCATGTTACTGTTGGTAGACTTGCTTCCATGCTCTAAAAGAGTTTCATCTTCCAACAGCCTCAGTTTGTTGTAAATGTCATCAAACGTGGAACTTTTGTAAGTATTATTGGCAAGGATAGATCTTGCCTCAATCTTCCACGCCTCACCAAGACTTTTAAGAAAGGTAGCATTAATGTCAACATCACCAAGTTGTGTCCCCATGAAGGACAATTTGCTTGTAATGTCAAGCAATCTGCTTCTCACACTACTCAGTTTCTCATTGGGTTGAGCTTTGAAAACAGCATAATCATGCATGAGTTGTTTCTTATTTTCTTCCCTGGTATCTGCATTGCCACCATATGCAACTTCAAGAGCTGCCCAAAGGTCTTTAGCAGAATCATAACCTCTGCATTTATGCTGGTTCTTTTGTCCCAAAGAGACTTTCAGAATATTTAGGGTTTTCATGTCAACCCTTTTCTTTGCTATGTCTTCAGCAGACACAACTCTACCATCTTCAGGTTTTTCTTTCTTATCTTCTTCAGAACATCCAGCAACAGTTGATTTTCCAGAAATAGCATCAGCAATCTTTTGGGCTTTATCGAATGTGTTTCCATATTCAATGATCTCCCAGAGTGTGTAGTCATAGATCCCTAGATATTGCTCAAAGTTGAATTTCCACAATTCAAAGTTGGTTGCATCAAGCATGGGAATCTTGATGTTTGGTAAAGGTGAGGAGGAGGTTATTTCTGAAGTTGACATGATGTTGTTAGGGTTTTTGAGAAAATTAGGGTTTTGGTGATTTTTAGGGTTCTTGTGTTCTTTAAGATCAAAAGTTCCTCAACAAGCTCTGATACCACTTGTTGATCCTAAACTTAGATCGATTTAGCTTTATGTATACGAGATTAGATCAAGTAATACACTTAGAGAAACCTTTGTATATGTTTATGACAATCTAAGTGTTATGCGGAATTAACACTTAAACAAGAACACAATGATATAAACAAACTTTCACTTTGATTAATGATATCAAACTTGCTTACAATGAAAGTAGTTTACGAATGAAAACTTATATGAAACATTAACCTAAAGGTCTTCTTTTATAGACATAAGAAGCCTTGTACAATAATCTACGTATCAACTATTCTAGGTAAAGATAAATATAGAAAATACATTGTTGTTCCTATCTTTACTAGAAGTAATCTAGAATACAATAAACGCGTAGAGTATATCTTCCCATCAGTGCTTGTCTTCAATGTATCAACGCTTGACTTTGTCTTGTCAACGCTTGAGCTGTCAGCGTTTGTTTTGCTCCTGTCAACGCTTGTTTTACTCTTGTCAGCGCTCAAGTAGATTGGCTATAGTTTATTCCCAACAATTTTCCTTTCTAGTTTTTAGATAGAGAAGGTTCCAAACTTTCTCTCACTAAGTTTTCATCTTTTCTTTCTTTTAATCTTTCAAGTTTAAACCTTTGTGTATTTTTGATTTCATTAATCAAGTTTAAGTTTAAGCTTTTAATCTTTAATCTCTTTCTACCTTTCTTTACTTTAGTTAATTTTGATCCGAAATGTTAATGATCCGTGTTTGATCTTGATTTTTTAAGGATTAAAAAAAGTTCGTATTTTTATTATACTTAAGCTTTCATACGGTTAAGCTTTAAGATCCTTGTGCTTATTGGCTTATTTGTATTTTTAGCTTATTTACTTTTTAAAAGATTTCTTAAAAAGTTTCATCTTTTTGTGGTTTGATTTAAAAGATTGTATATTTAAAGTTTAAAAAGTTCTTAATTTGTGCTTACTAGTTCGGCTTATCATTAATTCGATCTAGTTTTGGTTTGAGCTTATTCCTAATAGCTTAAAACTTAGCTTATTTTCGAATTCGTACCATCGGAAAGGGTAAACCCCTTTCCGATTTGACTTTCCGATTTTGATCACTAGTATTCCGATCTACAAGATCGGAAAAGGGTTTTGTGGTTTTCCGATTACTGCACCATCATTCCGATCACCTTGATCGGATTAGGGTTTAACATTCCGATTGGGACAGTTTCACTATGTTCCGACAGTAAGTTTCTATTAACTTTCCGATTACACCATCATTCCGACTAGGGACTCATTGGATATTCCGATTGGTTTTGTTTTCAAGCATTCCAATTTGGCCTTATTCCGACGACAGTATTCTGACGAGAGTCTTGTTTGCCATATTCCGATTATTCCGATTAGTGCTGTTTTCCAACATTCCGATTGAAGCATTTTTAAGTATATTCCGATCACTTCCTGTTACACATTCCGATCAATATATTCCGATTGGGTATTCCGATGAGATTAGTTTCTTGTTTTTACAAAGTTTTCAAGTTTTAGATTTATTAAGTGATCAAGTATTTTTCTAATCTTGTCTTTAAGTTTTCAATCATTTATTTTTAACTTGCCATTTTAGTTTAATCTTTAAATCTCTTATTTTACTCAACGACAATTTTCATACTTGCTTTTAGATTAAAATAGATAACCAAACCATTTATTATTCCACCAAGAACACTTGAGTCGCACTTTCTACCAATAATCAATTCGAAGAGATCGGACGATAAGTTTTATACTTTGTGTAAAAGCCTTGTATTATTATATGGCGCCGCTGCCGGCTCTTTTTGTTAAGATTAAAGGTTTTTAGTGAGAGACGCGTTGGATTTTGGGATCCGTTCATCTTTGAACGTTATTTTCCTTGCTTTAAAATTTTCAAAAATACAAAAAAAAATATAAAATTTTCAAAAAAATACAAAAAAATTAAAAAAAACATAAAAAAACCAAAAATATTTCTTTTCTATTTTTCTAATCCTTTTGTAGGTGTGCATGCGTACTCGTGCTCGTAAGAAGAGAGTAGCTCAAGCCGAAGTCATTACTCAATCAATTGTCACCATGGACAATCAACCAATGATCGAGCTTTTGCAATCGCACGTAGAAGGCAACACCAATGCAATTGTCATACCTGAGATTGGAGCCAACAACTTTGAACTCAAATTTGGCTTTATACAAATGGTCATTACTCAACCCTTCTTGGGGTGTTCACTTGATGATCCTCATGACCACATTAAAAGGTTTCTTCAACTTACCTATACGGTTAAGTACAATGGGGTATCACAAGAAGTGATTCGCTTGCAACTTTTTCCTTTCTATTTAGAGGGACAAGCCTGGAATTGGCTTGATAAGGAACCGCCACAAAGTATTCTTACGTGGACGGATTTAGAGACCAAGTTTATCAACTACTTTTTCCCACCCTCACGTACTACCGCTTTGCGGAATGAAATAATTACCTTTGAACAAAAGTACGGTGAGTCTTTTAGTGAATCTTGGGACCGTTTTAAGGAACTTTTAAGAAAGTGTCCACAACATGGTTTAACAAAAGTACATCAAATCAATACTTTTTACAATGGTTTAAGCATGAATGACCAAGATTCACTAAACAGTGCCTCGGGGGGTAATATTTTGGTTAAGTCTTCTAATGCTGCTTGGGATATTATTGAGAACAAATCTAGAGTGCAAACCAAGAGTGTTCGGACCAATGTGGCCAGTGCTAGCACTAATGAGAGCGACAAGAGACTTGATAAGCTTACTTCGCTTGTTGAATCACTTGCTCTCCAAGCCGCCAATAATACCAAAGCTATCACTGCCCAAGCCAATGCTATGACTCAATCATGTGATATATGCGGGGGATCTCACTCATACACCGATTGTCCTTCGACTCACGACAATCTGGAAAATGTGTATGCCGTCAACGGTACCTATTCTACGGGAAGCTATCAAGCACGTCCTCAAGGTGACCGTAATTTGCTCAGCTATCGCTCAAACAACTTTCTTTCACCTCCCGGTTTTCCCCCACAAAACCCAAACAACCTCAATCGCAACAATCAAAACTAACCACGTGCTCCAACTCCATATCAAAACCAAAGAAACCCATATCCACCTCAAAGAAACAACCAAGTTTACCAACAACCTGCTTATCAACCACCCGCCTACCATGCTCCTCCTCTCAACCAACCTACCGCCTTACACCAAGATGTTGAAACCTACATGAGGACTAATGATGTGATCGTGCAAAATCTTCAGCGAGAAATGGCCAACCTGAAAGCAGATATGGTGAAGCAAGGGAATGATCTTCGAGCTGATATGCGAAACACTTTGGCAAGTCAAACGAATGACTTGGGGAACATGATGTCTAGTTTCTTCCCTAGTAATCAAGCCTCTGGATCGGGTTCTCTTTCGAGTAACACCGTTGCTAATCCAAGAGGGGAGATAAAAGCAATCACCACTCACAGTGGAAAAGGTTTAAAGGAACCCGAGCTTCCTACACCTACACCGGTGATTGTGACAAACAAAAACGAGTCTCCTTCTCCAAATCCTCCATCTCCTATTCCTCCAACTTCTACTTCTCCAATTCCACAACCTTCTACTTCTACCCCTCCACCACCCACGGATGTGAGTGCGAATTCTATCCCAAAGCCTTCATCTAAACCTAATATACCTTATCCTTTGAGGTTGCGAAAAGAGAAATTGAAGAACAAGGATGATATTCAGGTTTCGAACTTTCTTAAAATGTTCAAACAACTGAATTTCAATATCTCCTTTGCTGAGGCTCTCGCTCACATGCCCAAATATGCTAAAATGTTTAAAGATCTTCTCAGTGATAAGGAGAAACTCCTCGACATCGCTCTGACCCAACTTAACGAGAATTGCTCTACAGTGCTCTTAAGAAAATTACCAACCAAACTTGGTGATCCGGGTCGTTTCTTGATTCCTTGCAACTTCCCGGGAGTATAGAATTGCATGGCCCTAGCCGATCTAGGTGCTAGTATTAACTTAAGGCCATTAAGTGTTTGGAAGCAATTATCTCTCCCCGAGCTAGTCCCCACACGAATGACTTTGGAATTAGCCAACCGTACGGTTGCTTATCCAGTGGGGATAGCCGAAGACGTCTTCGTTGGCGTTGACAAATTCACCTTCCCGGCTGATTTTGTTGTCGTTGACTACGAGATGGACCCCCGTTTTCCATTAATCATTGGACGTCCATTCTTGAGGACCGGTCGCACTCTCATTGATGTAGCCGCTGGCGAATTAATCATGAGAGTAGGTGACGATAAAATCGTCTTCAACTTGGGTAAACTTTCTAAGCAGCCTTCGGAAAACGAGAGTGTTAATTTCATTGATGTTCTTGATGAGGCTTGTGAAGAACATTTCAAAGACGCTTGTAAAAGTGGTTCTTCTTCTCTACCCATTGTTAAGACCGTTGCCTCTATTGCTCCATCACTGATTCCATTTGGAGAAAGTGATTTCATCTTGAAAGAATTTGAAGCAACTTTGGGAGATGTGGACTTAAAATATGACGATTCTCCCTCCAATTGGGATGAAGACATTCGTACCATTGAGAAACTTCTCAATGAGGACCATACTTCTCCACCATCTCCTAAGGATATCTCTATCGATGAACCGAATTTGACTACGCCTTCCATCGAAAATCCTTCGGATTTAGATCTTAAGGACCTACCATTTCATCTCGAGTACGTTTTCCTTGAAGACAACAAGAAGTTACCGGTCATCATCGCTAAGGACCTGAAAGAAGAAGAAAAATCCCGACTTATCGCTGTGCTAAAGAATCACAAGAAAGCCATTGCATGGAAAATCTCCGATATTCGTGGAATTGATTCTCACTTTTGAACACATAAAATTCTCATGGAGGACGACTTTAAACCCACTATTCAAAGCCAAAGAACGGTGAATCCTAAGATCCATGACGTAATCAAAAAAGAGGTTATCAAACTTCTTGATGCGGGAATGATCTATCCTATCTCGGATTCACCGTGGGTTAGTCCCGTCCATTGTGTGCCTAAGAAAGGCGGAATCAGCGTTGTTCCCAACGAAAACAACGAGTTGATTCCTACTCGTCTCGTTACAGGGTGGAGAGTTTGTATAGACTATCGCAAACTCAATGATGCTACGAGAAAGGATCATTTTCCCCTTCCTTTCATGGACCAAATGCTTGAACGTCTAGCGGGTAATGACTATTACTGCTTTTTACACGGTTTCTTCGGGTATTTTCAAATTCCCATCGATCCCAAAGACCAAGAGAAAACCACATTCACTTGTCCTTATGGAACATTTGCCTACAACAGAATGCCTTTCGGCTTATGCAATGCTCCTGGGACTTTTCAAAGGTGTATGATGGCTATCTTCCATGACATGGTTGAAGAAACTATGGAAGTCTTCATGGATGATTTCTCGGTTTATGGTGATTCTTTCTCTTCTTGCCTTGCCAATTTGGAACGCATGCTTAAGCGGTGTGAAGACACTCGCCTTGTTCTAAATTGGGAAAAATGCCATTTCATGGTAAAAGAAGGCATTGTGCTAGGACACAAAATCTCCAAAGCCGGTCTTGAAGTGGACCGTGCTAAAGTCGATGTTATTGCTAAATTGCCTCCACCTTCAACCGTGAAGGGTGTGAGAAGTTTCCTCGGTCATGCGGGCTTCTATCGTAGATTCATTCAAGATTTTTCTAAAATCGCTCGCCCGATGACCCACCTCTTTGAAAAAGATACCCCTTTCATCTTTTACAAAGAGTGTCTTGAATCCTTCAATCTTCTTAAGGATAAGCTAACTAAGGCACCGGTCTTGGTTACCCCTAATTGGGAGCTACCTTTTGAGTTGATGTGTGATGCTAGCGACTTTGCTATTGGAGCGGTTTTGGGCCAAAAAGTGAACAAACACTTCCAACCAATCCATTACGCTAGCAAGACAATGACGGGGGCTCAATTGCATTATACCACTACCGAAAAAGAGCTTTTAGCTGTAGTGTATGCTTTTGAAAAGTTCTGCACCTATCTTGTCCTTTCTACCACCATCGTGTATACCGATCATTCCGCGTTGAAGTACTTGATGACTAAGAAAGATTCTAAGCCAAGACTTCTTCGTTGGGTTTTGCTCCTTCAAGAATTCAACATTGAAATTCGTGACAAAAAGGGAGCTGAAAACCTAGCCGCGTATCATCTCAGTAGACTTGAGGATCCTTATCAAGGGGATCATCCGAACAAAGAGATCAATGACTCTTTTCCCCTTGAGGCCTTAATGTCTATCAATCCAAATCTCGATGACACCCCGTGGTTTGCGGACATTGCAAACTACTTAGCGGGTGGGATTCTCAAGGAAGGGCTCACGTCCCAACAAAAGAAAAAGTTCTTTAAGGATATTGAACATTATTTCTGGGACGACCCTTACCTTTTTAAACAATGTGCTGATCTGATTCTTCGTCGATGTGTTGATGGGCCGGCAGCGGTACAAATCCTTGATGCTTGCCATAAAGGACCCACCGGTGGTCACTTTGGTCCCAATTACACCGCGAAGAAAGTATTCGACTCTGGATTCTATTGGCCCACCATCTATCGTGACGCTCACGACATGGTTAAACATTGTGATGCTTGCCAAAGACAAGGCAAGATCACACATAAAGATGAGATACCTCAAAATTTCATACAAGAATGTAAAATCTTTGATGTATGGGGCTTCGACTTTATGGGGCCATTTCCATCATCTAAAGGGAACAAGTACATCCTCGTAGCCGTTGACTACGTTTCTAAATGGGTTGAAGCCAAGGCTCTCCCTACGAACGATGCGAGGGTGGTTGTGAACTTTTTGAAGAAACTCTTTGCTCGATCCGGTGTTCCTCGTGCTATAATCAGTGACCGCGGGACTCATATTTGCAATGATCAATTTGCAAGAGTCATGGCTAAGTATGGTGTCAATCACCGTCTTTCCACCGCCTATCATTCCCAAACCAATGGTCAAGCCGAGATTTCCAACCGTGGATTGAAGCGAATTTTGGAGCGTACTGTGGGAGAGCATCGTGCCGCGTGGGCCGATAAGTTAGACGATGCTTTGTGGGCTTTCCGTACAGCTTATAAGACACCGATTGGTTGTACAACTTATCGTCTTGTATACGGGAAAGCATGCCACCTCCCTATTGAGCTGGAACATAAGGCATACTGGGCCTTGAAGTGGGCTAACTTCGACATCAACAAAGCCGGTGATCTTCGGAAGGTTCAACTCAACGAGCTTAATGAACTGAGGAATGAAGCTTACGAGAACTAACTGATCTACAAAGAGAAGACCAAGATCATCCATGATGCAAGTATTAAGAACCGAGAGTTCCATATTGTGTTTTAGGACCAAAAGATGAAAAAGGAAGAAAACACGGGCTTTCACGGGCTTTTACCGAAGAAAACGAGAAAAGACGAAGTCAAGAGATCAAGAGTGCTTAAAGAACGGATGTCCAAGACCTATTCTGAAGAATTACCGAAGAAAAGTCTAAAGACGGAGGTTTAATGAAGTCGAAGAACTCAAGTCTAAATTAAAGAAGAAAATTATTAAGACAAGTTCAAATCCCGAGACGACGTCGAGAAAAGACAAAGAATTAAATCGAGTCGAGAAGACGTGAAGAAAGAAAGAAAGAGGAGGTAACATATGCACCTCCCCATTTTCCTATAAATACCCTGCTAAACACATTTAGGAGGGTTGGTTAGTTTTAGTTAGCTAGTTTCATTTTCATTTTTCCTTTCTAGTTTTTAGAGAGAGAAAGTTCCAAACTTTCTCTCACTAAGTTTTCATCTTTTCTTTCTTTTAATCTTTCAAGTTTAAACCTTTGTGTATTTTTGATTTCATTAATCAAGTTTAAGTTTAAGCTTTTAATCTTTAATCTCTTTCTACCTTTCTCTATTTTAGTTAATTTTGATCCGAAATGTTAATGGTCCGTGTTTGATCTTTGATGTTTTAAGGATTAAAAAAAGTTTGTATTTTTATTATACTTAAGCTTTCATACGGTTAAGCTTTAAGATCCTTGTGCTTATTGGCTTATTTGTATTTTTAGCTTATTTACTTTTTAAAAGATTTCTTAAAAAGTTTCATCTTTTTGTGGTTTGATTTAAAAGATTGTTTATTTAAAGTTTAAAAAGTTCTTAATTTGTGCTTACTAGTTCGGCTTATCATTAATTCGATCAACTTTTGGTTTGAGCTTATTCCTAATAGCTTAAAACTCAGCTTATTTTCGAATTCGTACCATCGGAAAGGGTAAACCCCTTTCCGATTTGACTTTCTGATTTTGATCACTAGTATTTCGATCTACAAGATCGGAAAAGGGTTTTGTGGTTTTCCGATTACTGCACTATCATTCCGATCACCTTGATCGGATTAGGTTTTAACATTCCGATTGGGACAGTTTCACTATATTCCGACAGCAAGTTTCTATTAACTTTACGATTACACCATCATTCCGACTAGGGACTCATTGGATATTCCGATTGGTTTTGTTCCTCAAGCATTCCGGTTTGGCCTTATTCTGACGACAGTATTCCGACGAGTGTCTTGTTTGCCATATTCCGATTATTCTGATTAGTGATGTTTTCCAACATTCTGATTGAAGCATTTTTAAGTATATTCCGATCAATTCCTGTTACACATTCCGATCAGTATATTCCGATTGGGTATTCCGATGAGATTAGTTTCTTGTTTTTACAAAGTTTTCAAGTTTTAGATTTATTAAGTGTTCAAGTATTTTTCTAATCTTGTCTTTAAGTTTTCAAGCATTTATTTTTAACTCGTCATTTTAGTTTAATCTTTAAATCTCTTATTTTACTCAACGACAATTTTCATACTTGCTTTTAGATTAAAATAGATAACCAAACCATTTATTATTCCACCAAGAACAATTGAGTCGCACTTTCTACCAATAATCAATTCGAAGAGATCGGACGATAATATTTTATACTTGGTGTAAAAGCCTTGTATTAACCTTGTAAATGATCGAACAAATCTTCCATCTTGAGTAATGGATAAAAATTTAGATCGTCAATTTTTTTTTCAGTTCACGGTAATCAATAAATATAAGGAATGATAACACCATAGCTCTTCATGATGACAAGCTTGGTAGAATAGAAGCTTTCTCTGACAACTCTCTCAGTTGTACGGTAATTATTTTAATTCAGATGGTGCTGACGTACAGTGCACTCGCCACAGGTGCAGCACCGGGAATTTAATCAATACCAAATTCAACTTGCCTTATTGGCGAAAGTCTAGGTAATTCACCAGCAAATACCTCCTAAAGTTTTAGATAACATAAACATCTTTTTAATACATTTACTTTAAGTTCTTTCTACATTACAAGATCTATGACTAGTTCATAACCATTCACGGTATAATTTCAAGTCTAAATGCAGGATATGAACATCCATCAAGAATTATTTAGATCACTTTTGATAATCAACATCTTATCTTTTAGGGGAATTCTACTCGAGTTCCCATTAATTAAGACAATGTCGTCATGTCATAATCAATCAATCCATCCTACTGGCATTACCAACTTTCCAGTTTTATTGCCGTTGATAAGATGTGAACTTCTCAAAAGACTAATAATAACTCATAACCCTTCATAAATTCAAGGATATCTGGAGACATAACTAATATCAAAAGAGTAAGGTCAACGCATAATCCACCCGAGAGAATTTCAAATCAGATAAAGACGAAAACATTTAACGAATATGAATATATCCCATGTTTTCATGAATTGAGTGCGCATTCGAAAGCTCCTCGGATCGTTACACAAATCATTCAAATGAAATCTAATCAAAAGAAATGATAGGAACGTCGATACATCTAGTCGGGTATCAACACTCGGTAATCAGATACTTCTCCAAAGAATCTCACCACGGGAGAACTGGACAAAGAGGGGATATCAATTGTCAAATAAGACAATTTCCAAAGATGATTAAATTCGATTCAGAAAATAAATGGTCCGGGCACATATCTAGGTGTCTCTAACAATATGTCCCTAATTTTCACTTCTTACATATCTCATAAAATTTAATCTTTCACAACTTCAAAGAAATGTAGTGTTTATTAATCAATCTTATAGTGACTACTAATCAGCCTTGCATGGTCCCTTCCAAATTGTATGTAGGCACGCAACTATATACAATTTCAAGATTAACGATGCAATACTCAGTTCGTCAAAACTTTGTCATCATGTTTAAAATAAAAAGTATTTTCATGCTTAATTCTTGAATTAGAATCAAAAATAAATTTACAAAGATGTTCTTTGTTATGGAAACAATTAAGTTTTTCAAAGTGTTTCATAAAAAAAAACCTTTACTTCGATAATGATTATTTATAAGTCTCACATTAAATAATCCGTATAATGATGAAAATTCAATTTTCTCAAGGGATATTGTTTTAACTTATGAAAACAATGAGTGATCTGCGAAAGAGTGATGAAAAGTTGTTCACCAAGAACTAACTACAATATGATAGGAAATGAGCTTTGCCCAATAATCATGAGGTTCTTGACCTCGATGGCACTCAAAATGAATAATCCACAACGTAACTCAAATCGAGATGAGTACCTGTTCAATGGTTGCATCACTAATGAGAACATGAGGATGAAACAATAAAAGATAGATAACATCGATACATGTAGGATTTAGCAATCAAAGGTAGTCTTTTCATTAATCACAAACAAGTAAAAATTGTACCGTAACACATTACGTGTCACTATGTCATACAATTCCAAGAACTCATCCTACCAACTGATGTCTCAGTTAAGTTAGGGATTTTTAAAAGATACCACAATGAATACTAATCTACAAGAGTCATTAGGTGTTCCACATGTCCCGAAAGATCCATCGGTCCCAATTAAGAAGAAGATTTTTTCAATTTATATCTTGGACACTAGGCATCCTCGTTATTGGACAATGGCCTAGGAACAACCCTTAACACGAACCAACAATCAATTAAAACCTTATAATTCAATCACAGGACTTAACGACTTCCTTTTAACAATCTCATATTCCATACGAGTTAAATTTTACTTTATTCAAGTTTTCAATCAACTTATACTCAACACTACATTCTACCTCATTCTCCAATACTTTCATCCTTATTATTAGACCTTAAAAGGGCAATAAAAGCTCGATATGATTAACACTTAATTTCCAATCCTATAGCTCTTTTATCCATAGTTATCAAATGAGTCATTAGTATTAAATGACTCACACATTCAATTAGACTTCTCGGAAAGGTACTAGTGGCATGAGGCTTTTGGGTAATGGTTCCAATGACAGCCTCAAATGCAACATTCACCCTTTCGATTTCAAATTTAAGAATTGGGTGACAACGAATCAGATGACACCTTTCCAGGTGGTAACATTTTGTCAAATTCCACTCTATAAGGAAAGATCGTCATGACATCGATATTAGATTTAATCTCGCCAATTCTTCTTCAAGATTATAATCAACTAATATTAACGTTTCTACGAATATCAACCATTTATTTGGGATCGTAAATATCCACAGCTTGGTTTAGATCTAGGATAACTATAATTCCTACGGGAATAGCTTCGATTGATTTGCTATGGGAGTTAGGGTTTCTTGTGACAATCTACGTCGTATAAATACCTCGTATAAGTATTAAAATAATCATCAACAATCATGTAATCAAATTACAACATATATATATATATATATATATATATATATATATATATATATATATATATATGAATATATATATATATATATATATATATATATATATATATATATATATATATATATATATATATATATATATATATATATATATATATATATATATATATGTATGTATATATATATATATATATATATATATATATATATATATATATATATATATATATATATATATATATATATATATATATATATATATATATATATATATATCTATATATATATATATCTATATCTATATATATATATATATATATATATATATATATATATATATATATATATATATTTATATATATATATATATATATATATATATATATATATATATATATATATATATATATATATATATGTATATATATATATATATATATATATATATGTATATATATATATATATATATATATATATATATATATATATATATATATATATATATATATATATATATATATATATATATATATATATATATATATATATATATATATATATATATATATATATATATTAAAATAACACTTCTTAGTCTTGCCTTGTCGGTAACTCGGAAATTCTTCAGCACCGTTATAGTCAAAAGATTTTAAGACATTTTGTGAAACATGTTTATAGTTAAAAGATTTTGAAATGTTTTATTCAGAACCTTAGTTTTAAAAATCTTTCGTTCTCTATAACGAGAGCTCTGGTACCAAACTATAACACCCCCAAATATACACAATTCAATACAGCGGAAGAGTCGTTGGTGTTACGGGATAGCACATTACTCACATCATAAACAACGCTTAAAAATTGCGTCGTTTAATAATAAAGAATTTCCATTCATAAATATCAAATTTACATATGTCCCAAGTCATAGTATTTCATACAAGTTTTACAAAACATTTGAATGGAAACTGTTGTTTAAGTGCGGGCCATGAACTCTTGTTATCTTCCCGAGAATTACCTTCAAGTACCAGAGATAAAACATGTTAAACGAAAAGGTCAGCGAAAACGCAGAGTGAATTCATAGTGTTTAATGAAATCTATTAATATATCATCGGTATAAAATTATTACCGAAAATCATTTTGTACAATTCTTTGTCGTAGGCTATAAAATAAGCCAAAAACATTTTATACAAATCTTTGTTGTAAATCATACTATAGGCTTTTTCCTTCAGAACCATTATACGAACCAATGTCGTAAAAATATCATACAATACGTTTTATAACGTTGTATAGAGTTAAATAAAAACCGTTATATGAATATGGTTATGTAGAACCAAAACACGAACATAATGTCAATAATAAGACCCCGTATTGCTAGTCAGGCAATATATTGTATTTCAATGCATATCAGTATTTTTGTTATTTGCATTATTATAAGCCGCATGACATTGTTACCTTACTACTACAAACAACGGGTAGCTAACCCGAAACTAAATATGCCCATCTAAATTAGCGTGTCGTCAAAAAAATCACGTTATGGAAATATTCTCATACATAAATTCGCTTACCAATCAATGTGGAACGACGGGGATCAACCGTCAAGGCGCGAACTGGGGTGATCGTCCCCAAATAGTACTATTATATGCATAAGCGTCTACCAAATCCTGGTAGTTCACAATTCATGCTAATGGAACTTTTAGTGACATAACCTAACTTTAATAATCCATTTCATTTCATTTTTTGGGTCATATAATCATTCATCGTGTCATAACATCATTCGGGTCTAAATCAATAAGCAAACAATCGGGACAACTGGTATCCTATTTTATTAAAACAAACATGTTATCTCCCTCGTGGTTTATAAATCATTTCATATAAACATTTAAAAGAGTGAGAGGCTATAAACTCACGTTGATTGGGAAAGGCGGTTATCGGTGATTTGGATGTACGGTACGTGCTTCAATCACGGAAACCTAGACAAATAATACTCGTCTTAGACTCTTTTCCAATGACTTTATAAAAACAATGGCTATGTATATATATGATGATTTTATAAATATGATGATGATCAAGTGGGATTTTACATCTTTATTTACTCATTATAGTGTCATGTGCTGGTAAATTTTCATACTAGTTTCACTAGTTTAATTTCTTTACTTGTTAAGGCCCAATAAGCCCATTATAAGCCCATTACATTATATTAGTCCAATTATTCTTTTAACATCAGCCTTATACTTACATGTTGGGCCCAAGTGGGTTAAGCCCAAAGAGTAAGTCCATTAGTGTTTAGCCAAATTAGTTGGATTAATAGTCCAATAAGGCTAAGTTGGCCCATTAATGTCCATATGTTATAAAGCTCGGGTTTTATCGATTTTTACTTGTAATATGTACTTATACATCAGTTTATGAGTTATAAAAAGTTTATATTAGATGGGTGCGACCATCTAACTTTTAATTGACGAAAACGTTAATTTTACGGTTTTAGCCGAAAAGACGTAAAACTCATGTTTTTAGTTTTATAACTTAAAAAACTTATTAATTTGTCATTTTTATAAAATGTCTCATTTATTTCTTAAAGTACATACTTATTTATATGTAATATATAAGTTAGTGGGTTTTAGGTATATTTTTAATATTATATTAACTTGAGTGCTAATATTATACTATAAACTTTTATTTTACAAATCTGATTATTATTCTCACTTTTACCATTTTTACCATATCTTGAGTTCTACAAGGATATAGAAGCTCATTTTTTGATGGCATAAACTTCATGATATGTGATACAATTAACTTAGATTTAGCTACTGCTCAATCCAAATCTAAATATCTCTAACAGTCCGTCCAAAACAGACTATTCAGATTGGTACTTTAATTTTGTTTTGATCATAGCTCACTCATTATAATGATTCTATTGCATGTCCAACTCTCACATGTGTACAAGTCCTAATAATTACTGTATATCAATTTATATATACCATTTTATCAGTTTAACATAAAGCTCTTTACTGTTTTTATACAGCCAACTATTTTAAGCATGATTTCACCATTTTTATATATAGTTTTCAATCTTTTTATCCAAGTTTATCAACACATGATCACCACACAATATTTTTATCATCATTCATCATCATATACATATACATAAATAAAGAAAATACAAGATTACATAATCAAAATAAAAAAGGATAGGAAGAACAATCTCTATACCACCAAGATTGTGTAGGTTATGATCAAGGCTTGGATTTTGATGGCAAAACTTGTGGTAAACCAATATCAACTTCAAGTCCACCAATATTTATAAACTCCTTGTGGGAAATCAGCCCTATGACACCAAGAAATCTCCTCTTTGGATGTTAAAATGACCACCAATCAGTAAAGCTTCAAGAGTTCTTCATCATTTGTGTGAATAACATAAGATTTTATGGTTAAAATGGATCAAAGAGGGGTGTTTGTTGATGATTTGGGACGGAAGAGAGGAGAGGGAAAGAGAGAGTTTTAGTGGTATTGCATGCATAAGAATGAGTGAATGGTTTAGGGAAAATGGTTTTGTAACTTTACATAACAAGTGTATGAGCTTGTTTAGGATGTTTTGACACCTAAGGGTGTTGGTGTCATGTGTCTAGCCGTCCCATATAGTGGGGTGGGCAAGTGTAAACTTGTCCCATCCCACTAATTTACGGGTACTCCTCGATTATAGTTTCCTCGATTTGCGTGTCCTCGGGTCGTTTTACGAAAAACGTTTTTATAAATTATGAATCAACGGCACAAAAAGAATCTAATAAAAATCGTCTCATCAAAAACTGAGTTCAAAAACGTAAATACGTAATTCTAGGATTTCTGGTTTAGTCGTAAAGGACGTTAAATTATGCTCGTAAGTCCTCATCTCTTCTCGTAAATTTGTGAGTTTATGAACCAACACAAATTTAAAATTCTTAAATAATATTCACGAATAAATTTATTTCCTGAAATGTCGGACTGTTACCAAAAAGGTGCATGTAAACGTAAGCACGTAACGTAAAATCCTCCGGTTTAGACGTAGTCGATGCTACTTCAAGACGTAAATCCAAATTTCTTCCCAAAAATAAGTGAGTTCATAATATAACATTATAATAATTTTTTTAAATAATATTTGAGAATAAAATATCAACCATAAATTGACGGATTGTCACACTCTGTCTTGGGAAAACCATTTGTTTTCTCTAATTCTGCATTTACAAAACCTGCGTTTGCCCTCAAGACGGATGGGAAGGATAGGTTACCATATAATACTCCCAAAACACATATTCGATCACCAAGAATTAAGAAAACAAATGTGATTAAACCAGGAATGTATAGATTGGCCACTAAACCCACACAAAACAAAGAATGTCAATCACCTTAGACTTCTAGAAACACTAATAGACGCGTGTCTTTTACTACAGGAGTAATCCCCACTGATAGTGTTAGCCGGCCTCAACTTAAGAGCACTCGCATGAATGAAAAGGTTTGGCAAAACAAAAGTCAAGGGAAGATGAAGACAGTAGAAGACCACCCTAGGATTTTCAATGTTTCCTAGAATAAAACGTCTGTAATCGCGTGTAATGACGATTTGAATGATTCGACTTTGAATGCTTTGAATGTTAAGTTTGTTTGTGTGAAATGTGGAAAGTGTGCTAATGCTAATCATGCTATGTGTGTTTCGAATAATGTCAAAGGTGTAGATACTAGAACTAAGAAGCAAACTGCGATGCCTATTAGTGCTAAAAAACCCAAACGCAAAGTGAACCATTCTGGTGTAACCCCCCTGAGAAAAGTATTGCATCAGACTCCACCACTAAGACCACTAGAAGCAGAATTAGGGAATTATATGAGTCTGCTAGCAAGTCGTGGAAATGGTGGTTTGCTAATCAATGTCCTCCAGGATATAAATAGATGCCTAAAGTACGACAGAAAATGTGACAACGAGTGTTAGTATGCCTTTAAATGTTGCTAAGTACACTAATGATTCTGAAATCACAACTAATGTGGTATCCAATTTAGAAAATGCTCCATCGTGTTCTAACTATTCTGTAGGTGATACAAATAATTCTCTTCATACTGGACTCCGGATGCACGAAGCACATGACGGGGAATCTCAAGCTTCTAATTAACTTCGTGGAGAAGTTCCTGGGTACGATCCGATTCGGAAATGATCAATTTGCAGCAATCCTAGGATATGGAGATTTGGTTCAGGGTAATATCATGATAAAATGGGTATACTACGTCGAAGGGATCAATCACAATCTTTTCTCGGTTGGTAAATTATGTGATGCAGATTTGGAAGTTTCTTTCAGAAAGAAGACATGTTTTGTTCGTGATTATGATGGCAATGATTTACTCACCGGTTCACGGAGTACTGATCTTTACACAATTTCACTACAAGACACAACTTCATCAACTCCAATTTGCTTCATGGCTAAACCTTCAACGACTCAGGCATGGTTATGGCATCAACGTCTTTCTCATCTCAACTTTGATACCATCAACTTGCTTTCCAAGAAAGATACTGTGAGAGGCCTTCTAAGTTTGAAATTCATCAAAGATCATCTTTATTCTTCTTGTGAGCTTTGTAAAGCTAAATGAAGTAGCTTTAAGACAAAGACTACACCAAGATCAAAAGGACGGTTAGATCTTCTTCATATCGATTTGTGTGGACCCATGCGTGTTCAAACCATCAATGGGAAGAAATATGTTATGGTAATTGTCGATGACTACTCAAGGTACACGTGGACCCTCTTCTTACGGTCCAAGGATGAAACACCTGAGGTTCTCATTAACTTCCTTAAGCTGATACAACGTGGTATTCAAGCTCAAGTAAAAGTAGTACGTACTGACAGAGGCACAAAATTATTGAATTCAACTCTGAAGAAGTATTTTGAAGCCGAAGGGATTGAACACGAAACATCTATTGCTAGAACACCTGAACAAAACGGTGTTGTTGAAAGACGAAACCGTACTTTAGTTGAGGCTGCTCGAACATTATTATCTACTTTAAAACTACCATTACACTTTTTGGGCCGAAGCTGTGTCAACTACACGTTACACACAAAGCCGATCCTTAATTATCCCAAGACACGAAAAGACACCATATCACATAATTCATGATCGAAAACATTCACTAAAACACCTTCACGTTTTTTGATGTACGTGCTACATTATTCGATATTGTGAAAATCTGGACAAGATCAAAGAGAAAGGTGATGCATGCATTCTAGTGGGATATGCAACTCAGTCTAAGGGATATAAAGTGTACAACAAGAGAACAAAATTGATAGTCGAGACTATTCATATCAGATTTAATGAATTACAAGAAATGGCACTTGAACAAAATAGTTTAAGTCCCGATCCACAACGACAAAAGACTTTTGTGCACAACCGCACGGAACTCGGAACTCATGACCACAACAATGAACCGTCAAGTTCAAAGTTGGTTCCTGGAGATGTTCCTAAAGCAGATATGACAGTGGACACGACACTTGAAGAGTTGGAAATGTTATATGGACCAATGTATGATGAATATTTCACGGGGGAGAAACATGTTGTATCGAAGTATTCCGCTGTCACTCATGATAAGAATGATGATACCGATCATCGTCAACAAAAGGATACAACTTTATCTACTTCAACACGGGTTGCTGCAAATTTTCCTCCTCAGAATATCACATCAACAACTGCTCCTACAACATCAACAACTACTGTCATTTCTCCAGAGAACACAAATCAAGCCATTCGGTACACTGGTACACGAAACTGGAGAGTCTTCTACTCGCCATGTTGATCCGTCAAATATGCACACGTTCTACCAACGACATCCTTCAACACATCATTGGACCCGAGATCATCCTTTGGTTCAAGTAATTGGAAACCCTTCACAGCCCGTTCGTACAAGACGACAGCTTAACACCGATCGTGATGTTTGTATGTTCGCACTCGCCGTGAGTTCAGCTGAACCGAAAAACATCAAAGAAGCCATGGCTGATCATGCATGGATTGAATCGATGACGGATGAAATTCAACAATTTGAAAGACTTGAAGTCTGGGAACTTGTTGGCAGACCATACGATGTAATACCATTAAATCTTTGATGGATCTGGAAAAACAAGATGGATGAAGAGAACACGATCATCAAGAATAAATCTAGGCTAGTAGCTAAAGGGTATGGTCAGAAAGAGGGTATTGATTTTGAACAATCATTTGCACCAGTAGCTCGAATGGAAGCGGTCAAGATTTTCCTTGCTTATGCTGCACATAAGGGATTCATCGTGTATCAAATGGACGTAAAGACGGCGTTTCTTAACGGTCCTTTGAAGGAAGAAGTCTATGTCACGCAACCGGAAGGATTCGTCAATCCTCATTATCCTGACAAGGTGTATCGTCTCCATAAAGCACTTTAGGGACTCAAGCAAGCTCCAAGGGCGTGGTACGACGAGCTCTCGAAATTACTGGTCACCAAAGGTTTCTCAAAAGGTTCCATGTATCTAACTTTGTTCACTTATAAATATGGGGATGACATTTTGCTTGTGCAGATTTATGTTGATGACATTATTTTCGGGTCTATAAACCCAAAACATTCAAAATGGTTTGAAAAAGTCATGCACAACAAATATGAAATGTCAATGATGGGCGAACTAAAATTCTTTCTAGGAATTCAAGTTCACCAATCCCCAAGTGGTATCTTTATAAACCAAGCTAAGTATTGTCAAGAGATAATAAAAAATCATGGTATGACTTCATGTGACCCCGCTGGGACACCATTATCAACTATATCCCTATATGCTGATTTGGAGGGAGATGCCATAGATCAAACGAAATATCGTTCAATGATCGGCTCCCTCATGTACTTAACAACAAGCCGACCAGATAGATCACATGCTATGTGTTATTGTGCACGATATCAAGCACGACCCACTGAAAAGCACCTCAAGGAGGTTAAACGGATCTTTCGGTACCTCAAGAATACCATTCATTTGGGACTCTGGTATCCGAGGGAAACCGGTTTCTTTCTAACGGCATATTCAGATTATGATCATGCAGGGTGTCTTGATACACGTAAAAGTACTTTTGGTGGTGCACAATTTCTAGGTCAAGATAAGCTTGTGGGATGGTCTTCCAAGAAGCAGGATTGCACATCATTGTCATCAGCTGAAGTGGAGTATGTGTCTCTATCTGCGTGTTGTGCTCAAGTTCTATGAAAGAGAACACAACTAACGGATTATGGCTTCCACTTTGATTAAGTACCTATGTACTGTGACTCAAAGTCCGCCATAGCCATCTCCTGCAATCCGGTACATCATTCCCGCATGAAGCACATTGATGTCAGATATCACTTCATTAAGGAACAAGTTGAAAAGGGTATTGTTGAACTATACTTTGTTGGAACTAATTACCAATTAGCTGACTTGTTTATAAAAGCACTTTCGAAAGGGAGGTTTGCGTATCTAGTTAGGCAAATTGGTATGAGATGTTTGACTCCAGCATAGCTGGAGATTCTGGCAAAGAAGCCTGCTTGATTCATCTATCCAACATCTACCTGTAAATATCTTTGAAAAAGCAAAATACAAAAATATAAAACATATAAAAACAAAACAAAAAATTAAAAATATTTTAAAATCCAAAAAAGATTCTTCTCGACATGTCTTTCAGTATCGATAATATGGACGTACCTAGAAATGTCGCTCAATAACGACACGGGTGTGTACATAAAGCTCGAATGAAAGTTGTAAATATTTTTCAAAACATGTCATTTATTTTAATAAAGGAAATTGTCTATTTTGGACAATATTTCCAAACAACGGGTAGAGCAATCTATCACGGGTGGAGCTTGTCACAAAACATTCCACGTTTTGAGCTCAACACAGTGGCTTGTAATCACTTTCAGATTGCAACCCGGTTCTATATTCACGGGGGAGTGTACGCTTTAGTGCCCTTACCCTCAGCAAAAGAAGAGAAATCTTCTTACACTTGAGTGGATTCGTCAAGACATTCAAAGTCTATGAACTCAAGTTTATGCTTTAGAAAAACCTCTTCGCCAAAAAGAAATAGGATTTTTCAAAAAGCGTTGAACACAATTCTTTCGAGAATTTCTCAATGATTATTCAAAATCTTTCAAAAATTGTGTGTTCAACAACTCCCATCCTCAAAAAGCGAAATGTGGATCAAATCCTCACAATGACAATTCAATTGGATGAATTTTTGAGGGGGAGCATTTCAACTTCATGCAAAAGATTAACACATCTTTCTCCTAGAGATTTTCAAGACTATTTTTCAAAATATATTTTAATCAAATTTGGTATCTCTAATATCAAAAGATTTTATATATTAGAGATAGGGAAGAAAATGTGATTAAAATGTGATCTTATATAAGTCTCAAGCACTTTAACTCTTACCTACATGTGCGAAACACTTTCGATTATCGATGCACATGTGAAGGGGGAGCATTTAACGACAAAAACTATCAAGGTGCTAAATGTTTTTCAAACATCTTATTAGATATTTGAAGTGGTTTTTATGGTTACGATCAAATACCCACAACACCTTTAATTTTTTCACGACGTTATTGGTGTCAAAAGGGTGGGTAGGTTTAAGTCATATGATCCAACCAGAACTGGAGGGATCTTCCCAGGGAAAATCCAATAGGTTATTAGAAATCTTTAGGAAAGGTGGAGTAGAATGTGAACGTAGCTGAATGCCGACTAAGTACTGATGCTAGCACTGGAACAATCACAACAAGGTGCTACTAATGATGTCTTGGTAAGCATTGAAGGGGTTGAAGAATGAAAAAGAAATGTAAGGATAAAGGGTGTAAAGAAAGAAGCCCTCCATACAACTTAGGTAGAAACCGGGTCAACACATCATGAAGACAACTCATCATGGACCCAGTGATGTGAATCACAACCCTTTCCTAGCTACTCAGGCTTCTCTGAAAAGAATTTTGTTTTATTGTCACGGAGAACAACATGAATTCTATTAGCTTTCTCATTCCGAGATAGTTGATATTGAATAGGTGGCATCTGCTCCAGCCTCCGACCACTAAAAGTGTACAAATCGAGTCTAGAGCCAATAGATCAATCAAATCTCGTAAGGACACACGGATGACGAACAAGAGAGTACTACACCATATCCTTGTGATATTGCTAGCACACTCAGAGTGATACTACTTAGTATTCACAATGATGAGTGGAAATCCTTCCAATGTTAACATCAAACAGCACTGCGGTAGGTCATATGTAAGATTCTTTATGAATTAAACATATGTAGAACTGAAAAGCAACAGTGGTTTGATTCTGAATTGATTCAAACTCGTTTCAGGTTTCTACGCAATATCTTTATGGTCTTGCCAGAACATGATATTCATTAATATTCACTGTGACGAATGGAAATCCTTCTAGCGTCAACATCAAACAGCGCTACGGTAGGTGACTTGTGAGATTTTTATGAATCAAGCTTGTGTTAACTGGAAAGCAACAATGGTAAGATTCTTTACGAATCACACTTGTTCCAGGAATTTGAATTGGCGAATTTAATCAAGCGGATTTCTATCCAATTGATTCACTCTTTATGTTCGCAGTCTTGCTTTGAGACGGTCGAGTAAAGAGAACGGCTAGTACAGCCGTGAAACCCAGTCAAGGAGATTCTTAACTGAATCTACCTATCACATGTACGGTATTTAATATCGTATAACGGTCTTAACTGACCGGAGGTAAAAAGCTACCGATTTAGGACGAATGTGAAAGCCATTCAGTCCGTGTCTATGCTTTGTCTCAAGAAGGTGGCGTCATGGTGTACTCAGCAAAGTGAAAGATTCAAAACCACATACTCATGCCAAAAGAAATATTCAACAATTAATAGCGTGAGCATGTGGATGAAGACACAAGATCGCAAGATGGCAAAAACAAGTCAAGGATAATTTGAAGATCTCAAGATAAAAAGACAAAGTCGAAAGACAACGACAAAGGCTCAAAGATCACAGCATGAAGGAAAAAGACTACTATTACACGTTCAAGACTCATTTTTGGCGAGATTAGTAATCTCTATAAATCTCCAAATGACAAAGGGTAATGACCTCTCTTAAAGGGTAATGACCTCACATTGGGGGAGATTGTTAGCCTCAAAATATTGAGTCAAACAAGAATGCTCGGTCATATGTTTATTATGTATCGTATATTAGAACGTTGTAATAGGTAGTAGGTTAGTCGTGTATTACGGGCTTAACTTTAAGCTAAGGTTCATTCATAAGTAACCAAAGCCCAAAAAGAAAGCCCGACCCATTATCATATAGCCCATCATGCCACATGTAGGCAAGGCTATATAAACCTCTCCTTGCATGTAAGGAGAGGTTGGTTTTTCTCATTTTTTTCTAATTCTCCTAATCTAATATTCACCAAGTTCTCACACACTTCTCTCTCTTTTCTCTCTCTAGTTTCTCTCTCTAGAATTCATCTATTTTCTACCTTTCTTTCTTGTTTAATCATCACGTAATCAATGGGACAACATTTAGCAACAAGGTACTCAATACAATGTAAACATCTTAGGCAACATTCGGGTCCAACAATTACTCATGACTTGTGTTCATTTATTTTCAAATATCATGTATCCCCATCGAGCGTAATAAAACATTTAGTATCTAGCATAAAGAGCGAGGCTACAGACTCACATTAGTATAAGCGATCTAGCGAGATGATCGTCGATGATAGAGGATACCTTTCAAACACAAGAACCGCTACCTATCAAATAAAGCACATTCATTAATAATGACTCGAGAAATAAATCATACATAATAATATCAAACTCAAACTCATAAAATCATGATAAACTCGAGAGAAAACGATACAAATAACTCTATTATACTCTTCTATACATTTACTTTACCATTCTACACTTTCAACAAAATCCGTCGGCACATACTACATGTACTAGCTTATTTACCCCTTTTAGACTTGTCAAACGCTTATGAAATGACTCGAGAAACTAAATTACTATATATAGAAAGTCTTCCAACAAGTTTATCAAATGAAATTACTTTTAAAGTTCTTTACCCGACTCATCTTCAAACTACAAAATCCGGACACATTTACGTTAATAATTCATACAACCGTTTTAACTTCTTTAAAAGACTCCATTTACAAAACCGACACTTGGGTTTTAAAATAAATTCACCCTATAGGGTTTACACTTCATTATAAGTATGTGACTCATTTCAAAACTTCAATTTATAGTCCCCGAGATTCGATCCAAATATCGACAACAACTATATGTAGTGCCGATACTCGTCTCCAAGTACACGAATAATCGAAACATCATAACTTCGTGCTCGTTTGGGGCTAGAAGCTCTACTTTATATCAAACCGAAGATAATCGAATGCTATACAACCCTAGGCCATTAGATAAACCATTATCACAACATAAAATTCTCAAAATTACAGTTTACCTACTGTTATAAAATACCCTTCAAAAACTTGTATAAAATCATATTTTTAGCCAAAACCAATCATATATATGATCATCCCATAACCCTAACACTAACATATATCAACTATAACATTAGAATCATCATAAAAATCAAAACCTTAAAATCAAAATCAAGTTTTTAACAAAACATTTAGCAAGAACATCATTGATCATCCCAAAAATGACATGCATGAGCATAATTCCCACCTACCAACTTGAAAAAAATAAAACTTCTTGCATGTACATAAATTTTATACCAAAATGATCTCCTTACAAAATTTGAGATGGGACTTGTGTTGTTTTAGCTTAGATCATCATAGATTTTGAGTAAAAATTGATTGAATGGGTGTTTTGGGTGAAGATGGGTCACATCAAATTAAAGAAAAAGAAAGAGAGAGAGAAATTTTTGGTTGGGTGATTTTTGTATGTGTAATTTTAAGCTTATATATGGTGGTTGAGGGACCAATGTTGTAATTTATAATAGTTATGGCTAAAAATGAAAATAGTTAGCTAAAAAGCGGGAAATAACTAGTAGTCAATTTTAAAAATATTTACGGGGCTCGGGTTTCATAAAGATACTTTTAAAAATTTAAAACGTACCTCAAATATAATAATATCGAATCCCGACTCGACTTAACACGTCATTTAAAAGAAAACATCAAAAATGACAAACGTCGAACAACCGACAATAAAACGTAAAATATTTGGCATCTATCGACATCACGCTTGCTAATAATCCTTATACTTATTAAATAATAAAATATAAGCCTTCCAACATCGGTTTAAACTTAAACCTCCACTAATAAATATCATTCAAACTCATCAAAATTTCAAAAATAATCGTAAAATAAGATTTAGCAATGACCCCGGTTTCGGGTTATCACAAAAGACTTCTCAATGAGGTTTACTGTCTCATTTAGAATACGTTTTCTTAGAAGGAGTTGATAAGTTACCCGTCATTATTGTTAAAGACTTATAAGAGGATGAACAAGCTAGGCTTATTGAAGTTCTTAAGAATCATAAGAAAGCAATTGCCTGGAAAATCTTCGACATCCGCGGAATTGATCCTAAATTTTACACTCATAAAGTTCTCATGGAAGATGACTTTAAACCCGCAATCCAACGTCAAAGAAGGGTAAACCGAAAAATTCAAAAAGTCATCAAGAAAGAAGTTATCAAATTTCTAGATGCTGGCATGATTTACCCTATTTCGGATTGGCCGTGGGTTAGTCCGGTCCATTGTGTGCCTAAGAAAGGCGGAATAACCGTTGTTCCCAATGAAAACAACAAGTTAATTGCTACTCGCCTTGTTACGGGTGACGAGTTTGCATTGACTATCGTAAACTCAATGATGCCACTCGTAAGGATCATTTCCCTCTTCCTTTCATGGATCAAATGCTCGAGCGTTTAGCGGGTAGTGACTACTATTGCTTCTTAGATGGTTTCTCCGGATATTTTCAAATTCCTATCGATCCGAAAGACCAAGAGAAAACCACATTCACTTGTCCTTATGAAACATTTTCTTACAAAAGAATGCCTTTCGGCCTATGCAATGCTCCCGGGGCTTTCCAAAGGTGTATGATGGCAATATTCCTTGACATGGTTGAACAAACTGTGGAAGTCTTTATGGACGATTTTCTCGTTCTACGGTGATTCTTTCTCTTCTTGCATTACTAATTTAAAACGTATGCTTAAACGGTGTGAAGACACTCGTCTCACTCTTAATTGGGAAAAGTGCCATTTCATGGTAAAAGAAGGCATCGTCCTTGGTCAAAAATTTCTAAAGTCGGTATCGATGTCGCCCGTGCTAAAGTTGACGTCCTTGCTAAATTTCCTCCACCTACCACCGTCAAAGGAGTTAGGAGTTTCTTAGGACATGCAGATTTCAATCTTAGAGAAAGAAGCTCCTTTCATCTTTTCTCAAGATTGTCTCGACTCTTTCGAAATTCTTAAAGGTATATTAACTAAGGCACCGGTCTTAGTCTCTCCAAATTGGGAGTTACCTTTCGAGCTCATGTGCGATGCTAGTGATTTCGCGGTAGGAGCGGTTTTAGGTCAACGAGTTAACAAACATTTCCAACCTATCCATTATGCAAGTAAGACAATGACGGGGGCTCAATTGCATTATACTACTACCGAAAAGAGCTTTTAGCCGTTGTGTATGCTTTTGAGAAATTCTGCCCCTATCTTGTGCTTTCCACTACCGTCGTTTACACCGAACGTTCCGCCTTAAAGTACTTGTTGACCAAGCAAGATTCTAAACCGATACTCTTTCATTAGGTTTTCTCTCAAAAGAATTTAAAATCGAAATTCATGATAAAAAGGGAGCCGAAAACCTAGCCGCGGATCATCTTAGTAGCCTCGAGGATCCTTATCAAGGAGAATTACCGACATGGAAATTAATGAATCGTTCCCTCTTGAGACTTTAATATCTATCCATTCTAAGGTGGATTACACCCCATGGTTTGCGGATATTGCAAATTATTTAGCGGGTGGGTACTTATTTAAGGGTTATCGTCCCAACAACGCAAGAAAGCTTTCAAGGGCATAAAACACTATTATTGGGATGACCCTTATCTCTTCAAGAAATGCGCGGACCAAATTATCCGACGTTGTGTCGATGGGCAGCCGGCTTTACACATTCTTGAAGCTTGCCACAAAGGACCTACCGGTGGTCACTTTGGTCCAATTTACACCGCTAAGAAAGTTTTTGACTCTGGATTCTTTTGGCCCTCCATCTATCATGTTGCTCATGAGATGGTTAAGCATTGTGATGCTTGCCAACGTCAAGGAAAGATCACTTACAAAGATGAGATGCCTCAAAATTTCATTCAAGATTATGAGATCTTCGACGTGTGGGGCATCGACTTTATTGGGACATTTCCCTCCTCTAAGGGTAATAAGTACATCCTTGTAGCCGTCGACTATGTTTCTAAATGGGTTGCTTTGCCTACTAACGATGCTTGGGTTATAGTTAACTTCTTGAAACAATTGTTTGCTCGATTCGGTGTGCCCCGTGCTATTATTAGTAATTGTGGGACTCATTTTTGCAATGATCAATTCACACGAGTCATGATTATGTATGGTGTCAATCACCGAATATCAACCACGTAATATCCACAAACTAATGGTCAAGCTGAGGTATCGAATCGTGGTCTTAAGAGAATCTTAGAGCGAACCATGGGAGAGCACCGTGCCTCATGGTCAGATAAATTAGATGATGCTTTGTGGGCTTTCCGTACCGCTTATAAGACACCTATAGGTTGTACTCCTTATCGCCCTATGTACGGGAAAGCGTGCCACCTACCCATTGAGTTGGAGCATAAGGCTTATTGGGCTCTTAAATAGGCTAATTTTGATTTAAGCAAAGTCGGCGACCATAGAAAGATCCAACTTAATAAGATGAATGAGCTTAGAAACAATGCCTATGAGAATTCATTAATATACAAGGAGAAAACAAAGGAAATTCATGATATCAAGATTAAGAACCGAGAGTTCCACATTGGTGACCAAGTTTTACTCGTTTACACTCGGTTGAAAATCTTTTTGGGTAAACTTAAGAGACGTTTGTCCGGTCCATTCACTGTCGCCCAAATCTTCCCTAATGGCACCATTGAGCTAGCTCAACCAAATGGGCCCAACTTTAAGGTGAATGGCCAAGGGGTTAAGTTGTACTTTAGAGATGACATCTCTCATGAGATGATTCCATCCCTCTCCACATTTCCCTTGAATTAATTGGTAAATCGAGTCTAGCTAGAGACTCGTAATAAATAAATCAAGCATCGTATAACTAGGTTATATTTTACCCTTTTCCGCCTTTTTACCTTTTCCACCAATAAGTGTAGGGGAAACCAAGTAGGGGTTGTTGTTTTGCGGTGTTGTGTAGGGATATGTGCTTTAATGATCCACTTTTGGTGCTTTTGACGCGACTTGTGTACCCGTGACACCGGTTCTATCAGAACTATTGTGATTCATACTTGTATATAAATAAGTTGAATAAATTTAATTCACTTTAGTTGTCTATTCCTTAGCTTGATTTAAAACTACGTGCACAATGTCCTAAGTGTAGGGGAGTTTATTATTCCACATGATTAAACATTAAGGACAATGTTTATATTAAGTGTAGGGGAGACTTCTATCGAAGCAAAATGGGATTTTCCATGAATTTGTCCTAATTTTAACCGGAAAATCAATATTTTTCTACATTTTTCAAAATTTTTGTTATATTTTGGCCTAGTAGTATTTTTCATTTAGTTTCTTTTATCTACTTTCCTTTTGTCATCACTATCGTACGTATATATTCCATTTCATGAATAAAGTCAAAGAGAAAAAAAAGAATAAATAAAATGGTTTTGATGAGTTTAGACGTCTTTGATAGATTAGGCCCGTCGTGAATATTTTGACTCAACCCGAGTTTAATTATTTGAGTTTACTCTAGTTAGTATCCTTAACCATATGGACCTTAATTGGTTTATTAGGCTAAGCATCCACGAGTCTCATTACTTGAGATTTTAAATTGTTGAGAACGAGAAATGATAGAGTCAATTATAAGTTATGTATTCTTTCATGAAATTATATGAGTTAATTATAAACTTTTTCTCCCAACGCTTTTCAATAAATAAATGCAATAAATAAGGTCGTACGATTTGTAAATTACTTAGCTTCTAGCCCAAATTCTTTTAAAAGTTGCTTGAGATTAATTAGAGTTCATAGCCAAGGCATAACTTATTGAAGCGTGACGCGAAGATTGGCGTATCCAAAAAGGACCTAGCAAGGCATGAGGATACACGAGTCAAAAAAGGCCCTCACAAAGCATGAGGATTCACCTTTTTTACTAAAGATCCTAAGATGATTTGAAGATCATTAATCCAAATCAATATGAAGGATCAAGAAACACGACAAGAAGCAATTTACTCCCAATAAGGTTGCGGAAAAGTCTATCCAAAAGGGCACTTACAAAGCATGAGGATAAATAGATCTAATACAAGGTTTTTACCTAGTTAGAAAATTTTATCGTCCGAATCTTTTCGAACTAATTATTGGAAGAAAGTGCGACTCAATTGTTCTTGGTGGAAAATAAAAAGGTTTGATTATCTATTTTTAAACTAAAATTGAAAATGTCGTTGAATAAATAAAGATGAAAGCTTTAAAATTTAGAACTAAAAATGAAGATTTTAATAATTGAAAAGTAAATGACTAAAACTTATAAAAATGTAAATTTAAAATATTAAACTAAGACAAGACAAGTTAGATTAATTCTAAGTAAAAAGGCGGAAAAAATTAAAATTTAAAAACTGGAAATACTTAACCTTATCCGGAATATTATCCGGAATGTTTTTCGGAATGAAGAACTATGGCTTATCCTGGAAAATGAAATGCAGCTTATCCGAAATGTTTAAACTTGAGGTTATCCTGAATAAAATTAAACAACTTGTCCGAAATAACGTGACTTCGAAACCTTATCCGAAATCTTCTCAAATGGACACTATCCGGAATAAATTCCAGACTCTTATCCGGGTTAATCTTTGGTGTGCTATCCAGAATCCACTAAACTATCCTTATCCGGAATAAAAATCCGAGCTATATCCGGAATAAATCAAGTCGCTTATCCTGAATATCTCTGTCTTCTTATCTGGAATTCTAGGTGAAGTACTTATCCGGAATCCTTATCCGGAATAATCAACAAATGAAGCTTATCCTGAAACCGTTATCCGGAAAAACTCAAAGCGGGCTTATCCGGAATAAGACTTTTTAGTCTTATCCAGAATATGTTGTACGTGCTCTTATCCGGAAAAATCTGACTATCCGGAATAACTGAAAGAACTACTATTCGGAATGAAGGGGAAGATGCATATCCGGAATAACTAGATGAGTACTATCCGGAATAACTGAAGAAACTCCTTATCCGGAATAAAAGGGTTATAAAAATAATCCGAAACACTCAAACTTAGCAATAAGAACAATTAAGCCAAAAATCAATAAGCACATACCAAAACTTAAACCAAAAAGATTTTCAAGAAAAACAAATAAGCTAGAATATAAAAACTTTTAAACATTAAATAAGCTAGAAATTAAAAACCACTTTTTATAAAAAACTTAAACTTATCAAAAACAACTTATATATAAAAACTATTAAAACTTTATGATTAAATAAATAAGCACTTTTATAAAGAAACTTTTAAGATCACCAATTTAATAAGCACAACCAAATAAGCTAAACACTCAAATCATCAACAAGATTAAGATAAAACTACATGATTATCAAGATTAATGAAAAGATTAAGAAATGTAGAATGAGAATTAACAAAATAAGCTTGATTGATTAAAGATGAATGTAAAAAGATTACAAGATTAATAGAAAGATTAACAAGTTTGAAAGAAAAATTAGAGAGAAAAATAAAGCACACTTAAAAATTAAACTACAACTATTAAAAACTAAAACACCTAACACCCTCCTAATGACATATTAGGAGGGTATTTATAGGAGGTGAGGAGACTACATGCTTAAGCTATCTAATTTCTTTCTTCTCGACTCGACTCGACTTAATCTTTGTCTTTCTCGACGTCGTCTCGGGATTTGTCGATATAAGTTGAACTTGTCTAGTCATTTTCTTCTATAATTAGACTTGAGTTCTTCGACTTCATTAAACATCCGTCTTTAGACTTTTTCTTCGATAAATCTTCAGAATTGGCCTTGGACTTCCGTTCTTTTTGCATTCTCGATCTTTCGACTTCGTCTTTAGTCTTTTTCTTCGATAAAAGCCCGTGATAGCCCATGTTTTCTTCCCTTTGCATCTTTTGGTCCTAAAACACAAAAAAAACACAAACCACGCATAATTCCGACTTTTACGACATAAAATACACGTTTTGGTCTTGTTATTTGATAGGTGTGTAAACACCCATCCTTTTTACCACTTAATTACAATAATAACCGGGCCAAAACGTATATTTTATGTCATTTATGTCGGAATTATGCGTGGTTTGTGTTTTTGTTGTGATTTAGGACGAAAAGGTGAAAAGTGGAGAAAACACGGGCATTCACGGGCTTTTATTGAAGAAAAAGATGAAAGACGAAGTCAAGAAGTCAAGAGTGCAAAAAGAACGGAAGTCCAAGACCAATTCTGAAGATTTAACGAAGAAAAAGTCAAAAGACGGAAGTTTACTAAAGCCGAAGAACTCGAGTCTTATTTATTGAAGAATTAAAAGACGAGTCCAAAAGAAATCCCGAGCCAAAAGTCATTAAAGTCCAAGATTAACAAAAGATTAAGAAGGGAAGGACTTAATGGTGCAATTAAGAAGAAATGAAGGAGGGGAGGAAGCTTCCTAATCCTCCCCTATAAATAGTCATTAGATAAATCATTTTCATTTTGTTGGCTAGACTGACACTAGTTCTTCCATTTTATTTACTTGCACATTTACTTTATTGCACTTTAATTACCTTGTCTTGCACCTTAATTTTCCAAGTAAGTTACTTTTATTTTTATTGCACCTTTACTTTTCTTGTTCATCTCTCATTCTTCCTTTCTTTTTTGCTTGATCTTTATGTTTATATGCTTATTGTGTTGCTTATTTGATTAAAGGTTATGTTTTTATGCTTTTGATTGTTTTGGTTTATTGATTCTTATAGCTTATTTGTGTTTATTTTAAGTTTCTTAAGTTTTTATAAAATTTATTTTTATATAAAAGTTTGTTTTCGTAAACTTTGTTTCATTTTGTGTTTTTAAAAGTCTTTAAACTGTAGCTTATTAGCTTTACTTATACGTGTTTTGATTAGAATTTTAGGTGTGTGCTTATTTGGGTTATAGCTTATTAGGATTAGCTTATTACGTTTTTCTTTACTATATTCCGATCACCACCCGTCGGAAAAGGGTTTTGTATTCCGACGGGGATTCCGGTCTGCCACTCGGAAAAGGGCTTTGGTATTCCGATTGGGAGGTGAGTTTGGTATTCCGATCAGGAGGTAAGTGACAGCATTCCGATCTGAGTCCACTCCTCATTCTGATCGAGGTGTTCGTTTGGTTATTCTGATCAGGATAGGTGACAGTATTCTGATTAGGGGTTCCGATCAGCATTCCGACCAGGGTCCATTTCTTATTCTGACGAGATCATTATTCTGATCAGGAAGGTAAGGTTATTCCGATCTGAGTCCACTCCACATTCCGATCAGTGGTTGTTTTTGGTTATTCCGATAGGTCAGGTGGTGACAGCATTCCGACCAAGGTGTTTCCGATAAACATTCCGATTGGAAGGTAAGTGCATTCTGATTAGCTTTCCAATGAGAAGGTAAGTCTTCATTCCGATCATAGTCTGATCGGAATACATTCCGATTGGGTATTGTTTTACTATTTTGTCTTGTTTAATTTTTAAGTTCTCTTTTTTATACTTTGTCAAATTTTAATTTTCGTCACGCTTTTAAATTCCCGTCATTTAGTTATTTGCTTTTCAAAGTTTTTAAATATTGCACCCTTTACTTTTAATTAGATTTAGATTTAATTTCTCGTTATTTATTTTAAATTAGACTTAGATTTATTTTAACGCCCTTTTAATATTACGTCATTTACATTCACGTCTCACACTTTTTAATATACTACAACGACACAACTTTTGTTTCACCAAAGAACGACAGAGTCGCATAGTTAACCAGGATCAATTCGTTAAGATATCGAGAACTTGAACTTTAATTTTTATACAGGGTGTCAAAAACCTAGTTATCAAATGGCGCCGCTGCCGGCTCTTTTCGTAAAGATTAACGGTTTTCTGTGAGAGACGCGTTTCTTTTTGGGATCCGTTCATTCGTGAGCGTTATTTTTCTTGCATAAAAATTTCCAAAAACCATAAAAATTAAAATTGATAAAAATCCATAAAAATTAAAAATTTCAAAAATCCAAAAAGATTTTATTTTTATTATGTATATATATTCTCTTTGTGTTTGGTATTGTTTTCTTTTGTCTTTGTAGGTGTATGCGTACTAGATCTTCTAATTATCAAGAGCCCGAGACTCGAGAAGATTTAAGTATGTCAGGTGTTAACAACAATAATAATCCACCGCACCTCAACAATAACAACAATGTTCTTCCACAGCCCGATCTTCGGACAATAGAGGAGCTTTGTCAACCTACCATGTTTGGACGAGGAGGACCGATTGCGCCGATGCAAATCAACGCTCCGGAGTTTTCGTTGAAGCACCACATGATTCAGCAAGTGCAAACTAATCCATTCGCCGGAATGCCTGATGATGATGCCAACAAACACCTCGACAAGTTCATTACAATCACCCAAAGCATGAAGTTGCCTGGTGCCACAATGGATGTTCTACGCCTTCAACTCTTCCCACATACTTTATCACATCATGCCGAGAAATGGTTTGATCGTCTCTCGAAGAATTCTATTCATACTTGGGATGACATGACTCAACGCTTTTTGTCGCGCTACATTCCACCATCCATGGTCACGAGCCTTCGCAATCAAATCAGCGGTTTCATGCAAGATCCCGATGAATCTCTTTTTGATGCTTGGGAAAGATATAATGTCTTGATTGATCGTTGTCCAAACCACAACATGCTCCCTGTGACCTTAATTGATACTTTCTACAACGGTTTGACTTTTCGTGATCGTGATACGATTAATGCAGCCGCCGGTGGCACATTCATGAAAAGGAGACCCGAGGAGTGTAGAGAGCTTATTGAGAACATAACTACTCACCACAAAAACTGGGATTCCTCCGCTTCTTCAAGGAACAACCCGAGAGTCAATGTTTCTTCTACATCAGCAAACCCTGATATGACCGAACTCACCCGCATGATGACTGAAATGAGCAAACGTATCTTGCTTCTCGCTTCAAACCAACAACAACAAGTTAAAGTGGTTGCACCTTCTTGTGAAACATGCGGCGGTCCTCACTCATACACCGATTGTCCTTCTACTCAAGGAAATCCGGAAAATGTGTATGCACCTTATGGTAATTATTCACCGGAAAATTACCAAGCTCGACAACAAGGGGATAGAAATTTGTTGAGTTACCGGTCCAACAACTACCTTTCACCCGGTTTTTCTCCTCAAAACCAAAACCCCGCCAACAACTACAATAGAAGTAACCAGATCCCACTAAGAGCTTCTCATCCTTATAACCCACCCGCTCAACAAGCCCCACCCATTTATCCGGATGTTGAAGCCATCATGAGAACCCAAGGTGAGCAAATCAAGAATCTGCAGAGCCAAATTATCAATCTTAAAGGAGATATTACCAAGCAAGGAAATGAGATTAGATCGAGCTTCGAGATAACATTCAATCCTCCTTCAGCAATCAAACAAATGATTTGAAGAATATGCTTGCTAGTTTCTTGCGCGCCTCTCAACCCTCTTCTTCGAGTTCTCTACCTTCAAACACCGTCACCAATCCGCGAGCGAATGTGAGTGCTATTACTACCCGTAGTAGAGTCACCATCGTAGGACCACCAATCCCGCCCCCATCATCTACACCTCCTCCACCACCATTTATCCCTACTCCTCCTACACCTAGTATTAGTGCACCATTACCGTCTCCGCCTCGTCATGACGATGTTTCCAAGAAGAACCCTTCAACATCTCAACCTCTACCACCTTTACCTTCACCACCCAAACCTATTATCCCATATCCTTCTCGCTTAGGCAAGACCAACGAGCTAACCAAGAATGACTGTCAAGTGTCAAGCTATATCAAGATGCTCTCTCAAGTGAACATCAACATTAGCCTTGTTGAAGCACTTGTCCACATGCCGAAATTTGTGAAAGCATTCAAGGAATTGCTTAGCAAAAAGGAGAAGTTGATTGAGCTCGCCAACACACGCTTAAATGAAAACTGTTCTACAGTTATTATTAAAGAACTTCCGGAAAAGCTTGGAGATCCCGGTCGTTTTGTGTTGCCATGCATTTTCAACAAAACTGAAGAATTTACTGCCCTAGCTGATCTCGGGGCCAGTATTAATCTTATGCCTTTGAGTGTTTGGAAAACACTATCATTACCCGACCTCACACCAACAAAGATGACTCTTGAACTTGCAAATCGCACTCTCGCTTACCCCGTTGGTATAGCCGAAGACGTGTTCATTAAAGTTGGCACATTTACTTTCCCGGTCGATTTTGTCGTTGTTGATTATGAAATGGACCCTCGTATTCCTTTATTACTTGGTCGGCCATTCTTGAGAACCGGACGAGCTTTAGTTGATGTGGCCGAAGGTGAGTTAATCTTAAGAGTCGGGAATGATTCACAAGTTTTTAAAATGGGGAAGCTTACAAGCAAATCCTTTGGACGAGAATCAGTGAATATGATTAATGTGCTCGATGATTTTGTCATCTACAACAATCCGCTTCACCCATTTATGATTCTCCACCGATCTTTGATGCTTATGATGATGATGATTCTAGCTCAGATTCGGATGATTATGATGACCTTACTTCCGAGTATCCCGATCTGCCCACTTATGATGATTTTGATGAGGCCGATACTCTTTCGAGTGATTCTTCACATGATGAAGATCCTCCGCCATCACTCGATCCTACTTTGGACGATTACTCATTTGAGGAAGACTTCTCTACGTTTCTCAACAGTTACTTCCCTCACGAGAGTGATGCCCCTCCTTTGGACTTTGAAGATTATCGTCTTGATCCTACTTTGGATTTGAAGAAAATTCTTTCAAAGGAGAAGAAACCGGTCGACACCAATATCCGCAGTACATATGATTTAACACCTCTTTGTCCCCCTTCTGAGGACGAGGTTGTGCATCTTCTTCGTGGATCATCTTCACACTCTGCTGAGCCTGAGTTCTATTTTCCCCTAAAGGAAAAGGTGTTCGACCCCGGTATCGATATTCTGCAACCATCTCAGTATCCACCTGATGAAATAAAAGGAAAAATCTTTGGAACTATTGAAGACATGCTTGCACCACTTCACCCTTGCTTCCGTCGTGCTCCATCTTTGCTTAAGGGAACCTTGCCTACTCTTCTTTAGCTTGCCTTGTTCGCCTTAAGCTTGTGCTATTTGATGGACGAAAACTATGTCTTTGATCCTGGTGGATATGTTTCATGCTTCTTCCTATGCTGATCAAGGTCGAGTCAGGCTCACGACTCAGTAATCAAAAATCAAGCGCTTATTGGGAGGCAACCCATGTATCTATCTTTTCGCTTTCTTTATCCTAAGTGTAGGGGGGACCCGTTGGTGTTTGCTATTTCCTCTCCTCTCTTCTACTAGTCAGGGATTCGAGCGCTCAATGATCCACTCTTGATGATTCTTGACGACCCGTGATTCTGTGTTCCCTTTTTCCCGGTTCTATCCTAAACTCTTTTCGATTCACTATTTTATATTTCTCAATATTAAAATAGGAATCTCTCTAGTTGTCTCTTCCTTAGCGAGATTTAAACAACGTGCACAATGTCCTAAGTGTAGGGGAGTTTACTCCCACATGCTAAAACATTGAGGACAATGTTTATGTTAAGTGTAGGGGGGACTTCTATCGAAGTTAAGTGGTCTTTTCCTTGTATTTGTCCTCATTTTAACCGGAAAATCAAATTTTCGACATTTTTCAAAATTTTTGATCTATTTTGGCCTATTAGTTTTTCCCTTTGTATAGTTATTTTCTTTCCTTACTAGAATAAAATTTTAATAAAGTGGTTTTAATTTTCAAACGTTGTAATTTTTTTTTACTCAACCCGAGTTTACTTATCTAAGTTACTCTAGCTAGTATCCTTAACGTGTTTAAATCAAGTTTTGCTAGGCTTTTATATAGGGAGCTATAAAACGCGAAAGTCTTAACTCTCACGGGTTAAGAACAAGAACTTTTCGCAAGTTCCTATAATTGATCCTAGAGAGTCGTTTATCAAGGGAACTTTAAAATGCGATTTCTAAACTTGAAAAAGTCTAGGAGTTTGCAAGATCCTATAGGCGACTCAAAAACCCAAAACTTTGATTTAATAGGCTAAGCATCCACGAGTCTCATTCCTTGAGATTTTAAACTGTGGAGAACGAGAGATGATAGAGCCAATTATAAGTTCGGTATTCTTTCGGGAATTTATGTGAGTTAATTATAAGCCTATTCTCCTATTGCTTGTTAATAAATTTATCTGCAATAAATAAGGTTGTACGATTTGAAAAGTTACTTAGCTTCTAGCCCAAGATCGTTTAAAAGTTGCTCGGTATGGATTAGAGTTCATAGCCAAGGCATAACTCATTGAAGCGGGATGCGAAGATTGGCGAGTCCAAAAAGGTCCTAACAAGACGTGAGGGCTATATTTTGTTGCTAAAGATCCAATGTGATGTGAAGAATCATTTATCAAAAATCAATATGAAGGATCGAGACACACGACGAAAAGCAAAAACTCCCCAAAAGTCATGGAGAAGTGTATCCGAAAAGACCCTAGCAAGGTATGAGGATAAATAGATCCAAGTCATAAAAGGAGGCGGATCGTTGTATATCAAAATCCAAAATAAAGATTGGAGAAAAATGAAGAAGTCGTGGTCCAAGTATGAATCTCTCAAAACTTCAAGTGAAGAAATTCCTATATGAAGAGAAGACCATTATTTCATGAACGTCTCTCAAGGTTTGAAGTATGAAGTCGCTGCCAAATATCGGTCCGAGAAATGTCTCAAATCGCGAAGCGAGTTATGCCAAGATATGAACTTTATGATGTCCCGAGAAGCAGTTTTAAAAGATTTTGTCCTTTAGCTAACTATTGATTAAATCGTTCACTTTATTTTCGGACTAAATAACTATCGAAATAAGTCAACAATGCATCCTCGTGATCATTCAAGACAACAATAAAATATAAGAGATACCCCTAGGAATAAGGGAGTCTAAGTGAGTAATTTGGCCCACATGAGTTCGTGTTAGTTTGCTAACTTATAATAACAATGATCTCGTTTTTAAGCTTGGTTTGGAGAAAGTGAAAACTTGAGGATGATGATCATTCACAGCATTTCCAAAACCCGAAGGTATGATTTTTGAGTTCTTTATTTTCTTTACTTTGAATGTTTATTGTTTTCTATCTCTTTAATAAAGGCCAAGGTGGATTGATTTTGATGAAAAATGTAAACGTGCTTTGTAACTAATGCATTGCATGAGGACATTGCAATGGTCAAGTGTAGGGGATTTGATAGGTGTGTAAACACCCATCCTTTTTACCATTTAATTACAACAATAACCAGGCCAAAACGTATATTTTATGTCATTTATGTCGGAATTATGCGTGGTTTGTGTTTTTGTTATGATTTAGGAAAAAAAGGTGAAAAGTGGAGAAAACACGGGCATTCACGGGCTTTTATTGAAGAAAAAGATGAAAGACGAAGTCAAGAAGTCAAGAGTGCAAAAAGAACGAAAGTCCAAGACCAATTCTGAAGATTTAACGAAGAAAAAGTCAAAAGACGGAAGTTTACTAAAGCCGAAGAACTCGAGTCTTATTTATTGAAGAATTAAAAGACGAGTCCAAAAGAAATCCCGAGCCAAAAGTCATTAAAGTCCAAGATTAACAAAAGATTAAGAAGGGAAGGACTTAATGGTGTAATTAAGAAGAAATGAAGGAGGGGAGAAAGCTTCCTAATCCTCCCCTATAAATAGTCATTAGATAAATCATTTTCATTTTGTTGGCTAGAGTGACACTAGTTCTTCCATTTTATTTACTTGCACATTTACTTTATTGCACTTTAATTACATTGTCTTGCACCTTAATTTTCCAAGTAAGTTACTTTTATTTTTATTGCACCTTTACTTTTTTTGTTCATCTCTCATTCTTCCTTTCTTTCTTTGCTTGATCTTTATGTTTGTATGCTTATTGTGTTGCTTATTTGATTAAAGGTTATGTTTTCATGCTTTTTATTGTTTTGGTTTATTGATTCTTATAGCTTATTTGTGTTTATTTTAAGTTTCTTAAGTTTTTATAAAAGTTATTTTTATATAAAAGTTTCTTTTCGTAAACTTTGTTTCATTTTGTGTTTTTAAAAGTCTTTAAGTTGTAGCTTATTAGCTTTACTTATACGTGTTTTGATTAGAATTTTAGGTGTGTGCTTATTTGGGTTATAGCTTATTAGGATTAGCTTATTACGTTTTTCTTTACTATATTCCGATCACCACCCGTCGGAAAAGGGTTTTGTATTCCGACGGGGATTCTGATCTGCCAGTCGGAAAAGGGCTTTGGTATTCTGATTGGGAGGTGAGTTTGGTATTCCGATCAGGAGGTAAGTGAAAACATTCCGATCTGAGTCCACTCCTCATTCCGATCGAGGTGTTCGTTTGGTTATTCCGATCAGGATAGGTGACAAAATTCCGATTAGGGGTTCCAATCAGCATTCCGACCAGGGTCCATTTCTTATTCCGACGAGATCATTATTCCGATCAGGAAGGTAAGGTTATTCCGATCTGAGTCCACTCCACATTCCGATCAGTGGTTGTTTTTGGTTATTCCGATAGGCCAGGTGGTGACAGCATTCCGACCAAGGTGTTTCCGATAAACATTCCGATTGGAAGGTAAGTGCATTCTGATTAGCTTTCCGATCAGAAGGCAAGTCTTCATTCCGATCATAGTCTGATCGGAATAAATTCTGATTGGGTATTGTTTTACTATTTTGTCTTGTTTAATTTTTAAGTTCCCTTTTTTATACTTTGAAAATTTTTAATTTTCTTCACGCTTTTAAATTCCCGTCATTTAGTTATTTGCTTTTCAAAGTTTTTAAATATTGCACCCTTTACTTTTAATTAGATTTAGATTTAATTTCTCGTTATTTATTTTAAATTAGGCTTAGATTTATTTTAACGCCCTTTTAATATTACGTCATTTACATTCACGTCTCGCACTTTTTAATATACTACAACGACACAACTTTTGTTTCACCAAAGAACGACTGAGTCGCATAGTTAACCAGGATCAATTCGTTAAGATATCGAGAACTTGAACTTTAATTTTTATACGGGGTGTCAAAAACCTAGTTATCATTATTATTGGAAATAAGTGGTAAAAGGATAAGTGTTTTCACACTTATTAAATCCCCTACACTTGACCATTGCAATGTCCTCATGCAATGCACTAATTTCAAAGCACGGTTTACATTTTTCATCATAGATAACCCACCTTGGCCTTTATTAAATGCTAAACACTAAGGAACTATAAGAACAAAACTAGTAAGAAATCAAAGACTTACATTGGGTTTTTGGTTGTCATGAATGTTCATCATTCTCAAGTTTCACGTTCCCCATACCAAGCTTAAAAACGAGATCATTGTTATTATAAGTTCGCAAACTAACACGAACTCATGTGGCCCAATTATTCACTTAGACTCCCTTATTCCTAGGTGTATCTATTATATCTTAATAATGTCTTAAATGATCACGAGGATGCATTGTTTGACTTATTTCAATAGTTATTTAGGCCGAAAACAAAGTGGGACGATTTAATCAATAGTTAGCTAAAGGACAAAATCTTTAAAAATTGCTTCTCGGGACCTTTCAAAGTTCATATCTTGGCATAACTCGTTTCATGATTTGAGACCTTTCTCGGACCGATATTTGGTAGCGACTTCATACTTCAAATCTTTTAGAGACGTTCTTGAAATTATGGTCTTCTCTTCATAATAGGAATTTCTTCACTTGAAGTTTTGAGAGATTCTTCATATTTAGACCACGACTTCTTCATTTTTCTCCAATCTTTATTTTGGACTTTCATATACAACGATCCGCCTCCTTTTAGGACTTGGATCTATTTATCCTCATACCTTGCTAGGGTCTTTTCGGATAGATTTTTCCATGATCTTTTGGGGAGTATTTGCTTTTCGTCGTGTGTCTCGATCCTTCATATTGATCTTTGATAAATGATTCTTCTCATCACTTTTGGATCTTTAGCAACAAAATGTAGCCCTAATGCCTTGTTAGGGCCTTTTCGGACTCGCCAATCTTCGCATCCCGCTTCAATAAGTTATGCCTTGGCTATGAACTCTAATTAATACTGAGCAACTTTTAAACGATCTTGTGCTAGAAGCTAAGTAATTTTTCAAATCGTAAAACCTTATTTATTGCAGATAAATTTATTAGCAAGCGATGGGAGAATAGGCTTATAATCAACTCACATAAATTCATGAAAGAATACCAAACTTATAATTGACTCTATCATCTCTCGTTATCCACAATTTATAATTGACTCTATCATCTCTCGTTAGCATCATTGAGTTTGCGATAGTCTATACAAACTCTCCACCCTGTAACGAGACGAGTAGGAATCAACTCGTTGTTTTCATTGGGCACAACGGTGATTCCGCATTTCTTAGGCACACAATGAACGGGACTAACCCATGGTGAATCCGAGATTGGATAGATCATTCCCGCATCAAGAAGTTTGATAACCTCTTTTTTGATTACGTCATGGATCTTAGGATTCACCCTTCTTTGGCTTTGAATAGTGGGTTTAAAGTCGTCCTCCATGAGAATTTTATGTGTGCAGAAGTGAGGATCAATTCCACGAATATCAGAGGTTTTCCAAGCAATCGCTTTCTTATGATTCTTTAGCACGGCAATAAGTCGGGATTTTTCTTCCTCCTTCAAGTCCTTAGCGATGATGACGGGTGACTTCTTGTTGTCTTGAAGGAAAACGTACTCGAGATGAGACGGTAGGTCCTTAAGCTGTAAATCCGGAGGATTTTCGATGGAAGGCATAGTCAAATTCGGTTCATCGATAGAGATATCCTTAGGAGATGGTGGAGAAATATGGTCCTCATTGAGAAGTTTCTCAATGATACGAATGTCTTCATCCCAATTGGAGGGAGAATCGTCATATTGCAAGTCCACATCTCCCAAAGTTGCTTCAAATTCTTTCAAGATGAAATCACTTTCTCCAAATGGAGTTAGTGATGGAGCAATAGAGGCAACGGTCTCAACAGTGGGTAGACAAGAAGAACCACTTTTACAAGCGTCTTTGAAATGTTCTTCACAAGCCTCATCAAGAACGTCAATGAAATTAACGCTCTCATTTTCAGAAGGCTGCTTAGAAAGTTTACCCATGTTGAAGACGATTTTATCGTCACCAACTCTCATGATTAATTCGCCAGCGGCTACATCAATGAGAGTGCGACCGGTCCTCAGGAATGGACGTCCAACAATTAATGGAACACGAGGGTCCATCTCGTAGTCAACGACAACAAAATCCGCCGGAAAGGTGAATTTGTCGACACCAACGAAGACGTCTTCGGCTATCCCCACTTGATAAGCAACCGTACGGTTGGCTAATTCCAGAGTCATTCGGGCGGGGACAAGCTCGGGTAGAGACAATTGTTTCCAAACGCTTAAAGGCATTAAGTTTATACTAGCACCTAGATCGGCTAGGGCCATACAATTCTCTACCCCAGGGAAGTTGCAAGGAATCAAGAAACGACCGGATCACCAAGTTCGGTTGGTAATTTCCTTAAGAGCACTGTGGAGCAATTCTCATTAAGTTGGGTCTGAGCAATATCGAGAAGTTTCTCCTTATCACTGAGAAGATCTTTAAACATTATAGCGTATTTCGGCATGTGAGCGAGAGCCTCTACAAAGGAGATATTGAAATTCAGTTGTTTAAACATTTTGAGAAAGTTAGAAACCTGAATATCATCCTTGTTCTTCAATTCTCTTTCCTCAACCTTGAAGGATAAGGTATATTGGGTTGAGATGAAGGCTTTAGGATAGAATTCTCACTCACATCCTTAGGTGGTGGAGGGATAGAAGGTGGAGGAGTAGAAGGTGGAGGAATTGGAGAAGGAGACTCGTTTTCCTTTGTCACAATCACCGGTGTAGGTGTAGGAAGCTCGGGTTCCTTTAAACCTTTTCCACTACGAGTGGCGATTGCTTTCATCTCCCCTCTTGGATTAGCAACGGTGTTACTCGAAAGAGAACCCGATCCAGAGGCTTGATTACTTGGGAAGAAACTAGCCATCATGTTCCTCAAGTCATTCGTTTGACTTGCAAAAGTGTTTCGCATGTTAGCTCGAAGATCATTCCCTTGCTTCACCGCTGAAGGTTTTGCACTATCGCATCATTAGTTCTCATGTAAGTTTCAACGTCTTAATGTAATGCGGTGGGTTGGTTGGGAGGAGGAGCATGGTAGACGGGTGGTTAATAAGCAGGTTGCTGGTAAACTTGGTTGTTTCTTTGAGGTGGATATGAGGTTCTTTAGTTTTGATATTGATTTGGAGCACGAGGTTGGTTTTTATTGTTGCGATTGAGTTTGTTTAGGTTTTGTGGGGGAAAACCGGGTGGTGAAAGATAGTTGTTTGAGCGATAGCTGAGCAAGTTGCGGTCACCTTGAGGACGTGCTTGATAGCTTCCTGTAGCAATGTTACCGTTGCTGGCATACACATTTTCCGGATTGTCATGAGTCGAAGGACAATCGGTGTATGAGTGGGATCCCTCGCATATTTCACATGATTGAGTCATAGCATTAACTTGGGCATTGATAGCTTTGGTGTTGTTGGCGGCTTGGAGAGCAAGTGATTCAACAAGAGAAGTAAGCTTATCAATTCTCTTGTCGCTCTCATTAGTGCTAGCACAAGCCACATTGGTCCGAACACTCTTGGTTTGCACTCTAGACTTGTTCTCAATAATATCCCAAGCGGCATTAGCAGACTTAACCAAAATGTTACCCCCCGAGGCACTATTTTGTAACACCCCCAAATTTATACAACTCAGTTCAGCGGAAGACTAGTTGGTGTTACGGGATAGCACATTACTCACATCATAGACAACGCATAAAAATCGCGTCGTTTAATAATAAATCATTTCCATTCATAAACATCAAAGTTACATAGGTCCCAAGTCATTACATTGCATACAAAAGTTTTACAAAGTGTTTGAATGGAAAAATATTGTTTAAGTGCGGGCCATGAATTCTTGTCGTCTTCCCGAGAATTACCTTCAAGTACCTGAGATAAAACATGTTAAAAGAAAAGGTCAGCGATAACGCCGAGTGAATTCATAGAGTTTAATAAATTCCATCAATATAACTTTGGTATAAAATTAGTACCAAAAATCAATTCATACAAATCATTGTAATAGGCCGTAAAATAGCCAAAATCATTTTATATAAATCCTTATCGAAAATCATAATATAGGCATTTGCCTTAAAAATCATTATACGAGCCAATGTCGTAAAAACAATCATACAATACGTCTTATAACATTGTATAAAATCAAATAAAAATCGTTATATGAATATGGTTATGAAAACCAAAATACAATCATAATATCAATAGTATGACCCTGTATTGCTAGTCAGGCAATACATCGTAATTCGGAGCGTCTATTATTATTTTGTTAATTCGGATTATTATAAGCCGCATGACATTGTTACCTTACTAAGCCAACAACGGGTAGCTAACCCGATACCAATTTTGCCCATCTAAAGTAGCGTGTCGTCACAAAGGTCACGCTACTGGAAATCTTCTCATACATTAATTCGCTTACCAATCAATGTGGCACGACGGGGATCAACCGTCAAGGCGCGAACTGGGGTGATCGTCCCCAAATAGTACTATTAAATGCATAAGCGTCTACCAACTCCCGGTAGTTCACAATTCATGCTAATGGGACTTTTAGTGACATAACCTAACTTTAATAATCCATTTTAATTCATCTATCGGGTCCATTAATCATTTATCGGGTCATACAATCGGGTCATTCAATCATTCGGGTCCAAAATCAATAAACAAACAATCGGGACAAATGGTGTCCAAACTTTTAATAAAAACTAACATGTTATCTCCCTCGCGGGTTTATAAAGCATTTATAAAACATTTAAAAGAGTGCGAGGCTATGAACTCACGTTGATGTGGGAAGGCGGGTTGTCGGCAATTCGGACGTACGGTGCGTGCTTCAATCACGGAAACCTAGACAAATAATACTCGGTCTTAGACTCATGTCCAATGACTTTATAAAAATAACAATTATGTATACATATGATGATTATATATATATGATGATCAAGTGGGTTCACATATTCTCGTTTACTCATTTTAAAGTTACGTGTTGATAACTTTTATACTAGTTTTCTCGTCTTACCTATTCACGTGTTTTAGGTCCAACAAGCTTATTATAAGTTATTTAACTTATTTTAATCCATTTTGTACTTATATTATCAGTACATACACTTTCAAGTTGGGCCCAAATAGGTTAAGCCCAATAAGTTCTTTTTATGGGTGTTTATCTTATTTAGTCCAATTATTAGTCCAAGTATTAGTCCAACATGTTTACTTAGCCCGTTAATGTCCGTATGCCCTATAGTTCGGGTTTTATCGGTTTTTACTTGTTATACATGTCTATATATCAGTATATAAGTTTTATAAAGTTTTCATTAGACGGGTCCAACCATCTAAGTTTTATTTAACAAAAACGTTAATTTTACGGCAATAGCCGAAAAAGTCGTAAAAATCATGTTTATAGTTTTATAACTTATAAAACTTAACAAGTTTCCATTTTCATCATTTATACACTTATTACACCTTTTATATATTTATATAAATAAGTTTTATAAGTTAGTGGGTTTTTATTTACATTTTATATATTAAAATGTGAGTGCTTATATAATAGTATTATTCTTTAATTTCCAAAAATCTGATTTTTAACTTCATCTTCACCAAAAATGCCATATCTTGAGTTCTACATGGAGATAGAAGCTCAAATTTTTATCACATAAACTAAATGATATTTGCTACATTTAACTCTTCTATAGCTACTGTTGAATCATCCTTTAAGTATTTTCTAAAAATCGTCCAAAACAGTAACTTCAGATTTATACCCTAAACTTGTTTTGATCATATCTCACTCATTATTTTGATTCCATTGCATGGCCAACTCTCACATGTGTACAAGACCCATAGCTTACTGTAAATGGGTTCTACTTCATCATATTATCAGTTTACCACTTGGTTCTTTACTGTTTTATACAGCCATGCAAATTAATCAAGATTTTAACCTTGTTTCATATGGTTTTTCACCTTTTTATCCATGATTATCAACAACAAATCCCCACATAACATTTTTATCATCATATAATCATCATAAATATATACAATAGGAAATAAAATACATGTTTACATAATCAAAATATTAAGAAGATGAGGAGGACAATCTTTATACCACCATCTTGATGTAGGTTATGAGGTTGACATGGTTTTTGATGGAGAAACTTGTAGACAACCATGACCATCTTCAAGACCACCATGCTCCATGGACTCCTTGTGGAAAATCAGCCCTACCACTCCATGAAAACTCCTTCTTGGATGTTATGATCACCACCAATCAATAGGGTTTCAAAGTGGCTTCAACATATGTGTAAATAACATGGGATTTCATGGTTGAATCAAGATCAAATTGGGGTGTTTTGTGAGAGATATGGGACGGCCAAAATGGCTTAGAGAGAGAGAGTATGTGTTTTGCATGGATGAGAAATGAGTTGAGTGGTTTCTAGTTAGATGGTTTTGATGTAACTTAGCTTCAATGTGAAGCAAAAATGGACAAGTGTAACTATAAGGCTTAAAACTTGACACCAAAGTGTTGTGGTGTAGTGTTGTAGCCGTCCCATGTAAGCTAGTGGGGTGGGACAATGTATTTTGTCCCATCTCACTAGTTTACGGGTATTCCTCGATTCTAGTTTCCTCGATTTGCGTGCCCTCGGGTCGTTTTACGAAAAACGTTTTTATAAATTATGAATCAACGTCACAAAACGAATCCAATAAAAATTGTTTCATCAAAAACGGAGTTCGAAAACGTAAATACGTAATCCTAAGGTTTCCGGTTTAGTCGTAAAAGACGTTAAAATAAAATCGTAAGTCCTAATCTCTTCTCGTAAATTTGTGAGTTTATGAACCAACACAAATTTAAAACTCCAAAATAATATTCTCAGATAAATTTATTTTCTGAAATGTCGGACTGTCACCAAAGACGGTGTATGTAAACGTAAGCACGTAACGTTGAATCCTCCGGTTTAGACGTAGTCGATGCTACTTCAAGACGTAAATCCAAACTTCTTCCCAAAAATAAGTGAGTTCATATTGTAATATTAAAATAATGTTTTCAAATAAATATTGAGAATAAATTATCAATCATAAATTGACGGATTGTCACAGCATTTACCCCTAAACAGGATCTTTGTCCTCAAAGATCATCTTACTACTCGCTTCTTATAGAGTTAAAGCCATGTGGGTATTTCCTCCACATTCGGTCTTTTCTCACAAGTGCAATCCATTATAATACGCGAGTTTCATCAAACATAACTACGGGAATAAGATCAGGCTTAATGTTGACTTACTTTCTCTATCCATGATGTTCACGGGTTTTTGATGAATGCAACTTTTCGCCGATCTAAGCTTTATTAAGAATAATCAGAATTTCACTTGATAGATATTCCATCAAGTGCGATTTACGAAACATAATTCACGCGGTTCTTGAAGTCCTAGGGTAGATCCAGCTTATATGCCTTTCAAACCAATCTTTTCACATCATCTCAATGGTCCCATACAACGGGGACTTATATCCCATGATTTGTCAGATCATGAATTCATTTTTCCAAGGTTAAAATTTTTGGCATAACTTCGCTACCCATTTGGCACTTCAAGATCTACATTTCACATTCACATAACCTCTTGCCCACTACCAGCTGTCAATAATTAGATCCTAATTTCAACAATCACTTCAGATCTCGCGGGTCGGGTATTTTGCAAGGTTAGGTTCGCCATCATAGGAAACCTTAAACCTAAAAGACATGTCCAACTCACAATGGGTGTATGTCGGATGTCTTCATCTCAACTCCTGCTTACAGATGCTCTAAGATTCAGATCCTAACAAGATTCGATCTCGATCCTAATACGATGATTATCAATGATAATCCCTCCAAAGGAAAACGATTATACGGTCTATTACCAAAGGTCAATCATTCAAACATAAAATAGCACTTATATTACCTTATATCGTTACTTTACCTCGTCCCTTCGATTTGGGGTGGTACATAGTACTCTCATCAAGGTTCGTTCTTAATGATTTCTGAGCAAATCTCTAGAAATTCGATGCGAAGCGAGGATCTTGATATAGATGATCGATACAGGCATGCTATTTTTACATAACTCTTTTGCATTTATCATTAACGAGAATGATATTAGCAGATTTGGTCAGTCTGTCGACGATGACCCAAATCGAATCAAATTCAGATGATGACCTTAGCGATGGCTAGACGTTTACTAGTGTATGAGGCGATGTCTGCCTTCATAATTGTCATTAGTACAACCTCTTCAGACAAAGATACTTCTAGTCACAAATGATATAAATAGAATACTTATACTTACAAATTCCAACATAACTATATCTCACAATCTCCATATTTATACCATCACATGTGGTCTTTAAAATATTTAACGCCCTTGGCTTCTCAAATCTGTTGGTTCACATTAGCCGCGAATTCCTTTTTATAATCTATTTTATCCTTTTTACAAACATCGTTTATTTTAAATTGTTCGGCAATTTATTTTGCACCTTCATTATTAAGGAACGTGTCCTAACTGGTTCTTTATCTTTTCTACATAATGCATCGGTGTCTATATTCACTTCTCATGATGATATAATTATCATGTCCACAATTCACTCAGATATTCTTTCTATATTATGCGTCAGTAATTACGTTCACCTTCCTGATGAAATAAATATCTTAACCGTATTTATTCAAAATTCTTGCTTTATATCTTCTATGTTTTAGTTTCGTCTCATCTATCATTTTTATCCGTTTTACTCAATCCGGCGTCTAAAGCGTCGATAATTATTATAATTAATTAAATAATTATTAGTTAATTTTTATGAAGCGTAAACGTAAAAGTTTTAAATTTCTTAGTTCGACCAATTATATAAAATGTTCAAAAATAATTTGAATTTAATTAACAAGATTTTTGCTGATTTATCGAAAATAATTAATAAGATTCATAATTGTTCGAAAAACCTTTATTTATATTTTGGTCAAAGTTTTCTTATTTGAAAAGCAAAAATTGTCGTTTCAAATTTTCAGGTTATGGTATAAATGGTTTTCCTCAATCCTTTTTAAGTTATCTGGAGGTATACACAAACATTTACCCCTAAACAGAAGTTTAGTTAAATGTTTTGTGTATAAGGGAATAATCCCTTTAAAATCCTTTATTAACACATTTGTCAAAACATATTTTCATTTCTTTTTGGTAAAATCCAAAGTCTTAAAAGGGCTCTTAATTTTTGAAGAGTCAATTTACATTCCATTATCCTTTTAACCACATAGTCTAATCATGTAAAGGTTCAAGTCTTTAATCATGTGTTAATTATTCAAGGTTCAGGTTTACACTGTTTAGCCAATTAAGGGCATTCTTATTAATAATTATTAACTCATCCTTATTCTTATATACAAACAAATAGTCCTTAATGATCACGAGCATGAATTTATCAAATTACAGCCTACACACGTGATTCACCAAATTTGTGAATACTACATGTGCATTGGTCAATCCAAACGACATCACGTGGAACTCATAATGTTCATTACAAGCACCGGATGTAGTGATTGAAATAGATAATCTCTTTCGCAGATGCGAAGTTGATGATAACCATGCTATGGATCAAATTTGCTAGAACCTTGTAAATGATCGAACAAATCTTCCATTTCGAGTTATGGATATCGTTTTCGATTGTCAATTTACTCAGTCACGGTAATCTATAAATATAAGGAATGATAACACCATAACTCTTCAGGATGACAGGCTTGGTATAATAAAATCATTCTCCGACAACTTTCTCAGTTGTACGGTAATTCCTTAAATTTAGATGGTGCTGACGTACAGTGCACAAGCCACAAGTGCAGCACCGAAAATATAATCAATACCAATTTCAACTTGCCTTAATGGCGAAAGTCTAGGTAATTCATCAACAAATACCTCCTAAAGTTTCAGATAACCAAAACATCTCTTTATAAATTCATATTAACTTCTTCTAGGTTACAATATCTATAACTTAGTTCATAACCATTCACAATATAATCTCAAGTCTAAATACAGGATATGATCATCCGTCAAGAATTATTTAGTTCACTTTTGAAAATCAACATCTTATCTTTTTAGGGGAATTCTACTCGAGTTCCCATCAATTAAGACAATGTCGTCATGTCATAATTAATCAATCCATTCTACCGGCATTATCAACTTTTCAGTTTCATTGTCGTCGATAAGATGTGAACTTCTCAAAAGACTAATAATAACTCATAATCCTTCACAAATTCAAGGATATATGGAGACACAGCTACCATCTAAAGAGTAAGGTCAACGCATAATCTACGCGAGAGAATTTCAAATCAGATACAGACGAAAACACTTAACGAATATGAATATATCCCATGTTTTCATGATTCGAGTACGCATTCGAAAGCTCCTCGGATCGTTACCCAGGTCATTCAAATGAAATCAAATCATAAGAAATGATAAGAACGTCGATACATCCAGTCGGGTATCAACACTCGGTAATCATATACTTTTCCTAAGAATCTCACTACAAGAGAATTGGACAAGAAGGGAATTGTCAATTGTCAAATAAGACAATTTCCATAGATGAATAAATTCGACTCAGAAGAATAGATGGCACGGGCACATATGTAGATGTCTCTAACATTATGTCCCTATTTTTCACTTCTTGCAGATCTCATAAGATTTAATCTTTCACAATCTTCAAATAAAATGTAGTGTTTATTAATCAGTTTTATGGTGACTACTAATCAGCCTTGCATAGTCCATTCCAAATTGTATGTAGGCGCGCAACTATATACAATTTCAAGATTAACGATGCAATACTCAGTTCGTCAAAATTTTATCATCAAAAACATTTTCATGCTTAATTCTTAAATAAGAATCAAAATGAATTTACAAAGATTTTCCTTGTTATGAAAACAATTAAGTTTTCAAAGTATTTCATAAACGACTTCATTTTGATATCAATCATTTATAAGTCTCATTTTGAATAATCCTTTTGATGATGAGAATTCAATTTTTCTCAAGGATACGGTTTTAACTTTATAAAAACAATGTGTGATCTGCAAAAGAGTGATGAAAGCTTGTTCACCAAGAATTAACTACGATATGATAGGAAATGAGCTTAGCCAAATAATCATGAGGTTCATGAACTCGATGGCACTCAGGAATACAAAGAGAATAATCCACAACGTAACTCAAATCGAGATGAGTACTTGTTCAATGGTTGCATCACTATTGCGAACATTAGGATGAAGCAATAAAGGATAGATAACATCGATACATGTAGAATTTAGCAATCAAAGGTAGTCTTTTCGTTAATCACAAACAAGTCAAAATTGTACCGTAACACATTACGTGTCACTATGTCATACAATTCTCAGAACTCATCCTACCAACTGATGTCTCAGTTAAGTTAGGGATTTTTAAAAGATACCACAATGAATACTAATCTACAAGAGTCATTAGGTTTTCCATATGTCCCGGAAGATCCATCGGTCTCAATTCAGAAGAAGATTTCTTCAATTTATTTCTTGGACACTGGGCATCCTCGTTAGCGGACAATGGTCTAGGAACAACCCTTAACACGAATCAACAAATAATTAAATCCTTATAATTCAATCACAAAACTTAACGACTTCTATTAACAATCTCATATTCCATATGGGTTAAATTTTTACTTTATTCAAGTTTTAACCAATTTTATACTTAATTCAATATCCTACGTCAATCTTCAATACTTTCAATCTTATTCTTCGGCCTTGTAAAGGCAATACAATCTCAATATAAATCAATACTTAATTTCCAATCCTATTAGCTCTCACAACAACAATTATCAAATAAGTCATTAATATGAAATGACTTGATCAGTCAATTAGACTTCTCGGAAAGGTATTAGTGGCATGAGGCTTTTGGGTACTGGTTCCAATGACAGCCTCAAGTGCAACATTCCCCTTTTCGATTTCAATTTAAGAATTGGATGACAACGAATCAGATGACATCTTTCCAGGTGATAACGTTTTGTCAAACTCCACTCTATAAGGAAAGATCGTCATGACATCGATATCAGATTTAATCTCGCCAATTCTTTTTCAATATCATAATCAACTAATATCTATATTTCTACGAATATCAACCATTTGTTGGGATCATAAAGATCCACAACTTGGTTTAGATCTAGGATAGCTAGAATTCCTACGAGAATAGCTTCGATTAATTTACTAGGGGATTTAGGGTACATTGTGACAATCGACGTCGTATAAATACCTCGTATCAAAATCAAAATAATCATCAAACAATCATGTAATAAAATTACATTATATATATATATAATCCAAGTTATATATATATTAAAATAACACTTCTCAGTCTTGGCCTTGTCGGTAACTCGGGAATTCTTCGGCACCGTTATAGTCAAAAGATTTTTAGACATTTTTAGAAAAATGTTTATAGTTAAAAGATTTTGAAATGTTTTATTCAAAACCTCGGTTTTAAAAATCTTTCGTTCTCTATAACGAGAGCTCTGGTACCAAACTGTAACACCCCCAAATTTATACAACTCAGTTCAGCGGAAGACTAGTTGGTGTTACGGGATAGCACATTACTCACATCATAGACAACGCATAAAAATCGCGTCGTTTAATAATAAATCATTTCCATTCATAAACATCAAAGTTACATAGGTCCCAAGTCATTACATTGCATACAAAAGTTTTACAAAGTGTTTGAATGGAAAAATATTGTTTAAGTGCGGGCCATGAATTCTTGTCGTCTTCCCGAGAATTACCTTCAAGTACCTGAGATAAAACATGTTAAAAGAAAAGGTCAGCGATAACGCCGAGTGAATTCATAGAGTTTAATAAATTCCATCAATATAACTTTGGTATAAAATTAGTACCAAAAATCAATTCATACAAATCATTGTAATAGGCCGTAAAATAGCCAAAATCATTTTATATAAATCCTTATCGAAAATCATAATATAGGCATTTGCCTTAAAAATCATTATACGAGCCAATGTCGTAAAAACAATCATACAGTACGTCTTATAACGTTGTATAAAATCAAATAAAAATCGTTATATGAATATGGTTATGAAAACCAAAATACAATCATAATATCAATAGTATGACCCTGTATTGCTAGTCAGGCAATACATCGTAATTCAGAGCGTCTATTATTATTTTGTTAATTCGGATTATTATAAGCCGCATGACATTGTTACCTTACTAAGCCAACAACGGGTAGCTAACCCGATACCAATTTTGCCCATCTAAAGTAGCGTGTCGTCACAAAGGTCACGCTATTGGAAATCTTCTCATACATTAATTCGCTTACCAATCAATGTGGCATGACGGGGATCAACCGTCAAGGCGCGAACTGGGGTGATCGTCCCCAAATAGTACTATTAAATGCATAAGCGTCTACCAACTCCCGGTAGTTCACAATTCATGCTAATGGGACTTTTAGTGAAATAACCTAACTTTAATAATCCATTTTAATTCATCTATCGGGTCCATTAATCATTTATCGGGTCATACAATCGGGTCATTCAATCATTCGGGTCCAAAATCAATAAACAAACAATCGGGACAAATGGTGTCCAAACTTTTAATAAAAACTAACATGTTATCTCCCTCGCGGGTTTATAAAGCATTTATAAAACATTTAAAAGAGTGCGAGGCTATGAACTCACGTTGATGTGGGAAGGCGGGTTGTCGGCAATTCGGACGTACGGTGCGTGCTTCAATCACGGAAACCTAGACAAATAATACTCGGTCTTAGACTCATGTCCAATGACTTTATAAAAATAACAATTATGTATACATATGATGATTATATATATATGATGATCAAGTGGGTTTACATATTCTCGTTTACTCATTTTAAAGTTACGTGTTGATAACTTTTATACTAGTTTTCTCGTCTTACCTATTCACGTGTTTTAGGTCCAACAAGCTTATTATAAGTTATTTAACTTATTTTAATCCATTTTGTACTTATATTATCAGTACATACACTTTCAAGTTGGGCCCAAATAGGTTAAGCCCAATAAGTTCTTTTTATGGGTGTTTATCTTATTTAGTCCAATTATTAGTCCAAGTATTAGTCCAACATGTTTACTTAGCCCGTTAATGTCCGTATGCCCTATAGTTCGGGTTTTATCGGTTTTTACTTGTTATACATGTCTATATATCAGTATATAAGTTTTATAAAGTTTTCATTAGACGGGTCCAACCATCTAAGTTTTATTTAACAAAAACGTTAATTTTACGGCAATAGCCGAAAAAGTCGTAAAAATCATGTTTATAGTTTTATAACTTATAAAACTTAACAAGTTTCCATTTTCATCATTTATACACTTATTACACCTTTTATATATTTATATAAATAAGTTTTATAAGTTAGTGGGTTTTTATTTACATTTTATATATTAAAATGTGAGTGCTTATATAATAGTATTATTCTTTAATTTCCAAAAATCTGATTTTTAACTTCATCTTCACCAAAAATGCCATATCTTGAGTTCTACATGGAGATAGAAGCTCAAATTTTTATCACATAAACTACATGATATTTGCTACATTTAACTCTTCTATAGCTACTGTTGAATCATCTTTAAGTATTTTCTAAAAATCGTCCAAAACAGTAACTTCAGATTTATACCCTAAACTTGTTTTGATCATATCTCACTCATTATTTTGATTCCATTGCATGGCCAACTCTCACATGTGTACAAGACCCATAGCTTACTTTAAATATGTTCTACTTCATCATATTATCAGTTTACCACTTGGTTCTTTACTGTTTTATACAGCCATGCAAATTAATCAAGATTTTAACCTTGTTTCATATGGTTTTTCACCTTTTTATCCATGATTATCAACAACAAATCCCCACATAACATTTTTATCATCATATAATCATCATAAATATATACAATAGGAAATAAAATACATGTTTACATAATCAAAATATTAAGAAGATGAGGAGGACAATCTTTATACCACCATCTTGATGTAGGTTATGAGGTTGACATGGTTTTTGATGGAGAAACTTGTAGACAACCATGACCATCTTCAAGACCACCATGCTCCATGGACTCCTTGTGGAAAATCAGCCCTACCACTCCATGAAAACTCCTTCTTGGATGTTATGAGCACCACCAATCAATAGGGTTTCAAAGTGGCTTCAACATATGTGTAAATAACATGGGATTTCATGGTTGAATCAAGATCAAATTGGGGTGTTTTGTGAGAGATATGGGACGGCCAAAATGGCTTAGAGAGAGAGAGAGTATGTGTTTTGCATGGATGAGAAATGAGTTGAGTGGTTTCTAGTTAGATGGTTTTGATGTAACTTAGCTTCAATGTGAAGCAAAAATGGACAAGTGTAACTATAAGGCTTAAAACTTGACACCAAAGTGTTGTGGTGTAGTGTTGTAGCCGTCCCATGTAAGCTAGTGGGGTGGGACAATGTATTTTGTCCCATCTCACTAGTTTACGGGTATTCCTCGATTCTAGTTTCCTCGATTTGCGTGCCCTCGGGTCGTTTTACGAAAAACGTTTTTATAAATTATGAATCAACGTCACAAAACGAATCCAATAAAAATTGTTTCATCAAAAACGGAGTTCGAAAACGTAAATACGTAATCCTAAGGTTTCCGGTTTAGTCGTAAAAGACGTTAAAATAAAATCGTAAGTCCTAATCTCTTCTCGTAAATTTGTGAGTTTATGAACCAACACAAATTTAAAACTCCAAAATAATATTCTCAGATAAATTTATTTTCTGAAATGTCGGACTGTCACCAAAGACGGTGTATGTAAACGTAAGCACGTAACGTTGAATCCTCCGGTTTAGACGTAGTCGATGCTACTTCAAGACGTAAATCCAAACTTCTTCCCAAAAATAAGTGAGTTCATATTGTAATATTAAAATAATGTTTTCAAATAAATATTGAGAATAAATTATCAATCATAAATTGACGGATTGTCACACTATTTAGTGAATCTTGGTCATTCATGCCTAAACCATTTCAAAAAGTGTTGATTTGATGTACTTTTGTTAAACCATGTTGTGGACACTTTCTTAAAAGTTCCTTAAAACGGTCCCAAGATTCACTAAATGTCTCACCGTACTTTTGTTCAAAAGTAATGATTTCATTCCGCAAAGCGGTAGTACGTGAGGGTGGGAAAAAGTAGTTGATGAATTTGGTCTCTAAATCCGTCCACGTAAGAATACTTTGTGGCGGTTCCTTATCAAGCCAATGCCGGGCTTGTCTCTAAGAAGAAAGGAAAAAGTTGCAAGCGAATTACCTCTTGTGAAACCCCATTATACTTAACCGTATTAGTGAGTTGAAGAAATCTTTTAATATGGTCATGAGGATCATCAATTGAACGCCCCAAGAAGGGTTGAGCAGAGACCATTTGAATGAATCCGGATTTAAGCTCAAAGTTGTTAGATCCAATCTCGGGTATAACTATAGCATCGGTGTTGCCTTCTACGTGCGATTGCAAAAGCTCGATCATTGGTTGATTGTCCATGGTGACAATAGGTGGAGTAATGACTTCGGCTTGAGCTACTTTCTTCTTACGAGCACGAGTACGTATACACACCTACAAAAGGAAAAGCAAAAATAGACAAGAAATATTTTTGGTTTTTATGGTTTATCTATTTTTTGTATTTTTGAAAATTTTTTATTTTTATGGATTTTTGAAAATTTTAAAGCAAGGAAAATAACGTTCAAAGATGAACGGATCCCAAAATCCAACGCGTCTCTCACTAAAAACCTTTAATCTTAACGAAAAGAGCCGGCAGCGGCGCCATTTAATACAAGGTTTTTACCTAGTTAGAAAATTTTATCGTCGGAATCTTTTCGAATTGATTATTGGAAGAAAGTGCGACTCAATTGTTCTCGGTGGAAAATAAAAAGGTTTGATTATCTATTTTTAAACTAAAATTGAAAATGTCGTTGAATAAATAAAGATGAAAGCTTTAAAATTTAGAACTAAAAATGAAGACTTTAATAATTGAAAAGTAAATGACTAAAACTTATAAAAATGTAAATTCAAAATATTAAACTAAGACAAGACAAGTTAGATTAATTCTAAGTAAAAAGGCAGAAAAAACTAAAATTTAAAAACTGGAAATACTTAACCTTATCCGGAATATTATCCGGAATGAAGAACTATGGCTTATGTGACAATCCGTCAATTTACGATTGATATTTTATTCTCAATATTTATTTGAAAATATTATTTTATGAACTCACTTATTTTGGGAAGAAATTTGGATTTACGTCTTGGAGTAGCATCGACTACGTCTAAACCGGAGGATTCAACGTTACGTGTTTACGTTTACATACACCGTCTTTGGTGACAGTCCGACATTTCAGAAAATAAATTTATCCGTGAATATTATTTTGGAGTTTTAAATTTGTGTTGGTTCATAAACTCACAAATTTACGAGAAGAGATTGGGACTTACGATTTTATTTTAACGTCCTTTACGACTAAAACGGAAACCTTAGGATTACGTATTTACGTTTTCGAACTCCGTTTTTGATGAAACAATTTTTATTAGATTCGTTTTGTGTCGTTGATTCATAATTTATAAAAACGTTTTTCGTAAAACGACCCGAGGGCACGCAAATCGAGGAAACTAGAATCGAGGAGTACCCGTAAATAAATGGGGATGAGACAAGTGGGACACTTGCCCCACCCCCACTCAAACCGGCCTAACTAGCTACAACACAACACCTCAACACTTGATGTGTCAAATTATTAACTTAATACTTACACATGTGAGCTAAAGCTTACATTGTAAGCCACCAACATTAAAACTACTTCCACAAAACCATTTGTTCATTTACAACATGCAAAACAACTCAAGTTTCTCTCTTCCTCCTCCATTTGTGCCGTCCCATTTCTCCCCTTAAACACCACTTTTGATCAAAATCAACCATGAAATCCTATGTTATTCTTGCACATGTTGAAGCCCTTTTGAAACCCTATTGATTGGTGGTGATTATAACATCCAAGGAGGAGTTTCCATGGAGTCTTGGGGCTGATTTTCCACAAGGTGTTCATGAAGAATGGTGGTCTTGAAGAAGGTCTTGGTTATTCACAAGTTTCTTCATCAAAATCCATGTCCAAATCATAATCTACATCAACTTGGTGGTATAAAGATTTTCCTCCTCATCCTCTTGTTATTTTTGATTATGTAATCTTGTATTTCTTTTACTTATGTATATGTATATGATGATGAATGATGATTAAAAATATTGCGTGGGGATTTGGTGTTGATAAACATGCTTAAAAAGATGGACAAACTACATGTAAAATGGGTAAATCTTGTTTAAATTGTAGGCTGTATAAAAACAGTAACTAACCACATGTTAGACTGATACAATGATGAAGTAGAATCAATTTACAGTAAGCTATGGGTCTTGTACACATGTGATAATTGGCCATGCAATGGAATCATTGTAATGAGTGAGATATGATCAAAACAAGTTTAGAGTACCAATCTGAGTTCACTGTTTTGGACGATTTTTAGAAAATACTTAGAGGCTGATTAAACAGTAGCTATAGAGGAGTTAAATGGAGCACATATCATGTAGTTTATGTGATAAAAATTTGAGCTTCTATCTCCATATAGAACTCTAGATATGGCAGTAATGTTTATTATTATTATATAAGCACTCAAAATTATATTGTATAAAATGTAAAATAAAAACCCACTAACTTATGGATTTTATTTATATAAATATGTAAAAGGTTAAATAAGTGTATAAATTATAAAAATGGTAGTGGAATAACACTTATAAGTAATAAAAACTATAAACTTGATTTTTACGACTTTTTCGGCTATTACCGTAAAATTAACGTTTTTGTTAAATAAAACTTAGACGGTTGGACTCGTCTAATGTAAACTTTTATAAACTCATATACTGATATATAGACATGTATAACAAGTAAAAATTGATAAAAACCCGAACTATAGGACATACGGACATTAACGAGCTAAGTAAACATATTGGACTAATAATTGGACTAAATAAGTTAAACACTTATAAAAAGAACTTATTGGGCTTAACCCATTTGGGCCCAACTTTTAAAGTGTAAATACTGATAATATAAGTATAAAATGGATTAAAACAAGTTAAAGAACTTATAATAAGTTTATTGAACCTAAAACACGTAAATAGGTAAAACTAGTAAACTAGTATAAAAGTTATCGACACATAACACTAAAATGAGTAAACGAGAATATGTATACCCACTTGATCATCATATATATATAATCATCATATGTATACATAATTGTTATTTTTATAAAGTCATTGGACATGAGTCTAAGACGAGTATTATTTGTCTAGGGTTCCGTGATTGAAGCACGTGCCGTACGTCCGAATTGCCGATAACCCGCCTTCCCACATCAACGTGAGTTCATAGCCTCGCACTCTTTAAATGTTTTTATGAAATGTTTTATAAACCCGCGAGGGAGATAACATGTTAGTTTTTACAAAATAGGACACCATTTGTCCCGATTGTTTGTTTATTGATTTGGACCCGAATGATTGTATGACCCGATTGTATGACCCGATGAATGATTAAAGGACCCGATAGATGAAATAAAATGGATTATTAAAGTTAGGTTATGTCACTAAAAGTCCCATTAGCATGAATTGTGAACTACCGGGATTTTGTAGACGCTTGTGCATATAATAGTACTATTTGGGGACGATCACCCTAGTTCGCGCCTTGACGGTTGATCCCCGTCGTGCCACATTGATTGGTAAGCGAATTTATGTATGAGAAGATTTCCATAGCGTGACCTTTGTGACGACACGCTACTTTAGATGGGCAAATTGAGTATCGGGTTAGCAACCCGTTGTTTGGTTTAGTAAGGTAACAATGTCATGCGGCTTATAATAATCCAGTTAACGAAATACTACTAGACGCACCGCATTACGATGTATTGCCTGACTAGCAATACAGGGTCATACTATTGATATTATGTTCGTGCTTTGGTTTTCATAACCATATTCATATAACGGTTTTTATTTTCATACAACGTCATAAGACGTATTGTATGATGTTTTTACGACATTGGCTCGTATAATGATTTTTATGGCAAATGCCTATATTATGATTTTCGATAAGGATTTGTATAAAAATGACTTTGGCTATTTTATGGCCTATTACAATGATTTGTACGAAATGATTTTTGGTAATAATTTTATACCAAAGTTATATTGATGGATTTTATTAAACTCTATGAATTCACTCGGCGTTATCGATGACCTTTTCTTTTAACATGTTTTATCTCAGGTACTTGAAGGTAATTCTCGGGAAAACGACAAGAATTCATGGCCCGCACTTAAACAATATTCTCCATTCAAATACTTTGTAAAACTTTGTATGAAATGTAATGACTTAGGACCTATGTAAACTTGATATTTATGAATGGAAATGCTTTATTATTAAACGACGCGATTTTTATGCGTTGTCTATGATGTGAGTAATGTGCTATCCCGTAACACCAACGAGTCTTCCGCTGTATTGAGTTGTATAAATTTGGGGGTGTTACAGTTTGGTACCAGAGCTCTCGTTATAGAGAATGAAAGATTTTTAAAACCATGGTTTTGAATAAAACATTTCAAAATGTTTTAACTATAAACATTTTTCTAAAAATGTCTAAAAATCTTTTGACTATAACGGTGCCGAAGAATTCCCGAGTTACCGACAAGGCCAGAATGAGAAGTGTTATTTTAATATATATATAACTTGGATTATATATATATATATATATATATATATATATATATATATATATATATATATATATATATATATATATGATGTAATTTTATTACATGATTGATTGATGATTATTTTGATATTTATACGAGGTATTTATACGACGTCGATTGTCACAAGAAACCCTAACTTCCCTAGTAATTAATCGAATCTATTCTCGTAGGAATTCTAGCTATCCTAGATCTAAACCAAGTTGTGGATATTTATGATCCCAACAAAATAGTTGATATTCGTAGAAATATAGATATTAGTTGATTGTGATATTGAAAAATAATTTGCGAGATTAAATCTGATATCGATGTCATGACGATCTTTCCTTATAGAGAGTGGAGCTTGACAAAACATTACCACCTAGAAAGATGTCATCTGATTCGTTGTCACCCAATTCTTAAATTGAAATCGAAAGGGTGAATGTTGCACTTGAGGCTGTCATTGGAACCATTACCCAAAAGCCTCATGCCACTAATACCTTTCCGAGAAGTCTAATTAAATGTTTGAGTCATTTAATACTAGTGACTCATTTGATAATTGTTGATGAAGGAGCTATAGGATTGGAAATTAAGTGTTGATTCATATCGAGCTTTTATTGCCCTTTTAAGGTGTAAGAATAAGGATGAAAGTATTGGAAAATGAGGTAGGATATCGAATTGAGTATAAAATTGGTTGAAACTTGAATAAAGTAAAATTTAACCCGTATGGAATGTGAGATTATTAAGAGGAAATCGTTAAGTCCTGTGATCGAATTATAAGGTTTTAAATGATTGTTAGTTTGTGTTAAAGGTTGTTCCTAGGCCATTGTCCACTGACGAGGATGCCCAGTGTCCAAGAAATAAATCAAAGAAATCTTCTTCTGAATAGGGACCGATGGATCTTCCGGGACAGGTGGGACACCTAATGACTCTTGTAGATTAGTATTCATTGTGGTATCTTTTAAAAATCCCTAACTTAACTGAGATATCAGTTGGTAGGATGAGTTCTGAGAATTGTATGACATAGTGACACGTAATGTGTTACGGTACAATTTTGACTTGTTTGTGATTAATGAAAAGACTACCTCTGATTGCTAAATTCTACATGTATCAATGTTATCTATCTTTTATTGCTTCATCCTAATGCTCGCATTAGTGATGCAACAATTGAACAAGTACTCATCTCGATTTGAGTTACGTTGTGGATTATTCTTTTGAGTGCCATCGAGATCATGAACCTCATGATTAATTGGTTAAGCTCATTTCCTATCATATCGTAGTTAATTCTTGGTGAACAAGCCTTCATCACTTTTCTGCAGATCGCTCATTGTTTTTATAAGATACAATAGTATCCCTTGAGAAAAATTGAATTTTCATGACTATAAGGAATATTCAAAGTAAGATTTATAAGTGATTGTTATCAAAATGAAGTTGTTTATAAAACGCCTTGGAAAACTTAATTTTTTTCATAACAAAGAAAATCTTTGTAAATTTATTTTTATTCTTATTACGCATGAAAATGTTTTTATTATAAACATGATGACAAAGTTTTGACGAACTGAGTATTGCATCGTTAATCTTGAAATTGTATATAGTTGCGCGCCTACATACAATTTGGAATGGACCATGCAAGGCTGATTAGTAGTCACCATAAAAGTGATTAATAAACACTAAATTTTCTTTGAAGATTGTGAAAGATTAAAATTTATGAGATCCGCAAGAAGTGACAAATAGGGACATAGCGTTAGGGACACCTACAACCATCTCAGTATCCACCTGATGAAATAAAAGGAAAAATCTTTGGAACTATTGAAGACATGCTTGCACCACTTCACCCTTGCTTCCGTCGTGCTCCATCTTTGCTTAAGGGAACCTTGCCTACTCTTCTTTGGCTTGCCTTGTTCGCCTTAAGCTTGTGCTATTTGATGGACGAAAACTATGTCTTTGATCCTGGTGGATATGTTTCATGCTTCTTCCTATGCTGATCAAGGTCGAGTCAGGCTCACGACTCAGTAATCAAAAATCAAGCGCTTATTGGGAGGCAACCCATGTATCTATCTTTTCGCTTTCTTTATCCTAAGTGTAGGGGGGACCCGTTGGTGTTTGCTATTTCCTCTCCTCTCTTCTACTAGTCAGGGATTCGAGCGCTCAATGATCCACTCTTGATGATTCTTGACGACCCGTGATTCTGTGTTCCCTTTTTCCCGGTTCTATCCTAAACTCTTTTCGATTCACTATTTTATATTTCTCAATATTAAAATAGGAATCTCTCTAGTTGTCTCTTCCTTAGCGAGATTTAAACAACGTGCACAATGTCCTAAGTGTAGGGGAGTTTACTCCCACATGCTAAAACATTGAGGACAATGTTTATGTTAAGTGTAGGGGGGACTTCTATCGAAGTTAAGTGGTCTTTTCCTTGTATTTGTCCTCATTTTAACCGGAAAATCAAATTTTCGACATTTTTCAAAATTTTTGATCTATTTTGGCCTATTAGTTTTTCCCTTTGTATAGTTATTTTCTTTCCTTACTAGAATAAAATTTTAATAAAGTGGTTTTAATTTTCAAACGTTGTAATTTTTTTTTACTCAACCCGAGTTTACTTATCTAAGTTACTCTAGCTAGTATCCTTAACGTGTTTAAATCAAGTTTTGCTAGGCTTTTATATAGGGAGCTATAAAACGCGAAAGTCTTAACTCTCACGGGTTAAGAACAAGAACTTTTCGCAAGTTCCTATAATTGATCCTAGAGAGTCGTTTATCAAGGGAACTTTAAAATGCGATTTCTAAACTTGAAAAAGTCTAGGAGTTTGCAAGATCCTATAGGCGACTCAAAAACCCAAAACTTTGATTTAATAGGCTAAGCATCCACGAGTCTCATTCCTTGAGATTTTAAACTGTGGAGAACGAGAGATGATAGAGCCAATTATAAGTTCGGTATTCTTTCGGGAATTTATGTGAGTTAATTATAAGCCTATTCTCCTATTGCTTGTTAATAAATTTATCTGCAATAAATAAGGTTGTACGATTTGAAAAGTTACTTAGCTTCTAGCCCAAGATCGTTTAAAAGTTGCTCGGTATGGATTAGAGTTCATAGCCAAGGCATAACTCATTGAAGCGGGATGCGAAGATTGGCGAGTCCAAAAAGGTCCTAACAAGACGTGAGGGCTATATTTTGTTGCTAAAGATCCAATGTGATGTGAAGAATCATTTATCAAAAATCAATATGAAGGATCGAGACACACGACGAAAAGCAAAAACTCCCCAAAAGTCATGGAGAAGTGTATCCGAAAAGACCCTAGCAAGGTATGAGGATAAATAGATCCAAGTCATAAAAGGAGGCGGATCGTTGTATATCAAAATCCAAAATAAAGATTGGAGAAAAATGAAGAAGTCGTGGTCCAAGTATGAATCTCTCAAAACTTCAAGTGAAGAAATTCCTATATGAAGAGAAGACCATTATTTCATGAACGTCTCTCAAGGTTTGAAGTATGAAGTCGCTGCCAAATATCGGTCCGAGAAATGTCTCAAATCGCGAAGCGAGTTATGCCAAGATATGAACTTTATGATGTCCCGAGAAGCAGTTTTAAAAGATTTTGTCCTTTAGCTAACTATTGATTAAATCGTTCACTTTATTTTCGGACTAAATAACTATCGAAATAAGTCAACAATGCATCCTCGTGATCATTCAAGACAACAATAAAATATAAGAGATACCCCTAGGAATAAGGGAGTCTAAGTGAGTAATTTGGCCCACATGAGTTCGTGTTAGTTTGCTAACTTATAATAACAATGATCTCGTTTTTAAGCTTGGTTTGGAGAAAGTGAAAACTTGAGGATGATGATCATTCACAGCATTTCCAAAACCCGAAGGTATGATTTTTGAGTTCTTTATTTTCTTTACTTTGAATGTTTATTGTTTTCTATCTCTTTAATAAAGGCCAAGGTGGATTGATTTTGATGAAAAATGTAAACGTGCTTTGTAACTAATGCATTGCATGAGGACATTGCAATGGTCAAGTGTAGGGGATTTGATAGGTGTGTAAACACCCATCCTTTTTACCATTTAATTACAACAATAACCAGGCCAAAACGTATATTTTATGTCATTTATGTCGGAATTATGCGTGGTTTGTGTTTTTGTTATGATTTAGGAAAAAAAGGTGAAAAGTGGAGAAAACACGGGCATTCACGGGCTTTTATTGAAGAAAAAGATGAAAGACGAAGTCAAGAAGTCAAGAGTGCAAAAAGAACGAAAGTCCAAGACCAATTCTGAAGATTTAACGAAGAAAAAGTCAAAAGACGGAAGTTTACTAAAGCCGAAGAACTCGAGTCTTATTTATTGAAGAATTAAAAGACGAGTCCAAAAGAAATCCCGAGCCAAAAGTCATTAAAGTCCAAGATTAACAAAAGATTAAGAAGGGAAGGACTTAATGGTGTAATTAAGAAGAAATGAAGGAGGGGAGAAAGCTTCCTAATCCTCCCCTATAAATAGTCATTAGATAAATCATTTTCATTTTGTTGGCTAGAGTGACACTAGTTCTTCCATTTTATTTACTTGCACATTTACTTTATTGCACTTTAATTACATTGTCTTGCACCTTAATTTTCCAAGTAAGTTACTTTTATTTTTATTGCACCTTTACTTTTTTTGTTCATCTCTCATTCTTCCTTTCTTTCTTTGCTTGATCTTTATGTTTGTATGCTTATTGTGTTGCTTATTTGATTAAAGGTTATGTTTTCATGCTTTTTATTGTTTTGGTTTATTGATTCTTATAGCTTATTTGTGTTTATTTTAAGTTTCTTAAGTTTTTATAAAAGTTATTTTTATATAAAAGTTTCTTTTCGTAAACTTTGTTTCATTTTGTGTTTTTAAAAGTCTTTAAGTTGTAGCTTATTAGCTTTACTTATACGTGTTTTGATTAGAATTTTAGGTGTGTGCTTATTTGGGTTATAGCTTATTAGGATTAGCTTATTACGTTTTTCTTTACTATATTCCGATCACCACCCGTCGGAAAAGGGTTTTGTATTCCGACGGGGATTCTGATCTGCCAGTCGGAAAAGGGCTTTGGTATTCTGATTGGGAGGTGAGTTTGGTATTCCGATCAGGAGGTAAGTGAAAACATTCCGATCTGAGTCCACTCCTCATTCCGATCGAGGTGTTCGTTTGGTTATTCCGATCAGGATAGGTGACAAAATTCCGATTAGGGGTTCCAATCAGCATTCCGACCAGGGTCCATTTCTTATTCCGACGAGATCATTATTCCGATCAGGAAGGTAAGGTTATTCCGATCTGAGTCCACTCCACATTCCGATCAGTGGTTGTTTTTGGTTATTCCGATAGGCCAGGTGGTGACAGCATTCCGACCAAGGTGTTTCCGATAAACATTCCGATTGGAAGGTAAGTGCATTCTGATTAGCTTTCCGATCAGAAGGCAAGTCTTCATTCCGATCATAGTCTGATCGGAATAAATTCTGATTGGGTATTGTTTTACTATTTTGTCTTGTTTAATTTTTAAGTTCCCTTTTTTATACTTTGAAAATTTTTAATTTTCTTCACGCTTTTAAATTCCCGTCATTTAGTTATTTGCTTTTCAAAGTTTTTAAATATTGCACCCTTTACTTTTAATTAGATTTAGATTTAATTTCTCGTTATTTATTTTAAATTAGGCTTAGATTTATTTTAACGCCCTTTTAATATTACGTCATTTACATTCACGTCTCGCACTTTTTAATATACTACAACGACACAACTTTTGTTTCACCAAAGAACGACTGAGTCGCATAGTTAACCAGGATCAATTCGTTAAGATATCGAGAACTTGAACTTTAATTTTTATACGGGGTGTCAAAAACCTAGTTATCATTATTATTGGAAATAAGTGGTAAAAGGATAAGTGTTTTCACACTTATTAAATCCCCTACACTTGACCATTGCAATGTCCTCATGCAATGCACTAATTTCAAAGCACGGTTTACATTTTTCATCATAGATAACCCACCTTGGCCTTTATTAAATGCTAAACACTAAGGAACTATAAGAACAAAACTAGTAAGAAATCAAAGACTTACATTGGGTTTTTGGTTGTCATGAATGTTCATCATTCTCAAGTTTCACGTTCCCCATACCAAGCTTAAAAACGAGATCATTGTTATTATAAGTTCGCAAACTAACACGAACTCATGTGGCCCAATTATTCACTTAGACTCCCTTATTCCTAGGTGTATCTATTATATCTTAATAATGTCTTAAATGATCACGAGGATGCATTGTTTGACTTATTTCAATAGTTATTTAGGCCGAAAACAAAGTGGGACGATTTAATCAATAGTTAGCTAAAGGACAAAATCTTTAAAAATTGCTTCTCGGGACCTTTCAAAGTTCATATCTTGGCATAACTCGTTTCATGATTTGAGACCTTTCTCGGACCGATATTTGGTAGCGACTTCATACTTCAAATCTTTTAGAGACGTTCTTGAAATTATGGTCTTCTCTTCATAATAGGAATTTCTTCACTTGAAGTTTTGAGAGATTCTTCATATTTAGACCACGACTTCTTCATTTTTCTCCAATCTTTATTTTGGACTTTCATATACAACGATCCGCCTCCTTTTAGGACTTGGATCTATTTATCCTCATACCTTGCTAGGGTCTTTTCGGATAGATTTTTCCATGATCTTTTGGGGAGTATTTGCTTTTCGTCGTGTGTCTCGATCCTTCATATTGATCTTTGATAAATGATTCTTCTCATCACTTTTGGATCTTTAGCAACAAAATGTAGCCCTAATGCCTTGTTAGGGCCTTTTCGGACTCGCCAATCTTCGCATCCCGCTTCAATAAGTTATGCCTTGGCTATGAACTCTAATTAATACTGAGCAACTTTTAAACGATCTTGTGCTAGAAGCTAAGTAATTTTTCAAATCGTAAAACCTTATTTATTGCAGATAAATTTATTAGCAAGCGATGGGAGAATAGGCTTATAATCAACTCACATAAATTCATGAAAGAATACCAAACTTATAATTGACTCTATCATCTCTCGTTATCCACAATTTATAATTGACTCTATCATCTCTCGTTAGCATCATTGAGTTTGCGATAGTCTATACAAACTCTCCACCCTGTAACGAGACGAGTAGGAATCAACTCGTTGTTTTCATTGGGCACAACGGTGATTCCGCATTTCTTAGGCACACAATGAACGGGACTAACCCATGGTGAATCCGAGATTGGATAGATCATTCCCGCATCAAGAAGTTTGATAACCTCTTTTTTGATTACGTCATGGATCTTAGGATTCACCCTTCTTTGGCTTTGAATAGTGGGTTTAAAGTCGTCCTCCATGAGAATTTTATGTGTGCAGAAGTGAGGATCAATTCCACGAATATCAGAGGTTTTCCAAGCAATCGCTTTCTTATGATTCTTTAGCACGGCAATAAGTCGGGATTTTTCTTCCTCCTTCAAGTCCTTAGCGATGATGACGGGTGACTTCTTGTTGTCTTGAAGGAAAACGTACTCGAGATGAGACGGTAGGTCCTTAAGCTGTAAATCCGGAGGATTTTCGATGGAAGGCATAGTCAAATTCGGTTCATCGATAGAGATATCCTTAGGAGATGGTGGAGAAATATGGTCCTCATTGAGAAGTTTCTCAATGATACGAATGTCTTCATCCCAATTGGAGGGAGAATCGTCATATTGCAAGTCCACATCTCCCAAAGTTGCTTCAAATTCTTTCAAGATGAAATCACTTTCTCCAAATGGAGTTAGTGATGGAGCAATAGAGGCAACGGTCTCAACAGTGGGTAGACAAGAAGAACCACTTTTACAAGCGTCTTTGAAATGTTCTTCACAAGCCTCATCAAGAACGTCAATGAAATTAACGCTCTCATTTTCAGAAGGCTGCTTAGAAAGTTTACCCATGTTGAAGACGATTTTATCGTCACCAACTCTCATGATTAATTCGCCAGCGGCTACATCAATGAGAGTGCGACCGGTCCTCAGGAATGGACGTCCAACAATTAATGGAACACGAGGGTCCATCTCGTAGTCAACGACAACAAAATCCGCCGGAAAGGTGAATTTGTCGACACCAACGAAGACGTCTTCGGCTATCCCCACTTGATAAGCAACCGTACGGTTGGCTAATTCCAGAGTCATTCGGGCGGGGACAAGCTCGGGTAGAGACAATTGTTTCCAAACGCTTAAAGGCATTAAGTTTATACTAGCACCTAGATCGGCTAGGGCCATACAATTCTCTACCCCAGGGAAGTTGCAAGGAATCAAGAAACGACCGGATCACCAAGTTCGGTTGGTAATTTCCTTAAGAGCACTGTGGAGCAATTCTCATTAAGTTGGGTCTGAGCAATATCGAGAAGTTTCTCCTTATCACTGAGAAGATCTTTAAACATTATAGCGTATTTCGGCATGTGAGCGAGAGCCTCTACAAAGGAGATATTGAAATTCAGTTGTTTAAACATTTTGAGAAAGTTAGAAACCTGAATATCATCCTTGTTCTTCAATTCTCTTTCCTCAACCTTGAAGGATAAGGTATATTGGGTTGAGATGAAGGCTTTAGGATAGAATTCTCACTCACATCCTTAGGTGGTGGAGGGATAGAAGGTGGAGGAGTAGAAGGTGGAGGAATTGGAGAAGGAGACTCGTTTTCCTTTGTCACAATCACCGGTGTAGGTGTAGGAAGCTCGGGTTCCTTTAAACCTTTTCCACTACGAGTGGCGATTGCTTTCATCTCCCCTCTTGGATTAGCAACGGTGTTACTCGAAAGAGAACCCGATCCAGAGGCTTGATTACTTGGGAAGAAACTAGCCATCATGTTCCTCAAGTCATTCGTTTGACTTGCAAAAGTGTTTCGCATGTTAGCTCGAAGATCATTCCCTTGCTTCACCGCTGAAGGTTTTGCACTATCGCATCATTAGTTCTCATGTAAGTTTCAACGTCTTAATGTAATGCGGTGGGTTGGTTGGGAGGAGGAGCATGGTAGACGGGTGGTTAATAAGCAGGTTGCTGGTAAACTTGGTTGTTTCTTTGAGGTGGATATGAGGTTCTTTAGTTTTGATATTGATTTGGAGCACGAGGTTGGTTTTTATTGTTGCGATTGAGTTTGTTTAGGTTTTGTGGGGGAAAACCGGGTGGTGAAAGATAGTTGTTTGAGCGATAGCTGAGCAAGTTGCGGTCACCTTGAGGACGTGCTTGATAGCTTCCTGTAGCAATGTTACCGTTGCTGGCATACACATTTTCCGGATTGTCATGAGTCGAAGGACAATCGGTGTATGAGTGGGATCCCTCGCATATTTCACATGATTGAGTCATAGCATTAACTTGGGCATTGATAGCTTTGGTGTTGTTGGCGGCTTGGAGAGCAAGTGATTCAACAAGAGAAGTAAGCTTATCAATTCTCTTGTCGCTCTCATTAGTGCTAGCACAAGCCACATTGGTCCGAACACTCTTGGTTTGCACTCTAGACTTGTTCTCAATAATATCCCAAGCGGCATTAGCAGACTTAACCAAAATGTTACCCCCCGAGGCACTATTTTGTAACACCCCCAAATTTATACAACTCAGTTCAGCGGAAGACTAGTTGGTGTTACGGGATAGCACATTACTCACATCATAGACAACGCATAAAAATCGCGTCGTTTAATAATAAATCATTTCCATTCATAAACATCAAAGTTACATAGGTCCCAAGTCATTACATTGCATACAAAAGTTTTACAAAGTGTTTGAATGGAAAAATATTGTTTAAGTGCGGGCCATGAATTCTTGTCGTCTTCCCGAGAATTACCTTCAAGTACCTGAGATAAAACATGTTAAAAGAAAAGGTCAGCGATAACGCCGAGTGAATTCATAGAGTTTAATAAATTCCATCAATATAACTTTGGTATAAAATTAGTACCAAAAATCAATTCATACAAATCATTGTAATAGGCCGTAAAATAGCCAAAATCATTTTATATAAATCCTTATCGAAAATCATAATATAGGCATTTGCCTTAAAAATCATTATACGAGCCAATGTCGTAAAAACAATCATACAATACGTCTTATAACATTGTATAAAATCAAATAAAAATCGTTATATGAATATGGTTATGAAAACCAAAATACAATCATAATATCAATAGTATGACCCTGTATTGCTAGTCAGGCAATACATCGTAATTCGAAGCGTCTATTATTATTTTGTTAATTCGGATTATTATAAGCCGCATGACATTGTTACCTTACTAAGCCAACAACGGGTAGCTAACCCGATACCAATTTTGCCCATCTAAAGTAGCGTGTCGTCACAAAGGTCACGCTATTGGAAATCTTCTCATACATTAATTCGCTTACCAATCAATGTGGCACGACGGGGATCAACCGTCAAGGCGCGAACTGGGGTGATCGTCCCCAAATAGTACTATTAAATGCATAAGCGTCTACCAACTCCCGGTAGTTCACAATTCATGCTAATGGGACTTTTAGTGACATAACCTAACTTTAATAATCCATTTTAATTCATCTATCGGGTCCATTAATCATTTATCGGGTCATACAATCGGGTCATTCAATCATTCGGGTCCAAAATCAATAAACAAACAATCGGGACAAATGGTGTCCAAACTTTTAATAAAAACTAACATGTTATCTCCCTCGCGGGTTTATAAAGCATTTATAAAACATTTAAAAGAGTGCGAGGCTATGAACTCACGTTGATGTGGGAAGGCGGGTTGTCGGCAATTCGGACGTACGGTGCGTGCTTCAATCACGGAAACCTAGACAAATAATACTCGGTCTTAGACTCATGTCCAATGACTTTATAAAAATAACAATTATGTATACATATGATGATTATATATATATGATGATCAAGTGGGTTCACATATTCTCGTTTACTCATTTTAAAGTTACGTGTTGATAACTTTTATACTAGTTTTCTCGTCTTACCTATTCACGTGTTTTAGGTCCAACAAGCTTATTATAAGTTATTTAACTTATTTTAATCCATTTTGTACTTATATTATCAGTACATACACTTTCAAGTTGGGCCCAAATAGGTTAAGCCCAATAAGTTCTTTTTATGGGTGTTTATCTTATTTAGTCCAATTATTAGTCCAAGTATTAGTCCAACATGTTTACTTAGCCCGTTAATGTCCGTATGCCCTATAGTTCGGGTTTTATCGGTTTTTACTTGTTATACATGTCTATATATCAGTATATAAGTTTTATAAAGTTTTCATTAGACGGGTCCAACCATCTAAGTTTTATTTAACAAAAACGTTAATTTTACGGCAATAGCCGAAAAAGTCGTAAAAATCATGTTTATAGTTTTATAACTTATAAAACTTAACAAGTTTCCATTTTCATCATTTATACACTTATTACACCTTTTATATATTTATATAAATAAGTTTTATAAGTTAGTGGGTTTTTATTTACATTTTATATATTAAAATGTGAGTGCTTATATAATAGTATTATTCTTTAATTTCCAAAAATCTGATTTTTAACTTCATCTTCACCAAAAATGCCATATCTTGAGTTCTACATGGAGATAGAAGCTCAAATTTTTATCACATAAACTAAATGATATTTGCTACATTTAACTCTTCTATAGCTACTGTTGAATCATCCTTTAAGTATTTTCTAAAAATCGTCCAAAATAGTAACTTCAGATTTATACCCTAAACTTGTTTTGATCATATCTCACTCATTATTTTGATTCCATTGCATGGCCAACTCTCACATGTGTACAAGACCCATAGCTTACTGTAAATGGGTTCTACTTCATCATATTATCAGTTTACCACTTGGTTCTTTACTGTTTTATACAGCCATGCAAATTAATCAAGATTTTAACCTTGTTTCATATGGTTTTTCACCTTTTTATCCATGATTATCAACAACAAATCCCCACATAACATTTTTATCATCATATAATCATCATAAATATATACAATAGGAAATAAAATACATGTTTACATAATCAAAATATTAAGAAGATGAGGAGGACAATCTTTATACCACCATCTTGATGTAGGTTATGAGGTTGACATGGTTTTTGATGGAGAAACTTGTAGACAACCATGACCATCTTCAAGACCACCATGCTCCATGGACTCCTTGTGGAAAATCAGCCCTACCACTCCATGAAAACTCCTTCTTGGATGTTATGAGCACCACCAATCAATAGGGTTTCAAAGTGGCTTCAACATATGTGTAAATAACTTGGGATTTCATGGTTGAATCAAGATCAAATTGGGGTGTTTTGTGAGAGATATGGGACGGCCAAAATGGCTTAGAGAGAGAGAGTATGTGTTTTGCATGGATGAGAAATGAGTTGAGTGGTTTCTAGTTAGATGGTTTTGATGTAACTTAGCTTCAATGTGAAGCAAAAATGGACAAGTGTAACTATAAGGCTTAAAACTTGACACCAAAGTGTTGTGGTGTAGTGTTGTAGCCGTCCCATGTAAGCTAGTGGGGTGGGACAATGTATTTTGTCCCATCTCACTAGTTTACGGGTATTCCTCGATTCTAGTTTCCTCGATTTGCGTGCCCTCGGGTCGTTTTACGAAAAACGTTTTTATAAATTATGAATCAACGTCACAAAACGAATCCAATAAAAATTGTTTCATCAAAAACGGAGTTCGAAAACGTAAATACGTAATCCTAAGGTTTCCGGTTTAGTCGTAAAAGACGTTAAAATAAAATCGTAAGTCCTAATCTCTTCTCGTAAATTTGTGAGTTTATGAACCAACACAAATTTAAAACTCCAAAATAATATTCTCAGATAAATTTATTTTCTGAAATGTCGGACTGTCACCAAAGACGGTGTATGTAAACGTAAGCACGTAACGTTGAATCCTCCGGTTTAGACGTAGTCGATGCTACTTCAAGACGTAAATCCAAACTTCTTCCCAAAAATAAGTGAGTTCATATTGTAATATTAAAATAATGTTTTCAAATAAATATTGAGAATAAATTATCAATCATAAATTGACGGATTGTCACAGCATTTACCCCTAAACAGGATCTTTGTCCTCAAAGATCATCTTACTACTCGCTTCTTATAGAGTTAAAGCCATGTGGGTATTTCCTCCACATTCGGTCTTTTCTCACAAGTGCAATCCATTATAATACGCGAGTTTCATCAAACATAACTACGGGAATAAGATCAGGCTTAATGTTGACTTACTTTCTCTATCCATGATGTTCACGGGTTTTTGATGAATGCAACTTTTCGCCGATCTAAGCTTTATTAAGAATAATCAGAATTTCACTTGATAGATATTCCATCAAGTGCGATTTACGAAACATAATTCACGCGGTTCTTGAAGTCCTAGGGTAGATCCAGCTTATATGCCTTTCAAACCAATCTTTTCACATCATCTCAATGGTCCCATACAACGGGGACTTATATCCCATGATTTGTCAGATCATGAATTCATTTTTCCAAGGTTAAAATTTTTGGCATAACTTCGCTACCCATTTGGCACTTCAAGATCTACATTTCACATTCACATAACCTCTTGCCCACTACCAGCTGTCAATAATTAGATCCTAATTTCAACAATCACTTCAGATCTCGCGGGTCGGGTATTTTGCAAGGTTAGGTTCGCCATCATAGGAAACCTTAAACCTAAAAGACATGTCCAACTCACAATGGGTGTATGTCGGATGTCTTCATCTCAACTCCTGCTTACAGATGCTCTAAGATTCAGATCCTAACAAGATTCGATCTCGATCCTAATACGATGATTATCAATGATAATCCCTCCAAAGGAAAACGATTATACGGTCTATTACCAAAGGTCAATCATTCAAACATAAAATAGCACTTATATTACCTTATATCGTTACTTTACCTCGTCCCTTCGATTTGGGGTGGTACATAGTACTCTCATCAAGGTTCGTTCTTAATGATTTCTGAGCAAATCTCTAGAAATTCGATGCGAAGCGAGGATCTTGATATAGATGATCGATACAGGCATGCTATTTTTACATAACTCTTTTGCATTTATCATTAACGAGAATGATATTAGCAGATTTGGTCAGTCTGTCGACGATGACCCAAATCGAATCAAATTCAGATGATGACCTTAGCGATGGCTAGACGTTTACTAGTGTATGAGGCGATGTCTGCCTTCATAATTGTCATTAGTACAACCTCTTCAGACAAAGATACTTCTAGTCACAAATGATATAAATAGAATACTTATACTTACAAATTCCAACATAACTATATCTCACAATCTCCATATTTATACCATCACATGTGGTCTTTAAAATATTTAACGCCCTTGGCTTCTCAAATCTGTTGGTTCACATTAGCCGCGAATTCCTTTTTATAATCTATTTTATCCTTTTTACAAACATCGTTTATTTTAAATTGTTCGGCAATTTATTTTGCACCTTCATTATTAAGGAACGTGTCCTAACTGGTTCTTTATCTTTTCTACATAATGCATCGGTGTCTATATTCACTTCTCATGATGATATAATTATCATGTCCACAATTCACTCAGATATTCTTTCTATATTATGCGTCAGTAATTACGTTCACCTTCCTGATGAAATAAATATCTTAACCGTATTTATTCAAAATTCTTGCTTTATATCTTCTATGTTTTAGTTTCGTCTCATCTATCATTTTTATCCGTTTTACTCAATCCGGCGTCTAAAGCGTCGATAATTATTATAATTAATTAAATAATTATTAGTTAATTTTTATGAAGCGTAAACGTAAAAGTTTTAAATTTCTTAGTTCGACCAATTATATAAAATGTTCAAAAATAATTTGAATTTAATTAACAAGATTTTTGCTGATTTATCGAAAATAATTAATAAGATTCGTAATTGTTCGAAAAACCTTTATTTATATTTTGGTCAAAGTTTTCTTATTTGAAAAGCAAAAATTGTCGTTTCAAATTTTCAGGTTATGGTATAAATGGTTTTCCTCAATCCTTTTTAAGTTATCTGGAGGTATACACAAACATTTACCCCTAAACAGAAGTTTAGTTAAATGTTTTGTGTATAAGGGAATAATCCCTTTAAAATCCTTTATTAACACATTTGTCAAAACATATTTTCATTTCTTTTTGGTAAAATCCAAAGTCTTAAAAGGGCTCTTAATTTTTGAAGAGTCAATTTACATTCCATTATCCTTTTAACCACATAGTCTAATCATGTAAAGGTTCAAGTCTTTAATCATGTGTTAATTATTCAAGGTTCAGGTTTACACTGTTTAGCCAATTAAGGGCATTCTTATTAATAATTATTAACTCATCCTTATTCTTATATACAAACAAATAGTCCTTAATGATCACGAGCATGAATTTATCAAATTACAGCCTACACACGTGATTCACCAAATTTGTGAATACTACATGTGCATTGGTCAATCCAAACGACATCACGTGGAACTCATAATGTTCATTACAAGCACCGGATGTAGTGATTGAAATAGATAATCTCTTTCGCAGATGCGAAGTTGATGATAACCATGCTATGGATCAAATTTGCTAGAACCTTGTAAATGATCGAACAAATCTTCCATTTCGAGTTATGGATATCGTTTTCGATTGTCAATTTACTCAGTCACGGTAATCTATAAATATAAGGAATGATAACACCATAACTCTTCAGGATGACAGGCTTGGTATAATAAAATCATTCTCCGACAACTTTCTCAGTTGTACGGTAATTCCTTAAATTTAGATGGTGCTGACGTACAGTGCACAAGCCACAAGTGCAGCACCGAAAATATAATCAATACCAATTTCAACTTGCCTTAATGGCGAAAGTCTAGGTAATTCATCAACAAATACCTCCTAAAGTTTCAGATAACCAAAACATCTCTTTATAAATTCATATTAACTTCTTCTAGGTTACAATATCTATAACTTAGTTCATAACCATTCACAATATAATCTCAAGTCTAAATACAGGATATGATCATCCGTCAAGAATTATTTAGTTCACTTTTGAAAATCAACATCTTATCTTTTTAGGGGAATTCTACTCGAGTTCCCATCAATTAAGACAATGTCGTCATGTCATAATTAATCAATCCATTCTACCGGCATTATCAACTTTTCAGTTTCATTGTCGTCGATAAGATGTGAACTTCTCAAAAGACTAATAATAACTCATAATCCTTCACAAATTCAAGGATATATGGAGACACAGCTACCATCTAAAGAGTAAGGTCAACGCATAATCTACGCGAGAGAATTTCAAATCAGATACAGACGAAAACACTTAACGAATATGAATATATCCCATGTTTTCATGATTCGAGTACGCATTCGAAAGCTCCTCGGATCGTTACCCAGGTCATTCAAATGAAATCAAATCATAAGAAATGATAAGAACGTCGATACATCCAGTCGGGTATCAACACTCGGTAATCATATACTTTTCCTAAGAATCTCACTACAAGAGAATTGGACAAGAAGGGAATTGTCAATTGTCAAATAAGACAATTTCCATAGATGAATAAATTCGACTCAGAAGAATAGATGGCACGGGCACATATGTAGATGTCTCTAACATTATGTCCCTATTTTTCACTTCTTGCAGATCTCATAAGATTTAATCTTTCACAATCTTCAAATAAAATGTAGTGTTTATTAATCAGTTTTATGGTGACTACTAATCAGCCTTGCATAGTCCATTCCAAATTGTATGTAGGCGCGCAACTATATACAATTTCAAGATTAACGATGCAATACTCAGTTCGTCAAAATTTTATCATCAAAAACATTTTCATGCTTAATTCTTAAATAAGAATCAAAATGAATTTACAAAGATTTTCCTTGTTATGAAAACAATTAAGTTTTCAAAGTATTTCATAAACGACTTCATTTTGATATCAATCATTTATAAGTCTCATTTTGAATAATCCTTTTGATGATGAGAATTCAATTTTTCTCAAGGATACGGTTTTAACTTTATAAAAACAATGTGTGATCTGCAAAAGAGTGATGAAAGCTTGTTCACCAAGAATTAACTACGATATGATAGGAAATGAGCTTAGCCAAATAATCATGAGGTTCATGAACTCGATGGCACTCAGGAATACAAAGAGAATAATCCACAACGTAACTCAAATCGAGATGAGTACTTGTTCAATGGTTGCATCACTATTGCGAACATTAGGATGAAGCAATAAAGGATAGATAACATCGATACATGTAGAATTTAGCAATCAAAGGTAGTCTTTTCGTTAATCACAAACAAGTCAAAATTGTACCGTAACACATTACGTGTCACTATGTCATACAATTCTCAGAACTCATCCTACCAACTGATGTCTCAGTTAAGTTAGGGATTTTTAAAAGATACCACAATGAATACTAATCTACAAGAGTCATTAGGTTTTCCATATGTCCCGGAAGATCCATCGGTCTCAATTCAGAAGAAGATTTCTTCAATTTATTTCTTGGACACTGGGCATCCTCGTTAGCGGACAATGGTCTAGGAACAACCCTTAACACGAATCAACAAATAATTAAATCCTTATAATTCAATCACAAAACTTAACGACTTCTATTAACAATCTCATATTCCATATGGGTTAAATTTTTACTTTATTCAAGTTTTAACCAATTTTATACTTAATTCAATATCCTACGTCAATCTTCAATACTTTCAATCTTATTCTTCGGCCTTGTAAAGGCAATACAATCTCAATATAAATCAATACTTAATTTCCAATCCTATTAGCTCTCACAACAACAATTATCAAATAAGTCATTAATATGAAATGACTTGATCAGTCAATTAGACTTCTCGGAAAGGTATTAGTGGCATGAGGCTTTTGGGTACTGGTTCCAATGACAGCCTCAAGTGCAACATTCCCCTTTTCGATTTCAATTTAAGAATTGGATGACAACGAATCAGATGACATCTTTCCAGGTGATAACGTTTTGTCAAACTCCACTCTATAAGGAAAGATCGTCATGACATCGATATCAGATTTAATCTCGCCAATTCTTTTTCAATATCATAATCAACTAATATCTATATTTCTACGAATATCAACCATTTGTTGGGATCATAAAGATCCACAACTTGGTTTAGATCTAGGATAGCTAGAATTCCTACGAGAATAGCTTCGATTAATTTACTAGGGGATTTAGGGTACATTGTGACAATCGACGTCGTATAAATACCTCGTATCAAAATCAAAATAATCATCAAACAATCATGTAATAAAATTACATTATATATATATATAATCCAAGTTATATATATATTAAAATAACACTTCTCAGTCTTGGCCTTGTCGGTAACTCGGGAATTCTTCGGCACCGTTATAGTCAAAAGATTTTTAGACATTTTTAGAAAAATGTTTATAGTTAAAAGATTTTGAAATGTTTTATTCAAAACCTCGGTTTTAAAAATCTTTCGTTCTCTATAACGAGAGCTCTGGTACCAAACTGTAACACCCCCAAATTTATACAACTCAGTTCAGCGGAAGACTAGTTGGTGTTACGGGATAGCACATTACTCACATCATAGACAACGCATAAAAATCGCGTCGTTTAATAATAAATCATTTCCATTCATAAACATCAAAGTTACATAGGTCCCAAGTCATTACATTGCATACAAAAGTTTTACAAAGTGTTTGAATGGAAAAATATTGTTTAAGTGCGGGCCATGAATTCTTGTCGTCTTCCCGAGAATTACCTTCAAGTACCTGAGATAAAACATGTTAAAAGAAAAGGTCAGCGATAACGCCGAGTGAATTCATAGAGTTTAATAAATTCCATCAATATAACTTTGGTATAAAATTAGTACCAAAAATCAATTCATACAAATCATTGTAATAGGCCGTAAAATAGCCAAAATCATTTTATATAAATCCTTATCGAAAATCATAATATAGGCATTTGCCTTAAAAATCATTATACGAGCCAATGTCGTAAAAACAATCATACAGTACGTCTTATAACGTTGTATAAAATCAAATAAAAATCGTTATATGAATATGGTTATGAAAACCAAAATACAATCATAATATCAATAGTATGACCCTGTATTGCTAGTCAGGCAATACATCGTAATTCAGAGCGTCTATTATTATTTTGTTAATTCGGATTATTATAAGCCGCATGACATTGTTACCTTACTAAGCCAACAACGGGTAGCTAACCCGATACCAATTTTGCCCATCTAAAGTAGCGTGTCGTCACAAAGGTCACGCTATTGGAAATCTTCTCATACATTAATTCGCTTACCAATCAATGTGGCATGACGGGGATCAACCGTCAAGGCGCGAACTGGGGTGATCGTCCCCAAATAGTACTATTAAATGCATAAGCGTCTACCAACTCCCGGTAGTTCACAATTCATGCTAATGGGACTTTTAGTGAAATAACCTAACTTTAATAATCCATTTTAATTCATCTATCGGGTCCATTAATCATTTATCGGGTCATACAATCGGGTCATTCAATCATTCGGGTCCAAAATCAATAAACAAACAATCGGGACAAATGGTGTCCAAACTTTTAATAAAAACTAACATGTTATCTCCCTCGCGGGTTTATAAAGCATTTATAAAACATTTAAAAGAGTGCGAGGCTATGAACTCACGTTGATGTGGGAAGGCGGGTTGTCGGCAATTCGGACGTACGGTGCGTGCTTCAATCACGGAAACCTAGACAAATAATACTCGGTCTTAGACTCATGTCCAATGACTTTATAAAAATAACAATTATGTATACATATGATGATTATATATATATGATGATCAAGTGGGTTTACATATTCTCGTTTACTCATTTTAAAGTTACGTGTTGATAACTTTTATACTAGTTTTCTCGTCTTACCTATTCACGTGTTTTAGGTCCAACAAGCTTATTATAAGTTATTTAACTTATTTTAATCCATTTTGTACTTATATTATCAGTACATACACTTTCAAGTTGGGCCCAAATAGGTTAAGCCCAATAAGTTCTTTTTATGGGTGTTTATCTTATTTAGTCCAATTATTAGTCCAAGTATTAGTCCAACATGTTTACTTAGCCCGTTAATGTCCGTATGCCCTATAGTTCGGGTTTTATCGGTTTTTACTTGTTATACATGTCTATATATCAGTATATAAGTTTTATAAAGTTTTCATTAGACGGGTCCAACCATCTAAGTTTTATTTAACAAAAACGTTAATTTTACGGCAATAGCCGAAAAAGTCGTAAAAATCATGTTTATAGTTTTATAACTTATAAAACTTAACAAGTTTCCATTTTCATCATTTATACACTTATTACACCTTTTATATATTTATATAAATAAGTTTTATAAGTTAGTGGGTTTTTATTTACATTTTATATATTAAAATGTGAGTGCTTATATAATAGTATTATTCTTTAATTTCCAAAAATCTGATTTTTAACTTCATCTTCACCAAAAATGCCATATCTTGAGTTCTACATGGAGATAGAAGCTCAAATTTTTATCACATAAACTACATGATATTTGCTACATTTAACTCTTCTATAGCTACTGTTGAATCATCTTTAAGTATTTTCTAAAAATCGTCCAAAACAGTAACTTCAGATTTATACCCTAAACTTGTTTTGATCATATCTCACTCATTATTTTGATTCCATTGCATGGCCAACTCTCACATGTGTACAAGACCCATAGCTTACTTTAAATGGGTTCTACTTCATCATATTATCAGTTTACCACTTGGTTCTTTACTGTTTTATACAGCCATGCAAATTAATCAAGATTTTAACCTTGTTTCATATGGTTTTTCACCTTTTTATCCATGATTATCAACAACAAATCCCCACATAACATTTTTATCATCATATAATCATCATAAATATATACAATAGGAAATAAAATACATGTTTACATAATCAAAATATTAAGAAGATGAGGAGGACAATCTTTATACCACCATCTTGATGTAGGTTATGAGGTTGACATGGTTTTTGATGGAGAAACTTGTAGACAACCATGACCATCTTCAAGACCACCATGCTCCATGGACTCCTTGTGGAAAATCAGCCCTACCACTCCATGAAAACTCCTTCTTGGATGTTATGAGCACCACCAATCAATAGGGTTTCAAAGTGGCTTCAACATATGTGTAAATAACATGGGATTTCATGGTTGAATCAAGATCAAATTGGGGTGTTTTGTGAGAGATATGGGACGGCCAAAATGGCTTAGAGAGAGAGAGAGTATGTGTTTTGCATGGATGAGAAATGAGTTGAGTGGTTTCTAGTTAGATGGTTTTGATGTAACTTAGCTTCAATGTGAAGCAAAAATGGACAAGTGTAACTATAAGGCTTAAAACTTGACACCAAAGTGTTGTGGTGTAGTGTTGTAGCCGTCCCATGTAAGCTAGTGGGGTGGGACAATGTATTTTGTCCCATCTCACTAGTTTACGGGTATTCCTCGATTCTAGTTTCCTCGATTTGCGTGCCCTCGGGTCGTTTTACGAAAAACGTTTTTATAAATTATGAATCAACGTCACAAAACGAATCCAATAAAAATTGTTTCATCAAAAACGGAGTTCGAAAACGTAAATACGTAATCCTAAGGTTTCCGGTTTAGTCGTAAAAGACGTTAAAATAAAATCGTAAGTCCTAATCTCTTCTCGTAAATTTGTGAGTTTATGAACCAACACAAATTTAAAACTCCAAAATAATATTCTCAGATAAATTTATTTTCTGAAATGTCGGACTGTCACCAAAGACGGTGTATGTAAACGTAAGCACGTAACGTTGAATCCTCCGGTTTAGACGTAGTCGATGCTACTTCAAGACGTAAATCCAAACTTCTTCCCAAAAATAAGTGAGTTCATATTGTAATATTAAAATAATGTTTTCAAATAAATATTGAGAATAAATTATCAATCATAAATTGACGGATTGTCACACTATTTAGTGAATCTTGGTCATTCATGCCTAAACCATTTCAAAAAGTGTTGATTTGATGTACTTTTGTTAAACCATGTTGTGGACACTTTCTTAAAAGTTCCTTAAAACGGTCCCAAGATTCACTAAATGTCTCACCGTACTTTTGTTCAAAAGTAATGATTTCATTCCGCAAAGCGGTAGTACGTGAGGGTGGGAAAAAGTAGTTGATGAATTTGGTCTCTAAATCCGTCCACGTAAGAATACTTTGTGGCGGTTCCTTATCAAGCCAATGCCGGGCTTGTCTCTAAGAAGAAAGGAAAAAGTTGCAAGCGAATTACCTCTTGTGAAACCCCATTATACTTAACCGTATTAGTGAGTTGAAGAAATCTTTTAATATGGTCATGAGGATCATCAATTGAACGCCCCAAGAAGGGTTGAGCAGAGACCATTTGAATGAATCCGGATTTAAGCTCAAAGTTGTTAGATCCAATCTCGGGTATAACTATAGCATCGGTGTTGCCTTCTACGTGCGATTGCAAAAGCTCGATCATTGGTTGATTGTCCATGGTGACAATAGGTGGAGTAATGACTTCGGCTTGAGCTACTTTCTTCTTACGAGCACGAGTACGTATACACACCTACAAAAGGAAAAGCAAAAATAGACAAGAAATATTTTTGGTTTTTATGGTTTATCTATTTTTTGTATTTTTGAAATTTTTTTATTTTTATGGATTTTTGAAAATTTTAAAGCAAGGAAAATAACGTTCAAAGATGAACGGATCCCAAAATCCAACGCGTCTCTCACTAAAAACCTTTAATCTTAACGAAAAGAGCCGGCAGCGGCGCCATTTAATACAAGGTTTTTACCTAGTTAGAAAATTTTATCGTCGGAATCTTTTCGAATTGATTATTGGAAGAAAGTGCGACTCAATTGTTCTCGGTGGAAAATAAAAAGGTTTGATTATCTATTTTTAAACTAAAATTGAAAATGTCGTTGAATAAATAAAGATGAAAGCTTTAAAATTTAGAACTAAAAATGAAGACTTTAATAATTGAAAAGTAAATGACTAAAACTTATAAAAATGTAAATTCAAAATATTAAACTAAGACAAGACAAGTTAGATTAATTCTAAGTAAAAAGGCAGAAAAAACTAAAATTTAAAAACTGGAAATACTTAACCTTATTCGGAATATTATCCGGAATGAAGAACTATGGCTTATGTGACAATCCGTCAATTTACGATTGATATTTTATTCTCAATATTTATTTGAAAATATTATTTTATGAACTCACTTATTTTGGGAAGAAATTTGGATTTACGTCTTGGAGTAGCATCGACTACGTCTAAACCGGAGGATTCAACGTTACGTGTTTACGTTTACATACACCGTCTTTGGTGACAGTCCGACATTTCAGAAAATAAATTTATCCGTGAATATTATTTTGGAGTTTTAAATTTGTGTTGGTTCATAAACTCACAAATTTACGAGAAGAGATTGGGACTTACGATTTTATTTTAACGTCCTTTACGACTAAAACGGAAACCTTAGGATTACGTATTTACGTTTTCGAACTCCGTTTTTGATGAAACAATTTTTATTAGATTCGTTTTGTGTCGTTGATTCATAATTTATAAAAACGTTTTTCGTAAAACGACCCGAGGGCACGCAAATCGAGGAAACTAGAATCGAGGAGTACCCGTAAATAAATGGGGATGAGACAAGTGGGACACTTGCCCCACCCCCACTCAAACCGGCCTAACTAGCTACAACACAACACCTCAACACTTGATGTGTCAAATTATTAACTTAATACTTACACATGTGAGCTAAAGCTTACATTGTAAGCCACCAACATTAAAACTACTTCCACAAAACCATTTGTTCATTTACAACATGCAAAACAACTCAAGTTTCTCTCTTCCTCCTCCATTTGTGCCGTCCCATTTCTCCCCTTAAACACCACTTTTGATCAAAATCAACCATGAAATCCTATGTTATTCTTGCACATGTTGAAGCCCTTTTGAAACCCTATTGATTGGTGGTGATTATAACATCCAAGGAGGAGTTTCCATGGAGTCTTGGGGCTGATTTTCCACAAGGTGTTCATGAAGAATGGTGGTCTTGAAGAAGGTCTTGGTTATTCACAAGTTTCTTCATCAAAATCCATGTCCAAATCATAATCTACATCAACTTGGTGGTATAAAGATTTTCCTCCTCATCCTCTTGTTATTTTTGATTATGTAATCTTGTATTTCTTTTACTTATGTATATGTATATGATGATGAATGATGATTAAAAATATTGCGTGGGGATTTGGTGTTGATAAACATGCTTAAAAAGATGGACAAACTACATGTAAAATGGGTAAATCTTGTTTAAATGGTAGGCTGTATAAAAACAGTAACTAACCACATGTTAGACTGATACAATGATGAAGTAGAATCAATTTACAGTAAGCTATGGGTCTTGTACACATGTGATAATTGGCCATGCAATGGAATCATTGTAATGAGTGAGATATGATCAAAACAAGTTTAGAGTACCAATCTGAGTTCACTGTTTTGGACGATTTTTAGAAAATACTTAGAGGCTGATTAAACAGTAGCTATAGAGGAGTTAAATGGAGCACATATCATGTAGTTTATGTGATAAAAATTTGAGCTTCTATCTCCATATAGAACTCTAGATATGGCAGTAATGTTTATTATTATTATATAAGCACTCAAAATTATATTGTATAAAATGTAAAATAAAAACCCACTAACTTATGGATTTTATTTATATAAATATGTAAAAGGTTAAATAAGTGTATAAATTATAAAAATGGTAGTGGAATAACACTTATAAGTAATAAAAACTATAAACTTGATTTTTACGACTTTTTCGGCTATTACCGTAAAATTAACGTTTTTGTTAAATAAAACTTAGACGGTTGGACTCGTCTAATGTAAACTTTTATAAACTCATATACTGATATATAGACATGTATAACAAGTAAAAATTGATAAAAACCCGAACTATAGGACATACGGACATTAACGAGCTAAGTAAACATATTGGACTAATAATTGGACTAAATAAGTTAAACACTTATAAAAAGAACTTATTGGGCTTAACCCATTTGGGCCCAACTTTTAAAGTGTAAATACTGATAATATAAGTATAAAATGGATTAAAACAAGTTAAAGAACTTATAATAAGTTTATTGAACCTAAAACACGTAAATAGGTAAAACTAGTAAACTAGTATAAAAGTTATCGACACATAACACTAAAATGAGTAAACGAGAATATGTATACCCACTTGATCATCATATATATATAATCATCATATGTATACATAATTGTTATTTTTATAAAGTCATTGGACATGAGTCTAAGACGAGTATTATTTGTCTAGGGTTCCGTGATTGAAGCACGTGCCGTACGTCCGAATTGCCGATAACCCGCCTTCCCACATCAACGTGAGTTCATAGCCTCGCACTCTTTAAATGTTTTTATGAAATGTTTTATAAACCCGCGAGGGAGATAACATGTTAGTTTTTACAAAATAGGACACCATTTGTCCCGATTGTTTGTTTATTGATTTGGACCCGAATGATTGTATGACCCGATTGTATGACCCGATGAATGATTAAAGGACCCGATAGATGAAATAAAATGGATTATTAAAGTTAGGTTATGTCACTAAAAGTCCCATTAGCATGAATTGTGAACTACCGGGATTTTGTAGACGCTTGTGCATATAATAGTACTATTTGGGGACGATCACCCTAGTTCGCGCCTTGACGGTTGATCCCCGTCGTGCCACATTGATTGGTAAGCGAATTTATGTATGAGAAGATTTCCATAGCGTGACCTTTGTGACGACACGCTACTTTAGATGGGCAAATTGAGTATCGGGTTAGCAACCCGTTGTTTGGTTTAGTAAGGTAACAATGTCATGCGGCTTATAATAATCCAGTTAACGAAATACTACTAGACGCACCGCATTACGATGTATTGCCTGACTAGCAATACAGGGTCATACTATTGATATTATGTTCGTGCTTTGGTTTTCATAACCATATTCATATAACGGTTTTTATTTTCATACAACGTCATAAGACGTATTGTATGATGTTTTTACGACATTGGCTCGTATAATGATTTTTATGGCAAATGCCTATATTATGATTTTCGATAAGGATTTGTATAAAAATGACTTTGGCTATTTTATGGCCTATTACAATGATTTGTACGAAATGATTTTTGGTAATAATTTTATACCAAAGTTATATTGATGGATTTTATTAAACTCTATGAATTCACTCGGCGTTATCGATGACCTTTTCTTTTAACATGTTTTATCTCAGGTACTTGAAGGTAATTCTCGGGAAAACGACAAGAATTCATGGCCCGCACTTAAACAATATTCTCCATTCAAATACTTTGTAAAACTTTGTATGAAATGTAATGACTTAGGACCTATGTAAACTTGATATTTATGAATGGAAATGCTTTATTATTAAACGACGCGATTTTTATGCGTTGTCTATGATGTGAGTAATGTGCTATCCCGTAACACCAACGAGTCTTCCGCTGTATTGAGTTGTATAAATTTGGGGGTGTTACAGTTTGGTACCAGAGCTCTCGTTATAGAGAATGAAAGATTTTTAAAACCATGGTTTTGAATAAAACATTTCAAAATGTTTTAACTATAAACATTTTTCTAAAAATGTCTAAAAATCTTTTGACTATAACGGTGCCGAAGAATTCCCGAGTTACCGACAAGGCCAGAATGAGAAGTGTTATTTTAATATATATATAACTTGGATTATATATATATATATATATATATATATATATATATATATATATATATATATATATATATATATATATATATATATATATATATGATGTAATTTTATTACATGATTGATTGATGATTATTTTGATATTTATACGAGGTATTTATACGACGTCGATTGTCACAAGAAACCCTAACTTCCCTAGTAATTAATCGAATCTATTCTCGTAGGAATTCTAGCTATCCTAGATCTAAACCAAGTTGTGGATATTTATGATCCCAACAAAATAGTTGATATTCGTAGAAATATAGATATTAGTTGATTGTGATATTGAAAAATAATTTGCGAGATTAAATCTGATATCGATGTCATGACGATCTTTCCTTATAGAGAGTGGAGCTTGACAAAACATTACCACCTAGAAAGATGTCATCTGATTCGTTGTCACCCAATTCTTAAATTGAAATCGAAAGGGTGAATGTTGCACTTGAGGCTGTCATTGGAACCATTACCCAAAAGCCTCATGCCACTAATACCTTTCCGAGAAGTCTAATTAAATGTTTGAGTCATTTAATACTAGTGACTCATTTGATAATTGTTGATGAAGGAGCTATAGGATTGGAAATTAAGTGTTGATTCATATCGAGCTTTTATTGCCCTTTTAAGGTGTAAGAATAAGGATGAAAGTATTGGAAAATGAGGTAGGATATCGAATTGAGTATAAAATTGGTTGAAACTTGAATAAAGTAAAATTTAACCCGTATGGAATGTGAGATTATTAAGAGGAAATCGTTAAGTCCTGTGATCGAATTATAAGGTTTTAAATGATTGTTAGTTTGTGTTAAAGGTTGTTCCTAGGCCATTGTCCACTGACGAGGATGCCCAGTGTCCAAGAAATAAATCAAAGAAATCTTCTTCTGAATAGGGACCGATGGATCTTCCGGGACAGGTGGGACACCTAATGACTCTTGTAGATTAGTATTCATTGTGGTATCTTTTAAAAATCCCTAACTTAACTGAGATATCAGTTGGTAGGATGAGTTCTGAGAATTGTATGACATAGTGACACGTAATGTGTTACGGTACAATTTTGACTTGTTTGTGATTAATGAAAAGACTACCTCTGATTGCTAAATTCTACATGTATCAATGTTATCTATCTTTTATTGCTTCATCCTAATGCTCGCATTAGTGATGCAACAATTGAACAAGTACTCATCTCGATTTGAGTTACGTTGTGGATTATTCTTTTGAGTGCCATCGAGATCATGAACCTCATGATTAATTGGCTAAGCTCATTTCCTATCATATCGTAGTTAATTCTTGGTGAACAAGCCTTCATCACTTTTCTGCAGATCGCTCATTGTTTTTATAAGATACAATAGTATCCCTTGAGAAAAATTGAATTTTCATGACTATAAGGAATATTCAAAGTAAGATTTATAAGTGATTGTTATCAAAATGAAGTTGTTTATAAAACGCCTTGGAAAACTTAACTTTTTTCATAACAAAGAAAATCTTTGTAAATTTATTTTTATTCTTATTACGCATGAAAATGTTTTTATTATAAACATGATGACAAAGTTTTGACGAACTGAGTATTGCATCGTTAATCTTGAAATTGTATATAGTTGCGCGCCTACATACAATTTGGAATGGACCATGCAAGGCTGATTAGTAGTCACCATAAAAGTGATTAATAAACACTAAATTTTCTTTGAAGATTGTGAAAGATTAAAATTTATGAGATCCGCAAGAAGTGACAAATAGGGACATAGCGTTAGGGACACCTACATATGTGCCTATAGCATCTATTCTTCTGAGTCAAATTTACTCATCTGTGGAACTTGTATTATTTGACAATTCTTTCTTATCCAATTCTCCCGTAGTGAGATTCCTAGGAAAAGTATATGATTATCGAGTGTTGATACCCGACTGGATGTATCGACATTCTTATCATTTCTTTTGATTAGATTTCATATTTGAATGACCTGGGTAACGATCCGAGAAGCTTTCGAATGCGTACTCAAATTATGAAAACATGGGATATATTCATATTCATTAAATGTTTTCGTCCGTATCTGATTTGCAATTCTCTCGCATAGATTATGCGTTGACCTTACTCTTTTGAGGTTAGTTGTGTCTCCATATATCCTTGAATTTGCGAAGGATTATGAGTTATTATTAGTCTTTTGAGAAGTTCACATCTTATCGACGACAATGAAACTGAAAAGTTGATAATGCCGGTAGAATGGATTGATTGATTATGACATGACGACATTGTCTTAATTGATGGGAACTCGAGTAGAATTCCCTAAAAGATAAGATGTTGATTATCAAAAGCGATTTAAATAATTCTTGATGGATGACCATATCCTGCATTTAGACTTGAAATTATACCATGAATGGTTGTGAATTAGTCATAGATATTATAATCTAGAAAGAAGTTAATATGAATTTATTGAAAAGATAATTCTGTTATTTGAAACTTTAGTAAGTATTTGTTAATGAATTACCTAGACTTTCGCCATTAAGGCAAGTTGAAATTGGTATTGATTATATTCCCGGTGCTGCACCTGTGGCATGTGCATTGTACGTCAGCACCATCTGAATTAAAGGAATTACCGTACAACTGAGAGAGTTGTCAGAGAAAGATTTTATTCTACCGAGCTCGTCATTATGAAGAGCTATGGTACTATCATTCCTTATATTTATAGATTACTGTGAACTGAGTAAATTGACAATCGAAAACGATATCCATAACTCGAAATGGAAGATTTGTTCTATCATTTACAAGGTTCTAGCGTATGTTTTAAAGATTTGATCCATGGCATGGTTATCATCAACTTCGCATCTGCGAAAAAGATTATCTATTCCAATCACTACATCTGGTACTTGTAATGAACATTATGAGTTTCACGTGATGTCGTTTGGATTGACTAATACACATGTAGCATTCATAAATTGGGGGAATCACGTGTGTAGGCTGTAATTTGATAAATTCATGCTTGTGATCATTAAGGACTATTTGTTTGTTTATAAGAATAAGAATGAGTTAATAATTATTTATAGACTGCCCTAAATTGGCCGAACAATGAAAACTTATACCTTGAATAATTAACATGTGATTTAAGACTTAATCATTTACATTAATTGACCGTGTGATTAAAAGATAATGGATTATATTGACTCTTCAAAAATTAAGAGCCCTTTTTAAGACTTTGAGAATTACTAAAAAGAAAAGTGCAAATATGTTTCGACAAATGTTTTAACAAAGGATTTTTAAGGGATCATTCCCTTATAACCAAAACATTTAACTAAACTCCTGTTTAGGGGTAAATGTTTTTGCATACCTTAAGACAACTTAAGAAGGATTGAGTAAAACCATTTAAACCATGACTTGAAATTTGAAACGATAATTTACGCTTTTCAAACTAAGAAAATTTTGACCAAAGTATAACCAAAGATTTTTCAAACATCTACGGATCTTATTAATTATTTTAATTATTTTCGATAAATCAACAAAAATCTTGTTAATTAAATTCAAATTTATTTTGAACATTTTATATAATTGGTCGAACTAAGAAATTTAAATTTTTTTTTTCGCTTACGTTTCATAAAAATTGAATATCTAATATTTAATTAGTCGTAATAATTATCGACGCTTTAGACGTCGGATTGAGTAAAAACTGATAAAAACAATAGTTGAGATAGAATTAAAATTTAGAAAATATGAATAAAGGTGAACGTAACTACTGACACCTTATATAAAAAGTATAAAGAACCAATTAGAACGTATTCCTTAATAATGAAGGTGCAAAATAAATTGCCGAACGGTATAAAAATAAACAATGTTTGTAAAAAGGTTAATATAGATAATAAAAGGGGTTCACGGCTAATGCGAACCATTAAAAGTGAGAAGCCAATAGCGTTAAATGTTTTAAAGGTCACTTGTGGTTGTATAAATATGGAGATTTTGAGATGTAGTTATATTGGAATCTTGTAAGTATAAGTATTCTATTTATGTCATTTCTGACTAAAAGTATCTTTATCTGAAGAAGTTGAACTAATGGCAAATTATGAAGGCAGAGATCGCCTCATACATTAGTAAACGTCTAGCTATTGCAAAGGTCAATATCTGAATTTGATTCGATTTGGGTCATCGTCGACAGACTGACTGATTGTAGTGTTTTACTACTCTTTAGGAAAAGAGCGTAAATAGCGGAAAGTATTAAGTACGACGGTTTAGGAAAACCGTGCACAAATGACCCAATCACTTAAAAGAGAAGAGAAAGTTCGTTTCCCAAGGAGGTATATGTGTGTGAATTAACTTGAAGTTATTTGAGATTAATATTGATAAGAATGGGGATGAGAAGATGAAAGACGGTTACGTTAAAATTAAACTACGACGTAAAAGACGTAAAGTCGTGAAAAACTACCCAAATAAAATTTTTTTATACTAAGACCAAAAACAAAATCAATAATTAAAAAGGCTAAAAAGAAGTCAATAATAATATAAATAAAGACAAAAATTCAACAAAGATATTTTAAAACCTTTTATTAATTAAATATTTAATTTTAAATGCTAATTAAAGCCCTAAAATTAAATTTAACTAATTCAAATGTCTAAAATATGATTTTATTAAATAATCACTTAACTTATATTATTAGAAGACTAAAAAGTAATTTTCTAAAAATTAAAAGCTATTAAAACTATTTTTAAAACTCTAAAAATGATCTAAAATGATTAAAAACTAATTAAACTTAAAATAATTATAAAAATAAATCTAAAAGCTATAAAAATATTCTAAAAATGGAAATAGTCCTAATTAATGATAAAGATCCTAAGAAAAATGAAAAAGAAAGAAAAATAAAATTTTGAAAATTTAATAATAAAATAATATTAAAATAATAATAAAAATAAAAAGTTTCTAAAATTAATTCTAAAAAATTTATAAAAATCCTAAATAATATAACTAAGAGAAAAACACAAATTAGAGCTCCTAAACCTTTTTTAATAATTTTATAAAAATCTTTAAAGTTTATAAAAAACCTTAAAATAATATAAAATTAAAAATTAAAGTTTTTAAAACCAAAACTAAATGTAAACCTCAAGTTATATATTAAAAAGCTAAAAACTATTTTTCCTACAAATTAAAAATCTTTTTTCTATTTTTTATTGCTTTTATAAAAAACGGGTATAAAATAAATCCTAGAAAATAATTAAATAAACGGAAAAATATGAAACTTGGCTAGAAAAATCACAAATCCTAATAAGATTCTAGGAAAAATCAAAATAAGCAAGATTGCTTAACAAATAATCTAGAAAAATGGGAAAAAGGCTACGGCTTTATTTGGTAACAAAAATGAGAAAAGGTTTAAATATCCTACGTGTTAGGAGGCTAACAGAAAAAGCCTCATAGATCAATGGTAAGCCTTTTCACTCCTGCTCGACAGGTCGGGGGTTCGAGTCCATGCTATGATGGTTTTTGCTATTTTTTTCTTTTTTTATTTTTTCTTTTTCAATCCAACTTGTGACCTTAATAAGCTTATAATCCAACTCCAATTTCCTTTTTAAACACAAGATTAACCCAATTCAAGGATCAAAACGTATGCAAACCTTTCAAGTTTCTGATGAACAATTGCTTGTGCATACTTGTGCACTTTTTGATGCCAAGAGGACTTGGTTGTGGCTTACTTGATGATGCTTATTGGAACAAAAGGGCACCCTTGTGCTTATTTAAGCACAAGGAGTCAAGACAATCAAGGAATAAGCACTTAGCAATCAAAATCTCACAAAACAAATGCACACAATAGCCTTTTAGAGTTGCTGATGAAAGTGTGCAGGTCTGGGACTGTTTAAGCTTATTACATGCACTCTAGCCAACTTCAAATGCCCAAATTTGGCACACACAATCTCAAATTGATGCACAAACTACTAGCAAACCTACAACACCCTAAATCTTAACAGCCTACAAGATCTAAGAACCAAGAATCATGAAAACTGGCAGTTTAAGGTTATGCAGATTCTAAGACTAACTTTTCCTTTAAAACTCACCAAACTTGCTTAAATCTTGATCCAAGTTAAACTATAACCAGTAAGCAAACTATCTTAATCCTTTTCCAAAGCTTCTAACACCTTTTATTAACCAAATCAAAAACTTTGTCCTGCTAAAACCTATTTCCAAACACCCTTTAAGATTTTGAAAACCAACTTTTAACAAACAAAAACCTTTAAAAACTTAAATAATCTGAATCAAATAGCATCACACAAGTATACAAACTCAAATGAACTCAAATGAAACAGCTTTAACACACTTTATCACAAAATCATACAAGATCACTCAAAAGCACTTTTTCTGAGATTTTTCAAGAGTAAATAGAAAATACCTTAGGGCTTTACATCCAAAGCCCTAGTGGTAGCATAACCACCTCCTTATGCACCCGGGTGCATGCAGATCCTTGGATCAACAAACAATCAACACCTGCTTAAATCAAAACAAAAGAAGAACACAAAAAAAACAAGTAATAATATATATTTCTGATTTTTCCTTCTTTCTTAAACCTTTCCAAAAAACTTTTAAACCTTCTTAACACGTTTTAATACCCTCTAAATCACCAATAACATGAACTAAAAACACCAAATCCTTAAACAGATTCTTACCAAAAATTCTCAGATTTTCAGAAACCTTAACTAAATTTTGAAACACAAAATCAGTTAACCAAATGACAAATGGAACTCAGAATCAAGCTTCACACAATACACAACTTTTAAAAACAATAAAAAGGCATTACACTTGATTAAATCAAAAACCAAACTTTTATTTTTTTAAAAAGGAATTACAAGGAGAAAAGCTTGAAACTGGAACAAGGGGTCATCACAGGTTGATGCCTCCTTTTATACTAGTATAATGAACATACTAGAAGCTTAAAATCAAAACCCTAATCAGTAGAAAATCCCAAATTTGCCCTTGACGGTTTTGAGGTATGAGTTGTCCAAATTTGATCTCCTTCGTTCATTTTGGCGTTGTGAGTAAGCAATGAACCTCAGTGGTTGATTTGGGACACGTCACATGCCTTGGAGGACAAGGTGTGATGTGATTGGTTGAGAGGGGAATTGGGGGTGGGGTCTACAGTGAGTGGGTTGCGGGTTTTAGGAGTGGGATAGCTTTTAGTTGGTGTGAGTTAAGCGTGTGAAAGGTGAATTGATTTTTAACCCAGTTTAAGTGGAGGTAATTTCTGGGCTGTAAAAAGATGAACAGTAAGTTGTTTCAATCCGAAATTGGGGGAAGTAAACATGTTAGGCGCGTTTTTGGTTTTTGAATGGTTCACTTGGCACTTTCAGTCCTTATGTTTTGAAGTTTTTGGCAAACAAAGTTTTATGCCCTAAAACGTGACTTCCTTTGTTAATATCTTTCATCACTTGACACTTTTGGCACAATCTTTTGGAAAAAGGTTTCAAAGGACCATTTTTGCCATTTTGAGTAATTTCAAGGGCTGATCTTGGACAATGTTGATCTTCAAAGGTCTTCAATGTCTCTTATTCTTCATGAGGGACTATATTTGACAATTTGATTTTGTTGAGGGACTAATCTTGCCATTTCTTCAAAGTTGAAGGACCTTTTTGCAATTTTGACAAACTTAAGGGACCAAACTTGTAATTATCAATATACAAGGGTTTTAAGTGTCATTTCTTCATTCTTGGAGGATCAATCTTGTTTGTCTTCAAGTCTTCAAGGGTATTTGTTGAATATTCCATGATTAGGGCCCGGTTCATTGTACGGCTTCGTTTCTCGTGTTCGTTTTTCCTTGTATCTTGTGATCTTTTGTCTTTTTCACGATATCCATACCTAAAATACACAAGTAAACAAACACAAGCATATATATGGTATTTTATGACATTTTAATGCATTTAAAGCCCGAAAAGAACGATGAGATCATGTATAAATGCCATCTCATCACTCCCCCATACTAAGCCATTGCCGTGCCCTCACGCAATGCTAGAATAAAGTATCTAAGCATCACCAAAGTTCAATTTTATTAACCTTTATTGAAGAGTAAAAGACTTGCAACATACTACGAGAATGTGTAAAGACATAATGTATGATTTTCATCACCAAAATGTGACTTTTAGGGTCAAAGAATAGAAACAAGTTAATGTCCCTTAGAGTAAACTTCGTCATCCTTGATTGTCATACATTCCATGCTAAGTGCAAAAACAAGATCATTGTTGGTACAAGTCACAATGCTAACACTACTCATACGTCCAAATTGTGTAATACTTTTTCTCCCCGCAATCCTAGTTATTATAAAAGGAAATGGGTTACTAGCATTTTTTATCTATTTGTCATGGATCACAAGTGATTCATATTGACTTATTTGAGTAGTTATTAGTCCGAAAGCAAAGTAGCACGATTTGATCAATAGTTAGCCGAAGGACAAAATCTTTTAAAACGGCTTCTCGTGTATCTCCTTAAGTTCATATCTTGGCATAACTCGTTTCACGATTTGAGACCTTTCTCGGACCGATATTTGGCATGTACTTCATACTTCAAATCTTGGGAAGACGTTCTCGAAATTATGGTCTTCTCTTCATATTTTGGAATTTCTTCACTTGACGTTTTTGAGAGATTCTTCATATAGGACCACGACTTCATCATTTTTCTTCAATCTTTACTTTGGATTTTGATATACAACGATCCGCCTCCTTTTCGGACTTGGATATATTTATCCTCATACCTTGTTAGGGTCTTTTTGGATAGACTTTCTCCATTCTTTAGGGGAGTAATAGCTTCTCGTCGTGTGTCTCGATCCTTCATATTGATTTAGGAATAATGATACTTCACATCATCTTTGGATCTTTAGCAAAAATAGAGATCCTCATGCCTTGTTAGGGCCTTTTTGGATGATCGCCAATCTTCGCGTCCCGCTTCAATAAGTTATGCCTTGGCTATGAACTCTATTCAACCCCGAGCAACTTTTAAACGATCTTGCGCTAGAGGCTAAGTAACCTTTCAAATCGTACGACCTTACTTATTGCAATTATGATTTATTCCTAATGCATTGATCTTTTGGGAAGAAAAAGCCACAATTAAAAACATATGAGTTTTTGAAAGAACATTTTCATGTTCTACGTTTAGCATGATCACTTGTCTAACTCTATCATTTCTCGTTCTTCACTATATAAAGACCTCTAATTAAAGAGACTCGTGAATACTTAGCCGTGCAAGTCAAAATTAAGCCAAATTTGGATTAGCTTTCATTAAGACTATATCAAATCAAAGTTTTGGGTTTTCAAGCCACCTATAGGATCTTGCACTTTCTTGGACTTTTTCAAGTTTAGAGAATGCGTTTTATAGTTCCCTTGATAAGTGACTTTCTAGAATCAATTATAGGAACTTGCGAAAAGTTCTTGTTCTTAACCCGAATGAATTAAGACTTTCGCGTTTTAAAGCTCCCTATATAAAAGTCTAGCAAAACTTGAATTGAGCGGGTTAAGGAATGTAAATGGCTCCAAATGCCCATCAAGTCAAAAATTAACTCTTATTCTACCCATCGGAAAATATACATTCGTGTCTTAAAAACACTTATGAAAAGTAAGAAAAATTTTAAAATTTGGCCATTTTTAGCCTTATTAGCAAAACAAAACATTGAAAGTTGGAAAACGTGAGGGCGTAGAAAAGCAAGTACCTATTCACCCCCCCATACTAAAAGTAAACATTGTCCTCAATGTTTCGAGTCTAAAGGTGGAGCACCCCCATACTAGAGACGAAGAATCGAATGCTTAGGATCTAGCATGGAAAGGGTGCTCAACAATATATCTAAAGCCGTTTATTAATTATGCTAAAAGATAATTGTTAGAACAATAAAGGATATGTCATGGATTCGTGAAAAACTTCTTCAAACGAACGATGGAGGCTCACGTAAACGAACACGAGAGTCTTCAATCGTAGACGATGATGACGATCTAGATAACACAATCACAAACAACCACGAGACAACGAGTTGGAAGGGTACAAGTCCCCTTATTAGTGAATAATAATCATAAAGATAAGCATGGGATCTCCCCCACGAGGCACCTCGTTTTTGATTACCGAGTCATGAGCTCGACTCGATCCCCTCAAAATGCGAACATTTAGGGAAAATCATGGTGTGGTCAATTTTTGATGGGGCTTACATGATAAACAAGGTCCAAAAAGCAACCGGTATAAAGGACTAAGTCCTTAGATGATGCAAAATACCGGGGTCGAAAATGGCGTTCTCGTTTCCATTGGAAAAACAAATTAACGCCACTTCAACATGTGCCATAAACTCAAAGAGTTTGAAGAAAATAGATGAGAAGTAGAAGGGTGAGACAATTGGTAAGACAAACGTTTGAGCTACTCGAGGTAGACTCGCACCAAGCAAATAGAAAGATTTTCCATTTATTGCATCGGTGGAAGACCGAGATTTCCCTTTACATGAAATTCCGGGATCGAATATCTCGTCCTCGGTGGACAAGGATGAGGGAACATAAGGGGCTTCCCCCATACTAAAACCACACAAAACATCGTCAAAAGGAGTAGACGAGTTTGTAGCACTCAAATCACGTGGTGATGACGGAGTTAGATTTGTAGAAAAATCAATTAAATCACATTTAAGATCTTTTCCTTTGTTATCTTTTAAACTCTCCTTATGAAAACCCTTTTTGATTATGTCGAAAATATTTGGTGTTTCTAAGACGATGTTAGTCACACTAAAAATTCTCACATTTTGAAACCGTTTTGGTTTTGGTGGTGGCAAGTTCTCAAAACGTTTATCGACGAAGAAAACCTCCCCATCGGGGTCTACATATTCATCATCCGAAAGATCTTCCGTAGAAACCGGCAACTTATCAACACTTTTCAAGAATGAATGTTCGAGATGAGACGAAGGATTTTTCGATTCAAGTATTGATGGTTTCTTCTTTGTAGGTTTTGCACTCATAACCTCCACCGGCGGAGGGAATGGTAAATTGTTTTTGGAGACATTCCCTAAAACTCTTGGTGAAAATTCTTTGCAAATGACATTGGTCGAGTCACCATGGTTTAAAGTTGCAATAGAATATACATGAGAAAGATTGGAGTTTTGTGTTGCATTGATGACAAGTTCTTCTTCATTGAAACGAAGGGTGATTTTTCGAGCATGTACATCGATAAGTGCTCTTGATGTATCCAAAAATGAACGACCCAAAATGAGAGGAACTTTTCGATCGATAGGAATGTCTACAACGATAAAGTCAACGGGATAGTAAAACTTTCCGACTTTAACGAAAACGTCCTCGGCTACTCCACATGCCATGATCGTAGAATGATCGGCCATCTCGATGGACATGTTCGAAGGAGTAAGAGCCGGAAGAGAAAGCGATTTGAAAATCTCGAGAGGCATTAAATTAATACTAGCACCAAGATCGGCCAAGGCGTAGCTTTCCTCCATATCTTGTATAGCACACGGAATCAAAAATTTACCGGGATCACCGACTTTTTGTGGTATGCGGCTTAGAAAAACCGATGAACAACTAGACGTTTGTTGTAACTTTTCTTTGTTGTTTAGCATACTTTTGAAGTTTGCGGCGAATCGAGGCATCATGATTAGAGCGTCGGCAAAACTTATGTTAAAATGCAAATCACGAAACATTTTCATAAATAGCTCAAATTGATAATTGTTCCGTTCTTGTGCTTTCTCTTTGTTACGTCTCGAAGGGTACGGTAAAGGTGGTGTGGGTTGGTCATTAGGCAACGGCCTTGGAAACTCGGGTTCCACAATTGGTATAGGTTCAACCGTAGGTGTGGTTTGAGCGGTACTTCGTGGGATTGTAATGTGCTCCTTTTCGACCATCACCTCGGGTTCTTTCTCGATTTCCTTCTCCGTAGAAGTACTTGGACGAGAGATTGGTTCCTTGAAAGTTTTACCACTTCGTGTAGCAAAAACCTTCAATTCTCCCCTCGGGTTGTTAATGGTATCACTAGGAAGACCACCCGAAGAAGAGGGCTTACACATGATAGCTTCGAACATCTTAGCCATTCGGTCCTCAAATTTTGATTGCCTAGCATCCGCTTTTAATAACTCTTGCTTAATCTCATGTTGTCCTAATTCCATCTTTTGTTGGTTTTGTTGAAGACGTTGGACATTTCCTTCCATTTTTTTTGCATGAGTTTTAAGTTCATTAGCAAGTTCATTTTTAAGCTCGTTTTTCAACTCAGACCTTAAGCTAATCATCTCACGTTGCATATTATCGAATTTAGCATCATTTGCTTTTGCATAATCCAAAAATTCTCCTTGCAAATTTTTCGTGTGAGCATTTTGAAAACCTTGTGTAGTGTTTTGAAAATCACGGTTTTGGTTTTGATTAGAGATTTGTCCATTCCCACTTTGATAATTCCCTTTGTTGTAATTGCGTGTGTTGCCTTGGTAATTACCTTGGTTGTTGTTTCGATAACTGTTAACATTTTGGTTTGGTGGAGCTTGATTTGGACGAGAACCTTGGCCGTTTTGGTTATAAGTTCCCGTTGCTACATAAGCACTCGAAGTGTTACCATCCGCGGTAATGCACTCGGAAAGATCATGAGCTCCCCCACAAGATAAACAACTTTTAGCAACCGCTTTAACCGAAGCGGAATTGGAAGCTTCTTGAGCCTTCCAATGGGACATTAGATTAGCAAATCTATCAAAAAACCGATTTTCCTCATTAGCTTCATCATGTAAGGCGTTAATGCTACGAGACGATTGTGACGAAGATGACGAACCCATATTGGCAACACTCGATGTGTTACGAGGGCTATAAACCTTAGATCGATTTTCAATGATTTGTAAAGCCTCATTTGTCGTCTTGCACAAAAAATTACCACCCGCGGCGGCATTCAAATAATCTCGTTCATGATCATTAAGCCCATTATAAAAGGTATCAATTTGATGCAATTCCGAAAAATCATGGTGAGGACATTCATGTAACATCTCTTTAAATCGTTCCCATGCCATTGAAAAACTTTCATTGTTACGTTGCACAAATCGTGAAATCTCATTTTTTAAGTGTGTTGTTTTAGATGGTGGAAAAAACTTGTTCACAAACTTAGAAACGAGATCGGCCCATGTCAAAATCGAATTTGGCGGTTCTTTCTCGAGCCAAATTTTTGCGGGTCCATCCAACGAATATGGAAACAACATCATCTTAATGGCGTCATGTGGAACATCCTTGAATTTGCTAGTGGCGGTGAGACGGTTGAAATTCCTAATGTGGTAATGCGGGTTGTCTTTCTCGTGACCTCTAAACTTATTTGCTTGCAACATAGACATTAAACCCGTCTTAATCTCGAAATTCTCCGCAAGGATAGCGGGAATAACAATAGCCTCTCCAAAACCCTCGGTGGGTGCTTGTAGCAACTCCATCATAGTACGATTAGCCATGACGACTTCTTGTTCTACAATAGGTTCAACAATTGGAGGTTCTTCAACAATCAACGATCCTTGATTTGCTTGCTTTTGAAGACGTTTACGAGCTCGTTTTGCTTGATTACGAGTGATCATAAACTTCACGAAGAATGGGAGGTGAGCAAAGAAGATTCTTTTTGGTTGTTTTGTGGATTTTCAATTTTTTTGTGTTTTTGATGATATTTAATTTTTTTGGATTTTGGTGTATCTTCGTAGACAACAATCTACAAAATCTCTCCTCGAATCAAACTCTTGATTAAAGAAGCCTCAAAGGAATGAAAACGATCACGTGGAGTGAACGCCTTCGAATGACTTTAGAACTTTGGTGAAAACCAAATTGTTCACGAGGGTTTAATCATAAAGAAAACCAAGCAAATATAGTATACGTAATAATACTTTGGGCGGCAAAACCCTCGATTAGCCTTCAATCTTAAAATACTCACAAGCAAGCGGGGAAACGAGGCGGCGCGAAGCACTTAAGAGCCTTTTTCCTTAGGGTATATTTTATAATACCCGCCTTATACCCACCTTATAGTTTGTATTTTTCAAAATCGAGCTTCACGAAAGTATTTATCTATTTTTGCCTTTTCTTTTTGTTTGAGATTCGAATACAATAATTAGGAGATCAAATCCCAATTAAGGTTGTGTTTTCACACTTTTGGAGATATTGTATTTTGATTGTGATACTTAATACAATATAGTAATAATATTTCTACAAGAAAAACCAAGAAAACCGATAATACGTGTTAAGGGAGTTCCACTTAACAGAAATACTATTTATGGATAATATCAAAAACAAAAGCTTCCAAATTAAAGCACAACACACCTCCCCGGCAGCGGCGCCAAAAATGATTGTAGTCCTTTTACTACTCTTTAGGAAAAGAGCGTAAATAGCGGAAAGTATTAAGTACGACGGTTTAGGAAAACCGTGCACAAATGACCCAATCACTTAAAAGAGAAGAGAAAGTTCGTTTCCCAAGGAGGTTTATGTGTGTGAATTAACTTGAAGTTATTTGAGATTAATATTGATAAGAATGGGGATGAGAAGATGAAAGACGGTTACGTTAAAATTAAACTACGACGTAAAAGACGTAAAGTCGTGAAAAACTACCCAAATAAAAATTTTTTATACTAAGACCAAAAACAAAATCAATAATTAAAAAGGCTAAAAAGAAGTCAATAATAATATAAATAAAGACAAAAATTCAACAAAGATATTTTAAAACCTTTTATTAATTAAATATTTAATTTTAAATGCTAATTAAAGCCCTAAAATTAAATTTAACTAATTCAAATGTCTAAAATATGATTTTATTGAATAATCACTTAACTTATATTATTAGAAGACTAAAAAGTAATTTTCTAAAAATTAAAAGCTATTAAAACTATTTTTAAAACTCTAAAAATGATCTAAAATGATTAAAAACTAATTAAACTTAAAATAATTATAAAAATAAATCTAAAAGCTATAAAAATATTCTAAAAATGGAAATAGTCCTAATTAATGACAAAGATCCTAAGAAAAATGAAAAAGAAAGAAAAATAAAATTTTGAAAATTTAATAATAAAATAATATTAAAATAATAATAAAAATAAAAAGTTTCTAAAATTAATTCTAAAAAATTTATAAAAATCCTAAATAATATAACTAAGAGAAAAACACAAATTAGAGCTCCTAAACCTTTTTTAATAATTTTATAAAAATCTTTAAAGTTTATAAAAAACCTTAAAATAATATAAAATTAAAAATTAAAGTTTTTAAAACCAAAACTAAATGTAAACCTCAAGTTATATATTAAAAAGCTAAAAACTATTTTTCCTACAAATTAAAAATCTTTTTTCTATTTTTTATTGCTTTTATAAAAAACGGGTATAAAATAAATCCTAGAAAATAATTAAATAAACGGAAAAATATGAAACTTGGCTAGAAAAATCACAATTCCTAATAAGATTCTAGGAAAAATCAAAATAAGCAAGATTGCTTAACAAATAAGCTAGAAAAATGGGAAAAAGGCTACGGCTTTATTTGGTAACAAAAATGAGAAAAGGTTTAAATATCCTACGTGTTAGGAGGCTAACAGAAAAAGCCTCATAGATCAATGGTAAGCCCTTTCACTCCTGCTCGACAGGTCGGGGGTTCGAGTCCATGCTATGATGGTTTTTGCTATTTTTTTCTTTTTTTATTTTTTCTTTTTCAATCCAACTTGTGACCTTAATAAGCTTATAATCCAACTCCAATTTCCTTTTTAAACACAAGATTAACCCAATTCAAGGATCAAAACGTATGCAAACCTTTCAAGTTTCTGATGAACAATTGCTTGTGCATACTTGTGCACTTTTTGATGCCAAGAGGACTTGGTTGTGGCTTACTTGATGATGCTTATTGGAACAAAAGGGCACCCTTGTGCTTATTTAAGCACAAGGAGTCAAGACAATCAAGGAATAAGCACTTAGCAATCAAAATCTCACAAAACAAATGCACACAATAGCCTTTTAGAGTTGCTGATGAAAGTGTGCAGGTCTGGGACTGTTTAAGCTTATTACATGCACTCTAGCCAACTTCAAATGCCCAAATTTGGCACACACAATCTCAAATTGATGCACAAACTACTAGCAAACCTACAACACCCTAAATCTTAACAGCCTACAAGATCTAAGAACCAAGAATCATGAAAAACTGGCAGTTTAAGGTTATGCAGATTCTAAGACTAACTTTTCCTTTAAAACTCACCAAACTTGCTTAAATCTTGATCCAAGTTAAACTATAACCAGTAAGCAAACTATCTTAATCCTTTTCCAAAGCTTCTAACACCTTTTATTAACCAAATCAAAAACTTTGTCCTACTAAAACCTATTTCCAAACACCCTTTAAGATTTTGAAAACCAACTTTTAACAAACAAAAACCTTTAAAAACTTAAATAATCTGAATCAAATAGCATCACACAAGTATACAAACTCAAATGAACTCAAATGAAACAGCTTTAACACACTTTATCACAAAATCATACAAGATCACTCAAAAGCACTTTTTCTGAGATTTTTCAAGAGTAAATAGAAAATACCTTAGGGCTTTACATCCAAAGCCCTAGTGGTAGCATAACCACCTCCTTATGCACCCGGGTGCATGCAGATCCTTGGATCAACAAACAATCAACACCTGCTTAAATCAAAACAAAAGAAGAACACAAAAAAAAACAAGTAATAATATATATTTCTGATTTTTCCTTCTTTCTTAAACCTTTCCAAAAAACTTTTAAACCTTCTTAACACGTTTTAATACCCTCTAAATCACCAATAACATGAACTAAAAACACCAAATCCTTAAACAGATTCTTACCAAAAATTCTCAGATTTTCAGAAACCTTAACTAAATTTTGAAACACAAAATCAGTTAACCAAATGACAAATGGAACTCAGAATCAAGCTTCACACAATACACAACTTTTAAAAACAATAAAAAGGCATTACACTTGATTAAATCAAAAACCAAACTTTTATTTTTTTAAAAAGGAATTACAAGGAGAAAAGCTTGAAACTGGAACAAGGGGTCATCACAGGTTGATGCCTCCTTTTATACTAGTCTAATGAACATACTAGAAGCTTAAAATCAAAACCCTAATCAGTAGAAAATCCCAAATTTGCCCTTGACGGTTTTGAGGTATGAGTTGTCCAAATTTGATCTCCTTCGTTCATTTTGGCGTTGTGAGTAAGCAATGAACCTCAGTGGTTGATTTGGGACACGTCACATGCCTTGGAGGACAAGGTGTGATGTGATTGGTTGAGAGGGGAATTGGGGGTGGGGTCTACAGTGAGTGGGTTGTGGGTTTTAGGAGTGGGATAGCTTTTAGTTGGTGTGAGTTAAGCGTGTGAAAGGTGAATTGATTTTTAACCCAGTTTAAGTGGAGGTAATTTCTGGGCTGTAAAAAGATGAACAGTAAGTTGTTTCAATCCGAAATTGGGGGAAGTAAACATGTTAGGCGCGTTTTTGGTTTTTGAATGTTTCACTTGGCACTTTCAGTCCTTATGTTTTGAAGTTTTTGGCAAACAAAGTTTTATGCCCTAAAACGTGACTTCCTTTGTTAATATCTTTCATCACTTGACACTTTTGGCACAATCTTTTGGAAAAAGGTTTCAAAGGACCATTTTTGCCATTTTGAGTAATTTCAAGGGCTGATCTTGGACAATGTTGATCTTCAAAGTTCTTCAATGTCTCTTATTCTTCATGAGGGACTATATTTGACAATTTGATTTTGTTGAGGGACTAATCTTGCCATTTCTTCAAAGTTGAAGGACCTTTTTGCAATTTTGACAAACTTAAGGGACCAAACTTGTAATTATCAATATACAAGGGTTTTAAGTGTCATTTCTTCATTCTTGGAGGATCAATCTTGTTTGTCTTCAAGTCTTCAAGGGTATTTGTTGAATATTCCATGATTAGGGCCCGGTTCATTGTACGGCTTCGTTTCTCGTGTTCGTTTTTCCTTGTATCTTGTGATCTTTTGTCTTTTTCACGATATCCATACCTAAAATACACAAGTAAACAAACACAAGCATATATATGGTATTTTATGACATTTTAATGCATTTAAAGCCCGAAAAGAACGATGAGATCATGTATAAATGCCATCTCATCACTGACCAAATCTGCTAATATCATTCCCGTTAATGATAAATGCAAAAGAGTTATGTAAACATAGTGTGCCTGTATCGAACATCTTTATCAAGATCCTCGCTTCGCATCGAATTTCTAGAGATTTTCTCAGAAATCATTGAGAACGAACCTTGATGAGAGTACTATGTACCACCCCAATCGAAGGGACGAGGTAAAGTAACGATACAAAGTAATTTAAGTGCTGTTTTATGTTTGAATGATTGACCTTTGGTAATAAGCTGTAAAATCGTTTTCCTTTGGAAGGATTATCATTGATAATTATCGTTTTAGGATCGAGATCGAATCTGTTAGGATCTAAATATTAGAGCATTTGTAAGTCAGAGTTGGGATGAAGACACCCGACATACACCCATTGTGAGTTGGACATGTCTTTTAGGTTTTAAGGTTTCCTATGATGGCGAACCTATCCTTGCAAAATATCCAACCCGCGAGATCTGAAATGATTGTTGAAATTAGGATCTGATTATTGACTGCCGGTAGTGGGCAAGAGGTTATGTGAATATGAAATGTAGAGCTTGAAGTGCCAGATGGGTAGCGAAGTTTTGCCAAAATTTTTAACCTTGGAAGAATGAACTAATGATCTGACAAATCATGGGATATAAGTCCCCTTTGTATGGGACCATTGAGATGATGTAAAAGATTTGGTTTGAAAGGCATATAAGCTGGATCTACCCTAGGACTTCAGGACTGCGTGAATTATGTTTCGTAAATCGAACTTGATAAAATGTCTATCAAGTGAGAATCTGATCGTTCCTTAGTAAAGTTTAGATCGGCGAAAAGTTGCATTCATCAAAAACCCGTGAACATCATGGATAGAGAAAGTAATTCAACATTAAGCCTGATCTTATTCCTGTAGTTATGTCTGATGAAACTCGCGTATTGTAATGAATTACACTTGTGAGAAAAGACCAAATGTGGAGGAAATACCCACATGGCTTTAACTCTATAAGAAGCGAGTAGTAAGATGATCTTTGAGGACAAAGATCCTGTTTAGGGGTAAATGCTGTGACAATCCGTCAATTTACGATTGATATTTTATTCTCAATATTTATTTGAAAATATTATTTTATGAACTCACTTATTTTGGGAAGAAATTTGGATTTACGTCTTGGAGTAGCATCGACTACGTCTAAACCGGAGGATTCAACGTTACGTGCTTACGTTTACATACACCGTCTTTGGTGACAGTCCGACATTTCAGAAAATAAATTTATCCGTGAATATTATTTTGGAGTTTTAAACTTGTGTTGGTTCATAAACTCACAAATTTACGAGAAGAGATTGGGACTTACGATTTTAATTTAACGTCCTTTACGACTAAAACGGAAACCTTAGGATTACGTATTTACGTTTTCGAACTCCGTTTTTGATGAAACAATTTTTATTAGATTCGTTTTGTGTCGTTTATTCATAATTTATAAAAACGTTTTTCATAAAACGACCCGAGGGCACGCAAATCGAGGAAACTAGAATCGAGGAGTAGCCGTAAATAAATGGGGATGAGACAAGTGGGACACTTGCCCCACCCCTACTCAAACCGGCCTAACTAGCTACAACACAACACCTCAACACTTGATGTGTCAAAGTATTAACTTAATACTTACACATGTGAGCTAAATCTTACATTGTAAGCCACCAACATTAAAACTACTTCCACAAAACCATTTGTTCATTTACAACATGCAAAACAACTCAAGTTTCTCTCTTCCTCCTCCATTTGTGCCGTCCCATTTCTCCCCTTAAACACCACTTTTGATCAAAATCAACCATGAAATCCTATGTTATTCTTGCACATGTTGAAGCCCTTTTGAAACCCTATTGATTGGTGGTGATTATAACATCCAAGGAGGAGTTTCCATAGAGTCTTGGGGCTGATTTTCCACAAGGTGTTCATGAAGAATGGTGGTCTTGAAGAAGGTCTTGGTTATTCACAAGTTTCTTCATCAAAATCCATGTCCAAATCATAATCTACATCAACTTGGTGGTATAAACATTGTCCTCCTCATCCTCTTGTTATTTTTGATTATGTAATCTTGTATTTATTTTACTTATGTATATGTATATGATGATGAATGATGATTAAAAATATTGTGTGGGGATTTGGTGTTGATAAACATGCTTAAAAAGATGGACAAACTACATGTAAAATGGGTAAATCTTGTTTAAATCGTAGGCTGTATAAAAACAGTTACTAACCACATGTTAGACTGATAAAATGATGAAGTAGAATCAATTTACAGTAAGCTATGGGTCTTGTACACATGTGAGAATTGGCCATGCAATGAAATCATTGTAATGAGTGAGATATTATCAAAACAAGTTTAGAGTACCAATCTGAGTTCACTGTTTTGGACGATTTTTAGAAAATACTTAGAGGCTGATTCAACAGTAGCTATAGAAGAGTTAAATGGAGCACATATCATGTAGTTTATGTGATAAACATTTGAGCTTCTATCTCCATATAGAACTCTAGATATGGCAGTTTTAGTGAATATGAAAATAAAAATCAGATTTTGAGAATTAATGTTTATTATTATTATATAAGCACTCAAAATTATATTGTATAAAATGTAAAATAAAAACCCACTAACTTATGGATTTTATTTATATAAATATGTAAAAGGTTAAATAAGTGTATAAATTATAAAAATGGTAGTGGAATAACACTTATAAGTAATAAAAACTATAAACTTGATTTTTACGACTTTTTCGGCTATTACCGTAAAATTAACGTTTTTGTTAAATAAAACTTAGACGGTTGGACCCGTCTAATGTAAACTTTTATAAACTCATATACTGATATATAGACATGTATAACAAGTAAAAACCGATAAAAACCCGAACTATAGGACATACGGACATTAACGAGCTAAGTAAACATATTGGACTAATAATTGGACTAAATAAGTTAAACACTTATAAAAAGAACTTATTGGGCTTAACCCATTTGGGCCCAACTTGTAAAGTGTAAATACTGATAATATAAGTATAAAATGGATAAAAACAAGTTAAAGAACTTATAATAAGTTTATTGAACCTAAAACACGTAAATAGGTAAAACTAGTAAACTAGTATAAAAGTTATCGACACATAACACTAAAATGAGTAAACGAGAATATGTATACCCACTTGATCATCATATATATAATCATCATATGTATACATAATTGTTATTTTTATAAAGTCATTGGACATGAGTGTAAGACGAGTATTATTTGTCTAGGTTTCCGTGATTGAAGCACGTGCCGTACGTCCGAATTACCGATAACCCGCCTTCCCACATCAACGTGAGTTCATAGCCTCGCACTCTTTTAAATATTTTTATGAAATGTTTTATAAACCCGCGAGGGAGATAACATGTTATTTTTTACAAAATAGGACACCATTTGTTCCGATTGTTTGTTTATTGATTTGGACCCGAATGATTGTATGACCCGATGAATGATTAAAGGACCCGATAGATGAAATAAAATGGATTATTAAAGTTAGGTTATGTCACTAAAAGTCCCATTAGCATGAATTGTGAACTACCGGGATTTGGTAGACGCTTGTGCATATAATAGTACTATTTGGGGACGATCACCCTAGTTCGCGCCTTGACGGTTGATCCCCGTCGTGCCACATTGATTGGTAAGCGAATTTATGTATGAGAAGATTTTCATAGCGTGACCTTTGTGACGACACGCTACTTTAGATGGGCAAATTGAGTATCGGGTTAGCTACCCGTTGTTTGGTTTAGTAAGGTAACAATGTCATGCGGCTTATAATAATCCAGTTAATGAAATACTGTTAGAAATACGTTTTTACGTATATTAGAAGTATCGGTCACTCCACAATATTATTAATGTTGTAATAGCTCGTAGTTAATAGTTACTTATTTAGTTAAGTAAGAACCGGTCCATGGGCTTGTCATGGGCCGGCCCAAGTCCATTAGTGGCTTGGAAGTATAAATACCCCTTTCCTCCTTGGAAAGGGGTTGGTTGTTGTTCACTTTCTAGTTTCCACTTAATAAAATATCACATAGTTCTCTCTCACTTTCTCTCTCTAGTTTCTCTCTCTAGAAAACGTCAACCCACTTCATAGATTCATAGGTTATCAAGATTCTACATTTGGTATCAAGAGCTATGGGGTGATTTAAGGTAATGATTTGTGTGGTTTTTTAGTTTTTGATTGTATTAGTGTTCTTTAAGAAAATCCATCTTGATTCTTGGAGTTTTTTGGTGTTTTTGTGATTGGGATTAGTAGATAAGTATTGGTTTTTACTTATTATTGTTGAAATCACAAAACTTTTTGGGTAACTTGATAAAAAATCTGGGTTTTATCATCTTTTTGTGATCGACTGTTACTTCGAACAAACCTTCTGTTTACCCAGCAAAAGTTCCGAACCAAAAAGTTCCGGATCAAAAAGTTCCGGATCAACCAAAGTTCCGGATCAAAAAGTTCCGAACGAAAAGTTCCGGATCAAGGAAAGTTCCGGATCAAGGAAGTTCCGAACCAAAAGTTCCGGATCAAGGAAAGTTCCGGATCAAGGAAGTTCCGAACCAAAGTTCCGGATCAAGGAAAGTTCCGGATCAAGGAAGTTCCGAACCAAAATTTCCGGATCAAGGAAAGTTCCGGATCAAGGAAAAAGTTCCGGATCAAGGAAAGTTCCGGATCAAGGAGAAAGTTCCGGATCAAGGAAAGTTCCGGATCAAGGGAAAGTTACGGATCAAGGGAAAAGTTCCGGATCAAGGGAAAGTTCCGGATCAAGACTTCCGAACCAAAAGTTCCGAATCAAGGTATTCCAAGCCAAATCTTCCGAATCAACACTTCCGAATCAACAAAAAGTTCCGAATCAAGGGATATTTTACTTGTTTTTTCGACGATTTTTTAGAGGATTTAATCTTGGTTTCTTACAACAAAAACTCAACACAATTCACAAGCTTTACTTCACTGCTCGATCAACCGATAATCTTTGTCTCTTTAAAGTTAACAAAATGAATCCGAATTCAGTAATGCCTCAGATGACATCCTTTACGGATATTTCCGTCATTACGGGAACGGATAATCGCTCTCCAATGCTCATCAAAGAAGTTTTTAAAGCATGGCAAGGCCGGATGATGTCTTACCTTAAGGGAAAACCGGTTTATGGGAGGCTTATGGTTAAGTCAATTTTAAATGGTCCACTTGACTATGGTACCATCGTGGTTAACAATGTGACTCGACCAAGGGAGTTTGAAGAACTTACACCAGCTCAACAACTTGTTGCTGATGCAGACGAAAAGGCTCTTCAAACCATTCTCCAAGCTCTTCCACATGACATCTATCGAATGGTAAGTCAGTATACGGTGGCAAAGGATTTATGGGAACGTCTAAAGGTGTTACTACAAGGTACGTCTCTCACCAAACAGGAAAGGGAATGTCAGTTGTATGATCTGTTTGATAGATTCACGTACAGCCCAGGGGAAACGCTTCACGATTATTACTTCAGATTCACCGCTGTCATGAATGATTTGAATGTATACAATCTCGTGATTGCTCCATTCCAGGTTAACACCAAATTCTTGAATACTTTACCTCAAGCTGAATGGGGTGAGTATATTACCGATGTTAAGTTAACCAGGGATTTGCATAAGTGCAATTTGGATCAACTCTATGCTTTCCTTCAGTAGCATGAGAAACATGTGATCATGCACCGTTCGCCTCGAGGTATGTACCCTGATTCCTTAGCTTTGATGGCGAATCAACCAAGCTTGTCACACAACAACACTCCTTATATTTTGGGACATCAAGCCTATCATCCATCACCTTACATGACACCAACCTTTCCCCAATACTCGATTCTACCGCAACCACCCACCTCACATCAGCAACAATATCGGTTTAGTGCACCTTCATCACAATATGCTTCACAACCTCATCCAGCAAGCATTGCACCTTATGCTCAGCCTTCATATTCTTCTTATCAAGAGAATGCAGCATATCCACCAAGCTACTCTGATCACATGAGTATTCCTTCTAGTGATTATGCAGCTCAACAAGACCAAGCAATGTATTGTGATGATGAGGAAGTCCCCATTCCTGTGTTCAAACAAGGAACTGACCCAGTTGAAGTGTTAACCACTATGTTTGCTTATCTCACAAGGACATTAAGCAAACGAGGATTTAGAGGATCAGCTCCTACCAACAATCAGTTGAGGAATTCATCCAATTCTCGCCAACAAGCTACTATTGAGAATGGCAGGGCAATGGTTCAACCTATTCAACCTTATCAGGGGAGACCTACTACATCAACCACTAATGCTCGCACGGTCAATCCTGCTCCAATGGTCAACAATCCTCCACGGGCTAATTCCACAGGCAAGTTGAGAATGATTACATGCTACAACTGCAAGGAAGAAGGACACATGTCCAGGGATTGCAAGAAACCCAAGAGGAGAAGGGATGGTCAATGGTTTGCAGAGAAGATCTATCTGGTGAATGCTCAGGCACAAGGAAGGGAACTTGATGAAGAGGAGCTTGCATTTCTTGCTGATCCAGGGATTGCTGAACAAGACGCTGTCACTACACAGAATGCAGCATACCAAGCCGATGAGCTTGATGCGTATGATTCAGACTGTGATGAATTTCAATCTGTAAAGGCTGCTCTTATGGCAACTATCTCCAGCCTAGGGCCAGAAAAGAGATCTGAGGTACTTATTAATACCACCGATAATACCACTGATGCTAGTATTCAACCACATCAAGTTGTGCAAGAGAGTGCTGATTCGAATGAGTCTTCGGTGGTGAGTCTTTCAAATGAGGAGACAATCAATGATAGTAATATCAATGTGAGTCCCCAGACTTTGAGTGAATCACAACCGGGAGCCATTTCGCATACGCCTACTCCTGCTCAACAAGATTTGGTCATGGTTCCTGCTACATTACTTAGCCAAATGAATGCTGCACTCTTAGAAACCCTAGCTAAGAATAAGAATTTGTCTGATGAGCTTGCCTTAAGCAATGAGAAAGTTCAAACCTTGGAATTAGTTCCTTCGTCTAGTGTTCTAACAAATCCCGAATATGATCACTTTCGAAACAAACAAATGGGTCATTTGCAAGAAATTGAAAACTTAAGAGCAAATCTTTCTAATGAACTTAAAGAAAAGGAGTTAGTGGTCACTAATTTTCAAAAACTTCAAACGGATTTTGATTTACTCGAGTCTAAGAAGAATGAAATGGAGATTAATGCTGCTAATAAGATTAGAAGTCTAGATTACTTGCTTTTAAGACAATACGCTGCTTCTCAACTAGTGCACTTATTTGATGCTTCGTTTAGAGAATTTAACTTATCACGTCAAAAAGGCCTTCCCCCTAACCCAAGGTATGCAAAACAAGCTTTAAGACATAGTCCAAGACTTTATAATGCAACCCAATTAGGATTGGTCTTAGACCCGATTGTTATTTTCGATGATCGAACAAGTAAGGATCTAGTTGATGAGGATCGGTCATACAATTCTGCAAAATATCCCGAGTGTGATTATTTTAAAATGAATAAGGAGCTTGCAAAAACGGATTTTAGAATTCGCTTCCATATGGACAAAGATCTCATCACAGCACCAACCTACATGTTAGATGAAGAAAACCCTAGTACATTTCCTACACTTGTCAATATGGAAGGTCCTAAGGAAATTCCAAAGGATCTTCCACCTGTTAGCACTGTATGGTTAAACTTGCAAGAGGTTAATCAATACTTTACTAATTTTGACAAGGTCATTTTGGAATGTACGACTTCAAATGGCCTAAACGCCGGAGAATGGGCTTTCGAACACATGAACGAGGTGTTTAAAAATGAGATCAATCCGTTTGTCGAAAGTCTAAAAGGAAGTTTTGCATCTCTTAAGGAAAATCTTGAGTTTGAAATTGGAGAAGTTCAAAAAGTGTTTTATGAAATGGACACCGCTTACGAACTACAACTAATTGAAAAAGAAAAGATTTTATCCGAATATGACCGATTCTTGTCCGAAGTAATCTCGTATGATGTGCTTACTACTGTAAATGTTAATTATTCGAATGAGCTTACATCCGCTATGATTAACTGTGATGCTGTGAATATATGTGATGATGTGTGTGATCTCTCTGTAAATGTTGCTGATACTGTAAATGAGGTAGATAATCATTCTTGTCACGAATCTAACGCTGAGTTTTTAAAGCTACAAGATTCTTACAATTTACTTTCAAAACACTTTAATCAACTAGAACAACATTGTATATCTTTACAATTAAAACAACAAACTCAAAATGAGGATCTTTTGATAACAAATGGTTGTGAAAACGGTGTTGAGACGAGTGACAAGATGATTGCAATAGTTAAGGCATTAGAGGAAGAGATTATGAGATTGAAGAGAGATGTGTCATCAAATGAAACACTAAAATTGGAACTAGAGGCTGCAGAGTCTAAAAACCAGGACTTAGAAATTAGACTTTCGTCTATTCTAGGGGAGATGGATCGTGCAAGACAGGGAATGTCCAAACTTTATGGTTCACTAGAAGAACGCTTCGCTTTTAATGCGGCACAGCAACAATTTTATGTTGAACAATTGAACCAAAAATGTGAGGAAATCTCTGACTTAAACATCCTGCTCATTGACAAAAATATGGTTTTGGCCGAGTTAAAGGAGACACTTCTTCTCACCCGACAAGAAGTTGTTGATAACTTAGCTACCGACTCTGCACCGTCCACTAGTGCTCCAACAACCAAGTCAGTAGTGCTCTATAAGAACCCGCTCCATAAGAAAAACCCGGTTACCTACGATGATTATATGAGGAATGCCATTAAGCATGTAGATCTTGTTAGGGATATTTTAGACGATCTTTATGCCTTAGATCCCTCCAGTAGCTACTATTATTCGGCTCATGAATATATTAAGCGAGTTCAATATTGCTTAGCATATTTGCAATACATAGGTAAACCAGGTTCTGCACTACTTACTAATAAACCCATTGCTGTAACTCCATTCAATAAGACCCCAAGAGCAAAACCGTCATTGGCACTATCAAGTAAGGCACCTTTAAAATCTGTTGCTAATATTCTCACTTTGCCTTCTACAGGAGTAAAATAGTCTACTAAGGCTAAAGGATCGCCACTCAAGAAAGATAAGATCAAGCCCTCCACTAGTAGTACCAACAAGAAGAAAGTAGAAGCTCACCATAGGAATGCTAGTTCAGTTTTAAATAAAAAGAATCATGTTAAGACTAAAAGCTCTGCGCCTGTGCAGAAGCCTAAACCATTCGTGAATTCTAATTTGAATTGTTGGAATTGTAATGAATGTATGTTTTCCCAACGTCATGATTTGTGTCTTATTGATCATGTGAATGAAATGAATGCCATTAGGAATAATCTTGAATGGAAGCCAACTGGTAGAACTCGTGCCAAAGTTGGCTGGCAATGGCGTCCCACTGGTAGGACCTTTACATTAGATGGAACAATGTACCCTTTAACTAGGAATGCATCCATTGAGGTTAGGTCTGAGCGTCCTTTAGTTAGGAAACATCGCCCTTTAATTAGGTCAGCCCCCACTATAGTGCCTATCAGTGAAGAAATACCACAAGATTTAAGCCAACTAGAATCTACACCACCAACTAGGAAGAAGAAGGCTAGGAAATCTAAGAAACCTAGAGTTAGCAAATCTAAGATTATTAAATCTGTACCTGCTAATAACAAGGAACACTCAGATTCCGATACCTCTACATTGTCTTCGTGTGGTGATATTTTCAGGTGGTCCAAATTATCCTCTGGTATTTGGACTCCGGTTGTTCAAAACATATGACCGGAGATCGCTCGATGCTCCGAAATTTCGTCAGCAAGTTTCTTGGTACGGTGAAATTCGGTAATGATCATATTGCAAAGATAATGGGGTATGGTGAATATCAGATTGGAAACGTTACGATTTCAAGGGTATACTATGTAGAAGGTCTTGGTCATAACTTATTTTCAGTAGGACAGTTTTGTGATTCCAACCTAGAGGTTGCTTTTCGACAACACACTTGTTTCATCCGCAACTTGGAAGGAAAAGACTTGTTGAAGGGATCTCGTGGTGCAAGACATGATGGCCGCCTCTCCAGTATGTCTTCTCTCTAAAGCATCTAAGACCAAGTCATGGTTATGGTATCGCAGATTATCTCATCTTAACTTTGATGCTATCAATCATCTGGCTAAAAACGAATTAGTTCGTGGTCTTCCAAAGCTCAAGTTTCACAAGGACCATTTATCTTCCGCGTGTTCAAGGGGGAAAATTACCAAGAAATCATACAAGCCCAAAGCTGAAGACACCAATCAAGAAAAACTTCATCTTTTGCATATGGATCTTTGTGGGCCAATGAGAACTGAAAGTGTGAGCGGTAAGAAATTCATTCTTGTCATTGTGGATGATTTCTCCAGGTTTACATGGGTTAGATTTCTACGTACAAAGGATGAAGCGCCGAAGGCTATCATCACTTTTCTGAAATTCATTCAGGTACGTTTGAATACTACTATTCGCCGTATTCGTACAGACAATGGAACAGAGTTCGTCAACCAGACTCTTCGTGATTACTATGAAGGAGTTGGTATCTCACATGAAACATCCGCTGCACGCACTCCACAACAAAACGGTGTCGTTGAAAGACGGAATCGTACACTTATGGAAGCTGCTAGGACTATGCTTATTTATGCGAACGCTCCATTGTTCTTGTGGGCAGAAGCTATATCTACTGCATGTTTCACCCAAAACCGTTCTATCATTCGGAATCGCCATGGAAAAACACCTTACGAGCTTCTACATGATCGTAAACCCGATGTTTCATTCTTTCATGTGTTTGGTGCTCTTTGTTATCCAAACATTAATAGTGAGAACTTGGGCAAGCTTCAACCAAAAGCCGATATAGGTATTTTCATTGGTTACTCACCGTCCAAGAAAGCATACCGAATTTACAACCATTGTCTTGGTAAGATTGTAGAAACTATGGACGCAGATTTCGATGAGCTGACAGCGATGGCTTCTGAGCAACGCAGCTCTGAACCCGCGCTTCATGAGATGGGAACCGGTGCTATTAGTTCCGGATTAGTTCCCAATAATCCTACTTCTACATCATTTTTACCACCAACAAGGCCCGAGTGGGATAAACTGTTTCAACCTTTGTTTGATGAATTCTTTGATCCCCCAAATGATGAAGTTCCAGCACCTGTAGTGATAGCTCCAATCCCTGAAGTTGTTGCTCAAGCAAATGAAGCTTTATCTAATGCATCTTCCATTAACATTGAACCGGATGCACCTTTACCAAGTGATTCTCAAACTACACCTGAGTCGTCACCCCTACTTGTGCCTAATGATGTGGAAGAGGATTCTATTGATCACGATTTGGAATATGCTCACCTGCAAGAGCTTCCTTTCTTTGGTTTAGCGATACCTGAAAACCCTTCAGCCGCGTCTACCTCAGAAGAAGCTCCTTCTATTGTTCACTCCAGACCACCTAGGATTGAAAAACATAGAACCAAATGGACAAAAGATCACCCAATTAGGAATGTCATTGGTAATCTCGATCGACCAGTCTCTACACGCCATCAATTACAAGAGAGTACACTCTATTGCTACTTTGATGCATTTCTCTCCGAAGTTGAACCTAAGAATTGGCAACATGCTATAACTCAATCATCTTGGATTGAGGCCATGCAGGAGGAACTAAATGAACTCCAACAACTTGAAGTATGGGAATTAGTTCCTCTCCCTGACAAGGTTAACATCCTTACCTTGTTATGGGTTTATAAGGTTAAACTTGATGAGATGGGTGCGGTATTGAAGAATAAGGCTAGATTGGTTGCGAGAGGATATAAACAAGCCTTGGGTATAGACTTTGAAGAATCTTTTGCTCCTGTGGCAAGATTGGAGGCGATTAGACTATTCCTTGCGTATGCTGCTCATATGAACATGATCGTCTATCAAATGGATGTGAAGACGGCATTTTTGAACGGTGAACTAAGGGAAGAAGTCTATGTTAGTCAGCCGGATGGGTTCGTTAGTACGGAGTTTCCTAATCATGTGTACAAGCTTAAGAAGGCTCTCTATGGGTTGAAACAAGCTCCACGCGCGTGGTATGATCTCCTTTCAACATATCTCATTTCGGAAGGCTTCTCCAAGGGCAAAGTGGACCCTACTCTATTCACTCTCAAGGAGGACAACGACATGATTCTGGTAGAAATTTCTGTTGATGATATAATATTTGCTGCCACTAACATAGAATTGTCAAATCGCTTTGAGAAGATAATGTCCACACGCTTTCAGATGTCAATGATGGGAAAATTTTCATTTTTCTTAGGATTACAAATTTCTCAGAATCCCAGAGGCATCTTTATTAATCAATCCAAATATGCTCTAGAATCTCTTAAGAAATATAACTTTGAAAATTGTGACCCCGTGGACACTCCAATGGTGGAGAAATCCAAGTTAGATGAAGATAGGAATGGGACTATTGTCGATCCAAAACTTTACCGTGGGATGATCGGCACCCTTCTCTATCTGACTGCTAGCAGGCCTGATTTGCAATTTGCCGTATGCATGTGTGCCCGGTATCAGGCTCGGCCTACCGAAAAGCACCTACATGTTGTTAAAAGGATCTTTCGGTATCTAAAAGGAACACTTCATCATGGTCTATGGTATCCGAAAGATTCCTCTATTGCTTTGATATCATACGCAGATGCCGATCATGCTGGATGTCAAGACACGAGGCGTAGCACTTCTGGATCTGTGCAACTCCTTGGAGACAGATTGATCAGTTGGTCTTCAAAAAGGCAGAAAAACGCTGCAATTTCTAGCACGGAGGCTGAATACATCGCCATGTCCGGTTGTTGTGCTCAAGTCCTTTGGATGAGATCACAATTAATTGACTACGGTTTGGGTTTCAACAAAATTCCGATGTATTGTGACAACAAGAGCGCCATTGCCCTTTGCTGCAACTATGTTCAACACTCCCGGGCCAAGCACATAGACATTCGCTACCATTTTATTAAAGAGCAGGTGGAGAACGGAGTGATCGAGCTGTATTTTGTCACTACTGAGTATCAGCTGGCAGATATGTTCACCAAAGCCTTAGATCGAGGACGAATCGAGTTTTTGATCGACAAGCTTGGCATGAAATCATTTACTCCAGCGACTCTCAAAGAATTGGCAGAAGAATCAGCTGAATAGTGGTGGTAAACTATTCAGAGTATCCTTTGTTCGTGATCATGTATATTATAGTAAATATATAAACCACAAAAGAAAAATACAAAAATATAAAACCAACAAAAACCATAAAAAATATAAAACATAGAAAAACCATAAAAATTATAAAATCAAGAAAAACCAAAAATATTTTTCGTTTTTAAATCGGGCATGTCTTTTAGTACGGTAATATTTACGGCCTTAGAAATGTCGATTAATATTGACACGGTGCCATAATTAGAGTCCGTATAAAAGTTGTACATTTTTAAAACATGCCCATTATGGCTTGTAGTTATTTCAGACTGCAGCCCGGTTTTCATATTAAAGTCACGTATTTCCTTGGAAAACGTTGGCTCACAACGGGAATTAATTTTCTCGGGCATGATTTACAAGCCAAATCATGCAAAGGGATCAAGTTTACTTTACAACTTGGTCTAACACGAATTAATGTACGTCTCAGTGCATTAATTTGTTAAAATAAGAGAAATCTTATTGACACCACGAATCAATCTTTTTCAAGACATTAATTGGAAATGTTTTCATCAATATTTGACTCTTTAAACAATGACTACAGCTCTTTAAATAGAAAACGGGTCATCGTTTAAGGGGGAGAAAATATTAACTCATCTTCGTCATCAAAACGATTTTCAAAAGTGTTTGTGAAAAATTAATGGGTTATGAGTGGTCTTGCTTTAGAAAACGACTTGTGCTCGTTCAATGTGATAGGAATTGCTTTAGATCTTGGAGATATGCTAATAGGTTGAGATGCTTAAGTTGCGTGTAGGTTAAGTTGGCAAAATTTAACTATGGTTAGAGTAACTAGAAAAGAAAAGGAGTTAGCATCTAAAAAGGATAAGAGTGAAAAGTATAGGGGTCTTAAGTGACTATTTGAGAAAGTTGGGTAAAATTTGACCTAAGTCAAATGCAAACCCCCCGTCCCCTTATCTTTTCTTCATTCACTGATACTATTCATTTCTTTTCACTCTGCCGCCATTAACACACACTCTAAGCTTTTACAAACTCTTGTTTTCATCTCCCAATCCGGTTCATTCGATTTATAAGGTAATAAACATCATTCTTTGATTTAAAATTCGTCTAATTCATCACTATATCCTGCTAAAAGATTCGATTAATCAAATTAAATACAAGTTAGGGTTTGTGTTAAATTAAGGGTTAATTGATTAGGGGTTTTGATGGGTTTTGCTCGGAATACATTTAGAATGAGTTTAGTTGCTTTAGATTGCCTTTAAACTCACAAACGTGCCTAGATTAATCTTGAATAGGGTGTGTTTTGAAGTTCCGGATGAACATAGTTGAAAACTTCCGAATGAAGGAATGTTCCGAACGAACTTCCGAATGAAGGAAGTTCCGGATGAAGGACTTCCGAATGAAAGAAGTTCCGAATGAAGGACTTCCGAATGAAGTAAGTTCTGAATGAAGAACTTCCGAATGAAGGAAGTTCCGAATGAAGAACTTCCGAATGAAGGAAGTTCCGAATGAAGAACTTCCGAATGAAGAAGTTCCGAATGAAGAACTTCCGAATGAAGAAGTTCCGAATAAAGGACTTCCGAATGAAGAAGTTCCGAATGAAGGACTTCTGAATGAAGGAAGTTCCGAATGAAGGACTTCCGAATGAAAGAAGTTCCGAATGAAAGAACTTCCGAATGAAGAAGTTCCGAATGAAGGACTTCCGAATGAAGAAGTTCCGAATGAAGAACTTCCGAATGAAGAAGTTCCGAATGAAAGACTTCCGAATGAAGAAGTTCCGAATGAAGAACTTCCGAATGAAGAAGTTCCGAATGAAGGACTTCCGAATGAAGAAGTTCCGAATGAAGGACTTCCGAATGAAGAAGTTCCGAATGAAGTACTTCCGAATGAAGAAGTTCCGAATGAAGGACTTCCGAATGAATAAGTTCCGAATGAAGAACTTCCGAATGAAGAAGTTCCGAATGAAGGACTTCCGAATGAAGAGTTCCGAATGAAGGAAAGTTCCGGATGAAGAGTTGTTTGATTGATAGTTGTTTGCATGTTCTAAGTACTTGTTGAAATATGTTATGCTTAGAAGTAAGAATGATATATATCTATATATTTTTGTGCATCAACCTTTCATGTCTTATCTTAAGCAGATACAATGACTAATCCAACAGTACAAGCAATCCAAGACTCTAGAGAAGCCGCAATTGCTGAAGCACGAACCCTCAAGTTCATACCAAACAATTACCGGCTGAAGCAAGTTTCAAAATCCACTCACCATGGGTTTAAAGTCGCCATAGCAATCCTTGATCAATCTCATTTCAAGAATGCTTTAAGAAGTAGTGCCTCGGTGCCTTATGATTACATGTATGAGTTCTGGGCCACCAAGGAAAGCACTTCAAACAAGATCACCTTCACTCTCGACAACAAGCAGCAGACACTTAATGTTTCAGACTTCCGTAAGATATTTGGCATTCGGGATACACCCAAAGGTATGGCATTTTCGAGGGATCCTACTAAAGACGAACTCATGGAGATGTTCGATGCTCTTGGATGTCCTGACATACGAGTTGCGTCTGAGTTTACCACTGCTAAAGTAGGTCAGCCTTGGAGAGCAATGTTGGGTATTCTCAGTAGATGTCTTACACCGAAAACAAGTGGGCATGATGCTTTGCGCAGTCCTATTATGAACATCTTCCATGGAATGTATAAAGGTGCAAATGCAGATTATGCATTATTGTTGTGGGAAGAATTCACCTTTCAACTCTTCCAAAACAAGAAGCTGAAGAATAACTTCTTTCCTTACCCTCGGTTTATCAAGCTTATCATTAATTATTGTATGAAGAATGATGTTACTATTGATAGGCGTGCAGCAAGTCGGCATCACACTGTAGAAGCTGATCATACTGTGGATCTAAGGCATGAAGGACCATCTAGTGGTGTGATTCCTGGTCCTATTCCCGATTATCTTCTGACGGATAAAATCAAAGGTTCTGCTGATTACAAGCTACTGCTGCTAGAAATCAAGAAGCTAAAAGCAAGCCTTCAGACTGGAGAAGACTCGTCTACTACGGTCAAGAGTAAAGGTAAACGCAAGCAACCAGCTGCTTTACCTGAACCTGAAACGAAGAAGAAGAAGAAGAAGAAAAGGATGATGACGATGACGATGATGGTGACGATGATGAGGATGATGATGATGATGAGGGTGATGATGGTGGTGATGGTAATGAGGAGAGTGCTAAGGGGAGCAACGAGGATGACGATGAGGATGATGGGGGTAAACAGCTTGAAAAGGGGGATAAGGTTGCCAGCTCAAAGAAACCTGCTAAGTCTGGAACCAAGTCTAAGAAAGATGCAGCAGCAAAGGAAAAATCCACTTCAACGGAATCAAGACGATCCAAGTGGCGCCACGATGTGAATGCTACTACGGCGTCATCGATTCCTGGTACATCTATTGTTGTGTCTATACCTGTTACCACTAACCCTATTAGTTCTGTTGTTGTTGCTCCTGTGATTGCAGAATCGGTAACTGAACCTGAAGCTGCACAACACTCACCCGTTCATGACACCGCCGAGATGCCTGAATCAGAACCAGCAGATGTTCACGTTTCTACTCCTCTACAACAAGAACCACAATCTAATGTTCCTGAATCAAGCACACGAGACTGGGCAGACACGTTGGAGATTGACGAGACTGCACCGCCACAGGCTTGGATCACGGCAGCTGCGCAATATGATCCGATCACAGACACTGACAGAGATGTTTTATATCTCCGTATCCGCAGTCCGATTGACTTGTGCGCATTTCTGGCTCACGAGTATAAGACTTCGGTTACTCCGTCTTTGGTGAAGAGAGCACTAAAGGATAAAAGACTTCGCGCCAAAACCAGGTTAACCCGAATGGAGTTCGAGTATTATGCTGATGAGATCCTGAAAGCTCTGAATACCGTTCAACGGCCAGGTCTTCATGATTCAGAAAGAGCTCCACCTCCACTTGATCCTTCTCAAGATAATCAGATTGCTCTTGACTTCTTCGTCACCAATGATCTTGTGTATCTTCTGAAGGGGTCATCAAAGTACGCAACCTCCCTGACCTTGCTGAAAGCTGCCAACTAGGGGACAATACCCTTTATCGAGGAAAAGGTAAACCGACTCTGGGTCCCAAAGGTAAATCGTAATTATGATATGTATGCTGTCATAGGTGCATCACACTGGGACGAACGAGTTCGAAGGGCGTACAGGGGCTGCTGCCTAGTCAATTCAGGAAGTAACGTTAGATCCGATATCCGCATCTCCAGCATCTTAGGGCTGAAAACTGAAGCCAAGAATGGCTATTATCATGTGACGGAGATTCGTCTGAAAAGGGAGGATGACAGAGAATACAAAATCCAGCAGGGAGATTTTTCTATCATTCGCCTTGAGGATATCGAAGACATGTTGCTTTTGATGACCCGTGATCAACTCACACATATTCCTCGTGAAGACCTCATTGCCTTGAATACAGCACTTCGTATGTTCACACGAAGCGTTGTTATCAAGAAACGAGTTGAAGATCTTTAGTTGGGAGTCGAAAGTTACCAAATGAAGCTTAACCTAACCCGTCCAGTGAATCAAGTGTTACCTCAACATGTCAACAGATGTCCCTATACCGGCATTTCTGTTCCGAATTGCGGGATTTTCTACTTGAACAGTCGAGGGTTAATGAAGTTTATGAGGGTGGGTGAGCTTTATAAGTACAGTGATGGGACTCTCATCTACGTCAGAGAAAAGTTGGATCATCTCAATTCGGGTGGGACTTTACCAGAGATGACTGAGGATTGGCATCAGGGTTATCGACAAATGGCGAAGTATGTGATCAAGAAGATTGATCAAAAGCTCCGTGAACGTAGATTGATGAGGAGTTTAGAAAGATTCGTTGGTGGTAGACCATATGGAGTGCACCACAAGTTACTGCAACGATCCATCTAATGGGTCGTACATCTCAGGTCCACTTTATATTGGTTTTAATTGTGAATATGTACATTTGTGAATATTGTGCTTTTATGGCTTGATGTAGTGTTAAGGTATGATAATTTTTCAAGAATTTCTCACGAGATTCTAAATCTTTCAAAATATATCATACTAAAGCACTACAACTATCCCTTATTAATTTAAGGGGGAGCATTAACATGTTCTATGGCCAAACATCGATTTCATTTTTTACCCAAAGACCGGTTAATCCATTCAATATCCCAAATATTAATGGTTAAAATTTTGGATAAGGGGAGAAAATGGGATTAAGGAGACTTAAGTGATACTTGGCTAAAAGATGAAAAAGACTTAACGATAATCCAACTTAATATGTGTAAAGCACGTGTTAAGGGGGAGCGTTTTTGATGATCAAAAACACCTAAGGTACGAAACTTTTGATTTCAATATCACAAGTACTTGAGGTGATTTTCAATGATTTTTCATGGTGGCAATTCCTTCCCAAAACACGCTTAATTCACGACGAATGTGGTGACAAAAGGGTGGTAGGAATAGGTTTAGTCCAATGATTCATCAGAGCCGATGGAATCTTCCCAAGGACAATTCCCTAGATAGATTTAGAAGTCCTAGGAAAGATGGAGAAAGATTGTGAACGTAGCTGAATGCCGACCAAGTACTTAAGCTAGCACTGGAACAATCACAACAAGGTGCTAGTTATGACGTATTGGTAAGCATTGAAGGGGTTGAAGAATGAAAAAGAAATGTAAAGATAAAGGGTGTAAAGAAAGAAGCCCTCCTTACAACTTTTAGGCAGAAACCGGGTCAATACATATACTATTGAGATCATTTTTGTTAATGATTCTCGATATTGAAGAAAGACGTCATGGACCCAGTGATGCAATGCACAACCCTTCCCAGCTAACTCAAATATCTCTCAAAAGGTATTCGTTTTAATCACACGGAGATCAACACGTTATCTATTGGTTTATTCACTCCGAATAGACTGGTATTGAAAAGGTGGCACTCCTCTCCAGCCATCGCTCACTAAATCAAAACGCACAATCGAGTCTAGAGCCAAGAGATCATCAAAAGTCTCATTAGGACACTTTCCATTTATTCCTTGCTTTCTCACACACTGTGAAAAGTAAGAGATTTTCATGAGTCCTACGCAGTATTCCTGTAATATTGCCAGAACATCCGAGTAATACGCAAGTATTACAATGAAGATGGAAATCCTGCTTGAGCCAACATCAAACAAGCTCATGGTAGGTTACACGTGCGGTTCTTTTAGAACCAATCTTGTGAAAAACTGGAAAGAAACAGTGGTTTAATTCTTAATTGAACTTAAACTCGTTCCAGGCCTCTACGCATTATCATATGATCTTGCCAGAACACTCAGAGTGACTCTTTATTGATCACAGTGACGAGTGGAAATCCTTCTAGTGTTAACATCAAACAGCACTTGGTAGGTGACGTGCAAGATTCTATATGAATTGAGCTCGTGACAACTGGAAAGCAACGATGGTGAAAATCTTAATTGAAATTCACTTGTTCCAGGTTTCATGAATTGACGGCTTCAAATCACAAGGATAATTTATCTAAGTGATTCACTCTTTATGTTCGCAGTCAGCTTTGGACGGTCGAATAAAGAGAACGGGTTTACCCGCGAAATCCTGTCAGGAAGTTACTTAATTGAAACTATCCGTCACGGGTACGATATCTAATATCGTCCAACGGTCTTCACCGACCGAAGGTAAAATGCTACCGAATTAGAATAAAATGTCAAAGCCATTTTATTCGTGTCGTTGCTGTGTACCTGTTAAAGACGGTGGCGTTGCTGTGTACCTGTTGAAGACGGTGGCGTTGCTGTGTACTAGTTGAAGACGGTGGTGTTGCGGTGTACCTGTAGAAGTCGGTCCCACATGCTTATGTTTTTTTGCATCAAAGTTCAGCAAAAATTCAAGAAAGTACAAGATGAAGTCTTCCGCTGTACCAAACTCTGAAGCTTTAAAGAATTCAACAAAAAGACATAAGTATGTGGAACATGGAGTCACGAGGAGGCAAAATTCACAAGAAGGAAAAGATCGCACGTGATTGGTCTAAAGAACAATGCTCTCAAGCCAAAGCCTAAAAGATCAATAAACATATTCACAACAAAAAGAAAAAGAAGAAAAGACTACGAGCTAAAGAACGAAGACTTAGTATAGTATGCTAGGTTTAGAACTTTGTAACGTGGAGTGACCTCCCTTATGGGGAGATTGTTAGAAATACGTTTTTACGTATATTAGAAGTATCGGTCACTCCACAATATTATTAATGTTGTAATAGCTCGTAGTTAATAGTTACTTATTTAGTTAAGTAAGAACCGGTCCATGGGCTTGTCATGGGCCGGCCCAACTCCATTAGTGGCTTGGAAGTATAAATACCCCTTTCCTCCTTGGAAAGGGGTTGGTTGTTGTTCACTTTCTAGTTTCCACTTAATAAAATATCACATAGTTCTCTCTCACTTTCTCTCTCTAGTTTCTCTCTCTAGAAAACATCAACCCACTTCATAGATTCATAGGTTATCAAGATTCTACAAATACTACTAGACGCACCGCATTACGATGTATTGCCTGACTAGCAATACAGGGTCATACTATTGATATTATGTTCGTGTTTTGGTTTTCATAACCATATTCATATAACGGTTTTTGTTTTCATACAACGTCATAAGACGTATTGTATGATGTTTTTACGACATTGGCTCGTATAATGATTTTTAAGGCAAATGCCTATATTATGATTTTTGATAAGGATTTGTATAAAAATGACTTTGGCTATTTTATGGCCTATTACAATGATTTGTACCAAATGATTTTTGGTAATAATTTTATACCAAAGTTATATTGATGGATATTATTAAACTCTATGAATTCACTCGGCGTTATCGCTGACCTGTTCTTTTAACATGTTTTATCTCAGGTACTTGAAGGTAATTCTCGGGAAAACGACAAGAATTCATGGCCCGCACTTAAACAATATTTTCCATTCAAATACTTTGTAAAACTTTGTATGAAATGTAATGACTTGGGACCTATGTAAACTTGATATTTATGAATGGAAATGCTTTATTATTAAAAGACGCAATTTTTATGCGTTGTCTATGATGTGAGTAATGTGCTATCCCATAACACCAACGATTCTTCCGCTGTATTGAGTTGTATAAATTTGGGGGTGTTACAGCTTATCCGGGAATATGAAATGCAGCTTATCCGGAATGTTTGAACTTGAGGTTATCTGGAATAAAATTAAACAGCTTGTCCGGAATAACGTGACTTCGAAACCTTATCCGGAATCTTCTCAAATGGACACTATCCGGAAAAAATTCCGGACTCTTATCCGGGTTAATCTTTGGTGTGCTATCCGGAATCCACTAACTATCCTTATCCGGAATAAAATTCCGAGCTATATCCGGAATAAATCAAGTCGCTTATCCTGAATATCTCCGTCTTCTTATCCGGAATTCTAGGTGAAGTACTTATCCGGATTCCTTATCCGGAATACTCAACAAATGAAGCTTATCCTGAAACCGTTATCCGGAAAAACTCAAAGCGGGCTTATCCGAATTAATACTTTTTAGTCTTATCCAGAATATGTTGTACGTGCTCTTATCCGGAAAAATCTGACTATCCGGAATAACTGAAAGAACTACTATTCGGAATAAAGGGGAAGATGCATATCCGGAATAACTAGATGAGTACTATCCGGAATAACTGAAGAAACTCCTTATCCGGAATAAAAGGGTTATAAAAATAATCTGAAACACTCAAACTTAGCAATAAGAACAATTAAGCCAAAAATCAATAAGCACATACCAAAACTCAAACCAAAAAGATTTTTAAGAAAAACAAATAAGCTAGAATTAAAAACTATTAAACATTAAACACTCAAATCATCAACAAGATTAAGATAAAACTACATGATTATCAAGATTAATGAAAAGATTAAGAAAGGTAGAATGAGAATTAAGAAAATAAACTTGATTGATTAAAGATGAATGTAAAAAGATTACAAGATTAATGGAAAGATTAACAAGTTTGAAAGAAAAACTAGAGAGAAAATTAAAACACACTTAAAAATTAAACTACAACTATTAAAAACTAAAACACCTAACACCCTCCTAATGACATATTAGGAGGGTATTTATAGGAGGTGAGGAGACTACATGCTTAAGCTATATAATTTCTTTCTTCTCGACTCGACTCGACTTAATCTTTGTCTTTCTCGACGTCATCTCGGGATTTGTCGATATAAGTTGAACTTGTCTAGTCATTTTATTCTATAATTAGACTTGAGTTCTTCGACTTCATTAAACTTCCGTCTTTAGACTTTTTCTTCGATAAATCTTCAGAATTGGCCTTGGACTTCCGTTCTTTTTACATTCTCGATCTTTCGACTTCGTCTTTAGTCTTTTTCTTCGATAAAACCCCGTGATAGCCAATGTTTTCTTCCTTTTGCATCTTTTGGTCCTAAAACACAATAAAAACACAAACCACGCATAATTCCGATTTTTACGACATAAAATACACCTTTTGGTCTTGTTATTATTGGAAATAAGTGGTAAAAGGATAAGTGTTTTCACACTTATTAAGATCCAAGTCCGAAAAGGAGGCCATTTCGTTATATATGAAAATCCTAAATAAATACAAGGATAAATGAAGAAGTCGTGGTCAAAGTTTGAAGCATCTCTCACTCCAATTGAAGATGTATACAAAAATGAAGAGAAGACCATAATTTCAAGATCGTCTCTCAAGATTTGAAGTTTGAAGTAAATGCAAAATATAGATCTGAGAAAGGTTTCAAATCGTGAAACGAGTTATGCCAAGATATGAATTTTATGAGATTTCGAGAAGCCGTTTTAAAAGATTTATTCCTTTAGCTAACTTTTGATTAAATCGTCCTACTTTATTTTCAGCCTTAATAAATTTTCGAAATAAGTCAAAAACATGCATCCTCATGATCATTCAAGACAAAAATAAAATACAAGAGATACACCAAAAGAATAATGGGGTCTAAGTGACTAATTAAACCACATGAGTAAGTGTTAGCTTTACAAACTTATAATAACAATGATCTTGTTTTTACGCTTGGTATGTAATACTCGGCTTTTACCCCAAGTATAAAATCTTATCGTCCGAATCTCTTTGAAATGACTATTGGTTCAAAGTGCGACTCAATCGTCTTTTGGTGAAAAAGAGAATGGTTTGGTTTTGTTTATCTAATTTAAACTAACAACAAATAAATAAGTGTCGTTGAATAAAGTAGAAGTTTAAAGATTAATACTAAAATGACGAGTTAAAATTAAATGCTTAAAAACTTAAAGACAAGATTAGGAAAAATACTTGAACACTTAATAAAACTAACACTTGGAAACTTTGTAAAAACAAGAAATTCAAACCATCGGAAAACAAAATCGAAACCTGATCGGAATAATTGATCGGAAAATGCAATCGGAATGTTGGAAATGTGACTGATCGGAATACTTGGAAATAGCTCTAATCGGAATATTGAACAACAACCCCAATCGGAATGTTAATATTAACACCCAGATCGGAATCTTCTAAAATGCCAAATCGGAATACCACACAAAGAATCAAATCGGAATGTTGGAAAAGTTCTAATCGGGATACTGCAAATTACACCCGTCGGAATATTTTAGACAAGGCTATTCGGAATAAAGGGAAACAAGCACAATCGGAATATCCACAAATCAAGACCCAGTCAGAATGTTTAAAAACAGGTCCAGATCGGAATAATGTAAACCCTATTCCGATCAACACGATCGGGATATTGGAGATGCTCAAATCGGAAAGCTGAAAACCCTTTTCCGATTTGGTGATCGGAAAGAGGGTGTTTGGTCGTGGTCGGAATAAGCTGATCGGAAAGGGGTTTAGACCCTTTCCGATTTAAATGGGATTCGAAATAAGCCAAGCAATAAGCTATTATGATAAGCTTATCATCAAAACTAGAACGAATCAATAATGAATCGGATCAAATAAGCACTAATAACAACTTATCCAAACTTAAAATAAACAAACCTTTAAATCAAATCATAAAAAGATGAACTTTTTAAGAAAACTTTTGATAAGTAAATAAGCTACACATAAAAATAAGCCAATAAGCACAAGAATCTTAAAGCATAATCGAATGAAAGCTTATGTAGGAACAAATAGATTAACTTTTTAAGCACGAAATCATTAAGAACAACACGGATTAAATGAAATTCGCACCAAAATTAATCTAAAAATCAAAGAAAGGTAGAATGAGATTAAGGATTAAAAGCTTAACTAGAACTTGATTAATGAAATAAGCAATACACAAATGTTTAATCTTGAAAGATTAAATGAAAGAAAGATGAAAACTTAGTGAGAGAAAGTGGAGAACTTTCTCTCTCTAAAAACTAGAAAGAAAAGTAAAAAATGAAAACTAAAAACTAAAAACTAACTACCCTCCTAATGTGTATTAGGAGGGTATTTATAGGGAAAATGGAAGGAGTGCATGTGTTGCATCTTCTTTCTTTCTTCACGTCTTCTCGACTCGATTTAATTCTTTGTCTTTTCTCGACGTCGTCTCGGGATTTGAACTTGTCTTGTTAATTTTCTTCTTTAATTTAGACTTTGAGTTCTTCGACTTCATTAAACTTTCGTCTTTAGACTTTTTCTTCGATAAATCTTCAGAATAGGCCTTGGACTTTCGTTCTTTTTGCACTCTTGATCTTTTGACTTCGTCTTTTCCCGTTTTCTTCGATAAAAGCCCGTGAAAGCCCATGTTTTCTTCCTTTTTCATCTTTTGGTCCTAAAACACAATAAAAACACAAAGCACGCATAATTCCGACTTTTACGACATAAATTACACGTTTTGGTCTTGTTATTATTGGAAATAAGTGGTAAAAGGATAAGTGTTTTCACACTTATTAAATCCCCTGCACTTGACCATTGCAATGCCCTCATGCAATGCACTAATTTTAAAGCACGGTTTACATTTTCCATCACAAATAACCCACCTTGGCCTTTATTAAATACTAAACATAAAAAGATAGAAACAAATAAAGAAATTAGAGACTTACATTGGGTTTTGGCTGCCATGAACGTTTATCATCCTCAAGTTTCACGTTCCCATACCAAGCTTAAAAACGAGATCATTGTTATTATAAGTTAGCAGACTAACACGAATTCATGTGGGCCAATTATTCACTTAGACTCCCTTATTCCTAGGTGTATCTCTTATATTTTATTTTTGTCTTGAATGATCACGAGGATGCATTGTTTGACTTATTTCGATAGTTATTTAGGCCGAAAATAAAGTGAACGATTTAATCAATAGTTAGCTAAAGGAAAAAATCTTTTAAAACTGCTTCTCGGGACCTCATAAAGTTCATATCTTGGCATAACTCGCTTCACGATTTGAGACCTTTCTCGGACCAATATTTGGCAGCGACTTCATACTTCGAATCTTTGAGAGACGTTCTTGAAATTATGGTCTTCTCTTCATAATAGGAATTTCTTCACTTGAAGTTTTGAGAGATTCTTCATCTTTAGACCACGACTTCTTCATTTTTCTCCAATCTTTATTTTGGACTTTGATATACAACGATCCGCCTCCTTTTAGGACTTGGATCTATTTATCCTCATACCTTGTTAGGGCCTTTTTGGATAGACTTCTCCATGATCTTTAGGGGAGTATTTGCTTTTCGTCGTGTGTCTCGATCCTTCATATTGATTTTCGATAAATGATTCTTCACATCACTTTTGGATCTTTAGCAACAAAATGTAGCCCTCATGCCTTGTTAGGGCCTTTTCGGACTCGCCAATCTTCGCATCCCGCTTCAACAAATTATGCCTTGGCTATGAACTCTAATCCGTACCGAGCAACTTTTAAACGATCTTGGGATAGAAGCTAAGTAACCTTTTAATTCGTACAACCTTATTTATTGCAGATAAATTTTATTAACAAGCGAAAGGAGAATAGGCTTATAATTAACTCACATAAATTCACGAAAGAACATCGAACTTATAATTGACTCTATCATCTCTCGTCCTCCACAGTTTAAAATCTCAAGGAATGAGACTCATGGATGCTTAGCCTATTAAATCACAGTTTTGGGTTTTCGAGTCATCTATAGGATCTTGCAAATTCTTGGACTTTTTCAAGTTTAGAAATCGCATTTTAAAGTTCCCTTGATAAACAACTCTCTAGGATCAATTATAGGAACTTGCGAAAAGTTCTTGTTCTTAACCCGTGAGAGTTAAGACTTTCGCGTTTTATAGTTCCCTATATAAAAGCCTAGCAAAACTTGACTTAAACACGTTAAGGATACTAGCTAGAGTAAACTTAGATTGAGTCAAAATGTTCACGACTAAGAAAAATTTAAAACCACTTTATTGAAAATTTATTCTAGCAATGGAAAGAAAATAAACATAACAAAGGAAAAAACAACTATACAACTAGGCCAAAATAGATTAAAAGTTTTGAAAAATGTCGAAAACTCAAATTTTCCGGTTAAAATGAGGGCAGATTCATGGAAAAGACCACTTACTTCGACAGAAGTCCCCCCTACACTTGAGATAAACATTGTCCTCAATGTTTAAGCATGTGGGAGTGAACTCCCCTACACTTATGACATTGTGCACTTTGTTTAAATCTTGCTAAGGAAAGGACAACTAAAGTGAATTCAATGTGAACATATAAAATATGAAATATTGAATCACAAGAGTTTAGGATAGAACCGGGAAGATGGGAACATGGTATCACGGTTCGTCAAAAGTCATCAAGGTGGATCTTTGAAGCTTTAATCCATGCACAACACAAGAAACAAGACAACAAACACATATGGGGCTCCCCTTACACTTATTATGAAAGCAGTAAAGGATAGATCACGGGTTGCCTCCCGAGAAGCGCTTGTTTTTGTTCACCGAGTCACGAGCCTGACTCGACCCAATTTAGTTCATGGGGAACGTGGTGAGGGATGGAATCATCTCATGAGAGATGTCCTCACCAAAGTACAGCTTCAAACGCTGGCCATTCACCTTGAAATTGGGCCCATTTGGCTAAGAAAGCTCAATGGTCCCATATGGAAAGACTTTGGCGACGGTGAATGGACCAGACCAGCGGCTCTTCAACTTGCCAGAGAAGATCTTCAACCGAGAGTTAAAAAGTAAGACTTGATCACGAACGTGGAACTCTCGGTTCTTAATCCTTGCGTCATGAATGATCTTGGTCTTCTCTTTGTAGATAAGTGAGTTCTCGTAAGCTTCATTCCTCAGTTCGTGGAGCTCGTTGAGTTGAATCTTGCGAAGATCACCGGCTTTGTTGATGTCAAAGTTAGCCCACTTCAAGGCCCAGTGCGCCTTATGTTCCAGCTCGATGGGGAGGTGGCATGCTTTCCCGTACACAAGACGATAAGGTGTACAACTGATTAGGGTCTTATAAGCAGTACGGAAAGCCCACAAAGCATCATCTAACTTATCGGCCCACGCGGCACGATGCTCTCCCACAGTACGCTCCAGAATTCGCTTCAATCCACTGTTGGATATCTCGGCTTGCCCATTGGTTTGGGGATGATAGGCAGTGGAAAGACGATGATTAACACCATACTTAGCCATGACTCTTGCAAATTGATCATTGAAAAAATGAGTCCCGCGGTCACTGATAATAGCACGAGGAACGCCGAATCGAGCAAACAGCTGCTTTAAAAAGTTCACAACCACCCTCGCATCGTTCGTAGGGAGAGCCTTGGCTTCAAACCATTTAGAAACGTAGTCAACGGCTAGGAGGATGTACTTGTTCCCTTTGGAGGATGGAAATGGCCCCATAAAGTCGATGCCCCATACGTCAAAGATTTCACATTCCTGTATGAAATTTTGAGGCATCTCGTCTTTATGTGTGATCTTGCCTTGGCGTTGGTAAGCATCACAATGCTTAACCATTTCGTGAGCGTCACGATAAATGGTGGGCCAATAGAATCTAGAGTCAAACACTTTTTTGGCGGTGTAGTTGCGACCAAAGTGACCACCGGTGGGTCCTTTATGGCAAGCCTGAAGAATGTCCAATGCGGCTGGTTCGTCAACACATAGAGGAATAATCAGGTCAGCTCATTGTTTGAATAGAAAAGGGTCATCCCAAAAGTAAGTCTTAACATCATTCAAGAACTTCTTCTTTTGTTGGGATGTTAACCCTTTGATGAGAATACCACCAGCTAAGTAGTTTGCAATGTCGGCAAACCACGGGGTGTCATCAAGATTGAGATTTATAGACATTAAGGCCTCAAGGGGGAAAGAGTCATTGATCTCTTTGTTCGGATGATCCCCTTGATATGGATCCTCAAGTCGACTCAGATGATCCGCGGCCAGGTTTTCGGCTCCCTTCTTGTCACGAATTTCAATGTTGAATTCTTGAAGGAGTAAAACCCAGCGAAGAAGTCTTGGCTTAGAGTCGTGCTTAGTCATCAAGTACTTCAACGCGGAATGGTCCGTGTATACGATGGTGGTGGATAAAACAAGATAGGGGCGGAATTTTTCAAAAGCATAGACAACAGCTAAAAGCTCTTTTTCGGTTGTCGTATAATGCAATTGAGCCCCCGTCATTGTTTTGCTAGCATAGTGGATTGGTTGGAAGTGTTTATTCACTCTTTGGCCCAAAACCGCACCAATAGCAAAGTCGCAAGCATCGCACATCAATTCAAAAGGCAGCCCCAATTAGGGGTAACCAAGACCGGTGCCTTAGTTAGCTTATCCTTAAGAAGATTGAAGGCTTCGATACACTCTTTAGAAAAGATAAAAGGAGTATCTTTTTCCAAGAGGTGGGTCATCGGGCGAGCGATTTTAGAGAAATCCTGAATGAATCGACGATAGAAGCCCGCATGACCCAGAAAACTTCTCACACCCTTCCCGGTTGAAGGTGGAGTTAATTTGGCTATGACATCAACTTTAGCACGGTCGACTTCAAGACCGGCTTTAGAGATTTTGTGTCCGAGCACAATGCCTTCTTTTACCATAAAATGGCATTTTTCCCAATTCAGAACAAGGCGAGTTTCTTCGCACCGCTTAAGCATACGTTCCAAATTGGCAAGGCAAGAAGAGAAGGAATCACCAAAGACCGAGAAATCATCCATGAAGACTTCCATGGTTTGCTCAACCATGTCATGGAAGATAGCCAACATGCACCTTTGGAAAGTCCTGGGGGCATTGCATAAGCCAAAAAGCATTCTTTTGTAAGCAAATGTGCCATAGGGACAAGTGAATGTTGTCTTCTCTTGATCTTGGGGATTGATGGGTATTTGGAAATAACCCGAGAAACCATCAAGTAAGCAGTAATATTCATTACCCGCTAAACGTTCAAGCATTTGGTCCATAAAAGGTAGAGGGAAATGATCCTTTCTCGTGGCATCATTGAGTTTGCGGTAGTCTATACAAACTCTCCACCCAGTAACGAGACGTGTAGGAATTAACTCGTTGTTGGCATTGGGCACAACGGTGATTCCAACTTTCTTAGGCACACAATGGACTGGACTAACCCATGGTGAATCCGAAATAGGGTAAATCATACCCGCATCAAGAAGTTAGATAACCTCTTTTTTGATGACTTCATGGATTTTAGGATTCACCCTTCGTTGCTTTGAATTGTGGGCTTAAAGTCGTCCTCCATGAGAATTTTATGTGTGCAAAAGTGAGGATCAATCCCGCGAATGTCGGAGATTTTCCAAGCAATAGCTCTTTTATGCTTCTTCAACACGGCGATAAGTCGGGATTTTTCGTCTTCTTTCAGGTCCTTTGCGATAATGACCGGTAACTTCTCGTTGTCTTCAAGGAAAACGTACTCAAGATGAGGGGGTAGGTCCTTAAGCTCAAGAGTAGGAGGGTCCTCTATAGATGGTGAAACTAACGATGGATCATCATTAGTCACCTCTTTAGGAGAAGGAGGAGAAAACGGGTCCTCATTGAGAAGTCTCTCAATAGTACGAATGTCTTCATCCCAATCGGTGGATGAATTATCATACTTAATATCGAGAGGACCCAAACTAGCTTTGAAATCATCCAAGTCACTTTCTCCAAAAGGAGTCAATGCCGGAGCAATAGAGGCAACGGTCTCAACATTGGGTAGAGAAGAAAGAGTACTTTTGCAAGCATCATGAAAATGTTCTTCACAAGCCTCATCGAGAACATCAATAGCATTAACACTCTCATATGAATAAGGTTGCTTAGAAATCTTACCCATGTTGAAGAGAATTTTATCGTCACCAACTCTCATGATTATTTCGCCCGCGGCTACATAAATGAGAGTGCGACCGGTCCTCAGGAAAGGACGTCCAACGATTAATGGAACACGAGGATCCATCTCGTAGTCAACGACGACAAAATCCGCCGGGAAGGTGAATTTGTCAACGCCAACAAAGACATCTTCGGCTATCCCCACTGGATAAGCAACCGTACGGTTGGCTAATTCTAAAGTAATTTTGGTGGGGACTAGCTCGGGGAAAGATAATTGCTTCCAAACACTTAAAGGCATTAAGTTTATACTGGCACCTAGATCGGCTAGGGCCTGCAATTCTCTACTCCCGGGAAGTTGCAAGGAATCAAGAAGCGACCCGGATCACAAAGTTTGGTGGGCAATTTCCTTAAGAGAACGGCGGAGCAATTCACATTAAGTTGGGTCTGAGCAATGTCAAGAAGCTTCTCCTTGTCACTAAGAAGATCTTTAAACATCTTCGCGTATTTGGGCATGTGAGCGAGAGCCTCAGCAAAGGAGATGTTAAAATTCAATTGTTTAAACATTTTAAGAAAGTTTGAAACTTGAATATCATCCTTGCTCTTTTGCTTCTCTTTCCTCAACCTTGAAGGATAAGGTATATTGGATGCAGAAGAAGGCTTAAGGGGAGTAGGATCACTCACAACCATGGGTGGTGGGGAAATGGGGATAGAAGGTGAAGGAGGTGAGGAAAGTTGCTCTTTTTCCTTGTTCACAATCACGGGTGGAGGTGTAGGAAGCTCGGGTTCCGTATAACCTTTTCCACTACGAGTGGTGATTGCTTTCATCTCCCCTCTTGGATTCGCAACGGTGTTACTCGGAAGAGTACCCGAAGAAGAGGGTTGATTACCTTGGATGAGCGAACCGATCATATCACGTATGTTAAGCACTTGAGTGCTGAAAGAGTCTCTGATGTCTGCACGAATTTCATTGCTTTGTTTTGCCATGTCATTCCTTAGCTCGGCTTGAATATCGTTCCCTTGTTTTGCCATTTCTCCCTTCAAGTTGACGACTTGACTCTGAAGATTCGTCACCATCTCTCTATTAGTCTTCATGAATGTTTCGACGTTTGGATTCAATGCCATCGGTTGATTAAGAGGTGGAGCTTGGTAAGCTTGAGAATTTCCTTGAGTTGGGTATGGGTTTCTTTGGGATTGATATTGATTGTTAGCACGAGGTTGGGATTGGTTGTTTCGGTTATAGCTTTGTTGTTGGTTTTGGTTTGTAGGAGGGAAACCGGGTGGAGCAAGATAGTTATTTGAACGATAACTTAGCAAGCTATGGTCTCCTTGAGGACGAGCTTGATAGCCTCCCGTGGGATAAGTACCGTATGCCGCGTTAACGTTTTCAGAAAAATTGCCTTGGGTAGAAGGACAATCATTGTAAGAATGAGGACCACCACATGTGTCACAAGAAATAGCAACGGCTTTAGCTTGTTGAAAGTGTTTTGTGGCCATGGTCATGAAATTCTTGTTCATCTTAGCGAGTTGTCGAGAAATTTCAGTCATCTCGGGATTGGAAGTAGTAGAAGAAACATTGACTCACGGGTTCGATCTTGAGGATGCGGATGAATCCCAATTCTTGTTGTGAGTAGTCATGTTTTCAATCAACTCTCTACACTCCTCCGGTCTCCTTTTCATAAAAGTACCACCGACGGCGGCATTGATCGTGTCACGATCACGAAAAGTGAGACCATTGTAGAAAGTATCAATGAGTGTAACGGGTAGCATGTTGTGATTTGGACAGCGGTCGATCAAATCATTGTATCGTTCCCAAGCATCGAAGAGCGATTCATCATTGTCTTGCATGAATCCACTAATTTGGTTACGAAGGCTTGTGACCATGGATGGTGGGAAGTAGCGCGACAAAAAACGTTGAGTCATGTCATTCCAAGTATGAATAGAATTCTTTGGGAGACGGTCAAACCATTTTTCAGCATGGTGAGAAAGCGAGTGGGGAAAGAGTTGGAGGCGAAGGTCATCCATAGAAACACCGGGGGACTTCATGCTTTGGGTGATGGTAATGAATTTGTCGAGGTGTTTGTTGGCATCATCATCCGGAATTCCGCGAAATGGGTTAGTTTGCACTTGTTGGATCATGTGATGCTTCTACGAAAACTCCTGAGCCGTGACGTACATCAGCGCAATCGGGCCTCCGCGTCCGTTCATGGTGGGTTGACACAATTCCTCCATTGTTCGTAAATCGGGTAGGGGGACATTGTTGTTGTTGTTATTATTATTCAAATTGGGTAGAGGTGGGTTATTATTGTTGTTGTTAACACCAGCCATATCTAAATCTTCACGAGTCTCGGGCTCAGAATAGTTTGAAGATCTAGTACGCATACACCTGCAGAAGAAAAATATGCATAGAGAGAATATCTATATAATCTTTTTGGTGCAAAACCTTTAGAAAAGAATTGCTTTTTATGATTTTTTTAATGTTTTTGTATTTTTGAAAATTCTTGTATTTTTTAGGGTTTTTGAAAATTTTTGAAGCAAGGAAAATAACGTTCAAAGAACGGATCCTAAAATTCAATGTGTCTCTCACTAGAAACCGTTAATCTTAACGAAAAGAGCCGGCAGCGGCGCCATTTAATACTCGGCTTTTACCCCAAGTATAAAATCTTATCGTCCGAATCTCTTCGAATTGACTATTGGTTCAAAGTGCGACTCAATCGTCTTTTGGTGAACAAGAGAATGGTTTGGTTTTGTTTATCTAATTTAAACTAATAACAAATAAATAAGTGTCGTTGAGTAAAGTAGAAGTTTAAAGATTAATACTAAAATGACGAGTTAAAATTAAATGCTTAAAAACTTAAAGACAAGATTAGGAAAAATACTTGAACACTTAATAAAACTAACACTTGCAAACTTTGTAAAAACAAGAAATTCAAACCATCGGAAAACAAAATTGAAACCTGATTGGAATAATTGATCAGAAAATGCAATCGGAATGTTGGAAATGTGACTGATCGGAATACTTGGAAATAGCTCTAATCGGAATATTGAACAACAACCAAAATCGGAATGTTAATATTAACACCCAGATCGGAATCTTCTAAAATGCCAAATCGGAATACCACACAAAGAATCAAATCGGAATGTTGGAAAAGTTCTAATCGGAATACTGCAAATTACACCCGTCGGAATATTTTAGACAAGGCTAATCGGAATAAAGGGAAACAAGCACAATCGGAATATCCACAAATCAAGACCCAGTCGGAATGTTTAAAAACAGGTCACGATCAACACGGTCGGAATATTGGAGATGCTCAAATCGGAAAGCTGAAAACCCTTTTCCGATTTGGTGATCGGAAAGAGGGTGTTTGGTCGTGGTCGGAATAAGCTGATCGGAAAGGGGTTTAGACCCTTTCCGATTTAAATGGGATTCGAAATAAGCCAAGCAATAAGCTATTATGATAAGCTTATCACCAAAACTAGAACGAATCAATAAGGAATCGGATCAAATAAGCACTAATAACAACTTATCCAAACTTAAAATAAACAAACCTTTAAATCAAATCATAAAAAGATGAACTTTTTAAGAAAACTTTTGATAAGTAAATAAGCTAAACATAAAAATAAGCCAATAAGCACAAGAATCTTAAAGGTTAATCGAATGAAAGCTTATGTAGGAACAAATAGATTAACTTTTTAAGCACAAAATCATTAAGAACAACACGGATCAAATGAAATTCGCACCAAAATTAATCTAAAAATCAAAGAAAGGTAGAATGAGATTAAGGATTAAAAGCTTAACTAGAACTTGATTAATGAAATAAGCAATACACATATGTTTAATCTTGAAAGATTAAAAGAAAGAAAGATGAAAACCTAGTGAGAGAAAGTGGAGAACTTTCTCTCTCTAAAAACTAGAAAGAAAAGTGAAAAATGAAAACTAAAAACTAAAAACTAACTACCCTCCTAATGTGTATTAGGAGGGTATTTATAGGGAAAATGGAAGGAGTGCATGTGTTGCATCTTCTTTCTTTCTTCACGTCTTCTCGACTCGATTTAATTCTTTGTCTTTTCTCGACGTCGTCTCAGGATTTGAACTTGTCTTGTTAATTTTCTTCTTTAATTTAGACTTTGAGTTCTTCGACTTCATTAAACTTTCGTCTTTAGACTTTTTCTTCGATAAATCTTCAGAATAGGCCTTGGACTTTCGTTCTTTTTGCACTCTTGATCTTTTGACTTCGTCTTTTCCTGTTTTCTTCGATAAAAGCCCGTGAAAGCCCGTGTTTTCTTCCTTTTTCATCTTTTGGTCCTAAAACACAATAAAAACACAAACCACGCATAATTCCGACTTTTACGACATAAATTACACGTTTTGGTCTTGTTATTATTGGAAATAAGTGGTAAAAGGATAAGTGTTTTCACACTTATTAGTATGGGAAACGTGAAACTTGAGGGTGATAAATATTCATGACACCAAAAGCCGTAATTTAAATCTTACATTTCTTTACGAGTTTCCTCTACCAAACAATTTCAAAGTTAATAATTTAAACGAAATTTTTATATCTTTTATAAAGTGTTGATCTTTTCATCGTTGTTAAGTTTCTTTTATTGTAGTAGTAATAGTATATCGTAATAAAGACCGAGATGGGTTAATTATAATGAAAAATGTAAGTTTGTGCTTTAAAATCGTGCATTGCATGGGGACATTGCAATGGTCAAGTGTAGAGGATTTAATAAGTATGTAAATACTTATCCTTTTACCACCTAAAACAAGAAAAAACCAAACCAAAACGTGTATTTAATATCTTAAAATTCGGAATTACGCATGGTTTTGTGTTTTTGTGTGAAATAGGTACAAAAGATCATAAATGAAGAAAACATGGTATTTCACGGGCATTTATCAAAGAAAAAGTCAAAGATAAAGTCAAAGGACCAAAAGTGCCAAAAGAATGAAGTTTGGAGGGCTAAGGATGAAGATTTAATTTTAAAATCAAGAAATGCTAACAACGAGGACTATTTTTGCCATTCTCCAAAGTCATCCACTAACAAACCACATGGAAGATGACAAAGTTACGAAACCAACGGTCCCGACCTCACGTCATAACTCCTCACGGTTTGTTTTCTATGAATTTTTTAAGTTTAATAAGTTTTTAAATTAAATAAATAGTTTTTAATAAATAAATAACATAAATATATATATTTTCAAAAATTATTAATAATAAAAATAAAATAAAGTTTTTATAAAAAATTAAATTAATTTCGTATTATTATTATTATTATTATTTATTTTTTTATTTTTTATTTATTTTATTTTATTATTTTTTCTTATAAAACCATCACTTTTATTAGAAACAAAAAGGGATTTACAACAAACTGAATGGGAGTCGAGATACTATTTACGCTCCCACCCCTTTAGCAATGGTAAAACCTATTCTATGGAAAATATGTACAGCAGCGCGCGCTCCAATATCTTGAGCCTTAGAAAATATCTGGATCCGCTTCAGCAACGCAACTACATCTTCGTGTAACTCCCCTAAAGAAGAAAAGGAGAAAGGAAGAAACCCATATCCGAGAGCTGCACACTTAGCCAAATACTTGCATCGTTTACGTTGTGCAGCAACAATCGCTCGGACAGGAACAAAGTCATTCATCCCCGTACGAGTCAAAGGAGAAGAACCAGTCAGATCAACGCACACATCTTTACCTCCCTCCCAAGAATAAAACAAAATATCTGCCGGACGTAAGACACTATCAGGTCCACCATCTAAACCAATATTAACCTCCTTCCCGACAGATATCCCTGAACGGTAACATATATCAACAAGAGTATCACGAACCAAATTATGACGATGCTTAATCCCAACGATGCCAGCACACGATACGGCATGATCCCCAAATATATCCCCATCAAAAACCCTTGAACAAGTTGAACAGGGCTTCGAAACAGAGAATAATGGAATACCTAAGCGATAGCACAAAACACATCGATAAGACCTCCCATTCATAGTCTGACCTAATCCGGGGATAGGAACCGTCCTAAGCCAGTCAGACGTATGATCCTCCCTCTAAGATGCCCATAAAGCCAACTGACGAGCAGATAAAGCAAAAGTAGATTCAACATTCTTAATAACCCGAGCAAAATATATATCTGCCATTTTCTTCATGAGTTTGGGGGCAGCGACCTCACTCGGATTACTTAGAAAATCAATCTCCATAACCGAGTTAAACACACGTAAGGCATCATCAAACTGGAGTCCATAAGATCTAATATCAGTGTATTGAAGTAACTTAGACCGTAAATCAGCTGACTGTAACCAAGAAGGAAGAAAAGCATAATGCAATATGTCACCCGCAGAATAAACACCCAACCCTCCAAAGGAAAAGGTCAACGTAGCAAGTCTCCATTGCCAATCACCAAATCCAGGTCCAGAAGCAACAACGATACGCTCCAAAGAAGAACGGAGTGCCAAATCAAAAGAACTTTGGGCAGACTTTAAAGCACAAGGTGAAAAAGTACGCATAGCAAAATATAACTTGGAAATACCGGCACATTAACGAAGAAGCAGCAACTCACATTGGGGGTCATTAATTTTGGCCACAACATCCATAAGCTCAATAGTCTTAACCGCACGCTTCAACACAAGCTGACTACAAAAATCAAGATCTACACTCGCAGGCCCCCCAAGTAACTTAACACCGCTCGTAGGTCGAGCAATATTATCTGGGAACACACCAATAAACTTGCTGCAAGGATCCTCGGTCGGCCAAAAAACTTCATTCTTATCAATATTCAGATGCAGTCCATACACTGGACCATCCTCTATGATGCACTCCAAAACTTTCCCCACAACCAAAGTATCCCCAATAATAGTACCATCATCCAAATACCAGGCCTGTAGAGAAAGAGATAAGGAGTCCCGAATCTTACATATCAATGGTTGAAGTACAAGAGCAAAGAGTAACGGACCAAGAGGGTCACCCTGCTGTACCCCCTGACATGACCTTAATACATGTTCCCCGTAATACAACATTGCCGGACTAGAATAACAAAACTCCACCCAAGACGAGATAGAGGGACAACGAAGACGAACCTCTCGCAACATAACCTCTCGATTAGCCAAATTGAAAGCATTTTTAAAATCCACAAGTAACATCGACAAACCGACATCATTACCATATCTCTCAAGAAAACGATTCATAGCATGAAGAATAGCCTCACTCCCTCCCGACACCCCCACCCCAAACTACAAAGCACCAAAGTACCCATCCAAAGAATGACCAACCTCATAAGCACATACCTTGGAGACAAGCCGTCTCCAAACGGTACCAACAGCAATGGGATGAATCCCACCACCCGGCTTAACCAACGGAGTGAGGGAAGCACTGGCGATAAACTCACCCAACACCTTGGGACACCGCCCATCAAGAAAAAGGTTCACTAATTGGGTGATAGAAGAAACTAAATCATCAGAAATAGCAACCGCAGAACCACTCAAACAATCTAAAAGGTGTTGGGCCCGCAACCCATCCCGCCCACAAGACGTACCTCGGGGAAAACTCTTGATCATGTCAAGAACCCTAGATCGAGAAGCAACAAGGAGATGATGGTCAAGAGAAATATCTAGCAAAGAAGGAGCATGAACAAAAGGATGTTTATTTTTTAGGTCTTCAAGAGTAATATCATTATAAGGAGCCACACCAGATGAGGAAAGAACTCTAACAGCAGCAGAATAATGCCCATCAGAAATCTTCCGTCTACACTGCTTAATATTCTGCTCAACCAACCCACTATCCTCACTAAGAACATCAGACAAAGCGGGGGAAGGTTCAGCCAAACACTCTCTAAGAAGCTGTAAACTACCATCAAAGGTCTCCCAAGAACGAATAGCATTAATAATGTACTCCTCTTGCTTTTGTCTCTTGATAACGGACCTACACTCCAGATTACTTCTCGGACGAAAGGTTTTAAGCAGACAAAGAGGCAAAACAAGCAAACGAACCCAAGAAGATATGTCATCAGGCTTGTTAACCACCCTGGCAATGGCCCCTTTCAAAGCGCGAGAAAAACCCAAACAACACTTTGGAGGGATAGATTTAACAGTACGCAACCCTTTTGAAAATAAGCTATCAAGAGTCCCCAAATCAAAACTACAATGCGAGTCACGAACTTCATCACCACCACTAATAAGATGAAAAGTACATGATGGAACGGGAGGCTTAGGGAGGTCATAAAGAACAAAGTGAACAATACCATCACCACAATTAGGAGGTGGTACAAAATCCGAAACCTTACCATGCCGACACTTAGACCGAAACGTGTGCGTAGTGAAACAACCACCACATAACCAAATCCCCATACTCTTAAAGGTTAACTCGGCCCTCTCATAAACAACCAAATCGGATAGAATGGAATGTTTGGTACAAGCTAGCGCATCACCTCTAAAATGTTTATCACGAATATGAATAATCAAGGATGACTTAGTAAGCCCATTCCCACTACCATCTCGACATCCGTTAAGACCAACAAACGGGCAATGGAACCGAACAACCACCATGACACCACCAAACCTAACATAAAACGAACACATCTAGAAACCAAACGCCAACCGCCAAACAATCAAACAACTCCTAGCCACGAACAAAACAACCACCTAAACCTAAACTAAAACGAACACCACTCGACCAAATGACCTGCCCAAAACTACCATCAACCACCTCAAGACGCCTATCTAAAACAACCAAACCAAACGCCTCAAACAGATCCGTCACCACAACCTACCCGCACAAGCAAAAAAACAAACGCCAAAACCAATAATCCAAACTCCGAGACCAAACAGTACAATAATCCAAACACCGAAACCAGAAATCCAGCAACCGAACCAATAATCCCAACGCCGAAACAACCAATAACCCAAACGCCCAGAACGCAACCGAACCTACAACGCACCAAAATCCAACACCAAAACAGAAAAATAACAAATGAAGAAGGAACCCAAGGAAAGGAAAACCCAGAATGCAACTAGAACCGAGAAGCCAAAACCCCGGACCCCAAACCCCCACTCCAACGAGAACCAACAAAACAACCGACCTCAAAGTGGAAGTTACTGCGATCCAGGTACACCACCAGTTCAATCAACCAGCCCAAACAACCAATCCTGCAAATCGGCCAAACTGCTATACGACACAAGAAAAACAAGTAACGGAGGTAAGGGAATGAAGAAGAACGAAAATATAATGGAAAAAGGAGTGGAAGGATTAATAAAGGAAAAAGGAGTGGAAGGATTAATAAGGATTAATAAGGGATAAAACAGGGTGGTGAAAGGGCGGTGATGACACACGGTGGTGAAGGAACCCACCGGAATAGATGAAACAGGAATAAAACAGGGTGAAGAAAGGAGTATTATTATTATTATTATTATTATTATTATTATTATTATTATTATTATTATTATTATTATTATTATTATTTTTTATAACCATCACTGTATTAGAAACAAAAAGGGATTTACAAAAATATGGATGGGAGTTGAGATACTATATGCGCTCCCTCCCCATTAGCAATAGAAAAACATATTCTATGGAAAATATGTACAGCAACGCGCGCTCCAATGTCTTGAGCCTTAGAAAATCTCTGGATCCGCTTCAGCAACGCAACTGCATCTTCCTGTAACTCACCTAGAGAAGAGAAAGAGAAAGGAAGAAACCTATATCTGAGAGCTGCACACTTAGCCATATACTTGCATCCTTTATGTTGTGTAGCATCAATCACAGCTCGGTCGGGTACAAAGTCATTCATCCCCGTTCGAGTCAGAGGAGAAGAACCAGTAAGATCAACACACACATCTTTACCTCCATCCCATGAATAAAACAAAATATCTGCCGGACGTAAGGCATTATCAAGTCCTCCATTTAATCCGATATTAACTTCCTTTCCGACAGATATCCCTGAACGATAACATATATCAGCAAGAGTATCACGTACCAAATTGTGACGATGCTTAATCCCAACGATACCAGCACACGATACAGCACGATCCCCAAATATATCCCCATCAAATACTCTCGAACAAGCTGAACAGGGCTTCGAAACAGAGAACAAGGGAATACGTAAGCGATAACACAAAACACATCGATAAGTCCTCCCGTTCATAGTCTGACCCAACCCCGAAATAGGGACCGTCCTAAGCCAAACAGAAGTATGATCCTCCCTCTAAGATGCCCATAAAGCCATCTGTCGAGCAGACAAAGCGAAAGTGGATTCTACATTCTTCATAACCCGAGTAAAATATATATCTTCCATGTTCTTCATGAGTTTGGGGGAAGCGACTTCACTTGGATTACTTAGAAAATCGATCTCCATAACCGAGTTAAACACAGATAAGGCATCATCAAACTGAAGTCCATAGGCTCTAATATCAGTGTGTTGAAGAAGCTTAGACTGCAAATCAGCTGACTGTAACCGAGAAGCAAGAAAAGCATAATGCAACACATCACCCGCATAATAGACACCCAACCCCCCAAAGGTAAAGGGCAATGTAGCAAGTCTCCAATGCCAGTCACAAAACCCCGGTCCAGAAGCAATAATGATCCGCTCCAAAGAAGAACGGAGTGCCATATCAAAATAACTTTGGGCAGACTTAAAAGCACAGGGTGAACATGTACGCATAGAAAAATATAACATGGAAATACCGACACAAGAACGAAGAAGCAGCAACTCACATTGAGGGTCATTAATTTTGGCCACAGCATCCATAAGCTCAATAGTCTTATCCATACGCTTCAACACAAGCTGACTACAAAAATCAAGGTCTACACTCGCAGGCCCCCCGAGTAACTTAACACCGCTCGTAAGTCGAGCCATAATATCTGGGAACACACCAACAAACTTGCTACGAGGATCCTCGGTCGGTCAAAAAACTTCAGTCTTATCAATATTTAGTTGCAAGCCATACATGGGGTCATCCTTCATGATACACTCCAAAATTTTCCCCACAACCAAAGTATCCCGATAATAGTATTGTCGTCCAAATACCAGGCCTGTAAAGAAAGAGAGAAGGAGTCCCGAATCTTACATATCAATGGATGAAGTACAAGAGCAAAGAGTAACGGACCAAGAGGGTCACCCTGTTGTTTCCCCTAACATGACCTTAATACATGTTCCACGTAATACAACCTTGACAGGCTAGAATAACAGAACTCCACCCAAGACGAGATGGAGGGACAACGAAGACGAACCTCTCGCAACATAACCTTTCGATCTACCAAATTGAAAGCATCATTAAAATCCACTAGTAACATCGACAAACCAACAGCATTAACATACCTCTCAAGTAAGCGATTCACAGCATGAAGAATAGCCTCACTCCCTCCCGACACCCCCACCCCAAACTGCAAATCACCAAAGTACCCATCAAAAGAATGACAAACCTGTTGGAAATTTACTTTATGTGATGACATTTAAGAATTCCCATTAGTTATCATAGTCACACACGCATAGACGAGATAAGGAAACTATGTATAGTTTAGGCGGTGTGTGACTATATATACCCCTCCAAGGCTTCCAAGGAGGGGTTGTTGCTTGGGTTTTCATTTTCATAATACACTTTTTCTTTCTTTCACACATAACCTCTCTCTCTGTATTCATCCATGGCTGCCACCATATACCACCCTACTAGACCACCAGATCCATAAATGGCAAACCCACAATTGGCATCAGAGCCACGGTTCAATCCTTGGATCGTCGTGTTTTTTGTTATTGATTTTGGTGGTCAAAATTTTTTTTTGTGGTCCGAATCTATCATATTTTTTGTCACTAGTTGTGTTTATTTTCAATATTCACAATTTCTTTGTCACGTTATGTTACTTGTCCATCAAAACTGTTACATCTGGTCAAAAGTTGTCACATATGGTCTTTTTGTCTCTCTGGTATCATCAAATATGTTTTATCACTAGTCAAAGTTTGTTCTTTCATGGTCAATGTTTACTTATCTGGTTTTAACAGCATTTTCTGGGTTTTTTTCTGGTATGTTTTATGAACACGAGGATGAATATGTGCCCAAAAAAGCAAGATCCTGAAAATCAGGAAAAAGTACATTCAGATAAGATTTCAAATGGTCACATTCCGATCGGAATATTGCGATGGCATAAACCAGGGGTTTCTACTTGCGATCGAATATTCCGATAGCCCACGTTGCGATGGCACGTTGTGGTGGAACCATTTCGATGGAACCATTGTGTTGGAACCATTGCGATGGAACCACTACGATGGTGTCCATCAGGTTGCGATGGGATTGCGATGGTGTCCATCATGTTGCGATGTGACTGCGATGTGACTGCGATGGCCTTATTTATTTTGACATTGCGATGGGTTAACAGAAACATTGCGATGAAGAAAACAGAATGACAAGTTTAAAACATACCGAGACTAACTTGACCAGACCAACATATCTCCAACCTTTTAACTCCACAACACCAAGCACTAACCTAACCCATCTTCTCCTAACCCATCTAAACAAATCATCAAGACTCGATAAATAAAACAGAAAACTTATATCTCAGTTTACTCTTTTCGTGTGATATATGAATACAATAGATCTTTTATGATCTAAAAACAAAAGAGGCATGCATCACTGATCCATGTTTAGTTTCACCCATCTTTAATTTTCGAAGGTAAAAGAAAGAATTATTACAAGATTGTTACACTCTTTTTTCTTTTCGTTTAAATAAACCACAAAAATCAACATGCTGTCACGAACTAGTAACCTACCCGAGACCTATTTTGTAATAGATCTTGATGCCAAAAATCTTACTTATCTTGTTTCGTAAGCATGGTTCATGTATTATGAAGGAAAACGAATGGTTGCTCTTAGTTCGTGTGTATCAACTGATATTGGTGATGATGATAAGAAGATTAGGGATTGTGTTTGAGTTTGATCTGAGTTTGATTGAAATGTATTGATGGTGTTAAGAAAGGGATTTGGTGAGAGCGTATTTGGTTGAGGAAGAAAGAGAGGATTTTGGGGGCGGATAAAACAAGAATGAGATTAGGTTATCAAAGATTAGGTTAAATGAACGTTTTATATCCTAAACTATGGGATATGATGTCTCATGGACCGGGTATTAAAATGTGTTGGGCCGAGTATCACTGTTAACACTAATGTTCTCCTAATATTTGAAATCTGATGGACCGGGTTCTACTCATTTGCAAAAATGATGGGCCGAGTTTCACAAATTCATATGGTACAATTTTATTTACTTTGGATAAAATTTGTATTACTTTTATACTTGGTCATAATCGGGGCGTGACGATGTGTCGGGACAATGTAATGTGACAATGTGACGAGAATAAGTGACTAAGATTTATTTTGACGAGACCAAGAAAAAATTGGCGATATTTTTAGTGACTACAGATTTTGTGATCGGGTATTATTATTTGAAGTTGGAGACGGATTTTTCGAAGGCGTGTACTTATTTTTGAAAGATAACTTGGTCGTGCTAAATTTTAGAATGAAGACTTCTTTATCTAGTTTCCGGGTTCGGGGTGGTTGGTTGATGACTTGGATAACTATCACATTAATGAGTTACATTGTTATACACAGTGTCAAGCACATAGTCGACGTGGATAATTTCAAGAGGTTTCGTGCTTATATACTTCTTCAGTAATGTATTGGGTACTTAGAGATTTCTCCACCGTTCCTCATTCAACAATAGTGCAAGCTTAAGTCACAAGGTCGAGGAACTCTTATTTAGTTTCACGTTTGGTATATCTGTTTTATTTCATCAGTGTTCACTTCAAATTGCCTACAAGGGGGTTGGTAAAGATAGCCATGAAGAGTTTATGAGTAGAGAATTTTGATCAGCAGATGATTCTCAAAAAATATATAATTCATCTTATTTATTATTCTCACGACATTTCAGGTACATGTGCGTATGATTTATTGCTGGTTCCGAGTTTCGAAACCGTCAAGGGGAAGAAGAAGACATATTAAACGCACAACGAGTACACGTGATGAACTTCATACCTTCTTTTGATTTGAAGACATTCTGGGAAGACATTTGTGACAATCCGTCAATTTATGGTCGATATTTTATTCTCAAGTATTATTTAAAATCCTTAATTTAATGATATACTATGAACTCACTCATTTTTGGGAAGAAATTGGGGTTTACGTCTTAAAGTAGCATCGACTACGTCTAAAACCGGAGAATTCTACGTTACGTGCCTATGTTTACATACACTGCTTTGGTGACAGTCCGACATTTCAGGAAATAAATTTATCCTTGAATATTATTTTGGGAATTTTAAATTTGTGTTGGTTTATAAACTCACAAATTTACGAGAAGAGATTAGGACTTACGTGCATAATTTAACGTCCTTTACGACTAAACCGGAAACCCTAGGTTTACGTATTTATGTTTTTGAACTCCGTTTTTGATGAGACAATTTTTATTAGATTCGTTTTATGCCGTTGATTCATAATTTATAAAAAAGTTTTTTCGTAAATCGACCCGAGGGCACGTAAATCGAGGAAACTATAATCGAGGAGTACCCGTAAATTAATGGGGATGAGACAAGTTTACACTTGCCCACCCCCATAACAAGTGGTGGCCAAACTAGCCACACCACCCTTTGGTGGCAAGCTAACATGAGCTTGTAGGACACTTGTCCTCTCATTTTGAGCAAAACCACTAACAAGCTAACATAAACTAGCTAAACCTTGAAACCATTTCACGTACATGCAAAACAACTCCCACTCTCTCTCTCAACTCTCCTTGTGTCGTCCGCCACCACCCATAAACCACCCATTTGATAAAGATTCAACCATGAATATTGTGATAAACTTGCACAAGATGAAAGCCTTTTGAAGACATGAAGATTGGAGGTGATCTTAACCTATGAAAAGGAGTTTTCATGAGGTTCAAGGACTGATTTCATAGAAGTATTCAACCATTTGAAGGACCCAAGAAGTTGTCTTGCTAAAATTGAAGGTTTGGTAACAAGAACCAAGCCTTGTTCATCAAAATCTCATCTTTTCATCATCTTGATTGGTATAGGGATCAATCTCTTCCTATCATCTTGTTATTTTGAATATGTAATCTTATATTTTCTTCAATTATGTATATGTATATGATGATGAATGATGATCAAAATATTATATGGGGATTTGGTGTTGATAGATTTGATTAAAAAGATTAAAATTTACATGTAAAGATGTTAAAATCATGACTAAATCTATAGGCTGTATAAAACAGTAAAGAACCATATTATAATCTGGTAAAATTGCTTGGATTATTTAATATACAGTAAGTTATATCACTTTTACATATGTGAGAGTTGGCCACTCAATGGAATCGATAAAATGAGTGAGATATGAACAAAACATTATTAAAGTTCAAATTTGTATAGTCTGTTTTGGACGAATTATTAGAGACATTTAGAGGATGAATCAGCAGTAGCTAAAATGGAGTTAAATGTAGCACGTATCATGTAGTTTGTCCTGCCCAAAATTGAGCTTCTATCTCCTTGTAGTACTTAAGATATGATAAAAATGGTGAAAGTGAGTTTCATAATAAGATTTGGAAAATAAAAGTATATATTATAAAAAAAGCACTCAAGGAATACTATTATAAAATACACACCTAAAACCCACTAACTTATATAATAATTATAAATAGGTTATATAATTTGATCAGTAAATGTGAAATTTTATAATATTAAAAATTGATATGTTTTATAAGTTATAAAACTATACATATAAGTTTTACGTCTTTTCGGCTAAAACCGAAAGATTAACGTTTTCGTCAAATAAAACTTAGACGTTCGGACCCGTCTAATGTAAACTTTTTATAACTCATCTACTGATATGTAAGTACATCTTACAAGTAAAAACCGATAAAACCCGAGTTTTTTAACTTATGGACATTAACGGGCCAAAGTAGCCTTATTGGACTATTAGCCCAACTAGATTGGCTAAACACTAATGGACTTACTCATTGGCTTAACCCACTTGGGCCCAACATATGAGTATAGGTCTGGTCTTAAAAATATAAATGGACTAATAAAATGATATTGGACTTTAAGGGGCTTATTGGGCCTTAATATGGAATTGGAATTAAACTAGTGTAACTAGTCAAAAAATTGATTAACACATAACACTATAATGTGTATGAAGAGATAAAATCCCACTTGATCATCATCATACTTATAATATCATCATATATATATATATATATATATATATATATATATATATATATATATATATATATATATATATATATAGCCATTGTTTTTATAAAGTCATTTGGACAAGAGTCTAAGACGAGTATTATTTGTCTAGGTTTCCATGATTGAAGCACGTACCGTACATCCAAATTGACGATAACCGCCTTTCCCAGTCAACGTGAGTTCATAGCCTCGCACTCTTTTAAATGTTTTTATGAAATGTTTTATAAAAACGCGAGGGAGATAACATATTGTTTTTAATAAAATAGGACACCAATTGTCCGGATTATTTGCTTATTGATATGGACCCGAATGATTGTATAACACGATGAATGATTATATGACGTGATGAATGAAATGAAATGGATTATTATAGTTAGGTTATGTCACTAAAAGTCCCATTAGTATGAATTGTGAACTACCGGGATTTGGTAGATGATAGGTGTGTAAACACCCATCCTTTTTACCACTTAATTACAATAATAACCAAGCCAAAACGTGTATTTTATGTGATAGGTGTGTAAACACCCATCCTTTTTACCACTTAATTACAATAATAACTGGGCCAAAACGTGTATTTTATGTCTTTTATGTCGGAATTATGCGTGGTTTGTGTTTTTGTTGTGATTTAGGATGAAAAGGTGAAAAGTGGAGAAAACACGGGTATTCACGGGCTTTTATTGAAGAAAAAGATTAAAGACGAAGTCAAGAAGTCAAGAGTGCAAAAAGAACGGAAGTCCAAGACCAATTCTGAAGATTTATCGAAGAAAAAGTCAAAAGACGGAAGTTTACTAAAGCCGAAGAACTCGAGTCTTATTTATGAAGAAAATTAAAGACGAGTTTAAAGAAATCCCGAGCCAAAAGTCATTAAAGTCCAAGATTAACAAAAGATTAAGAAGAGAAGGACTTAAGTGTGCAATTAAGGAAAATAGGAAAGAGGAAGGAAGCTTCCTAAGCACTCCTTAATCTCCCCTATATATAGTTTAAGATCATTTCATTTTACTCTTGTTGGCTAGAGTGACACTAGTTCTTCCACCTTTAATTTTTGCAAATTTACTTTTCATCTCAATTTAAATACATTGTCTTGCACTTTTAATACCTTTAAATTCCAAGTAAGTGTTTTTTAATTTTCTTGCTTTAATCTCTCATCTACCTTTCTTCCCATGCTTTAACCTTATTGTTTACATGCTTTTTGTGTTTCTTATTTGATTAAAGGTTATGTTTTTATGCTTTTGATTGTTTTGGATCATTGATTTTTGTAGCTTAATTGTGTTTATCTTCAAGTTTCTTAAGTTTTTATAAAAGTTATTTTTATATAAAAGTTTGTTTTCACTTAGTTTCATTTTGTGTTTTTAAAAGTCTTTAAACTGTAGCTTATTAGCTTTTTCTTATACGTGTTTGCTTAGGATTTTAGTCTAGTGCTTATTTGCTTGGTCAGAAAAGGGTTTAGCATTCCGACCATAGCTCCATTTGCTTGGTCGGAAAATGGTTTAGCATTCCGACGGGGATTCCGATTTATCCGTCGGAATAAGGTTTCATCATTCCGATTGGGTATTCCAATCTGCATTCCGACAGGTAAGTACTTTGGTTATTCCGATGGACCAGTGTTCCCCATATTCTGACGAGATCCCTTTGGTGCATTCCGATCAAAAGGCATTCCGACCACATTCCGATTTGGGGTATTATTTGGTTATTCCGATTAGGCAATTGGTGACAGCATTCCGATCAGTCTTTCCGACCAATATTCCGATCTGAAAGGTGAGTGTATTCCGATCATCATTCCGATCAGGAGGTAAGTTAACATTCCGATCACATTCCGATCGGAATGTATTCCGACGGTAGGTTTATTTTATATTTTGTCTTGTTTAATTTTTAAGTTCTCATTTTAATACTTTGTCAAATTTTAATTCTCGTCACGCTTTTAAATTCCCGTCATTTATTTTCCCGTTATTTACTTTTCAAAGTTTTTAATATTGCGTCATTTATTTTAAGTTAGACTTAGATTTACTTTAACGTCATTTACTTTTAAGCTTTGAACATTTTATTTTTAAAAACAACCAAAAATATTTGTTTCACCAAAATCAACTAAGTCGTACTTTGAACCAGAAATCAATTCGTTAAGATACCGAGAAACGAACTTTTCAACTAGTAAAATCTCTTTATTAAAATGGCACCGCTGCCGGCTCTTTTCGTAAAGATTAACGGTTTTCTGTGAGAGACGCGTTGCTTTTTGGGATCCGTTCATTCGTGAGCGTTATTTTCTGGCATAAAAATTTCAAAAAACCATAAAAATTAAAAATCGATAAAAATCCATAAAAATTAAAAATTTCAAAAATCCAAAAAGATTTTATTTTTATTGTGTATATATATTGTCTTTCTGTTTGGTATTGTTTTCTTTTGTCTTTGTAGGTGTATGCGTACTAGATCTTCTAATTATCAAGAGCCCGAGACTCGAGAAGATTTAAGTATGGCAGGTGTTAACAACAATAATAATACACCGCACCTCAATAATAACAACAACAATGTTCTTCCACAGCCCGATCTTCGGACAATGGTGTGACACCCCCAAATTGAGTCAACGCAGCGGAAATAATATTTGGGTGTCACGTAGGTGGATCAACAGCAGACAGAATATAGAGCAACAGATAAAAGATTATCCTTACATTTATTACATGACTGAAAGTGCAAATAGTATTACAGTAGTCTTTAACATTGTCTGAAAGTTTGAATTTATTCCCAATTTATAAAACCCCAGATGAGCTCTTTAATGCAATCTATCATGATGCTTGACTTCATGCACACCATTACCTGCTTCAGTTACCTGAGAAAACATGCTTAGAAGTCAACATAAAGTTGGTGAATTCACATGTTTAATTAAGTTAAGTTTGGACATTAGATATTCCCAGAAGTAGTAATGCACAAAGCATTAATACTTAAAAGTGATTGCATTTCCATATTGCCCGAATCTGAAACTTGACAGTTAAGTCCTTAACAGATAAGGACCCTTCGCCTTATCATTATCAAGGCACCCATAACAAAAATAAGTGCTGACATGTGAAACATCTGTTGTCCCGGCCGAGGCACAGTGAGCATGACTCACCCAGATGGGGACGGTCAATCCCAAATAGATCTATTTATAACATTCAGGTAATTCAATAATTCTAACAGTTTCGGATGCACGGGTCATGCTGTTCATCTACAATATGCATGGTAATCAAAGGTTTCACAGTTCAATCTATGTCCATAAAATCAAATATGTTGCATGTTTTCTTCCCTATTAAAAGATTTAAAAGTTTGTCAATATATAAAGTGGGTCCATGAACTCACCTCAGTGGTACAGCAATTAAGTCAGAAGATAAATCTGATAAGAATGCTCACGATACAGTCAACGACCTAAATAATTATAAGGTCTCAGTAATTGCATAACATAATGCATAAAAGTTCCAGAATAAATCTGTACATGTTTAAACGGGTTTAAGTATTTAATTACAATACTTTTAATTTGTTCGTCATAGTACAAGTTCTAATAGTATTTATTTTAGGTAATAAATAAATAATAAGGTTTAATCAATTAATTCACTTAATTAATATTTTGTACTTACGTTGTTTATAAAACACTTTAAATATTCATATAGGATGGTTTTATATACATTTAAAGTGATGGGAAAATAAATATAATTAATACATTTATTTTATAAGTTAACAATTTTCAATTTATATTTAATATATAAATAAGGTTTATAAATGTATAACATTTATTTAAAATCCAAGTTTACGTAAGATTTACATTTATTAAGTTATAGGTTTGAAAAATACAATTGTTACATTTATTTAAGTTTTACGTTTAAATAATGACTTAAAATATATAAGATTTTAAGGTTCGTAATAATTGTATAAAAATACGTTTTAGTCCTTTTAAATAAACAGATACTCGTGATTAAATTACTTTTATACCCCTAGGGTTTCTAAATCTTTCAAGTATATATAGTTTTGGTCCCTCCCTAGTTACACGTGTAACTAGGGTTTCTTAAAGTTTCATAAAATGTCAATTTTGGTCCTTATAGTATGCGGCCTATTTTAGGGCTTGTTATAGTTTCACTTAATGGCAATTTTGGTCCCTATAGTTTCGACTAATAATAGGGTTTATTATAAGTTACATTTATGCCCCCTAGGGCTTGTATAGGTTTCGGCTTTAGGCAGGTTTAGTCCCTAGGGTTGCTTAGGGTTTTATTAAGTTTAGTAACTTGACACTTTTAGTCCCTAAGATTTATTTTAAGTCGTGGCTTGTGTCCAACATAGTCCTTAGGCTTTCCAAAGTGTACACAACTTACCCTAATATTTTAGTAATCTCTTTTTAGTCCTTTTTAACTTTACAAAGTTTCGGATATGTTCAAAACATACCCTTGAACTCTCGGCATATTTTAAAAGTGGATCAAAGTTTATGTTTTTGAAATACAAAGTTCTACACTTATTCATTTAGACCCCTTTTACTTACTAAAATTACATTTTAGTCCGAAAGTATTATTTGTGCCATTTTTAACCCGAAAGTTTATATATATACTATTTTAGTCCAAAACTTCTTAGATCTATCATTTAAATCCACAATAATTATAGATCTATATTTTTAAAATGTAACTTTATAAAATCATATTTTTGACACTAAAAGTCATATAAAACATTTATTTAATAAAAATGATTGTTTATCTAGGAAAAGTATTATAGTGAGCTTAAACTAATCTTATGAGGCCTAGTAGTGATCTTAATATTTGAAGGCACCTAATAACATGAACCTAATGTTCCTAGTTATATCTAAACATTACAAGATCACTCAAAATCATAATATGAGCTTAAAGCTCACGACCAATATTATTTGAATGGTTAGGTTTTTATGATTTTTCAAGTTAAACAAGATCATGTTGATGTGTTCTTCAAGGTTGACAAGTTTTTACATCAAGTTTTGTTATATATAAAAATTAGCCGTGGGTTTTACTTAGGTTTTTAGGGTTTCCATACTAGTTTAAATGTTAACTTTACCAAAATAAACATGTACACATCAATATATATAAATTAATGTATTAGAAAAGATAGGTTTTAACTTGGACTTACTTGTTTAGTTAGGTTTAGGAATGATATGAGAATGGGTAGAAACAAGTGACAAGCTTTCAACAATGGAGGTCTAGGAAAACATAAGCATGTCGTGGGCTTCAAGGAGTCTTCTAGGGTTCTTGTTCTTGCTTCAATGATCAAGGTTTCTTGTAGGTTGAGCTTAAGATTAACCTTTAGGTTGTAGAAGACATAGTATAGGAGTAGTAGTAAAGCTTGAAGGTTTGAAAATGGTGGTTTGTGTTGTTTAGCCGTGAGTTGAGAGAGAAAGAGTGAAGTGAGATTGGAAAATATTTTGTGTTGTGTGTTGTGTGTTTGTTTCGGCTTAAGAAGAAAGAGAGACAAGATTTGGTGAATCTTGTACCTAGTACTAAGATCAAACCAAGATATGATGTATCTAGTTGGGATACTTCTTATTTGATTTCAACATGTGGCAAAAACTAGCAACTCCTTTCCTTTCCTTTTTGAGTTGTAACCGTGTGTTTCCATAAGTCAAATGGGGGGAAAAGTTCTTACATGGCATAGTAGAATGCATGAGGTTTGAGTGTGTAAGTGTCTAAGTATGCTTTGTGTAAGAAAAAGCATGGTTAGGGTAGTGTGTTAGGGGAATAAACATGATTACTTGTAGGGTAGATAGCAAATGATGGTTGTGCATGCATGCATACATACACACGTTATATATAGGCATGGGAAGGGTTTTGGGTAAATTTTGCCAAGTGTTGTATGATAATAATAGTCTTTGTATATTATTATAGGTACTTGTTGTGTTGTAGGTATTTTTGTTGAAGCTTTTAGATAACTTAGTGAAAGTGTATTATTAAATACATTACTAAAATTAATTTACTTTATTAAAGTAAACAGGTGACAATGTAAAATAATATACATTGTTTTTAAAGTGTTTAGGCATTTAATCCTTTTAAGTATTATATGTAAATATGTACATATAAAAATAATTCAAGTACTTAATAAAATAAATTAAGTAAGGTTACAGTTTTATCTCAAATATGTACTGAGGTGATGAATTCCATTATTCAATCAAGTGGCCAGTCAATTGCCAAGGTAGTCAATAATGACTAAAGGTTCATATATATATAAAATAAATATGAAAGGTAGTATGACAATAGGTATATGATAATTAAATAGTCATATAAAAGTGAAATTATATAAATTCCAAATATAAATAGTACTACAGTTGACATAGTCAATGAGGGTAAAAACAGAGGTTTTACAGCACCATCCTGTTATTTTAGCTTTGTCCTCAAAGCTTAAGATGAAACCATTGGTCAGGTGAACAAGTGTGGATACTTGGTCTTGAACGAGTCTTCTCGTTCCCAAGTGAACTCAGGGCCTCTCCTAGAGTTCCAACGTACTTTGACCAACGGGATGTGACTGCGTTTCAACTTCTTAACTATCCTCTCCATGATTTCTACTGGTTCTTCTACAAACTGGAGTTGGTCGTCAAATTGAACTCCTTCCAATGGCATAGCCAATGGTTCTTCAGCATAGCACTTCTTTAGGTTAGAAACATGAAAGGTAGAGTGTACCCGACTCAGTTGCTGGGGCAACTCTAAACGATACGCTACTTCCCCCATCCTGGCTATTACTTTGAAAGGGCCAACATAACGTGGATTCAGTTTCCCACGTTTGCCAAAACGTACAACACCCTTCCAAGGTGATACCTTGAGCATAACACGGTCACCTACTTCAAATTGCATAGGTTTGCGTTTCAGGTCCGCGTAGCTCTTTTGTCGATCGCGAGCAGCTTGAATTCTTTGTCTGATGAGGACGATCTTGTCAGTAGTCTCCTGGATTAACTCGGGTCCAGTGAGCTGAAATTCACCTACTTCTTCCCAGCACACAGGCGAACGGCATTTGAGACCGTACAGTGCTTCAAAAGGGGCAGCCTTAATGCTAGCATGATAACTGTTGTTGTAGGAGAATTCCACTAAAGGAATATGGTCAACGCATCCATTTCCAAAATGAATCACACATGCTCGTAGCATGTCCTCTAGAGTCTGGATGGTTCATTCACTTTGACCATCAGTCTGCGGATGATAAGCAGTGCTCATATCCAAATTGGTACCTAAGGCTCGTTGAAAAGCCTTCCAAAAGTTTGACGTGAACCTACCATCTCGATCACAGATTATCGACACTGGTATTCCATGTTTGGTCACAATCTCCTTTAGGTACGTCTTTGCTAGTTTGGCAAGGGGATCATTCTCCCTAATCGGCAGGAAATGAGCGGACTTGGTGAGTCGATCGACGATTACCCATATAGTATCGTAACCGTGAGATGACTTTGGGAGTTTGGTAACAAAGTCCATAGTGATGTTTTCCCATTTCCATCCCGGTATCTTGGGTTGTACAAGTAAACCCGATGGTCTCTAGTGTTCAGTTTTGACACGAGCACAAGTCAAACATTTCTGAACGTAGGTGGCAATGTTGGCTTTCATATTCGGCCACCAATATAACTTCTTCATATCCTGATACATCTTTTCAGATCCGGGATGTATAGAATATTTAGACTTATGAGATTCGTGCATGATCAAGTTCCTCAAATCTCCATAACATGGTAACCAACTTCGTCCGTGAAGGCATAGGGTTCCGTCTGCTCTAGGTTCTAACTTTTCTTTGCTAAGATCAGTTCTGAGCATTCCCCCGACATCTTCCTTCACGAGGTTTTCAGTTAATTGGGCTTGAGTCTGAGCTTCTAAAATTTGTTTGGGTAGATCCAAACTGATTGTCATCACCAATGCCCGAACTCTCATAGGAGGGTCCGTTTCCTTACGACTTAAAGCATCGGCAACCACGTTTGCTTTTCCCGGGTGGTATTTGATCTCGCAGTCGTAGTCACTCAGTAACTCAATCCAACAGCGTTGTCTCATGTTCAACTCCTTCTGATCCAATATGTGTTGCAAACTTTTGTGGTCAGTATGCACTGTGCACTTTGTTCTGTATGGGTAATGTCTCCAGATTTTGAGAGAAAAAACTACGGATCCAAGTTCTAGATCGTGAGTGGTGTAGTTCTTCTCATGCTTCTTCAATTGCCTTGAAGCGTAGGCAATCACTTTCATCCTCTGCATCAATACGGCTCCTAAGCCTTTGTGCGAGGCATCACAGTATACAACGAAATCATCGTTGCCTTCAGGCAAGGCCAGTATAGGTGCACTGCATAACTTCTGCTTGATCAGTTGGAAAGCTGATTCTTCCTTCTCTCCCCACTCAAACTTTATTCCCTTCTGTGTGAGTTTGGTCATCGGTTTGGCTATCTTGTAAAAATCTTCAATGAATCTACGGTAGTATCCGGCAAGGCCTAAAAATTGGCGGATCTCCGTTGGTGATTTAGGAGATACCCAATCCTTGACAGATTCGACCTTTGCTGGATCCACATGAATACCGTCACAATCGATGACATGACCAAGGAATTGCACTCTAGGAATCCAAAATTCACATTTAGAGAATTTGGCATAGAGCTGCTCCTCCTTGAGTACCTTTAGTACTTGTGCAAGATGTTCCTCATGTTCTTGTTCGTTCTTGGAATAAATGAGTATGTTGTCGATGAAGACTATCACGAATTTATCCAGGTAGGGTCTGCACACACGGTTCATAAGGTCCATGAAAATAGCTGGTGCATTGGTCAACCCAAAGGGCATAACCTGGAATTCGTAATGGCCGTAACGGGTTTTAAAATCTGTCTTTGGAATATCTTCCTCCCTGACTCGTAGCTGGTGGTATCCAGATCTCAAGTCAATCTTGGAATACACACTTGACCCTTGCAGTTGGTCAAATAGGTCGTCAATGCGAGGAAGCGAATAACGATTCTTCACAGTTAACTTATTCAGCTCTCTGTAATCGATGCACATTCGAAAAGAACCATCTTTCTTTTTGACAAATAACACAGGAGCTCCCCATGGTGAGGAACTGGGTCGTATGAATCCTTTGTCAGACAGTTCTTGAAGTTGTTCAGCTAATTCCTTCATCTCTGATGGTGCCAACCGGTATGGAGCTTTAGCTACAGGTGCTGCTCCAGGAACCAAATCAATTTGAAATTCCACTTGTCGAGTCGGTGGTAAGCCTGGCAACTCATCAGGAAAGACTTCTGGAAAATCTCGGACAATGGGTACGTCCTTGATTTGCTTCTTCTCGGGTTTTTCTTCTTCATCTGTTTGAGAAATATGGGCCAAGAAGATAGGACATCCTCTCAACAAATAATTCTGAGCTTTGGTACAAGAGATAACACTAAGTCTAGTGTCAGCGAGGTCGGTGTTACCGTCACCTCGAATGATTAGAGTTTCGTTTCCCCACGGAATACGGACTAGCTTCTCGTCACAAACAATGACTGCGCGGTATCTCGCTAACCAGTCCATGCCGATAATAATATCAAAACTACCAAGGTTTACGGGGATAAGGTCAATGTTAAACGGGTGCTTGGAAAGATTTAAGGTGCAACCTCTAATGATAGTGTCAGCGTCTACAGTTTTACCATCAGCTAATTCTACAGAGTAACGGTGATCTAAGCTTGTAGGGACAACTTCTAGTACTTGACTAAATTCAATGGATATAAAACTCCGGTCTGCTCCAGTATCAAATAAGACAGATGCATAACGATTGTTCAATAGAAATGTACCAGTTACGACATTTGAATCGGGGTTGGCTTTTGCATTGCCGACCACGTACACTCTAGATGAAGCTCCTCCACTGTTCTTGTTCTGGCTTGCCCGCTTAGGGCAACTTGGTCTCGTGTGTCCTGGTGCTCCACACTCGTAGCACACAACTCCCTTCTTGGGTCCATTGTTGTTTCCTCCAGTAGCATTGCGGTTCCCCTGCTGTCCATTCCCGTTCCCACGGGCATTGTATCCACCCCTGTTGTTGTAGCTCCCAGTGTTTTGAGTGGGTCGGGCCTGGGTGACAGCATTAACTCGACAGGTTTTAGCAAAGTGACCTACTTGTCCACATCTGTAGCAGGCCTGGCAAGGGCTATCAAAAGTATGATGATAGTTTCACTTTGAGCACAAAGGTTTGGTGCCTCCGTACGAGTTAGTTCCTGCAGTAGTAGCACTGTAAACTTGCCCAGCATTCTGCTTCTTAGGATGCTTCTGGTGCTGACTACGGAAGTACTCGTCTGCCTTTCGCTTGTTGTCAGTCTGCCTCTCGGATAGGGTACAGACTCTATTGTTTATCAACTCAGTAGCGAACTCAATGGCACTCTCGACGGTTGTAGGTCGAGATGCGAGCACACTGCCGTGAATGGCGTCTGGGAGTCCACCCACGTACTTCCCAATCTTTTCATCCTCTTCCACAAACATCCTGGTGCACATGAGGGTCAACTCTTGGAACCTTTGGTTGTACGCAGTGATGTCATTGTTCTTGCATCTGAGATCCCATAACTTGATCTCCAGCTTCTTCATTTCTCCCCTTGGGCAGTATTTCTCAGTCATCCTCTCCTTCAACTCAGTCCAGTTGAGAGCATAGGCAGCATCGTGTCCAAGAGTAGCAACAACAGAGTTCCACCAAGTAAGAGCACTCTCAAGTAGGGTGCAGGCGGAAAACTTCACTTTGTTCTCTTCTGCACAATCACTGATGCGAAATACCGTTTCCAACCTCTCAAACCACTGCATCAGTTCCACCACTCCTTCTTTGCCCTTGTAATAGGAAGGTTTACATTTCAAGAGTCGGGGTAAGAGCAACCCCTGGTGGTCTGATTATTCTGGCGGTTGTTGGAATTTTGACTGTCATCTACGTTCCTGCTGGCAGCCATCGCAGATGCGATGCCCTGGTCAATCATTTCCCTTAATTGGGCAGCAGTGACGTTTTGGGTAGTCTCGGCATTGATGGGGTTCGTTCTAGTGTTTACCATTTTTCTATAATTATACAAAAAAATGAAATCATTAGTTCAAGGTGTTAGCACAGTTTTATATAATTACACGAAAAGGAATTTCATGCATATACTTTGCAACAAATTGGATAACCTGTTTAAAGTTCACAATATAATACAGTACGGATATAACAAAAGCTAATGAGTACATGCCATAAGTCTAGAATAGGAATACAGTACAAAATGCACAACCTAATCCAAGACAGAGCACAGCCCGCCTGTCTGGGATGGTGGTACATGAAATCTAAAGTACATCATCTATGAATCCCTAATCTAAATAGTACAGTACAGGAATACAACTGACTAAAGAAAAGTACAAATACAGGAGATCCTATATCATGATAGCCGGGGTGCAACCCTAATAGCTTATCATGATGTACAAAAGATCTAGCACATCTAATCTACTGATGCCTAACTGACTCCTCGGATACGGATGGCGCCACGGGCGGAGATGAGACAGCCGGTGCCTGCATGGCATCCTGCATCGCGGTCATAGCAGTCCTGGTCTCTCTGAGCAGTCGGAGTGCCTCACGGAACTGGTCTCTGAGAGTCTGCTGAACTCCCCGGAGATGAGCGGTCTCTGACGTCAACCCCTGATGGCAGACATCCTAGAGGTCGAAGAATATGGCAAGAGTCTGCTCCATGGTTATAAGGGCGGTGTGAGTCTCTGTCTGCTGACTCTACAGTAGGTAGATCTGCTCTCGTAGGAACTCGTTCTCATCCAGCAACCACTGGAGAGAACGGTAAGTAGTCGACCACACTCCTCGGGCAGCGTGTGCCTCTGAGCTCACGGTCCACGATAAAAGGTCCTAGCGCTGCTGTAGAACAGTGCGCTCAGTCTGTCCGGCCGCTAGCAGAGCAAGAATGTCTGCTACGTCCTGGGCCTGGCGTGCGGCAAGTGCTGTGATCTGGGCCTGGACAGGATCAACATGCCTGGCCCGGGAGCCCTCACCGATCTCAAAGGTGGAATCGAGAGGTGCCTCGTACCTCCTCTTACGAGGTGGCAGAGACTCAGGTGCATGCTCCCGTAGTATAGTCACGAGTTGTACAGGTGGTGTTACAGTAGGAGGTTGGACCTCTTCCCCAGCGGGGGAAACAGGTGGTGAAGAAATAAGCGCCTCAATGGATGCAGCGTCGACAGATGCGTGACTATCGTCGGAGTCACTAGCAGATAACCATCCACACAAGACGGTCGTCGGAGATACGGTAGCAGGTGTATCAGTAGGCGAAGTCATGATAAATCTGAAAGTAATATAGTTTTTAATTGATATAAGTATAAACTTACTCAAGTTAAAATTTTTGAGAAATATAATTTAAAATTATATAATAATGCCATTTAACACTCGCCATGCTAAAGGTTATATAATAATGCCATTCAGTCATCCTCTCCTTCAACTTAGTCCAGTTGAGAGCATAGGAAGCATCGTGTCCAAGAGTAGCAACAACAGAGTTCCACCAAGTAAGAGCACTCTCAAGTAGGGTGCAGGCGGAAAACTTCACTTTGTTCTCTTCTGCACAATCACTGATGCGAAATACCGTTTCCAACCTCTCAAACCACTGCATCAGTTCCACCACTCCTTCTTTGCCCTTGTAATAGGAAGGTTTACATTTCAAGAAGTCGGGGTAAGAGCAACCCCTGGTGGTCTGATTATTCTGGCGGTTGTTGGAATTTTGACTGTCATCTACGTTCCTGCTGGCAGCCATCGCAGATGCGATGCCCTGGTCAATCATTTCCCTCAATTGGGCAGCAGTGACGTTTTGGGTAGTCTCGGCATTGATGGGGTTCGTTCTAGTGTTTACCATTTTTCTATAATTATACAAAAAAATGAAATCATTAGTTCAAGGTGTTAGCACAGTTTTATATAATTACACGAAAAGCAATTTCATGCATATACTTTGCAACAAATTGGATAACCTGTTTAAAGTTCACAATATAATACAGTACGGATATAACAAAAGCTAATGAGTACATGCCATAAGTCTAGAATAGGAATACAGTACAAAATGCACAACCTAATCCAAGATAGAGCACAGCCCGCCTGTCTGGGATGGTGGTACATGAAATCTAAAGTACATCATCTATGAATCCCTAATCTAAATAGTACAGTACAGGAATACAACTGACTAAAGAAAAGTACAAATACAGGAGATCCTATATCATGATAGCCGGGGTGCAACCCTAATAGCTTATCATGATGTACAAAAGATCTAGCACATCTAATCTACTGATGCCTAACTGACTCCTCGGATACGGCTGGCGCCACGGGCGGAGATGAGACAGCCGGTGCCTGCATGGCATCCTGCATCGCGGTCATAGCAGTCCTGGTCTCTCTGAGCAGTCGGAGTGCCTCACGGAACTGGTCTCTGAGAGTCTGCTGAACTCCCCGGAGATGAGCGGTCTCTGACGTCAACCCCTGATGGCAGACATCCTAGAGGTCGAAGAATATGGCAAGAGTCTGCTCCATGGTTATAAGGGCGGTGTGAGTCTCTGTCTGCTGACTCTGCAGTAGGTAGATCTGCTCTCGAAGGAACTCGTTCTCATCCAGCAACCACTGGAGAGAACGGTAAGTAGTCGACCACACTCCTCGGGCAGCGTGTGCCTCTGAGCTCACGGTCCACGATAAAAGGTCCTGGCGCTGCTGTAGAACAGTGCGCTCAGTCTGTCCGGCCGCTAGCAGAGCAAGAATGTCTGCTACGTCCTGGGCCTGGCGTGCGGCAAGTGCTGTGATCTGGGCCTGGACAGGATCAGCATGCCTGGCCCGGGAGCCCTCACCGATCTCAAAGGTGGAATCGAGAGGTGCCTCGTACCTCCTCTTACGAGGTGGCAGAGACTCGGGTGCATGCTCCCGTAGTATAGTCACGAGTTGTACAGGTGGTGTTACAGTAGGAGGTTGGACCTCTTCCCCAGCGGGGGAAACAGGTGGTGAAGAAATAAGCGCCTCAATGGATGCAGCGTCGACAGATGCGTGACTATCGCCGGAGTCACTAGCAGATAACCATCCACACAAGATGGTCGTCGGAGATACGGTAGCAGGTGTATCAGTAGGCGAAGTCATGATAAATCTGAAAGTAATATAGTTTTTAATTGATATAAGTATAAACTTACTCAAGTTAAAATTTTTGAGAAATATAATTTAAAATTATATAATAATGCCATTCAACACTCGCCATGCTAAAGGTTACGTTAATACTTATAAGATCAATTAACCGGATGTTAATAATCAATGCACAGGCAATCACACAATCGATGTATGCTCTATGGTCTATATGCTTAACTATTCTAGTCCCGAAAATCCCAAAAGATTTTTAAAGCAGTTATAGTTCAGATTATATAAAAATTTTATTTTTATATTTATTTTAAACTTGGTTCTGATTCTCTATAACTATCGCTCTGATACCATTTCTGTGACACCCCCAAATTTAGTCAACACAGCGGAAATAATATTTGGGTGTCGCGTAGGTGGATCAACAGCAGACAGAATATAGAGTTACAGATAAAAGATTATCCTTACATTTATTACATGATTGAAAGTGCAAATAGTATTACAGTAGTCTTTAACATTGTCTGAAAGTTTGAATTTATTCCCAATTTATAAAACCCCAGATGAGCTCTATAATGAAATCTATCATGATGCTTGACTTCATGCACACCATTACCTGCTTCAGTTACCTGAGAAAACATGCTTAGAAAGTCAACATAAAGTTGGTGAATTCACAGGTTTAATTAAGTTAAGTTTGGACATTAGATATTCCCAGAAGTAGTAATGCACAAAGCATTAATACTTAAAAGTGATTACATTTCCATATTGCCCGGAACTGAAACTTGACAGTTAAGTCCTTAACAGATAAGGACCCTTCGCCTTATCATTATCAAGGCACCCATAACAAAAATAAGTGCTGACATGTGAAACATCTGTTGTCCCGGCCGAGGCACAGTGAGCATGACTCACCCAGATGGGGACGGTCAATCCCAAATAGATCTATTTATAACATTCAGGTAATTCAATAATTCTAACAGTTTCGGATGCACGGGTCATGCTGTTCATCTACAATAGGCATGGTAATCAAAGGTTTCACAGTTCAATCTATGTCCATAAAATCAAATATGTTGCATGTTTTCTTCCCCATTAAAAGATTTAAAAGTTTGTCAGTATATAAAGTGGGGCCATGAACTCACCTCAGTGGTACAACAATAAGTCAGAAGATAAATCTGATAAGGATGCTCACGATACAGTCAACGACCTAAATAATTATAAGGTCTTAGTAATTGCATAACATAATGCATAAAAGTTCCAGAATAAATCTGTACATGTTTAAACGGGTTTAAGTATTTAATTACAATACTTGTAATTTGTTCGTCGTAGTACAAGTTCTAATAGTATTTATTTTAGGTAATAAATAAATAATAAGGTTTAATCAATTAATTCGCTTAATTAATATTTTGTACTTACGTTGTTTATAAAACACTTTAAATATTCATATAGGATGGTTTTATATACATTTAAAGTGATGGGAAAATAAATATAATTAATACATTTATTTTATAAGTTAACCATTTTCAATTTATATTTAATATATAAATAAGGTTTATAAATGTATAACATTTATTTAAAATCCAAGTTTACGTAAGATTTACATTTATTAAGTTATAGGTTTGAAAAATACAATTGTTACATTTATTTAAGTTTTACGTTTAAATAATGACTTAAAATATATAATATTTTAAGGTTCGTAATAATTGTATAAAAATACGTTTTAGTCCTTTTAAATAAACAGATACTCGTGATTAAATTACTTTTATACCCCTAGGGTTTCTAAATCTTTCAAGTATATACAGTTTTGGTCCCTCCCTAGTTACACGTGTAACTAGGGTTTCTTAAAGTTTCATAAAATGTCAATTTTGGTCCTTATAGTATGCGGCCTATTTTAGGGCTTGTTATAGTTTCACTTAATGGCAATTTTGGTCCCTATAGTTTCGGCTAATAATAGGGTTTATTATAAGTTACATTTATGCCCCCTAGGGCTTGTATAGGTTTCGGCTTTAGGCAGGTTTAGTCCCTAGGGTTGCTTAGGGTTTTATTAAGTTTAGTAACTTGACACTTTTAGTCCCTAAGATTTATTTTAAGTCGCGGCTTGTGTCCAACATAGTCCTTAGGCTTTCCAAAGTGTACACAACTTACCCTAATATTTTAGTAATCTCTTTTTAGTCCTTTTTAACTTTACAATGTTTCGGATATGTTCAAAACACACCCTTGAACTCTCGGCATATTTTAAAAGTGGATCAAAGTTTATGTTTTTGAAATACAAAGTTCTACACTTATTCATTTAGACCCCTTTTACTTACTAAAATTACATTTTAGTCCGAAAGTATTATTTGTGCCATTTTTAACCCGAAAGTTTATATATATACTATTTTAGTCCAAAACTTCTTAGATCTATCATTTAAATCCAAAATAATTATAGATCTATATTTTTAACATGTAACTTTATAAAATCATATTTTTGTCACTAAAAGTCTTATAAAACATTTATTTAATAAAAATGATTGTTTATCTAGGAAAAGTATTATAGTGAGCTTAAACTAATCTTATGAGGCCTAGTAGTGATCTTAATATTTTAAGGCACCTAATAACATGAACCTAATGTTCCTAGTTATATCTAAACATTACAGGATCACTCAGAATCATAATATGAGCTTAAAGCTCACGTCCAATATTATTTGCATGGTTAGGTTTTTATGATTTTTCAAGTTAAACAAGATCATGTTGATGTGTTCTTCAAGGTTGACAAGTTTTTACATCAAGTTTTGTTATATATAAAAATTAGCCGTGGGTTTTACTTTGGTTTTTAGGGTTTCCATACTTGTTTAAATGTTAACTTTACCAAAATAAACATGTACACATCAATATATATAAATGTAATATATTAGAAAAGATAGGTTTTAACTTGGACTTACTTGTTTAGTTAGGTTTAGGAATGATATGAGAATGGGTAGAAACAAGTGACAAGCTTTCAACAATGAAGGTCTAGGAAAATATAAGCATGCCGTGGGCTTCAAGGAGTCTTCTAGGGTTCTTGTTCTTGCTTCAATGATCAAGGTTTCTTGTAGGTTGAGCTTAGGATTAACCTTTAGGTTGTAGAAGACATAGTATAGGAGTAGTAGTAAAGCTTGAAGGTTTGAAAATGGTGGTTTGTGTTGTTTAGCCGTGAGTTAAGAGAGAAAGAGTGAAGTGATATTGGAAAATATTTTGTGTTGTGTGTTGTGTGTTTGTTTCGGCTTAAGAAGAAAGAGAGACAAGATTTGGTGAATCTTGTACCTAGTACTAAGATCAAACCAAGATATGATGTATCTAGTTGGGATACTTCTTAGTTGATTTCAACATGTGGCAGAAACTAGCAACTCCTTTCCTTTCCTTTTTGAGTTGTAACCGTGTGTTTCCATAAGTCAAATGGGGGGACAAGTTCTTACATGGAATAGTAGAATGCATGAGGTTTGAGTGTGTAAGTGTCTAAGTATGCTTTGTGTAAGCAAAAGCATGGTTAGGGTAGTGTGTTAGGGGAATAAACATGATTACTTGTAGTGTAGATAGCAAATGATGGTTGTGCATGCATGCATACATACACACGTTATATATAGGCATGGGAAGGGTTTTGGGTAAATTTTGCCAAGTGTTGTATGATAATAATAGTCTTTGTATATTATTATAGGTACTTGTTGTGTTGTAGGTATTTTTGTTGAAGCTTTTAGATAACTTAGTGAAAGTGTATTATTAAATACATTACTAAAATTTATTTAATTTATTAAAGTAAATAGGTGACAATGTAAAATAATATACATTGTTTTTAAAGTGTTTAGGCATTTAATCCTTTTAAGTATTATATGTAAATATGTACATATAAAAATAATTCAAGTACTTAATAAAATAAATTAAGTAAGGTTACAGTTTTATCTCAAATATGTACTGAGGTGATGAATTCCATTATTCAATCAAGTGGTCAGTCAATTGCCAAGGTAGTCAATAATGACTAAAGGTTCATATATATATAAAATAAATATTAAAGGTAGTATGACAATAGGTATATGATAATTAAATAGTCATATAAAAGTGAAATTATATAAATTCCAAATATAAATAGTACTACAGTTGACAGAGTCAATGAGGGTAAAAACAGAGGTTTTACAAATGGAGGAGCTTTGTCAACCTACCATGTTTGGACGAGGAGGACCGATTGCGCTGATGCAAATCACGGCTCCGGAGTTTTCGTTGAAGCACCACATGATTCAGCAAGTGTAAACAAATCCTTTTAGAGAAATGCCTAATGATGATGCCAACAAACACCTCGACAAGTTCATTACAATCACCCAAAGCATGAAGTTGCCCGGTGCCACAATGGATGTTCTTCGCCTACAACTCTTCCCACATACTTTATCACATCACGCCGAGAAATGGTTTGATCGTCTCCCGAAGAATTCTATTCATACTTGGGATGACATGACTCAACGCTTTTTGTCGCGCTACTTTCCACCATCCATTGTCACTAGCCTTCGCAATCAAATCAACGGTTTCATGCAAGAACCAGATGAATCTCTTTTTGAGGCTTGGGAAAGATATAATGTCTTGATTGATCGTTGTCCAAACCACAACATGCTTCCCGTCACCTTGATTGATACTTTCTACAACGATTTGACTTTTCGAGATCGTGATACGATTAATGAAGCCGCCGGTGGCACATTTATGAAAAGGAGACCCGAGGAGTGTAGAGAACTTATTGAAAACATGACTACTCATCACAAAAACTGGGATTCCTCCGCTTCTTCAAGGAACAACCCGAGAGTCAATGTTTCTTCTAATTCAGCAAACCCTGATATGACCGAATTCACCCGCATGATGACTGAAATGAACAAAAGTATCTTGCTTCTCGCTTCAAACCAACAACAACAAGTTAAAGCGGTTACCAATCCTTGTGAAACATGCGGCGGTCCTCACTCATACACCGATTGTCCTTCTACACAAGGAAATCTGGAAAACGTGTATGCAGCTTATGGTAATTATTCACCGGAAAATTACCAAGCTCGACCTCAAGGGGATAGAAATTTGCTGAGTTACCGATCAAACAACTACCTTTCACCCGGTTTTTCTCCTCAAAACCAAAACCCCGCCAACAACTACAATAGAAGCAACCAAATCCCACCAAGAGCTTCTAATCCTTTTCACCCACCCACTCAACAAGCCCCACCCATTAATCCCGATGTTGAAGCCATCATGAGAACCCAAGGTGAGCAAATCAAGAATCTGCAGAGCCAAATTATCAATCTAAAAGGAGATATTACCAAGCAAGGGAATGAGATAAGATCCAAGCTTCGAGATAATATTCAATCCTCCTTCAGCACTCAAACGAATGATATTAAGAATATGCTGGCTAGTTTCTTGCCCGCCGCTCAACCTTCTACTGCAAGTTCTCTACCTTCAAACACCGTCACCAATCCGCGAGCAAATGTGAGTGCTATTACTATCCGTAGTGGAGTCACCATAGTAGGACCACGAATCCCACCCCCATCATCTACACCTCCTCCACCACCATTTATCCCTACTCCTCCTACACCTAGTATTAGTACACCATTACCGTCTCCGCCTCATCATGACGATGTACCTCGGAAGGAACCTTCAACATCTCAACCTTTACTTGCTACACCTTCACCTTCACCACCCAAACCCAATATCCCTTATCCTTCTCGCTTAGGCAAGACCAACGAACTAACCAAGAATGACTGTCAAGTGTCGAGCTATGTGAAGATGCTCTCTCAAATGAACATCAACATTAGCCTTGTTGAAGCACTTGTCCACATGCCAAAATTTGTCAAAGCATTTAAGGAATTGCTTAACAAGAAGGAGAAGTGGATTGAGCTCGCCAACACACGCCTAAATGAAAAATGCTCTGCAGTTATTCTTAAAGAACTTCCGGAAGTTTTGTGTTGCCTTGCCTCTTTAACAAAACCGAGGAATTTATTGCCCTAGCTGATCTCGGGGCCAGTATTAATCTTATGCCTTTGAGTGTTTGGAAAACACTATCATTACCCGACCTCACACCAACAAAGATGACTCTTGAACTTGAAAATCGCACTCTCGCTTACCCCGTTGGTATTGCCGAAGATGTGTTCATCAAAGTTGGCACAGCTACTTTCCCGGTCGATTTTGTCGTTGTTGATTATGAAATGGACCCTCGTATTCCTTTAATACTTGGTCGGCCATTCCTGAGAACCGGACGAGCTCTAGTTGATGTTGCCGAAGGTGAGTTAATCTTAAGAGTCGGGAATGATGCACATGTTTTCAAAATGGGGAAGCTTACAAGCAAATTCTATGGATGAGAATCTACGAATATGATTAATGTGCTCAATGATTTTGTCGTCTACAACAATCCTCTATTCGATTCTTGCATTGATAATCCACTTTTTCAAGATGATGTGGATGATTCTCTATCCAATTTGGACCCTTCACCCATTTATGATTCTCCACCGATCTTCGATGCTTATGATGATGATTCTAGCTCAGATTCAGATGATTATGATGACCTTACTTCTGAGTATCCCGATCTGCCCACATATGATGATTTTGATGAGGCCGATACTCTTTCGTGTGATTCTTCACATGATGAAGATCCTCCGTCATCCATTCTTAATCCTACTTTGGATGATTACTCTTTTGAGGAAGACTTCTCTATGTTTCTCAACACTTACTTCCCTCATGAGAGTGATGCTCCTCCTTTAGATTTTGAAGATTATCGTCTTGATCCTACTTTGGATTTGAAGAACATTCTTTCAAAGGAGAAGAAACCGGTCGACACCAATATCCGCAGTACATATGATTTAACACCTCTTTGTCCCCCTTCTGAGGACGAGGTTGTGCATTTTCATCGCGGATCATCTTCACACTCTGCTGAGCCTGAGTGCTATTTTCCCCTAAAGGAAAAGGTGTTCAACCCCGGTATCGATATTCTTCAGCCATCTCAGTATCCACCTGATGAAATAAAAGGAAATATTTTTGGAACTTATGGAAATCTGCTTGCACCACTTCACCCTTGCTTCCACCGTGCTCCATCGCTGCTTAAGGGAACCTTGCCTACTCTTCTTTGGCTTGCCTTGTTCGCCTTAAGCTTGTGCTATTTGATGGACGAAAAATATGTCTTTGATCCTGGTGGATATGTTTCATGCTTCTTCCTATGATGATCAAGGTCAAGTCAGGCTCACGACTCAGTAATCAAAAATCAAGCGCTTCTTGGGAGGCAACCCATGCATCTATCTTTTAGCTTTCTTTATCCTAAGTGTAGGGGAGACCTGTTGGTGTTTGCTATTTCCTCTCCTCTACTAATCAGGGATTCGAGCTTCAATGATCCACTCTTGATGATTCTTGACGACCCGTAATTCCGTGTTCCCTTCTTCCCGGTTCTATCCTTAACTCTTTTCGATTCACTATTTTATATTTCTCAATATTAAAATAGGAATCTTTTTAGTTGTCTCTTCTTTAGCGAGATTTAAACAAAGTGCACAATGTCCTAAGTGTAGGGGAGTTTACTTCCACATGCTCAAACATTGAGGACAATGTTTATATTAAGTGTAGGGGGACTTCTATCAACGTTAAGTGGCCTTTTCCTTGTATTTGTCCTCATTTTAATCGGAAAATCAATTTTTTCGACATTTTTCAAAATTTTTGATCTATTTTGGCCTATTAGTTTTTCCCTTTGTATAGTTATTTTCTTTCTTTGCTAGAATAATTTTTAATAAAGTGGTTTTAGTTTTCAAACGTTGTGAATCTTTTGACTCAACCCAAGTTTACTTATCTAAGTTTACTCTAGCTAGTATCCTTAACGTGTTTAAGTCAAGTTTTGCTAGGATTTTATATAGGGAGCTATAAAACGCGAAAGTCTTAACTCTCACGGGTTAAGAACAAGAACTTTTCGCAAGTTCCTATAATTGATCCTAGATAGTCGTTTATCAAGGGAACTTTAAAATGCAATTTCTAAACTTGAAAAAGTCTAAGATTTTGCAAGATCCTATAGGCGACTCGAAAACCCAAAACTTTGATCTAATAGGCTAAGCATCCACAAGTCTCATTCCTTGAGATTTTAAACTGTGGAGAACGAGAGATGATAGAGTCAGTTATAAGTTTGGTATTCTTTCAGGAATTTATGTGAGTTAATTATGAGTCTATTCTCCCATCGCTTGCTAATAAATTTATCTGCAATAAATAAGGTTGTACGATTTGAAAAGTTACTTAGCTTCTAGCCCAAGATGGTTTAAAAGTTGCTCGGTATAGATTAGAGTTCATAGCCAAGGCATAACTTATTGAAGCGGGATGCGAAGATAGGCGAGTCCTAAAAGGCCCTAACAAGGCATGAGGGCTATATTTTGTTGCTAAAGATCCTAAGTGATGTGAAGAATCATTTATCGAAAATCAATATAAAGGATCGAGACACACGACGAAAAGCAAAAACTCCCCAAAAGTCATGGAGAAGTGTATCCGAAAAGACCCTAGCAAGGTATGAGGATAAATAGATCCAAGTCATAAGAGGAGGTGGATTGTTGTATATCAAAGTCCAAAATACAGATTGGAGAAAAATGAAGAAGTCGTGGTCCAAGTATGAATCTCTCAAAACTTCAAGTGAAGAAATTACTATATGAAGAGAAGACCATTATTTCATGAACGTCTCTCAAGGTTTGAAGTATGAAGTCGCTGCCAAATATCGGTCCGAGAAAGGTCTCAAATCGCGAAGCGAGTTATGCCAAGATATGAACTTTATGAGGTCCCGAGAAACAGTTTTAAAATATTTTGTCCTTTAGCTAACTATTGATTAAATCGTTCACTTTATTTTCGGCCTAAATAACTATCAAAATAAGTCAACAATGCATCCTCGTGATCATTTAAGACAACAATAAAATATAAGAGATACACCTAGGAATAAGGGAGTCTAAGTGAATAATTGGCCCACATGAGTTCGTGTTAATTTGCTAACTTATAATAATAATGATCTCGTTTTTAAGCTTGGTTTGGAGAAAGTGAAAACTTGAGGATGATGATTATTCATGACATTTCCAAAACCCAAGGTATGTTTTTGATATCTTTACTTTGTATGTTTATAGTTTTCTATCTCTTTAATAAAGGCCAACGTGGATTGATTTTGATGAAAAATGTAAACGTGCTTTGTAACTAATGCATTGCATAAGGACATTGCAATGGTCAAGTGTAGGGGATTTGATAGGTGTGTAAACACCCATCCTTTTTACCACATAATTACAATAATAACCGGGCCAAAACGTGTATTTTATGTCTTTTATGTCGGAATTATGCGTGGTTTGTGTTTTTGTTGTGATTTAGGACGAAAAGGTGAAAAGTGGAGAAAACACGGGCATTCACGGGCTTTTATTGAAGAAAAAGATTAAAGACGAAGTCAAGAAGTCAAGAGTGCAAAAAGAACGGAAGTCCAAGACCAATTCTGAAGATTTATCGAAGAAAAAGTCAAAAGACGGAAGTTTACTAAAGCCGAAGAACTCGAGTCTTATTTATGAAGAAAATTAAAGACGAGTTTAAAGAAATTCCGAGCCAAAAGTCATTAAAGTCCAAGATTAACAAAAGATTAAGAAGAGAAGGACTTAAGTGTGCAATTAAGGAAAACAGGAAAGAGGAAGGAAGCTTCCTAAGCACTCCTTAATCTCCCCTATATATAGTTTATGATCATTTCATTTTACTCTTGTTGGCTAGAGTGACACTAGTTCTTCCACCTTTAATTTTTGCACATTTACTTTTCATGTCAATTTAAATACATTGTCTTGCACTTTTAATACATTTAAATTCAAAGTAAGTGTTCTTTAATTTTCTTGTTTTAATCTCTCATCTACCTTTCTTTCCATGCTTTAATCTTATTGTTTACATGCTTTTTGTGTTGCTTATTTGATTAAAGGTTATGTTTTTATGCTTTTGATTGTTTTGGATCATTGATTTTTATAGCTTAATTGTGTTTATCTCCAAGTTTCTTAAGTTTTTATAAAAGTTATTTTTATATAAAAGTTTGTTTTCGTAAACTTTGTTTCATTTTGTGTTTTTAAAAGTCTTTAAACTGTAGCTTATTAGCTTTTTCTCATACGTGTTTTCTTAGGATTTTAGTCTAGTGCTTATTTGATTTATAGCTTATTTATCTTGCTTATTTTACCTTCTTTTTACTGTATTCCGACCACCCTGGTCAGAAAAGGGTTTCATATTCCGACCATAGCTCCATTTGCTTGGTCCAAAAAGGGTTTAGCATTCCGACGGGGATTCCGATTCATCCGTCGGAATAAGGTTTCATCATTCCGATTGGGTATTCCAATCTGCATTCCGACAGGTAAGTACTTTGGTTATTCCGATGGACTAGTGTTCCCCATATTCCGACGAGATCCCTTTGGTGCATTCCGATCAAAATGCATTCCGACCACATTCCGATTTGGGGTATTATTTGGTTATTCCGATTAGGCAATTGGTGACAGCATTCCGATCAGTCTTTCCGACCAATATTCAGATCTGAAAGGTGAGTGTATTCCGATCATCATTCCGATCAGGAGGTAAGTTAACATTCCTATCACATTCCGATCAGAATGTATTCTGACGGTAGGTTTATTTTATATTTCGTCTTGTTTAATTTTTAAGTTCTCATTTTAATACTTTGTCAAATTTTAATTCTCGTCACGCTTTTAAATTCCCGTCATTTATTTTCTCGTTATTTACTTTTCAAAGTTTTTAATATTGCGTCATTTATTTTAAGTTAGACTTAGATTTACTTTAACGTCATTTACTTTTAAGCTTTGCACATTTTATTTTTAAAAACAACCAAAAATATTTGTTTCACCAAAATCAACTAAGTCGTACTTTGAACCGGAAATCAATTCGTTAAGATACCGAGAAACGAACTTTTCAACTAGTAAAATCTCTTCATTATTATGTCATTTATGTCGGAATTATGCGTGGTTTGTGTTTTTGTTATGATTTAGGACGAAAAGGTAAAAAGTGGAGAAAACACGGGCATTCACGGGCTTTTATCGAAGAAAAAGACGAAAGACGAAGTCGAGAAGTCAAGAGTGCAAAAAGAACGGAAGTCCAAGACAAATTCTGAAGATTTATCGAAGAAAAAGTCAAAAGACGGAAGTTTACTAAAAGCCGATGAACTCAAGTCTAATTTATTGAAGAATTACAAGACAAGTTCAAAGAAATCCCCGAGACAAAGTCATTAAAGTCCAAGATTTAAAAAGATTAAGAAGATTAAGGACTTAATCTTGCAATTAAGGAAAAGAAGAAAGACGGGAGGAAGCTTCCTAAGCACTCCCTAATCCTCCCCTATAAATAGATTAGATAGGATTTACATTTCTCTTGTTGGCTAATAGTGACAATTAGTTCTTCCAATTTTAATTACCTTGTCATTTATTTTTCATGTCAAATTTAAATACTTGTCTTGCACCTTAAATACCTTTAATTTCAAGTAAGTTTCCTTTTAATTCTTGTCAATCTTTACTTTTTCTTGTTCATCTCCTATCTACCTTTCTTTAGTCTTTGATTTTTATGTTTATGTTCATGTTTATGTTTTTGAGTTTTTATTGATTAAAGTGGGTTTTGATTATTTTGATTAGTTTTGTTAGTTTGATTGATTTAGATTGTTTGTTTATGATTAGTAGATGTTATTTGATTAGTTTGATTTAATCTTGTGGTTGATTTAGATTGGATTTATTTGGATTCGTGTTATATTTGTCCCTCCGTGTTCTTCGCTTGTCTGCTTCTTTTTCCCAGGAAACATTCCGAATCAAGCCAAGGTTATTCTGAGTGAAGGAATTGTGTTGTGGATATTCTGTATCAAAGTCGTTCATTCAGAATATTAAACATTCCGGATCAGTAGTGTTTTATTCGGAATAATTTATTATTCCGGAGCAAGTCTCTCATCCGGAATAATATTCCGGATCAACCTTTAATTCCGAATCAACCAAACATTTCGGATCAAGGAGATATTCTGGATCAAAGAGTTTTATTCGGAATAAGTAATTATTCCGGATCAAGGTCTTCATCCGGAATATTCAACATTCCGGATCAAGGGAAACATTCCGGATCAAGGACCGGCAAGGAAAATATTCCGGATCAACTGGTTTATTCCGGATCAAGCTTAAGTATTCCGAATCAAGACTTTATTTCGGATAAGTGACATATTCCGGATCAAGGGTTTTGGTAAATATTCCGAGTGAAGAAGAACATTCCGAACGAAGGTGACATTCCGGATGAATGTTTATTCCGAACGAAGGATTATTTCGGATAAGCTGTGTTCAGGTTATTTTTAGTTTCTGTTTTTAATTCTTTAATTTTCAAGCTTTACTTTTCCCGCCTTTTTCCCTAGTCGTACTTTAAGATTACTTTCCTTAGATTTATTTTAGCCTTGCCTTATTTTAAGTTTTATTTGCGTTTTAAGTTTGCCTTAGATAGATTTAAGTTTGCGTTATTTACATTAATTGCCTTTTAATTTCTCATCACGCTTTTAAATACTCGCCATTTATTTTAAATTAGATTTAGATTTACTTTAACGTCATTTACTTTTACGTCTTGCACTTTTTATTTTAAAACAACCAAAAATATTTGTTTCACCAAAAACAATTGAGTCGTACTTTGAACCGGAAATCAATTCGTTAGGATACCGAATTAAATTGAACCTAGCAAAATCATTGTATCAGTAGACTCTTATGCATATAATAGTACTATTTGGGGAAGATCACCCCAGTTCGCGCCTTGACGGTCGATCCCCGTCGTGCCACATTGATTGGTAAGAGAATTTATGTATGAGAAGATTTATATAAGCATGATTATTGTGACGACACGCTGTTTTAGATTGGAAAATGAATTTCAGGTTAGCTACCCGTTGTTTGTTATAGTAATGTAGCAATGTCATGCGGCATATAATAATCCAATATTGAAACTACATAACCATTATCATATAACGGTTTTTATTAAACTTTATACAACGTTATAAAACGTATTGTATGATGTTTTTACGACAATGGTTCGTATAATGGTTTTGAAGGCAAAATCCTATATTAAGATTTATGACAAGGATTTGTATAAAATGTATTTGGCCTATTTTATGGCCTACAACAAGGAATTGTATAAAATGATTTTCGGTAACGATTATATGTACCGATGATATATTAATGGTTTATTAAACTCTATGAATTCACTCGGCGTTTTCGCTGACCTTTTCTTTTAACATGTTTTATCTCAGGTACTTGAAGGTAATTCTCGGGAAGACGACAAGAATTTATGGCCCGCACTTAAATAACAATTTCCATTCAAATGTTTTGTAAAATTGTATGAAATACTATGACTTGGGACGTATGTAATTTGATATTTATGAATGGAAAATGCTTTATTATTAAACGACGCGACTTTTAAGCACTGTCTATGATTTGAGTAATGTGCTATCCCGTAACACCAACGACTCTTCCGCTGAACTAATGTATGAATAATTGGGGGTGTTAGAACATTTGTCATAATCGAAGAGAAAATCAGTGTTTTAATTCGTGGCGTTATCAATCTCTAAATGGTACACTGTTGTTTGATGTTTAATTGTTTTGAGGTTGCAATTATTCATCATCATTATCCTATATGGAGAGCTATTCACTTCCGGTAATTAACTGACTCTGGTGCATCTCCGGAAGAAGATATGTGCATTTCCGGGACTTAATTGACTCTGTTGTTACGATGTCAACTTCATGAATGGAATAAAGTGTCTACTTCAGTATTTGAGCTTCGTACATGGGATTGGTTTACTTTCTTCAACTACGTGGGGGAAGAAATGTCATGATTCTTTCTAGTATGCATAACTTGAACTCTCAGGGGGTAGAAAAATTCAGAAGAATTATTCAAGCGTGAAAAGTGAAGTAGTTGATCTACTTGGTGTGCTCCTAACTTTCAATCACTCATAGCAACATTATCATTTCATATGATGGGGTTTGCTTGTTAAATTCCGCTGTGTGCTTAATCATTCTAAGCTTTATTGAAAGCTTTGAAATTCCTTATGAGGATTGTTGGTTTAGGGGGAAGCTATTAAAAGCTTCTACATCAAGATTATGTGGCATGAATTAGGGGGAAGTTAATTCATAAGCTTCTCCTTAACCAGAAGTATATGGATTACTTAGCTCGTGCCGTTACAATATTTCTACTACAAGTTACTTTAAGGATGAGTCGTTTTGAAGTGAAGACTTGAAGTCAAAGGCCTTAGAAGACATCATCAGCATTGGACGCTTCATGGAAGCTTTTGTTCTTAATCATTATGTACTTGTTAGGAAAAATATTGTAAGGAATTCTAAACGTCGTCTCAAGGGGGAAGATTGTTGGAAATTCACTTTATGTGACGAAGTTTAAGAATTCCCATTAGTTATCATAGTCACACACGCATAGACTAGATTAGGAAACTGTGTATAGTTTAGGCGGGGTGTGACTGTATATAACCCTCCAAGGCTTCCAAGGAGGGGTTGTTGCTTGTGTTTTCATTTTCATAATACACTTTTTCTTTCTTTCACACACAACCTCTCTCTCTCTATATTCATCCATGGCTGCCACCATATACCACCCTACTAGACCATCGAATCCATAAATGGCAAACCCATACAAACTCATAAGCACATACCTTGGAAACGATCCGTCTCCAAACAGTACCTACAGCAATGGGACGAATCCCACCACCAGGCTTAACCAACGGAGTGAGAGGAGCACTGGCGATATACTCACCCAACACCTTGGGACATCGCCCATCAAGAAAAAGGTTCACTACTTGGGTGATAGAAGAAACTAAATCATCAGAAATAGCAACCGCAAAACCACTCAAACAATCTATAAGGTGTTGGGCCCTCAACTCATCCCGCCCACAAGACGTACCTCGGGGAAAACTCTTGATCTTGTCAAGAACCATAGATTGAGAAAAAACAAGATGATGAAGATCAAGAGGTAAATCTGGTAAAGAAAGAGCATGAACAAAAGGGTGCTTATTCTTCAAGCCTTCAAGAGTAATATCATTATAAGGAGCCACACCAGATGAGGAAAGAACTCTGACAGCCGCATAATAATGCCCATCAGAAATCTTCCATCTACACTGCTTAATATCCTGCTCAACCAACCCACTATCCTCACTAAGAACATCAGACAAAGCGGGGGAAGATTCAGCCAAACACTCTCTAAGTAGCTGTAAACTACCATCCAACGTCTCCCAAGAACGAATAGCATTAATAATATACTCCTCTTGTCTTTGCCTCTTGATAACGGACCTACACTCCAGATTACTTCTCGGACGAATGGTTTTAAGAAGACAAAGAGGAAAAACAAGCAAACGAACCCAAGAAGAGATGTCATCAGGCTTGTTAACCACCCTATCAATGGTTCCCTTCAAGGTGCGAGAAAAACCCAAACTACACTTTGGAGGGATAGATTTAACTAGTACGCAACCCTTTTGAAAATAAACTATCAAGAGCCCCCAAAGCAAAACCACAATGCGAGTCGCATACTTCATCATCACCACTAACAAGATGCAGAGGAAAAGATGGAACAGGAGGCTTAGGGAGGTCATATAGAACAAATTGAACAATACCATCACCAAAATAAGGAGGTGGTACAAAATCCGAACCCTTACCATACCGACACTTAGACCGAAACGTGTGCATAGTGAAACAACCACCACATAACCAAATCCCCATACTCTTGAAGGTTAACTCGGCCCTCTCATAAACAACCAAATCAGATAGAATGGATTGTTTTGTAAAAGCGAGTGCATCGCCGCTAAAATGTTTATCGCAAAGATGAATAATCAAAGACGTCTTAGTAAGCCCATTGCCACTACCATCTCGACATCCGTTAAGACCAACAAACGGGCAATGAAACCGAACAATCGCCATGACACCACCAAATCTAATCTATAGCGAACACTACCACTCGCCACTCGCCAACCGTCAATCAAACAAACAACCCCTAGCCGCAAACAAAACTACCACCCTAACCTAATCTATAACAAACACTGTGACAATCTAACATTTTCAGGTAGTGAATTATTTTCTCGTATAATATTTTGAAACTTATTTCTGTGTTGGTTGATGAACTCACAATTTACGGATTTAAATTTGGGCTTACGTGCATAATTTAGCGTCCTTTACGACTAAACCGGAAACCTTAGGATTACGTATTTACGTTTTTGAACTTCGTTTTTGATGAGACAATTTTTATTTGATTCGTTTTGTGCCGTTGATTCATAATTTATAAAAACATTTTTCGTAAAACGACCCAAGGGCACGCAAATCGAGGAAACTAGAATCGAGGAATACCCGTAAATTAGCGGGATGGGACAAAACAAGTTTATCCCACCCCACTAAAAGGGACGGCCAAACTAGGGGCACCACATCACTTGATGTGGCACCCTTATAAGTTATAAGCTTACACATGTAAGCATAAGCTTAACATGTAAGCTACAACTTTCCATAAACCACTAAACCTTACCATTCGCACTCATTCACACATGAAAAAAAACTAAAAAACTCTCTCACCCTCCTCCCTTTGATGTCCCATATCCACCATCAAACACCCCATTTGATCACTTCAAGCCACAAATCTTATGTTATCTATTCATAACATGGAGAAACCTTGAAGCCTTGATTGATTGGTGATCATATTAACATCAAAGAAGGTGATTTGCTTGTGTCCTAGGGCTAATTTCTCAACAAACAATCTTGGTGGTTGATGATCTTGAAGATATATTTGGTGTTCATCAAGTTATTGTCATCCAAAAACAAGATATAATCTTGGTTGGTAAAGAAGATCATCCTGTTGGGAATAAATCTATGTATACTTGTTACCCCTGCTAGTTGGTCATTCGTCCCCCTAATAGAGTAAGTCCCCCCTGCCAAATAACAAAGGCAGGGGGATTAGTTTCCCTGCTAAAGTCAAAGGCCCTGCCGATAGAGATAAACTTGGAATAGATTTTTCCGCGTTTCTGTTACTACTCCTTAATACTTTCCAAGTTTGTTAGTAGTGATCTTGTACGTGAGTCCTTGTGCCTATAAAAGGACTCACTAGGTTATCATGCAAAGTGTCTCTTTTCTCTATTGTCTTTCATTTCATACTTTAAGGTCTTTGTAACCCTAATACCATTTTGGGTATTCGTATATCTTTTGATATATTAAAGTTCAACGTTTGTTTTAATCATTTTGTTTTTGTGCTAAACATCATATTCCGCATCTTGTTTAGTTACTCTGCCTTGCAAAGTTTCTCTAGTGTTAGATTAAATTTATTCTTTCTATCACAACCCTTAAAGAAACTATTAAGGTTTAAGATCTGAGTTTGGGATCAACAAGTGGTATCAGAGCTTGTTGAGAAACTTTGTCTAAACCAAGAACAAAACCCTCATACCAACCATATCTTCAGACTCTTCCTCAAACAGCAACAACCACAATAACCTCAAATTACCCATGTGGGATCCTGAAAACTTTGAACTATGGGAATTCAGAATCCAACAATACCTCAAAATGGAACACTATGTTCTCTGGGAGATCATAGAGTTTGGTGATCAATTCAACAAAATGGTGGCGGTTGAAGAGGGCAAGGAAGAAGAGAAAGGTGAAAGTTCCAAAAGTAAGGACAAGAAGAAATCTGCTGCTCTTTGTGATAAGGAAATACTGGCTAGAAGGCATGATGTTAGAGCTCACAGCTCATTGCTGTTGGCTCTACCTGATAGACATCAACTAAGATTCAGAAAGTACAAAACAGCTACGGAACTATGGGAAGCCATAGGCACAACTTTTGGAGGAAATGAAGCTACAAAGAAGAAGAAGAAGAATCAAATGCTTGATGATTTTTCTTCTTTCAAAGCAATTGGTGATGAATAGGCTTCAAGATATGGTGGCTCAGTTGGAGTTCTTTGATATTGAGGTGACAAGAGAGCAGGTGAATACCAGGTTCCTTAATAGCCTCCAGAAGGAATGGTTTGTTTATAAGGCAATTTGGCAGAATAAGGATGACTTGGATAACAAGAACATTGATGACATATACAATAACTTGAAAGTTTTTGAACCTGTTGTCAATGAGATGAAGTCAAAAGGAACGATTCCCACCAACTCAAGTGGATCTATTGATTCCCCTGCTAACATGGCTTTCATATCTCAAAGCAGTGGAATCTCCATAAGCAGTGGAATCGAAGTAGGCCCTGCTACTTATTCCCCTGCTACCAGGTTTGGATCATCTTATGATGAAGAAAGGCATGCAACATTCAGTCTTGACACTGCTTGTGCTTTTATAGCATCCCAAGGGCCACAAGGATCTACTGTGTTGCACGAAGATCTAAGTCAAATCAGTAAGCAAGGACTGGGTGAGATGGATATCAAGTGGAACATGGCCCTGCTTAGCATTAGAGCCAACAGGTTTTACAAGAAGTATGGGAAGAAGATCTCAATCAATCCCACTGATGTGGCAGGGTTTGACAAAACAAAGGTTGATTGCTACAACTGTGGCAAGAAGGGTCATTTTGCTAGGGAATGTAGAGGACCTAAGACTGGAAACAACTATAGGAAGGAAACCAGATATGATGATTCTGGTGCTAAAGCCATGGTAGCCATGCAAGGGATAGATGGAGCAGGTGGATGGGATTCGAGTGCCATGACAGAGAATGTGGAAAGAAATCAAGCATTGGTTGCAGAGGAAAAAGAGGAAGATTTTTCTCTTATGGCCACGTCAAGTTCCAGCTCAGACAATGAGGAATATGATGATTCATATTGCACTAAAGCTTGTAAGAAAAATACTGTGACAATCCGTCAATTTATGGTTGATATTTTATTCTCAATATTTATTTGAAAATATTATTTTATGAACTCACTTATTTTTGGGAAGTAATTTGGATTTACGTCTTGAAGTAGCATCGACTACGTCTAAACCGGAGGATTCAACGTTACGTGCTTACATTTACATACACCGTCTTTGGTGACAGTCCGACATTTCAGAAAATAAATTGTCCGTGAATATTATTTTGAGATTTTAAATTTGTGTTGGTTCATAAACTCACAAATTTACGAGAAGAGATTAGGACTTACGATTATAATTTAACGTCCTTTACGACTAAACCGGAAACCTTAGGATTACGTATTTATGTTTTCGAACTCCGTTTTTGATGAGACAATTTTTATTAGATTCGTTTTGTGCCGTTGATTCATAATTTATAAAAACGTTTTTCGTAAAACGACCCGAGGGCACGCAAATCGAGGAAACTAGAATCGAGGAGTACCCGTAAATAAATGGGGATGAGACAAGTGGGACACTTGTCCGACCCCACTCAAAACCGGCCCTAACTAGCAACACAACATCACTTATGTGTCAAGTGTACACAATAAGCTACACATGTAACTTGAGCTTACATTGTAAGCTAAGCTACCTCAAAACCACTTGCAACATACCACTCTTCTCATTTACAACATGCAAATCCACTCAAAATTCTCTCACACTCTCTCTTTGTGCCGTCCCATCCTCACCAAAAACACCCTCACTTGATCTTGATTTAACCACAAATCCTATGTTATTTACATATATGATGATGCCCTTTTGAAACCCTATTGATTGGTGGTGATTATAACATCCAAGGAGGAGTTTCCATGGAGTCTTGGGGCTGATTTTCCACAAGGTGTTCATGAAGAATGGTGGTCTTGAAGATGGTCTTGGTTATTCACAAGTTTCTCCATCAAAATCCATGTTTTGATCACAACCTACATCATCATGGTGGTATAAAGATTGTTCTCCTCATCCTCTTGTTATTTTTGATTATGTAATCTTGTATTTCTTTTAATTATGTATATGTATATGATGATGAATGATGATTAAAATATTGTGTGGGGATTTGGTGTTGATAAACATGCTTAAAAATATGAAAAACTATAAGAAACAAGGCTAAAATCTTGTTTAAATTGTTGGTTGTATAAAACAGTAAAGAATCATATGATGAACTGATAAAAATGGCATAGATTAATGGATATACAGTAAGTAATATGTCTTGTACACATGTGAGAGTTGACCATGCAATGGAATCATTAGGATGAGTGAGATATGATCAAAACAAGTTTAGAGTACAAATCTGAGTTCACTATTTTGGACGATTTTTAGAAAATACTTAAAGGCTGAATTAACAGTAGCTATGGAAGAGTTAAATGGAGCACATAACATGTAGTTTATGTCATAAGAATTTTAGATTCTATCTCCATATAGAACTCTAGATATGGCAGTTTTGGTGAACATGAAAATAAAAATCAGATTTTGGAAATTAAAGTATAATAGTATTATATAAGCACTCAAATAAAAATAGTATAAAATGTGAATTAAAACCCACTAACTCATATAATACATTTATATAAATATGTATAAGGATAAATAAATGAACATTTTATAAAAATGGTAATTTGATAAGTTTTATAAGTTATAAAACTATAAACATGATTTTTACGACTTTTTCGGCTATTACCGTAAAATTAACATTTTTGTTAAATAAAACTTAGACGGTTGGACCCGTCTAATATAAACTTTTATAAACTCATATACTGATATATAAACATATATAACAAGTAAAAACCGATAAAACCCGAACTATATAACATACGGACATTAACGGGCTACATTAACGTTATTGGACTAATAATACAACAAAATTGACTAAAACACTTATAAACTTATTTATTGGTCTTAACCCATTTGGGCCCAACATGTAAAGTATAAATACTGATAATATAAGTATGAAATGGATTAATACAAGTTAATGAACTTATAATAGGCTTATTTGACCTAAAACAGGTAAATAGGCAAAACTAGTAAACTAGTAAGAAGTTACCAATACGTAAACACTAAAATGAGTAAAAGAGAATATGTAAACCCACTTGATCATCATATATATATATATAATCATCATATGTATACATAATTGTTATTTTTATAAAGTCATTGGACAAACGTCTAAGACCGATTATTATTTATATAGGTTTCCGTGATTGAAGCACGTACCGTACGTCCGAGTTGTCGATAACCCGCCTTCCCATATCAACGTGAGTTCATAGCCTCGCACTCTTTTAAATGTTTTATAAATGTTTTATAAACCCGCGAGGGAGATAACATGTTAGTCTTTATAAAATAGGACACCATTTGTCCCCATTGTTTGTTTATTGATTTGGACCCGAATGATTGTATGACCCGACTGTATGACCCGATAAATGATTAAATGACCCGACAGATGAACTTAAATGGATTATTAAAGTTAGGTTATGTCACTAAAAGTCCCATTAGCATGAATTGTGAACTACCGGGATTTGGTAGACGCTTATGCATATAATAGTACTATTTGGGGACGATCACCCCAGTTCGCGCCTTGACGGTTGATCCCCGTCGTGCCACATTGATTGGTAAGCGAATTTATGTATGATAAGATTTCCATAGCGTGACCTTTGTGACGACACGCTAATTTAGATGGGCAAATTGAGTTTCGGGCTAGCTACCCGTTGTTTGGTTTAGTAAGGTAACAATGTCATGCGGCTTATAATAATCCAAATTAACGAAATACTGCTATACGCACCGAATTATGATGTATTGCCTGACCAGCAATACAAGGTCATACTATTGATATTATGTTCGTGTTTTGGTTTTATATAACCATATTCATATAACGGTTTTTATTTAATTTTATACAACGTCATAAGACGTATTGTATGATGTTTTTACGACATTGGTTCGTATAATGATTTTTAAGGCAAATGCCTATATTATGATTTTGATAAGGATTTGTATAAAATGACTTTGGCTATTTTATGGCCTATTAAAATGATTTGTACAAAATGATTTTCGGTAATAATTTTATACCGATGTTATATTGATGGAATTTATTAAACTCTATGAATTCACTCGGCGTTATCGCTGACCTTTTCTTTTAACATGTTTTATCTCAGGTACTTGAAGGTAATTCTCGGGAAGACAACAAGAATTCATGGCCCGCACTTAAACAATAATTTCCATTCAAATGCTTTGTAAAACTTGTATGAAATATTATGACTTGGGACCTATGTAACTTTGATATTTATGAATGGAAATGCTTTATTAATAAACGACGCGATTTTTATGCATTGTCTATGATGTCAGTAATGTGCTATCCCGTAACACCAACGAGTCTTCCGCTGTATTGAGTTGTATAAATTTGGGGGTGTTACAGTTTGGTACCAGAGCTCTCGTTATAGAGAACGAAAGATTTTTAAAACCAAGGTTTTGAATAAAACATTTCAAAATCTTTTAACTATAAACATTTTTCTAAAAATGTCTAAAAATCTTTTGACTATAATGGTGGCGAAGAATTCCCGAGTTACCAACAAGACCAGACTGAGAAGTGTTATTTTAATATATATATATATAACTTGGATTATATATATATATATATATATATATATATATATATATATATATATATATATATATATATATATATATATATATATATATATATATATATATATATATATATATATATATATATATATATATATATATATATATATATATATATATATATATATATATATATATATATATGATGTAATTTTATTACATGATTGTTTGATGATTATTTTGATATTTATACGAGGTATTTATACGACGTAGATTGTCACAAGGAACCGTAAATCCCCTAGTAAATTAATCGAAGCTATTCTCGTAGGAATTCTAGCTATCCTAGATCTAAACCAAGTTGTGGATATTTATGATCCCAACAAATGGTTGATATTCGTAGAAATGTTGATATTAGTTGATTGTGATATTAAAAAAGAATTGGCGAGATTAAATCTGATATCGATGACAAGACGATCTTTCCTTATAGAGTGGAGTTTGACAAAACGTTACCACCTAGAAAGATGTCATCTGATTCGTTGTCACCCAATTATTAAATTGAAATCGCAAGGGTGAATGTTGCACTTGAGGCTGTCATTGGAACCATTACCCAAAAGCCTCATGCCACTATTACCTTTCCGAGAAGTCTGATTGAATGTGTGAGTCATTTCATACTAGTGACTCATTTGATAACTATTGATGAAAGAGCTATATGATTGGAAATTAAGTGTTGTTCATATCGAGCTTTTATTGCCCTATTAAGGTCTAAGAATAAGGTTGAAAGTATTGGAGAATGTGGTAGAATATCGAATTGAGTATAAAATTGGTTGAAACTTGAATAAAGTAAAATTTAACCCGTATGGAATATGAAATTGTTAAGAGGAAGTCGTTATGTCCTGTGATTGAATTATAAGGTTTTAATTGATTATTGATTCGTGTTAAGGGTTGTTCCTAGGCCATTGTCCACTAATTAGGATGCCCAATGTCCAAGAAATAAATTGAAGAAATCTTCTTCTAAATTGGGACCGATGGATCTTCTGGGACATGTGGAACACCTAATGACTCTTGTAGATTAGTATTCACTGTGGTGTCTTTTAAAAATCCCTAACTTAACTGAGATATCAGTTGGTAGGATGAGTTTTGTAAATTGTATGACATAGTGACACGTAATGTGTTACGGTACAATTTGACTTGTTTGTGATTAATGAAAAGACTACCTTTGATTGCTAAATTCTACATGTATCGATGTTATCTATCTTTTATTGCTTCATCCTAATGTTCGCACTAGTGATGCAACCATTGAACAAGTACTCATCTCGATTTAAGTTACGTTGTGGATTATTCTATTTTGAGTGCCATCAAGGTCATGAACCTCATGATTAATTGGCTAAGCTCATTTCCTATTACATTGTAGTTAGTTCTTGGTGAACAACTCTTCATCACTCTTTTGCAGATCACTCATTGTTTTTATAAAGTTAAAGCAGTATCCCTTGAGAAAAATTGGGTTTTCATCACCATATGGATTATTTAAAGTGAGACTTACAAAATGATCGTTATCAAAATGAAGTTGTTTATAAAACACCTTGGAAAACTTAATTGTTTTCATAAAAAAGAAAATCTTTGTAAATTTATTTTTGATTCTTATTTAAGAATTAAGCATGTAAATGTTTTTATTATAAAACATGATGATAAAGTTTTGACGAACTGAGTATTGCATCGTTAATCTTGAAATTGTATATAGTTGCGCGCATACATACAATTTGGAATGGACCATGCAATGCTGATTAGTAGTCACCATAAAACTGAATAATAAACACTACATTTTCTTTGAAGATTGTGAAAGATTAAATTTTATGAGATCTGCAAGAAGTGAAAATAGGGACATAGTGTTAGGAACACCTACATATGTGCCTGTAGCATCTATTCTTCTGAGTCGAATTTACTCATTTGTGGAAATTGTCTTATTTGACAATTGACAATTCTTTCTTGTCCAATTCTCCCGTAGTGAGATTCTTTGGAAAAGTATCTGATTACCGAGTGTTGATACCCGACTGGATGTATTGACGTTCTTATCATTTCTTATGATTTGATTTCATTTGAATGACCTGAGTAACGATCCGAGGAGCTTTCGAATGCGTACTCAAATTATGAAAACATGGGATATATTCATATTCGTTAAATGTTTTCGTCTTTATCTGAATTGAAATTCTCTCGCGTAAATTATGCATTGACCTTACTCTTTTAAGGTTAGTTATGTCTCCAGATATCCTTGAACTTGTGAAGGATTATGAGTTATTATTAGTCTTTTGAGAAGTTCACATCTTATCAACGGCAATAAAATTGGAAAGTTGATAGTGCCATTAGAATGGATTGATTGATTATGACATGACGACATTGTCTTAATTAATGGGAACTCGAATAGAATTCCCCTAAATGATAAGATTATGATTATTAAAAGTGGTCTAAATAATTCTTGATGGATGACCATATCCTGCATTTAGACTTGAAATTATACCATGAATGGTTGTGAATTAGTTATAGATACTATAATCTAGAAGAACTTAACATGGATGTATTAAAAGATGTCTCTGTTATCTGAAACTTTAGGAGGTATTTGTTGGTGAATTACCTAGACTTTCGCCATTAAGGCAAGTTGAAATTGGTATTGATTATATTCCCGGTGCTGCACCTGTGGCTTGTGCACTGTACGTCAGCACCATCTGAATTAAAGGAATTATCGTACAACTGAGAGAGTTGTCGGAGAAAGATTTCATTCCACCGAGCTCTTCATCATGAAGAGCTATGGTGTTATCATTCCTTATATTTATAGATTACTATGAACTGAGTAAATTGACAATCGAAAACGATATCCATAACTCGAAATGGAAGATTTGTTCGATCATTTACAAGGTTCTAGCGTATGTTTTAAAGATTTGATCCACGGCATGGTTATCATCAACTTCGAATCCGCGAAGAAGATTATCTATTCCAATCACTACATCCAGAACTTGTAATGAACATTATGAGTTTCACGTGATGTCGTTTGGATTGACCAATGCACATGTAGTATTCATAAATTTGGTGAATCTCGTGTGTAGGCTGTAATTTGATAAATTCATGCTCGTGATCATTAAGAACCATTTGTTTGTTTATAAGAATAAGAAGAAGTTAATAATTAATTATACATTTCCCTGAATTGGCCGAACAATGAAAACCTGTACTTTAAATATTTAACATGTGATTAAAGACTAAATCCTTTATATTAATTGACCGTGTGAAAAATAGATAATGGAATATATTGACTCTTAAAAATTAAGAGCCCTTTTAAGATTTTGGGTTTTACCAAAAAGAAAGTGCAAATGTGTTTTGACAAATGTTTTGACAAATAATTTATCAAAGGATTTTAAGGGATTATTTCCTTATACACAAATCATTTAACTAAACTCCTGTTTAGGGGTAAATGTTTGCGTATACCTCAAAGACAACCTAAGAAGGGTTGAGGAAATCGTTAAACCATGACTTAAAATTTGAAACGACAATTTTTGCTTTTCAACTAAGAAAATTTTGACCAAAGTATAACCAAAGATTTTTCAAACATTTACGAATCCTATTAATTATTTTCGATAAATCAACAAAAATCGTGTTAATTAAATCTAAAATTTATTTTGAACATTTTCATATAATTGGACGGACTAAGAAATTTAAAATCTTTACGTTTATGTTTCATAAAAAAATTGAATATTTAATACTTAATTAGTTGTAATAATTATCGACGCTTTAGACGTTGGATTAAGTAAAACTGATAAAAATGATAGTTAATACGAAACTAAAACATAGAAGATATGAAGAAAGAGTTTTGAATAAATACGGTTATGATATTTATTTCATCAGGAGAAAGTGAATATAGATACCGACACATTATGTAGAAAAGATAAAGAATCAATTAGAACATTTTCCTTAATAATGAAGGTGCAAAATAAATTGCCAAACAATATAAAAATAAACGATGTTTGTAAAAAGGATAATATAGATAATAAAAGGGGTTCTCGGCTAATGTGAACCATTAAAATTGAGAGGCCAATGGCGTTAGATGTATAAAAGGCCACTTGAGGTTGCCTAAATATGGAGATTTTGAGATGTAGTTATATTAAAATCTTGTAAGTATAAGTATTCTATTTATGTCATTTCTGACTAAAAGTATCTTTGTCTAAAGAAGTCGTACTAATGGCAAATTATTAAGGCAGACATCGCCTCATACATTAGTAAACGTCTAACTATTGCAAGGGTCATCATCTGAATTTGATTCGATTTGGGTCATCGTCGACAGACTGACCAAATCTGCTGATATCATTCCTGTTAATGATAAATTCTTGATGAAGAAATTGACTCTTTTGTATTTAAAGGAGTTGTGCAAACATAGAGTGCCGTATCAATCATCTCTATCAAGATCCTCGATTCGCATCGAATTTCTAGAGATGTGCTCAGAAGTCATTAAGAACGAATCTTGATGAGAGTACTCTGTACCACCCCAATCGATGGGACGAGGTAAAGTAACGATACAAAATACTATAAGTATTGTTCTATGTTGAATGATTGACCATTGGTAATAAACTGTAAAATCGCTTTCCTTTGGAAAGATTATCATTGATAATTATCGTGTTAGTATCGAGATCGAATCTTGTTAGGATCTATATTAGAGCATTTGTAAGCAGGAGTTGGAATGAAGACACCCGACATGCATCCATTGTGAGTTGGACATGTCTTTTAGGTTTAAGGTTTCCTATGAAGGTGAACCTAACCTTACAAAATACCCGACCCGCGAGACCTGAAATGATTGTTGAAATTAGGATCTGATTATTGACTGCCAGTAGTGGGCAAGAGGTTATATGAATATGAAATGTAGATCTTGAAGTGCCAGATGGGTAGCGAAGTATGTCAAAATTTTAACCATGAAAAATGAACTGATGATCTTGAAGATCATGGGATATAAGTCCCCGTTGTATGGGACCATTGAATTGATGTAAAAGATTGGTTTGAAAAGCATATAAGCTGGATCTACCCTAGGACTTCAAGAGCTGCGTGAATTATGATTCGTATATCGAACTTGATGGAATATCTATCAAGTGAGAATCTAGTTATTTCTTAGTAGAGTTTAGATCGGCGAAAAGTTGCATTCATCAAAAACCCGTGAACAACAAGGATAGAGAAAGTAAGTCAACATTAAGCCTGATCTATTTCCCGTAGTTATATTTGATGAAACTCGCGTATTGTAATGGATTACACTTGTGAGAAAAGACCGAATGTGGAAGAAATACCCACATGGCTTTAACTCTATAAGAAGCGAGTAGTAAGGTAAGATGATCTTTGAGGACAAAGATCCTGTTAAGGGGTAAATGTTGTGACAATCTGTCAATTTATGGTTGATATTTTATTCTCAATATTTATTTGAAAATATTATTTTATGAACTCACTTATTTTTGGGAAGTAATTTGGATTTACTTCTTGAAGTAGCATCGACTACGTCTAAACCGGAGGATTCAACGTTACGTGATTACGTTTACATACACCGTCTTTGGTGACAGTCCGACATTTCAGAAAATAAATTGTCCGTGAATATTATTTTGAGATTTTAAATTTGTGTTGGTTCATAAACTCACAAATTTACGAGAAGAGATTAGGACTTACGATTATAATTTAACGTCCTTTACGACTAAACCGGAAACCTTAGGATTACGTATTTACGTTTTCGAACTCCGTTTTTAATGAGACAATTTTTATTAGATTCGTTTTGTGCCGTTGATTCATAATTTATAAAAACGTTTTTCGTAAAACGACCCGAGGGCACGCAAATCGAGGAAACTAGAATCGAGGAGTACCCGGAAATAAATCGGGATGAGACAAGTGGGACACTTGTCCCACCCCCACTCAAAACCGGCCCTAACTAGCAACACAACATCACTTTTTTTTTTGGGTAAAGGGGAATCAAGACCCCGGTAAAATATATTCCCAAAAGCGTTGAAGTACAATGGAATGTAGCTGCAATGCTACATTAACCTCAAGCAAAAGCTTGAACAACCACTAAATCATATGACATGCCATATGATCCTACAAACAATTACAAAACAAATAACACCAATAGGAAAAAACCACCTAAAGGTGCATGAACAATGAAAATAAAATGACATCAAGGCTAACACTTAGAACGAACATCAGGCTGACGAGCACCATGCCGATCATCAATCGATATGACTTCTTCAACCTCACTATCACTAGCATTAACCACATCTTCCTTGATATTAGAACCATCTTCCCAATCGGTGCCATCATCTATCTTATCCCAAAGAGCACTAAAAGAGTTTTGAGAACTCTTCTCCGTATTATTAGGCTTAGCAACAAAACTCGAGGCTTTGTTATTCAAGAAACCCTTCTTAAGCAGGGGAGTTGCCTTCTTCTGACCGGTATCACTTGTCTTTGACGTTTCACCCCTCTCAACATTACGATACTTAATATTAAGGGCTGGTTTCGTAAGTTTAATGCCAGAAATTTGTTGTTGCTGCTTATTCTTCCCCTTGCTCTTCTTGTTCTTAACTACATGAAAACCATCATCATCCACAACCTTATGATCTTCCCTGCTAACCACCTTCTCAACCACTACCTGTTTAGGCAACCTAGGACATTTAGCATCAATATGGTCAAAAATAAGACAAGTAGAACATCTAGGAGGTGTCCACTCATACTCGATGTCAATAGTCTTCAATTTGTGCCCTCTATCCTTCTCAATCGGAATAGCAATGACCAACGACTTCTTTAAAGCATCATCAGCCGAAATCTCAATAAGAGCACGGGCAAAAGTACTCCTACCCCACGGGTTGATACACATGCTGCTAGTATAAGAATCAAGCATAATAGGTCTTCCAATTTGAGTTGTGATCAAACTAAGACCAATCTCCGAATAAGCATCAATAGGCACATGATGAAGTTTCACCCACACCGGTGCCTTCTTAATCTCTGTTTTATGCAAATCCATAATAGACGACCAAACATTCAGAATTAACGGAACATGTCGAATCAACCACGGACCATTCTCCAACACCCTATCCATACCACTTTTAGAATCAAACTGAAAAAGAAAGAACTCATCCTGAAGTTTAACTCTTTTTAAACCATATTTGGCCCATACATTCTTCACATAATTTTCTACCAACGGAAACGCAAGACGCTTCCCAATGAAATACCCAAACAGTGTGTTATTAAGATGCGCCCGAATCCCTTCCACAGCATCATACGGAAGAGTTACAGCAGCCCCAACAACTTGTTCGTCATTATGCAATTCCTTAATATGAACCGGCTTACACACCGGCTTATTCTGCACTAGCGATGCATATGAGGTCGAAACACCAACTGATGAAGAACCAGCCCCAGGCGTATGTTGAACCCCGACCTCATTCTTCCTAGCCATAGAACTCCCAATCCTCGCATCATGGTTAACTTGCACACCAGTTATATCACCACCATTACTACTAGCCTTCTTGGAAACAGCAGCAGTAACGTGAATCCCAGCAGCGGCAGTAACATCATCCTCAGACGAAACCCTAGCAGCAGACGGCTGCCTATTAAGCTGCCCCTGACTAATGTCATTCATTATATCAACCGCGCCATCCTTTTCAGCCGTATGATTACCAACTCCCGAGAACCCAGCATGCTCACCACATGAGACCCCCGCGTTAGGAGCCCTAGCATGTGTTGAGTCCGCCATAATTGCTCTCAATCGCTGCACCCTATCAGAAAGAGCCGTCATATCAACCTGATTATCCAACTCAGACATCATAACCAATAAACCCAAAAAACCCTAATAACACCTGTTTAATAATCCCAAACGAACAGATCCTAAAAAATAGGATCCCAGCCAACCCGCCTTGACACCTTACATGAGCATAAACAACCCACGACTCAAACAGCAAATCTAAAAAAGGAATACAAACAAGAATGAACAAGACAGAAATAAAAAACCCTAAAACAACCAATAGAAACCCTAAAAACGACAACCAACCCTAAATCCTACGGGAAGGAAACGAAATTAAGGCTAAGAGTGGCGGCTAGGGAGAAAATATTTCTGTCAAGTGTACACAATAAGCTACACATGTAACTTGAGCTTACATTGTAAGCTAAGCTACCTCAAAACCACTTGCAACATACCACTCTTCTCATTTAAAACATGTAAATCCACTCAAAATTATCTCACACTCTCTCTTTGTGCCGTCCCATCCTCACCAAGAACACCCTCACCTGACCTTGATTCAACCACAAATCCTATGTTATTTACATATATGATGATGCCCTTTTGAAACCCTATTGATTGGTGGTGATTATAACATCCAAGGAGGAGTTTCCATGGAGTCTTGGGGCTGATTTTCCACAAGGTGTTCATGAAGAATGGTGGTCTTGAAGATGGTCTTGGTTATTCACAAGTTTCTCTATCAAAATCCATGTTTTGATCACAACCTACATCATCATGGTGGTATAAAGATTGTTCTCCTCATCCTCTTGTTATTTTTGATTATGTAATCTTGTATTTCTTTTACTTATGTATATGTATATTATGATGAATGATGATTAAAATATTGTGTGGGGATTTGGTGTTGATAAACATGCTTAAAAAGATGAAAAACTATAAGAAACAATGCTAAAATCTTGTTTAAATTGTTGGCTGTATAAAACAGTAAAGAATTATATGATGAACTGATAAAAATGGCATAGATTAATGGATATACAGTAAGTAATATGTCTTGTACACATGTGAGAGTTTACCATGCAATAGAATCATTAGGATGAGTGAGATATGGTCAAAACAAGTTTAGAGTACAAATCTGAGTTCACTGTTTTGGACGATTTTTACAAAATACTTAAAGGCTAATTCAACAGTAGCTATAGTAGAGTTAAATGGATCACATAACATTTAGTTTATGTCATAAAAATTTGAGCTTCTATCTACATACAAAACTCTAGATATGGCAGTTTTGGTGAACATGAAAATAAAAATCAGATTTTGGAAATTAAAGTATAATAGTATTATATAAGCACTCAAATAAAAATAGTATAAAATATGAATTAAAACCCACTAACTTATATAATACATTTATATAAATATGTATAAGGATAAATAAATGGACATTTTATAAAAAGGGTAATTTGATAAGTTTTATAACTTATAAAACTATAAACATTATTTTTACGACTTTTTCGGCTATTACCGTAAAATTAACGTTTTTGTTAAATAAAACTTAGACGGTTGGACCCGTCTAATATTAACTTTTATAAACTCATATACTGATATATAAACATATATAACAAGTAAAAACCGATAAAACCTGAACTATATAACATACGGACATTAACGGGTTACGTTAACGTTATTGGACTAATAATACAACAAAATGGACTAAAACACTTATAAACTTATTTATTGGGCTTAACCCATTTGGGCCCAAAATGTAAAGTATAAATACTGATAATATAAGTATGAAATGGATTAATACAAGTTAATGAACTTATAATAGGCTTATTGGACCTAAAACACGTAAATAGGTAAAACTAGTAAACTAGTAAGAAGTTACCAATACGTAAACACTAAAATGAGTAAAAGAGAATATGTAAATCCACTTGATCATCACATATATATATATATATATATATATATATATATATATATATATATATATATATATATATATATATATATATATATATATATATATATATATATATATATATATATATATATATATATATATATATATATATATATATATATATATAATCATATGTATACATAATTGTTATTTTTATAAAGTCATTGGACAAACGTCTAAGACCGATTATTATTTATATAGGTTTCCGTAATTGAAGCACGTACCGTACGTCCGAGTTGCCGATAACCCGCCTTCCCATATCAACGTGAGTTCATAGCCTCACACTCTTTTAAATGTTTATAAATGTTTTATAAACCCGCGAGGGAGATAACATGTTAGTCTTTATAAAATATGACACCATTTGTCCCGATTGTTTGTTTATTGATTTGGACCCGAATGATTGTATGACCCGATAAATGATTAAATGACCCGATAGATGAAATTAAATGGATTATTAAAGTTAGGTTATGTCACTAAAAGTCCCATTAGCATGAATTGTGAACTACCGGGATTTGGTAGACGCTTATGCATATAATAGTACTATTTGGGGACGATCACCCCAGTTCGCGCCTTGACGGTTGATCCCCGTCGTGCCACATTGATTGGTAAGCGAATTTATGTATGAGAAGATTTCCATAGCGTGAACTTTGTGACGACACGCTAATTTAGATGGGCAAATTGAGTTTCGGGCTAGCTACCCGTTGTTTGGTTTAGTAAGGTAACAATGTCATGCGACTTATAATAATCCAAATTAACGAAATACTGCTATACGCACCGAATTACGATGTATTGCCTGACTAGCAATACAGGGTCATACTATTGATATTATGTTCGTGTTTTGGTTTTATATAACCATATTCATATAACGGTTTTTATTTAACTTTATACAACGTCATAAGACGTATTGTATGATGTTTTTACGACATTGGTTCGTATAATGATTTTTAAGGCAAATGCCTATATTATGATTTTGATAAGGATTTGTATAAAATGACTTTGGCTATTTTATGGCCTATTAAAATGATTTGTACAAAATGATTTTTGGTAATAATTTTATACAGATGTTATATTGATGTAATTTATTAAACTCTATGAATTCACTCGGCGTTATCGCTGACCTTTTCTTTTAACATGTTTTATCTCAGGTACTTGAAGGTAATTCTCGGGAAGACAACAAGAATTCATGGCCCGCACTTAAACAATAATTTCCATTCAAATGCTTTGTAACACTTGTATGAAATATTATGACTTGGGACCTATGTAACTTTGATATTTATGAATGGAAATGCTTTATTAATAAACGACGCGATTTTTATGCGTTGTCTATGATGTGAGTAATGTGCTATCCCGTAACACCAACGAGTCTTCAGCTGTATTGAGTTGTATAAATTTGGAGGTGTTACAAATACTGAGTCATTGAATGATCAAATAAGAAAGATAAAAGCTGACTATATCAATTGTGACAATGACGTTGATAATTATAGACGTGCTTTAGAACAGTTAGAGTCCACCATAAGAGAGTTTAAACAAAGATAAAGTGATTATAGAGATCACATTGTGATTCTAGACAGAGATGCTAAGGAGAATAATAACTCCATTAAGAAGTTGACTGCTGAACTTAAAGTTTTTAAATCTAATAAAAAGATAGATGATGAAACTGTTGAAAAATTTGGAAAAGCTTCAAAAGATTTAACTAAAGAAGTTGAAATTGGTCAATCTCCTAGGGACAAAACAGGGTTTGGGATTAAAAATGAGCATGCTACCATACCACCACCTCCTGCTAATATTCATGCACCTTTTCCTAGAAAAGACTTGTCTTGGACTGGTCTCTCTTGTTTTCAAAAACAGGATGATATTGAATTTGACTTGAGTGCTTACATACCTAATAGTCTTCAAACAGAAGAGCCACTAGTGAAGACGAGTATTGTTAGGGACTTTGAAAAGGAACAGATTGCTTTAAAACAATGTGTTAGTGCAAACATTACGATGATTTGTCGATATAATTTCTTTGTGTTTTGTTGATGACAAACGTATAATTCGCAATACATTATGTAAAATTTTAAGGTACCCGTAATCACTCAAGAATAAATTTGTATACTTCTCTCGACCCCTCCAAGACCGTATTCAGCATGAATCACTCAAGGTATGTACAAACATGTCATTAACCTAACTAAGTGATCAAGGATTAATAATTTCTTAAAACTCACATTTTAATCAAATGTGACAAAAGATTTTAATTAACTTTATTTTTAAGAAAATATTTTATTATAAAGAAAATGGAAATTTGAATTTGGCATATTCCATATGCCAAAGGAATATCCTTTGAGGGTATAAACTACCCCAGATGGCATATCCCCACTAAAGGACAAATTTGCACGGACTCCGACGCGGAGGTTCCTTAAAGGAACCCGCAGTTCCTTATTGATAAGGTACCGCGGGTAGAGATAAGGAACCACGGGTGTTTTTGACCGTTTCAATTTTGTCTTATAAATAGTGGATCATTTCCAGGTTTTGTTTTAACCCTTTTTGCACAGTTTCTTTCAAAAACCATCCTAGATCCTTGATTAGTTAGTTTTGATTAATCTTGTTTAAGATGTGATTCAATCTTCAATCTCCTTAAGTGCAAAGAAGAGAACACTATCATTACCATGATGTGTTGGGTTCACTACATAATGAAGATCTTTCCTTCTAGAGATCTAAGTTATGTTTTTAGTCTTCCTACTATGTATATGTAGAAGATCCAAGTGTTGGGTACACTTGGATGTGTTTGTAAGGGTAGAATATCCAAGTGATGGGTATCCTTGGATTAGGTGTAGATCCAAGTCTTGTTAGTACTTGGATATAGTGTTAGAGTTATAGATCTAAGTGTTGTGTACTTAGATCTATATGGTTTATACGTTTAGGCCATAAAACACAATGTTTGTTATGTTGGGCCATAAAACATAACTAGTGGGTAGATTAGGTTGTGTCTGGGTAGTTCTCACTAAACTCTAAAGTGATGTGGTTGTGTCTTGGTAGTTCTCACTAAACTCTAAAGTGATGTGGTTATGTCTAGGTAGTTCTCACTAAACTCTAAAATGATGTGGTTGTGTCTTGTGAGTTCTCACTTAGCTTTAAAGTGATTAGTAGTTGTGTTGTGTGAAGTTCTCACTTAGCTTCAAAGTGAAGAGTTGTGAAGATTGGTTCTAGCTTTCGATTAGAACTAGACATCTAGCCTTGTGTCGTTAAATGGTGAAGTGGGCGACGTTGTGTAGATTGGTCCTACCTAAGATTAGGACTCGACTTTTAGCTTAGAGTCGGAAATTGGATAAGCGACGTTGTGTATGGTTTCTCCACCTTAAGGAGTTTGTTGACTAGTGAAGTAACTCTCGAGTAAGGTGTACTCGAGGAGTCGAGTAGGGCGAAGAGGAGCTTCGTGACCGAACCACTATAAATCATCGTTTCGGTACTTTCCTTTACATTTATGTCTTTACCTTTGTAGATGTATTTATAGTTGCATACTTGTGTTGTGTGTTGTGTGCATCTCATAATCTAAACATCTAAGTTGCAGAAAAGCTATGGCTTAGTACGTGTGTGCTTCGTGTTTAGATTATGGTCAAGTGTACATCACTTAGTCTAAACATCCTAGTTGTGGAAAAGCTTATGCTTAGTACGTGTGTGCTTAGTGTTTAGACTATTGCTTGATTTACTCTTGATTTGGTGTGTTTATGTGTTTACTTACTTGTAGTATTTATCTTTCAATCAAACACATCTCATATCCAGTCAAGCTTGATCGAGAATTTAATACAAAGGATTCTCAAAGTTTAAACATGTAATAAACAGTTTCGTCCACTATAGGCGGTTCTATAAATGGACCGGCGGTTCTTTATTGATAAGGAACCGCGGGTACACATAAGGAACCGCGCACAGTGGATTAAGCCGAAATGTTTTGAAAACTAACTAGAAACTATTCAACCCCCCTTCTAGTTTCTACAATTGGTATCAGAGCGAGGTTACTCAAGATCTTTGAAGTATATAGTACTTTAAAGCTTGGATCGATCTTTGCTCTCTTTTTAAAAACAAATGGTTTTTAAAAATGAAAATGGTTTTTAAAAATAGAGACGATCTTTGTATCAAATTGTTCATGAAGAGTGATTACTTATGAAATGTGTTTTGTTGTTTCATTCGTACAAGTTTTGGTGTTAAATAAACTTTGTATAATAGCTTGAATTAAATCTTTTCATGTTTGGAAGTATAAAAATCTTTTGTGTCATAATTAACTCTAAAATACGAGTTCTATGTGTCTAAAAGGATTTTTTAGAGTCCTAAGTCCTTCCAAAAAGTTACCAAATGATTATGGCCAAAAACTTATTTTTTGTCCTCTGACCGTGGTTCTTTATTATTCCCCGCGGATCCTTATCAATAAGGAACCGCAGTCAGTCGGACTCAGATTTTTGTAAACTTTGAAAAATCATATAAAATCAACCGTAAGTCCGTAAAAGTCATGCCACCCGTCATTTCGAACGTAATTGAATTTTATTTCAATTAAAAATGCTTCCAAACCTTTATTCGAACTTTAAAATTTGGATGGTTTCTAAGTTCCATACTTTGTCCAAAGTATTGAGCGTCGGTTTGTCGTAAAACTTGTGTTTTACTCTTTTCTATTAAGTTGGACATCTCTTGGTGATATATCTTTCAAAATTGATATATTTACAAAGTGTTAAACTTAATTAAATTTAAAATGGGTCAAAGACTATTTTCAAATAAAATCAAGCTATGAATACTTTGTTGTATCTAACACTCAAAACATGGACGAATGCTTTTATGTGTTAAGCTAATTGTTTGTGTGTGTTTCCTTGTGTGTTATTATTATATGTAGACATTATTAAGTGTTCCTTGCTATTTGTAGTAGTATTGCTTATATGTCTAGTCTCTTGTGCCTTGCTTGGTATTTATTAGTATCTAGTTTTTCCTAATTAGGATGTATGCTAGATTTCTTGCATTTTAGTTGCAAAATTATGTGTGCATTGCATATAGGATTAACATCTCTTGGTTTACAAATGTTACATAAACATTTTGTACACCTTGACATGTTCTTTAACACTTTTAGGTTTGAAAGCTTTGGGAGCTTGTCAAATCTATTGATTTGGGTCGTCTTACTCGATCATGGTGTTATTAGTTCAAGTAGATAAATGTCTCACTATAAAACATGAAACACCCTTTGAAAATCTTAGCAATTTTCTCTTAAAAGAGTGTTTGTGGGAATCAAGAAAGATTTCGATTAAATATCAATGCATTATTCACACTATGATTGGTATTGAAAAAGAGATTTTGTATACCCTTTTTAATGTTTATCGTTTTCTCCTCGATTCGACTCGAATTTGATTTCCGGTTTTACGTTTCAACTTAAATTGTTTTTGGTACAATCTCTTTTTAGGTATCTTTTTTAAAACTAATTTAAAACTATTAAATGAAAACTAATTTAATTAACTATAAAAATTATTAACTTGCAATTAAACTTATTAAAACTAAATTTTAATGTGACTAAAAAAAAACTATTAATTAAAATCTATTCTTAAACAAAACTAAATATATTGAAAAATAAAATTAAAGAAAACTTTTTAAATGACTTTTGAAAACCTTTAAATAAAAAAAACTTAATTAAACTAATTTTAAAACCTATATTAATCTTAACCTAAAAAAAAACTAATTTTTAAAATCAAAATAAATAAAATATTTTTTTAATCTTTTTTTTTTTTTGTAAAAACTGAATATAAATAAACTATGTAATTATTTTTAATTAAAATTTAAATAAACTAAAACTATTATTAAACTAATTAAAACCTGACAGAATTAAAGATACTATATTAAAAACCTAATGCAAACTAATTAACAAAAAGCATCTTAGCACAGTTGGTTGAGACGTTGTGCAGTTGAGCGAAGGGTCTGGGGTTCGATTCCCACCCAGACCAGTTTTGCTAATATTTTTGATACTTTTTGGATTTTTTAACTTTTGAATACTCAGACCCAATGTCTGAGATTTAAACAATCAGCAGATAATCAGAACAACCAAATAAGCAACAAAGCTGAACCAAAAAGCTCTAATACACATAACAACTAAACATCGAAAAGTAAATAAGCTGAGCAAATAATAATCAAACACAAAAAGTAAACCAAATAAACCAATATGAAACCAAATAAGCAAGACAGGATGAATCAAATAAGCTGAAAAACTAAAAATGAACTGAAGCAAATAAGCATAAGCAATAATAAGCATAAACTACCAAATAAGCAGTAAATAAGATAACTAGAAAAAGAAACATAAGCTGGAACCAACACCAACGCCAAGAATTAAACCCTATAAGCTGAAATCAAGATAAGCAGGAAAGAAATAAGCCAAACCGAATCAGATAGGCTAACAAACGAGCAATATAAGCAGACAATAAAAAAAACAATTAGCTGATGTCTAATAAGTCTAATAAGCTAAACCTATAAATCAATTAAGCAGAAGCGGACAATAAGCTATAAACGAATAAGCAGATCCAACGCAAACCAAATAGTACAGAAAATAAACGCAAGAAGATAAACATTGATAATTACTAAAATAAACATAAAATAGAAAATTCGAACCGATTGAAGGAACCGTTGAGCCGAAGATGCAGCGATGAGCTGTCTTTATCGGGATCGAATCGACACACCTCAAATCATCACATCTCCAAACCAAATAAAACCCTCGAATCAGATGGAAGCTTCACGAACAGTAAAATAATTTCCCCAAACTAGTAACAGTAGCCATTTTATAATTTCCAGTGGGGAAATTATTGAATACTTTCCTTTATTATATATATATTTTTTATTTTTTATTTTTTTATTTTTTATTTTTTATTTTTTTTAATTAATCAATTACGCAAAACAGTAACATAAAAATAATTAAAACGAGACAGAAATTAAGGATTAACAGTAACAGAAGCGAATTTAAAGATTAAAATTAATTGAGATTTGCAAGAAATAAAAAAAAAAGACGAAAATTAAAATTAAATTTTCATTAATTTATAAAAGTTACAATACTGGGAATTGAAAAATACAATAACTCTAAAACTATCTAATTTTCTGAAAATAAAAACTAATTTAATCTACTACTAAAATTAATTAAAAACTAAGAATTAAAGAAAAGCTTCCTTGTAAATCTTGGAGATGGGGTTTTTATAAAGAAACCCTAAACTTGGTGAGCAAGGCTTCCAATCTTCACCGTTGATTTCTTCTCTCTCTTTTTCTTCACATCGAACGGTTGAGAATCCATCTCGACCACGGATTGCCAGGGTGTCACGATTTGAATTGTGGACCATAGGTGGGGGTGTTTGATCCGAAAATTGGGGGTTTTATTTCTTTAAGTGTGAATTAATCAGATTAAATAAAACCCCTAATTTTTGATGAGTAATTTTTTTTGTTTTAGGGTTTGGGTAAAAAATTGTTTACTGGATATTTTAGGTGAGGGAGATGAGAGTGCGAAGGAGAAAAGTGAGGGTGAGGTTAATAAAAAAATGTGCGAGTTGTGAGGGTTGACAAATTTCAATGAGTGAGTAAGATTTTTACTTTAACCGTCTAATTAAATCACCAAAATGGGCTTTAGTTTTTTCAAACGTTTTTTACTTTGTTTCAAATGGGCTTGGCCCACATTTTTCCATCCGTATTTACTAAATTTTGGCCTTAATGGGCTTTTGATCCATAAATGACTTCTTATTAAATCCACTAAGGGGATTTTAGGCCCAATACCCAAATGTGGGACCCATTTGGCTCGATTAACTTCGTAAATTATTAAATCCAATAAAACAAGCTCGATTTCGGCTTTTTTTTATCGTTTCTTCAAAACGTATCGGGTTTCGTGATCTTCGGCACACTTTTGATCTTTTGACTTTGTCTTCCTCTCTTTTTGGACTTTTCTTCGATATTTGACCGTGAAATCCCGTGTTTTCTCTTCTTTTGATCATTTGTACCTATTTAAACACAAAACACAAAACCACGCGTAATTCCGACATTTATGATATAAAACACATGATTAGGTCTTGTTTTTCCTTGATTTTAGTGGCAAAAGGATAAGTGTTTACACACTTATTAAATCCCCTACACTTGACCATTGCAATGACCCCATGCAATGCATTATTTTAAAGCATAAGTTACGTTTCTCTCATAATTAATCCATCTCGACCTTTATTAACTATTACTATTATGAAGAGATAAAAACTTAAAAGGAAACAAAAGTTAAAATGATAACTATTTATTAACTTGGAAATTATTTGATGGAAGAAACTCGTAAAGAAATCTAAGATTTGAATTAGGGCTTTGGTGTCATGAATATTTATCATCCTCAAGTTTCACGTTCCCCATACCAAGCTCAAAAACGAGATCATTGTTATTACGAGTTAGCACTACTAACACTTACTCATGTGGTTTAGTTAATCACTTAGACCCCCTTATTCCTACGGTGTATCTCTTGTATTTTATTTTTTTGTCTTGAATGATCACGAGGATGCATTTTTGACTTATTTCGATAATTTATTTAAGGCCGAAAATAAAGTGGGACGATTTAATCGATAGTTAGCTAAAGGACAAAATCTTTTAAAACGGCTTCTCGAAACCTCATAAAGTTCATATCTTGGCATAACTCGTTTCACGATTTGAGACCTTTTCTCGGACCGATATTTGGCTTGTACTTCAAACTTCAAATCTTGAGAGACGATCTTGAAATTATGGTCTTCTCTTCATTTTGGTATACATCTTCATAAGGAGTGAAAGATGCTTCAAACGTTGACCACGACTTCTTCATTTATCCTCTTCTTTATTTAGGATTTTGATATACAACGATCCGCCTCCTTTTCGGACTTGGATCTATTTATCCTCATACCTTGTTAGGGTCTTTTTGGATAGACTTCTCCATGATCTTTAGGGGAGTAATTGCTTCTCGTCGTGTGTCTTGATCCTTCATATTGATTTGGATTAATGATCTTCACATCATCTTAGGATCTTTAGCAAAAAGTGAATCCTCATGCCTTGTTAGGGCCTTTTTGGACTCGGGTATCCTCATGCCTTGTTAGGGCCTTTTTTGATAAGCCAATCTTCGCGTCCCGTTTCAATAAGTTATGCCTTGGCTATGAACTCTAATTAATACCGAGCAACTTTTAAACGATCTTGTGCTAGAAGCTAAGTAACCTTTTAAATCGTACAACCTTATTTATTGCAAATATATTTATTAACAAGTGATGGGAGAAAAAGCTCATAAATAACTCACATAAGTTAATGAAAGAATACCGAACTTATAATTAACTCTATCATCTCTCGTTCTCCACAATTTAAAATCTCAAGGAATGAGACTCGTGGATGCTTAGCCTAATAAACCAATTAAGGTCCATATGGTTAAGGATACTAGCAAGAGTAAACTTGGATAAGTAAACTCGGGTTGAGTCAAAATATTCACGACGGGCCTAATATATCAAAGATATCTAAACTTATTAAAACCATTTTATTTATTTATATATTTTTACTTGAAAATAGAAAATATAAATATGATGCAAAGAAAAGAAAAATACTACAAGGCCAAAATAGATTAAAATTTTGAAAAACGTTGAAAATTTTAAAAAAAAAAATTTCCGGTAAAAATGGGGTCAAATTCATGGAAAAGGCCACTAAAATTTCGATAGAAATCCCCCCTACACTTAATATAAACATTGTCCTCAATGTTTAAGCATGTGGGAGAATAAACTCCCCTACACTTAGGACATTGAGTGCGTTGTTTAAATCGAGCTAAGGAAAGGACAACTAAAGTGATTACATTTATTTGTTTTAAGATAGAATCACAATAGCAAAAACTTATCGAAGGAACCGGGTACACGGGTAACACGGGAACACGGGTCTCGTCAAAAGTACCAAAAGTGGATCATCAAAGCACATGTACCTACACAATCGCAACATACAAAACAAACAACCTACACGGCTCCCCCCTACACTTATTGTAGAAAATAGATAAAAGATAGATAATAGATAGATCATCGGGTTGCCTCCCGAGAAGCGCTTGTTTTTGTTAACCGAGTCACGAGCCTGACTCGACCCCGAATTAAATGGTCCATGGGGAAGCCTCGAATGTGATACCGGGATCAAAAATCTTATCCTCGGTCCCGGATGAACATAATAAATGAGAAGCGGGAGGATAAGTTTTGGATGGGAGAAAAGTCCGCTCAACATACGAGAAGTATGTGAGGTCGTGATCCACGGGAGGTGGGATGGGTAAAGGAGACAAATTGTCATCCCCCAAAAACAAAGGATGGTCACTATTCGACAAAGTCGTAAAGGTATCAATCAAAGAATGGTCAATGTCACCTCCCGGGTTGAAGCATTCATCCTCATGAACGTGAATCTCTTCGATTTCTTCATCATAGATAGGCTCGTCAAACAAAGGTTTGTCGTTCCCTTCATTGAGGATTTTAGAAATTCTCTCGAAAAGATCACGATCAAGTACGAAACCATCATTCATTTGTGGGATTTGTTGATAAGTTAAATCCTCACGAATGTGGTAAACGTAATTCTCATTAGAGGAGTGTTGATTAGGTAACTCCTCGAGAATTGGATGCGAATCGATGGTAGAATCAAAAGTAATTGGCGAAGAGGCAAATGTGAATTTATCAAAATCCGAGTTCTCAAAATCAATATCAATATCAAGTTTTAAAACACCATTTGCCTTCTCATCAATACCATGATCACAATTAAGCTCATGCGAGAAATCCAATAACACGGGATCATAAAAAGCATCCTCGTGATGGAATTTCTCGATACTCGGGGTATAAAAGTCATCACTAAGGAGTAAAGAATCCGATAAATCATTATCATGGTTTTCAAAAGTCGGTCTTGGTAAAATAGGCGAATCATCCTCATCCGATCCCGAGGAATACTTAAAAACGTAGTCGGAATCACAAGATAACTCATCCCTATCTACAAACTCCTTCGGTGTAGGACAACTTATGGGTTCTTCTTCTATGCACTCACACTCCTCAAAAATTGGTTTCTCAAAACATGTCTCGCTAAGAGGATTTGAAGAAAGCATAAAGTCATTTGAAGGGGTAGGTGAAGGAGGCATAAAAGAAATGGGGTCATCGACGGGTAATGAAGGCTCAAGTGTAATCTCGGGAATTTCCTCAATAGGTGAGGAAGGAGGAGAGCTAATAGTATCCGTGGGTGTCAACACCGGAGGGTGAGTAAAACTCATGATAGTCTCCGGGCCTTGTCTCTCCTTTATTGGCGGAGAGATGGAAGGATCCACAGTGGGAACATCACTACTAGTAGTGGTGTTAGCCGCAATATCATCACTCAAAGACGGCTCATTATCAAATTGATCTTGATAGGTTTCTAAAATGAGCATGAATTTCCTATCGGTGGACTCTTGCATTTGTCTAGTAGATTCTAACATTTCTTCCATGATTTTCTCATGTTCGGTCAATTTTTGTAGAATCAAGTCCATTTGAGGGTTGTGCATGTCCATTTGATTAAAGTTTTGAAAATTGCCGTTATTTGGAAAACCTTCATTATTTGAAAACCCTTGATTTTGAAATTCCCCATAAAACCGTTGATCATATTGTGGTGGGTCACTATTTGTAGGAAAACTAGGGGAGCCAAAATAAGTATTAGTATCATAACACATACTTTCCTCATTATTATAAACCTCCTCATAAGTTTTGTCACAATTAAAATAAGCATGAGGCCCACCACAAGTCGAACACTCCTCGGACATAATCTTATAACGCTCTTCTTGCAAGATTTCCCAAATCGGACGATTATCCATGGTAGTGTCGCAAGAAATCGAAAATAACAATAATTATTATGCTACGTAATATATATAAAATAAAAATATTTTTGTATTTTCTAGAAAAATATATAATCACAAGAAAAACAAAAGAAATCGAAATAAAAAAATTAACACTAATACGTAATATTTTTGGTGTAATACTTTTAGGAAAAAGTATTACTTTTGGATTTTTTTAATTTTTTTGTTGCAAATCTTAGGAAAGAAATTGCTTTTGTGATTTTTTAATTTTTTTGTATTTTAAAGTTTTTGATTTTTTTGTGTTTTTGATTTTGTGTGCAAGAAACGTAACGTTCAAAGAATGAACGGATCCCAAAATCCAAACGTCTTCACGAAAAATCGTCAATCGTACGAGTGAAGCGGCAGCGGCGCCATTTTGAAAAAGATATTTTGTATACCCTTTTTAATGTTTATCGTTTTCTCCTCGATTCGACTCGAATTTGATTTCCGGTTTTACGTTTCAACTTAAATTGTTTTTGGTACAATCTCTTTTTAGGTATCTTTTTTTAAAACTAATTTAAAACTATTAAATGAAAACTAATTTAATTAACTATAAAAATTATTAACTTGCAATTAAACTTATTAAAACTAAATTTTAATGTGACTAAAAAAAAAACTATTAATTAAAATCTATTCTTAAACAAAACTAAATATATTGAAAAATAAAATTAAAGAAAACTTTTTAAATGACTTTTGAAAACCTTTAAATAAAAAAACTTAATTAAACTAATTTTAAAACCTATATTAATCTTAACCTAAAAAAAAACTAATTTTTAAAATCAAAATAAATAAAATATTTTTTTAATCTTTTTTTTTTTTTGTAAAAACTGAATATAAATAAACTATGTAATTATTTTTAATTAAAATTTAAATAAACTAAAACTATTATTAAACTAATTAAAACCTGACAGAATTAAAGATACTATATTAAAAACCTAATGCAAACTAATTAACAAAAAGCATCTTAGCACAGTTGGTTGAGACGTTGTGCAGTTGAGCGAAGGGTCTGGGGTTCGATTCCCACCCAGACCAGTTTTGCTAATATTTTTGATACTTTTTGGATTTTTTAACTTTTGAATACTCAGACCCAATGTCTGAGATTTAAACAATCAGCAGATAATCAGAACAACCAAATAAGCAACAAAGCTGAACCAAAAAGCTCTAATACACATAACAACTAAACATCGAAAAGTAAATAAGCTGAGCAAATAATAATCAAACACAAAAAGTAAACCAAATAAACCAATATGAAACCAAATAAGCAAGACAGGATGAATCAAATAAGCTGAAAAACTAAAAATGAACTGAAGCAAATAAGCATAAGCAATAATAAGCATAAACTACCAAATAAGCAGTAAATAAGATAACTAGAAAAAGAAACATAAGCTGGAACCAACACCAACGCCAAGAATTAAACCCTATAAGCTGAAATCAAGATAAGCAGGAAAGAAATAAGCCAAACCGAATCAGATAGGCTAACAAACGAGCAATATAAGCAGACAATAAAAAAAACAATTAGCTGATGTCTAATAAGTCTAATAAGCTAAACCTATAAATCAATTAAGCAGAAGCGGACAATAAGCTATAAACGAATAAGCAGATCCAACGCAAACCAAATAGTACAGAAAATAAACGCAAGAAGATAAACATTGATAATTACTAAAATAAACATAAAATAGAAAATTCGAACCGATTGAAGGAACCGTTGAGCCGAAGATGCAGCGATGAGCTGTCTTTATCGGGATCGAATCGACACACCTCAAATCATCACATCTCCAAACCAAATAAAACCCTCGAATCAGATGGAAGCTTCACGAACAGTAAAATAATTTCCCCAAACTAGTAACAGTAGCCATTTTATAATTTCCAGTGGGGAAATTATTGAATACTTTCCTTTATTATATATATATTTTTTATTTTTTATTTTTTTATTTTTTATTTTTTATTTTTTTTAATTAATCAATTACGCAAAACAGTAACATAAAAATAATTAAAACGAGACAGAAATTAAGAATTAACAGTAACAGAAGCGAATTTAAAGATTAAAATTAATTGAGATTTGAAAGAAATAAAAAAAAAGACGAAAATTAAAATTAAATTTTCATTAATTAATAAAAGTTACAATACTGGGAATTGAAAAATACAATAACTCTAAAACTATCTAATTTTCTGAAAATAAAAACTAATTTAATCTACTACTAAAATTAATTAAAAACTAAGAATTAAAGAAAAGCTTCCTTGTAAATCTTGGAGATGGGGTTTTTATAAAGAAACCCTAAACTTGGTGAGCAAGGCTTCCAATCTTCACCGTTGATTTCTTCTCTCTCTTTTTCTTCACATCGAACGGTTGAGAATCCATCTCGACCACGGATTGCCAGGGTGTCACGATTTGAATTGTGGACCATAGGTGGGGGTGTTTGATCCGAAAATTGGGGGTTTTATTTCTTTAAGTGTGAATTAATCAGATTAAATAAAACCCCTAATTTTTGATGAGTAATTTTTTTTTGTTTTAGGGTTTGGGTAAAAAATTGTTTACTGGATATTTTAGGTGAGGGAGATGAGAGTGCGAAGGAGAAAAGTGAGGGTGAGGTTAATAAAAAAAATGTGCGAGTTGTGAGGGTTGACAAATTTCAATGAGTGAGTAAGATTTTTACTTTAACCGTCTAATTAAATCACCAAAATGGGCTTTAGTTTTTTCAAACGTTTTTTACTTTGTTTCAAATGGGCTTGGCCCACATTTTTCCATCCGTATTTACTAAATTTTGGCCTTAATGGGCTTTTGATCCATAAATGACTTCTTATTAAATCCACTAAGGGGATTTTAGGCCCAATACCCAAATGTGGGACCCATTTGGCTCGATTAACTTCGTAAATTATTAAATCCAATAAAACAAGCTCGATTTCGGCTTTTTTTTATCGTTTCTTCAAAACGTATCGGGTTTCGTGATCTTCGGCACACTTTTGATCTTTTGACTTTGTCTTCCTCTCTTTTTGGACTTTTCTTCGATATTTGACCGTGAAATCCCGTGTTTTCTCTTCTTTTGATCATTTGTACCTATTTAAACACAAAACACAAAACCACGCGTAATTCCGACATTTATGATATAAAACACATGATTAGGTCTTGTTTTTCCTTGATTTTAGTGGCAAAAGGATAAGTGTTTACACACTTATTAGGTATCATTATCAAATCTAATTGACATGTTTTTTAGTGTAGACATGAATGTGGTTTATTAATAATATACATCGGATCATAACTCACACTTGTGTTGATGGTGTTATATTGAATCTACTTGTTCAAATTGTTAGACATATTTGTTTAATAATTACTTATAATGCACAATAGAGTCGGTTTGATAACTTGGATGTTTCATTCGAAATACTCAAGTAATTTACCTTGCTATGCAATTTATAAATGTGTCATTTCCGAAAGACCAATCAAGAGTGTTCCTTTAGTTTGTGTAAACTTTGTTTATACACTTCAAAGTTATTGGCCTCAAGTTCTATTAAGGTAAATAACCTTAACTAGACTTGTTTGACCAGATATGCAATGGTGCATTCTTAACCCTCATTAGGTCATGCATTGTGTCGCCATGCAAGTTTCATCCTTGCTAAACTTTATTAGGTAAATGTTGGAATTACATTTTGCCTAACTTGAGAATGACTACTAGAGAATTTATGCACTAGGATCTTAATTTGACCTAACGGTTGAATTACTTCCATGTGGGAAGTTGAGTTGGTGTATAACTCGTAAAAATGGTCGTGTTTAGCCTTAATTGAGCACCTCTAGTGATAGTCTCATACTCATTCTCTAAATTGGCTAAATGGCTCTTCCTATATATGACTAATGATAGTTTACTTTGATGAACTTTGTATGTCATTAGGAGTCTTTTTATTTTGTAGCCATTAGATTTTCTTAGCTTTCCTCTTACGTGCTAATTGAACCTATGTGTCTTTCCTTTGTGTGTGTTCTAGTTTTTATTGCTCTTAAGCATGACTTTATGAAAAGTTAGACTAGAACATTAGGATTTGCTGAATTGGAAAATCCTCCTTCACCACCTAAACCTAGCCTCTGTAGGCGGTTCTTTAAATAGACCGCGACTCCATATCAATATGGAACCGCCGGTGGAGATAAAGAACCTCGGGCAGAAGCTCTCAAATTCGGGTTTTCTAAAACTTCCCAATTGTTCCAACACCATTTGGAATCTTTGTTTCAAACCTTTGATCACTCCCAAAATATCTTGGGCTTCCCATTTTTAACCCTTTACTAGTTTGGATCATCCCCTCACCCTTTTAAACCCACCTTGTTAGCCATGTTCTTCACACCTCAAACCATTAATCCTTACCCCTTAAACCACCCATTACTACCATGTTCTACAAGAACCTCCAATTCATCCAAAACCTCCTCTTCAAAGAGGCACCTCAAAATTAAGATTAAGTTACCCAAACTTAACTCTTCACCCTTTCACACACCCAAGAATGAGATTGTTCCAATTCTCATCTCTTCATCATCCTCACCACCTCTTGCTCCATGCAAGGCTACCTCAAACCATGGTACCAACCATTCACATGGTTCTACGTCCTCTTCATTCCAATCTAGAATGAATGAGCTAACCTCACCCTTCACTCCAAGTACTCTCTTGGATGTGACTACCCAACCTCAACCCATCCAAAGCATTCCCATTGTGAATGACTTTGTTGATACCTTGGTGACTTCACCTTTTACCCCTTCAAACTCACCCACATCACCCATCCAAAGCATTCCCATTGTGAATGACTTTGTTGAACCCTTGGTGACTTCACCTTTCACCCCACCAAATTCCGCCACCACCCTTGTCTTTCATTTAAGCATGTGGATTGCTTATTGCTAAGGCATCTAATTTAAGCAAATCTTAGGATTCTAGTGTAACTAAGATAAAAATTATGCTTAAGTTTTAGGCTTTTTTTTCTCATCTTTGTATGTAACACTCCCACAAAATGCTATGCGCAGCGGAACTACAACATTTGGGTGCTACTCGGTTATCATTACACACAAGATATATTGAACGACTCTAAAGAGACATCAACTTAAAACTTGAATTAAAAATTTGTTAAATGATACATGTCCACGGTTTTTCCAACCCCACTTGGTACAACAGAGTTTAGCGTTTACGGTCCCCATGAATCTCGACCCAAGAATTTCAGTTTCACAACAACATAACATTAAAATTAAAAATGTTTAAGTAGGAAAGGGAGGAAAAACAAGCAGACTCCAAGCCATACACACAACATCCATCCCATGCACGCTCCATGCTACACTTCAGCGGTTACCTGAAACACATGCCAAAATTTGGTCAACGAAAACGTTGAGTGGAATTCATAGGTTTTACAATTCATTTTGAATGTATATGAAGTAAAAACCATTCACGATCATTCATAGACTTGTCGATCAAACAATCTATATTCAAGATACTGACAATTGTGTTTAAGCTCATGACACTAAACCGTTAACTCAATCACCCGCGTAATAAATACCGGCGTGATTCAGATGAAACCATGGCCCCTAATAAGGCATCAGTTGCAATTATACCTTGTCTCTTATCACAAATTATCCGTCCGCAGGGGGTATCAACGTACTAGCCCTCGTCTCGGATAGGGTAGTCAACCCCATAGTACTATCACTTTGTATAAGCGGCTATTTCCCCCTTCGCAACGGCAAGACAATAGTTAATAGTTCATGAAATTAGGGTCTTTTGCAACTAGGTACTCAACACAATTTCTAAGGCAACATTCGGGACTAACAATCATTCATGACATACGTTCATTTTAAAAACTAGCATGCATTTCCCTCGCGGGTAAAACAGTTTGAAATAATAGTAAGCGAGGCTATAAATTCACACCTTATATATTAAGTAGTCGGTAGTTCGAGAGATGATCACTGACGACGATACGGATGCCCGTGTAAATCAACACCTATCAACCAAATAACGCGTAATGAGTAACCTCATTTTAAATACCTTATGGTACTGTATAAAATACATAGATACTAGTCACTTAGGACAATTACAACTCACGCCAAAACAAAACAACAAGCATCACTCATTTCACACCATTTGTTCTTATTATTTACGTCATCCATTTTTACTCATTTTCGCCGGTACTTACCGAAAGTACGGGTTGTTTTACTATATTTAACATTCTTATAAAATTTGACAAAATTCTCAAAAATAATATATGACCTGTAGATAACACATTTTTAATCCCAATAAAAGTTTTTACTTCTACGACCCGTTACTCAATGCTTTTCCAAAAACTACATTTTTCGGACTGAAATTGTACTTCGACCAACTTGGACTTCTTTGACCTATTTGAAATGCACCTTTGACTTCTTTGACTCCTAAGTACACTTATAGACTCAATTACACAGGTTTGTGACCATAATTTGACCTTTGACCTTTTACCAATTCATACTTGTGGTCCTCGGGATTTGACTAAAACTATACATAAATTCGGATTATGAAAGTTCTCGTCTCCCGGTACACGATCTTTAAAACCTCATAACTTTTGGCTCGTTTGGAGTCACGAGCTCTACCTTATACCAAATTAAAGCTAAGAAGACCCTCTATGACTACATTTAGCTATCTAGACCTGTAGGAAAAATTATTTTTATGAAAAGGTCTTAAACTTTCTGCCTAAATTTAACCATACCAAAATCACACTTACGCTCGATTCCAAACCTATTTATCACCACTAGGCATCATCCTAAGCTTCCCTAATCACAACCAAACCATATTTTCAGTCCCTAACCCCTATTGATCATCAACCTCATAATCTAAAAATCTAAAAACAAACATGCGAACACTTGTACCCATCTAACACATCAATAAACACAAGGCTAAACACAAAACCAATGCTCAAAATCATCAATCACCATGGCTCCCCAAACACCCCCTTTAGCCGTGGGGTTTGGGTGACCAAATCACCACAACCAAATCAATTTTGGTGGGTTTGATTAGTGATTATACCCTCATTTCACATGAATTTAACATGCATTAATCCAATTAACCTCAAAAACGAGTTTGAATGATCTTGAAAATTTTTGGAAAAATTTTGTTAATGCATGTTTGAAATAACCATGGATTAACACTCACCAATGGATTTTAGAAGGTGGTCTAAGGTTAGATTTTGTCAAAACTCAAAAAAAATGGTGGATGGTGGTGGTGTGGGGGTTTGGCCGTCGGCCTAGAGAGAGAGGGAGAGAGTTTGTGTCTTTTTTTTTGTTAAGTGTTGTGTGTGTGTGATTTGTCCCCATTTTGTGAAATGGGAGGGACCAAGTTGCAATTTCACCTTTCTTTTGGCCTTAAGCAAAAACGACACCAAAACTTTGCGGGATTGACTCACTAGTCATTTTAGAAAATTTTACGGGAGTCGGAAATCATCCCAAACACTCCAAAATACTTTTGGGATACTTTAAATGTACTCGGAAAGCTATAAAACTCACCCGACTCAACTTAACACGAACCGTAAGTAAAATTCTCGAAAAATTACATTATCGATAAATCGTCAATAATTATGGAAATTTGGGCATCCATCAGGATCGTATTCGTCATCGTCCTTCTTGAATCGTCAATCGTAAAAATTATAACCTCGAACATCGGCTTTAACCAAAATACTAATATATATAGAAATTAAAATTTATTAAAAATTTAAAAAATTAGCGTAATTTAGGGTAACGTTAATGACCTCGGTTCTAGGGTGTCACATCCACCCCTCCTTAAAGAGAGCGACGTCCCGGCGCTCGCCTCTTCTTGTACTCACATTTCGTTCTGCTGGAACAGATGAGGATACCTTTCCTTGAAAAAGTCCTCACGTTCCCAAGTGTATTCCGGTCCACGCTTAGAATTCCCTCGAACCTTCACAATAGGAATTCTACTACGCTTCAGCCTCTTGACCTCTCGGTCCATAATTTCCACAGGTTCTTCCACAAAATGCATTTTGTCGTCCAGTCGAATCTCGTCCAAAGGAATCACCAATTCCTTATCCGCCAAACTCTTCTTCAGGTTCGATACGTGAAACGTGTCGTGAATAGCACTAAGCTCGTTCGACAATTCTAACTTGTACGCTACTGGTCCAATTCGTTCAACGATCTTAAATGGTCCAATATACCTCGGACTCAACTTTCCTTTCTTCCCAAAACGAATTACACCCTTCCACGGCGATACCTTGAGCATAACCATATCTCCGACTTCAAACTCCAACGGTTTCCTTCTGTTATCGGCATAACTCTTCTGTCGGCTTCTCGCAGCAAGTAGTCGGTTCTTGATTTGCACAATCTTCTCTGTCGTTTCTAAAACCATTTCGGGTCCAGTCAATTGACTTTCTGCTACTTCACTCCAACACACAGGTGATCTACACTTCCTTCCATACAATGCTTCAAATGGTGCTGCCTTGATACTCGCATGGTAACTATTATTATACGAAAACTCCACTAGAGGCAAGTGGCATTCCCAACTTCCTCCAAAATCAATCACGCATGCTCAGAGCATGTCCTCCATCATCTGAATAGTTCGTTCACTCTGGCCATCAGTTTCCGGGTGATAAGCCGTACTTAAATTCAATTCAGTGCCCATCGCACGTTGAAGCGATTTCCAAAATTCCGAAGTAAATCTACTGTCGCGATCCGAAATGATCGATAACGGCACTCCATGTCTGCAGACGATCTCTTTCACGTACACACTGGCTAGCTTTTCCATGCTGTCCGTCTTCTTCATGGGTAGGAAATGAGCAGATTTCGTTAATCTATCCACTATTACCCATATCATATCACACCCACTAGGAGTTCTAGGTATACCCGTCACGAAATCCATAGCGATTTTCTCCCATTTCCATTCCGGGATCTCTGGTTGTACCAACAATCCAGACGGTTTCTTATGTTCTGCTTGAACCTTCGCGCAAGTCAAACACTTACTAACGTAACGAGCAATATCCGCCTTCATATTCGGCCACCAATAAACTTTCTTCAGGTCGTGATACATTTTGTCTGATCCAGGATGTATCGAATATTTCGACTTATGCGACTCGTTCATAACCAATTCTCGTACTCCAGGCTTTCCTTCCTCAGATGAACACAATGGTAACCAAATCCGATTCTCAAAATATCTCAGTCCGTCTGACCTAATCACGAAAAGAGGTTTCAACATTCTTCCCAAGTTCTCAGCTTCAACATTCCCTTTCATTAGTCCCCTCTCTTGAGCCTTCAGTATAGTTTCGGTTAAGTCAACGCTCTCAGTCATCACCAAAGCTCTGACTCTCAAAGGTTTCTCCCGTTCCTTCCTACTCAGTGCATCCGCTACAACATTCGCCTTGCTAGGGTGGTAGCGAATTTCGCAGTCGTAATCACTCAGTAGTTCAACCCATCGTCTCTGTCGCATGTTCAACTCCTTTTGATCTAAAATGTGTTGCAAACTCTTGTGGTCAGTGAATACAACACACTTCGTCCCATACAAATAATGTCTCCACAACTTCAACGCAAAAACTACAGCTCCTAATTCCAAATCGTGCGTCGTGTAGTTCTCCTCATTCTTCCTCAGTTGCCTCGATGCGTAAGCTATCACCTTTTCACGTTGCATCAATACCGCTCCATAACCCTTACGAGATGCATCACAATACACTACAAAGTCTTCGGTTCCTTCAGGCAACGACAATATCGGTGCGGAACATAACTTGTCCTTGAGCGTTTTGAAAGCGAGTTCTTCCTCATTTCCCCATTCATACACCCTATTCTTTTCGGTAAGCTTTGTCAATGGTTTTGCAATCAACGAAAATCCTTCACCGTCAAGACTTTATTCCTCAACGGAATCTGAACTAATCTCTCGCCACAGACGATCATAGCACTGTGCGCCATTAGCCAATCCATTCCCACAATCACGTCAAACGATCCTAGCTCTATAGGCATCAAGTCGATTTTAAAAGCGTAATTTCCTAACTTCAAGGTACACCCTTTCAGTATAGAATTCGTACTAACAGTTTTTCCATCGGCTAACTCAACGTTATAACTAGTCGCTAACAACACCGGTTTTCTATCGATATGACGACTAAATTTAACATCTACAAAACTCTTGTCGGAGCCAGAATCAAACAAAATACTAGCATAACAAGCGTCTAGCAAAAACGTACCGGTAACCACGTTAGGACCCTGTGGTTTATCAGCCGTCCCTACTTGATACACGGCAGCAGCGTTGTTACCTCCCCGCTTGTTTCCTGCCTTCGGGCAATTCACTTGCATATGGCCTCTCTCTCCACATCCAAAACATCCCCTCATTCTGATAGCATTCGCCCCAGTGGCTACTCCTCCCGCTCGGCAATCAGACATCCTGTGACCTGCTTTTCCACATTTGCCGCAGGCAGGCGGGCAATTCCCGACATGGTACAAGTTGCACCTACCACAGTGGGGATTCACTTTTACTCCTCTGGGGTTTGTCACAGCCCTCATCCCTTCATTCCTTCGTTGGTTAAACTGCTGATTGCGGTTCTGACCATGGTTGTTTCGATTTCCACCTTGGTTTTGGCCCTGGGATTGATTGCTTTGTGCCGCTTCCCATTTCCTCTTGTTTCCTTCAGCAATGAAGTTCTTCTTGTCCTGGAGCTTGACGTCCATCAATGCGTGAGCCATCTGGACCGCTTCATCAAACGACCCAGGTTTAGACGAAGTCGTCTCACCTATGATATTACTGGATAAACCCTTGATGTACTGTTTCATCTTCTTGGCATCATTGGCAAAAATGTCTGGACACAAAAGGCTTAGTTCATTAAACCTCCTGGTGTAAGCAGCGATATCATTGTTCTTCAAGGTCAGGTGTCTCAACTCATCTTCCAGTTGACCCAATTCCTCTTCCGGGCAGAACTTCTTGGTCAAGAGAGCTTTTGTCGCAGTCCATGTTCTTGCATTCGCTACAGCCAATCCAACAGTGGCTACTTGGGTGTTCCACCAACTTAATGCATCGTCAAGAAACGTAGCAGCCGCAAACTTAACCTTATCCGCTTCTGAACAACCGTTGATTTCGAAAGTACTTTCAGCCTTTTCCAACCATCTTCTAAGTTCTAGAGCTCCACCAGTTCCACGAAATTGCGTGGGACCGCATTTCATAAAACTAGAATAGGTACACACTCTCGGGGCTTTCTGTCTCCCCGCGTTTCTACCCTGGTCCTGATTTCTCCCGGCTCGGTCTGCTTCTAGCGCATTTGCTATAGCTTCCTGAATCATTGTGTTTACACGATCGGCGGTTAGCTTTGGAGGCATGGTGTTATCGAATATCTCTTTCTGCAAGACAGGGAAAATAGAAAAACAATGTAAGTATACACATCAAGATTAAGATGGATTTCTCTTTCAAGACATAATACACATACAACGACACATCACTACAGAGTTACTAATATTCATCAATTCACATCACAAAAGATCAAATTTAAGACATATCACAGATCATGAAAGGTAAACATGGATTGTATTGATAATTAACCAAAATTGTGACAAGTATTGCCACTACAATCATTCACCATAAAACTTAAGTCCTCAAGTTTTTCGTCATAATTCCATCATACAAAAGTCTAAAACAGTTCTATTACAACGATCAAAGATAAAATACAAGACAAGCAACTAGGCATGTGGTGATCCACACGGCCTCTTGGATGGCGGTTCGTCATCATCTTCCTCGGGTTCCTCTTCGCTATCATCCTTGTCCACATCATCCATTTTTCTCTTTCCTTTGTCGTTCGGCCCACATTCAGTCTCCTTTTTCGTCCCTGATGTAGACCCACACTCAATCGCTACCTGATTTCCCACAGTAATACAAGCACCTCTAGTAGGCGGCTGAATCATGAAGTCATTAGCCTCCATCTCCAAATCGTCCACGAATCTCCAATCTGGGGGCAATGATGCTCTCACTCGATGCTCCCAACTCTGCATCCTTGACAATCTCACTTGATCTTCCCTAACACGGTCAAGACTAGCGCTCAAATTCGCGACCATCGATCTTAGACTGTTGATGTCACTTTTGTTTACATTTCCATCATACTCAATTCTTGCAGTCCTTTCCAACAGTCTTTGGTCTGCCCTTTCATTCTCGTCGAATCTGTCGATCACCCTTGATTCCACTATGTACCGCATGAACATCGATTCATCCAAACCTCTCACAACACGCCGTACGTCATGGTAAACTCTTGGTCCGGGGCAGCAAACTCTTGAGATGCCTTGATGAAGAGAATTTGCGCTCACTGCACCTTCGGATCTTCTGGGGATACCTGGTGCACCAACCAGATGGGAAGTACGCATAGGCCTGGGGCAAGTAGTTCTCCTTTGGTCGAGGTCCTGGGCTTGCACATCGTTCGTCTCAGCTTGTCCTTCAGCTGTTGTTCCAACACTTCCCCCTTCGCGACCTACGACTGTAATCGTTTCCATTATCATTAGGCGGTACCTCGGCCATTCCTGCAATAACAGCGAATTTCAGAGGGTACATAAGTAATTATACAATATTTATAAATACATGCATGCAAATGCAATGCAAAGGTGGTACATATGCCCAAAATGTAATAATATGATGCTCATGCATGATTAATACAAAAATTACGATGTCGGATATTCCACGTATAATTTCAACGTCTACATATAGTAATTTCCATACTTACGTAATAATTACCCACATATATACTTCAACTCAAAAGTATACGTCAAATGTCATGAATACAAAAATAAATCTTACCGGAGCCATGCAGGATAGTTGTGTGTGCTTAGACCATTTCTTACGACACCAAAAGTTATAGTTTAGGATTTTCAAAAACGACCTAGTTCTCTATAACTCATGGCTCTGATTACCAATCTGTAACACCCCCACAAAATGCTATGCGCAGCGGAACTACAACATTTGGGTGCTACTCGGTTATCATTACACACAAGATATATTGAACGACTCTAAAGAGACGTCAACTTAAAACTTGAATTAAAAATTTGTTAAATGATACATGTCCACGGTTTTTCCAACCCCACTTGGTACAACAGAGTTTAGCGTTTACGGTCCCCATGAATCTCGACCCAAGAATTTCAGTTTCACAACAACATAACATTAAAATTAAAAATGTTTAAGTAGGAAAGGGAGGAAAAACAAGCAGACTCCAAGCCATACACACAACATCCATCCCATGCACGCTCCATGCTACACTTCAGCGGTTACCTGAAACACATGCCAAAATTTGGTCAACGAAAACGTTGAGTGGAATTCATAGGTTTTACAATTCATTTTGAACGTATATGAAGTAAAAACCATTCACGATCATTCATAGACTTGTCGATCAAACAATCTATATTCAAGATACTGACAATTGTGTTTAAGCTCATGACACTAAACCGTTAACTCAATCACCCGCGTAATAATTACCGGCGTGATTCAGATGAAACCATGGCCCCTAATAAGGCATCAGTTGCAATTATACCTTGTCTCTTATCACAAATTATCCGTCCGCAGGGGGTATCAACGTACTAGCCCTCGTATCGGATAGGGTAGTCAACCCCATAGTACTATCACTTTGTATAAGCGGCTATTTCCCCCTTCGCAAGGGCAAGACAATAGTTAATAGTTCATGAAATTAGGGTCTTTTGCAACTAGGTACTCAACACAATTTCTAAGGCAACATTCGGGACTAACAATCATTCATGACATACGTTCATTTTAAAAACTAGCATGCATTTCCCTCGCGGGTAAAACAGTTTGAAATAATAGTAAGCGAGGCTATAAATTCACACCTTATATATTAAGTAGTCGGTAGTTCGAGAGATGATCACTGACGACGATACGGATGCCCGGGTAAATCAACACCTATCAACCAAATAACGCGTAATGAGTAACCTCATTTTAAATACCTTATGGTACTGTATAAAATACATAGATACTAGTCACTTAGGACAATTACAACTCACGCCAAAACAAAACAACAAGCATCACTCATTTCACACCATTTGTTCTTATTATTTACGTCATCCATTTTTACTCATTTTCGCCGGTACTTACCGAAAGTACGGGCTGTTTTACTATATTTAACCATTCTTATAAAATTTGACAAAATTCTCAAAAATACTATATGACCTGTAGATAACACATTTTTAATCCCAATAAAAGTTTTTACTTCTACGACCCGTTACTCAATGCTTTTCCAAAAACTACATTTTTCGGACTGAAATTGTACTTCGACCAACTTGGACTTCTTTGACCTATTTGAAATGCACCTTTGACTTCTTTGACTCCTATGTCCACTTATAGACTCAATTACACAGGTTTGTGACCACAATTTGACCTTTGACCTTTTACCAATTCATACTTGTGGTCCTCGGGATTTGACTAAAACTATACATAAATTCGGATTATGAAAGTTCTCGTCTCCCGGTACACGATCTTTAAAACCTCATAACTTTTGGCTCGTTTGGAGTCACGAGCTCTACCTTATACCAAATTAAAGCTAAGAAGACCCTATATGACTACATTTAGCTATCTAGACCTGTAGGAAAAATTATTTTTATGAAAAGGTCTTAAACTTTCTGCCTAAATTTAACCATACCAAAATCACACTTACGCTCGATTCCAAACCTATTTATCACCACTAGGCATCATCCTAAGCTTCCCTAATCACAACAAAACCATATTTTCAGTCCCTAACCCCTATTGATCATCAACCTCATAATCTAAAAATCTAAAAACAAACATGCAAACACTTGTACCCATCTAACACATCAATAAACACAAGGCTAAACACAAAACCAATGCTCAAAATCATCAATCACCATGGCTCCCCAAACACCCCCTTTAGCCGTGGGGTTTGGGTGACCAAATCACCACAACCAAATCAATTTTGGTGGGTTTGATTAGTGATTATACCCTCATTTCACATGAATTTAACATGCATTAATCCAATTAACCTCAAAAACAAGTTTGAATGATCTTGAAAATTTTTGGAAAAATTTTGTTAATGCATGTTTGAAATAACCATGGATTAACACTCACCAATGGATTTTAGAAGGTGGTCTAAGGTTAGATTTTGTCAAAACTCAAAAAAAATGGTGGATGGTGGTGGTGTGGGGGTTTGGCCGTCGGCCTAGAGAGAGAGGGAGAGAGTTTGTGTCTTTTTTTTTGTTAAGTGTTGTGTGTGTGTGATTTGTCCCCATTTTGTGAAATGGGAGGGACCAAGTTGCAATTTCACCTTTCTTTTGGCCTTAAGCAAAAACGACACCAAAACTTTGCGGGATTGACTCACTAGTCATTTTAGAAAATTTTACGGGAGTCGGAAATCATCCCAAACACTCCAAAATACTTTTGGGATACTTTAAATGTACTCGGAAAGCTATAAAACTCACCCGACTCAACTTAACACGAACCGTAAGTAAAATTCTCGAAAAATTACATTATCGATAAATCGTCAATAATTATGGAAATTTGGGCATCCATCGGGATCGTATTCGTCATCGTCCTTCTTGAATCGTCAATCGTAAAAATTATAACCTCGAACATCGGCTTTAACCAAAATACTAATATATATAGAAATTAAAATTTATTAAAAATTTCAAAAATTAGCGTAATTTAGGGTAACGTTAATGACCTCGGTTCTAGGGTGTCACATTGTATGATCTTTATTCTCTTAGATGTGTCTAACTCATGCATGTCCGTAAATGCTACGTGCTAACATGTTTTACTTAGTCTTCTCTTTTTAAGTAATCATGTTTCTTGCATATGTGTTAATTACGCACCTTATCTACATTGTTTTGTTGTAGACTTCATTAGGCATTGCATGAATTATCCTATGTGCTTACTTGATTATGTGTTAGATTTTGTACTAACTCTTTCATGTCTTCTTGAGCTTCTTTTGAGTTTCTTCTCTCATTTTCTTTCGAGATTTCACTATCACCTTCTAAGGTATAGTATTCATGAATCACTTTGTGAAGTTATCCTTGACTTCTTTGTTAAGTCTCTCTCAATTCATTTTAATCATGCCTCTCTAAGTCGAGTCTCTTTCTTCTAGTCTTTCTAAACTAAGTTGAGTCGAGCCTTACCCTTTCCTCATCATGTAATTGTTCTTTAAACATCCATAATGATTTAGAAGAGCTACGAAACTTTGAGCATGTAGTTTATCATATGCTAAGCACCATTTGGTGTCGACATTCATACACATTTTTGCCTATAATGTCCTATATCCCGATTTTTTCTTAAAGCGTCGATTTATCCGCTTTTGGTTTTCCTTTATTTTTTTTGGTCAAAAATGTCTCTAGGTTGAGATATTTTTGTTCCTCTTTTTGAGAGTTGATTGCGGTTAAAATTTACAATTGGTATGGGTGATTCTATTAATTCTAAGTTTTTAACCCCTTGAGATGATATCTTCAGATTCTTGGATGTTTCTTTTCTACATCTACTCCAACAATTTTGAATTGATTTCCTCAAAATCCTCACCTTGTTTTTTGAGACTTGAGGGTTAAATCTTAAATTTTCTTGGGTGATTCCAAAAATTCTAAGCTTTTTACCCTTTGACATATTATCATTACAATTGGTATGGATGTTTCTTTTCTATCTCTATTCCAACAATTGTGAATTGATCTTGTCACGATCCTCTCCTTTATTTATTTATTTTTTGGTTGATAGCATCACGTGCACACTTCTTTCTTTAATGCTTGTCATTGTTTGTGCAAACGACTTGTTTATCATCCTCTTTTTATATATGCTCTTGTCTACTAACCTTGTTTTGTAGGACACTTCTAACCCATTTTTGTAGCTCGTCACTATTCTTGCTTTGTTGGTATCTCAAGCAAGGGGGAGCTCATATCAAGGGGGAGCATTTGAAAGAGTTCAAGTCATTACATTTGCGATCATTCATCGAATATCTTGCTAGTAATGAATTTTGGAATCTTGAAGATAAGCATTTTATTATGCATGGAGTTAGTTAACCTATGGTGATTGAAGACTTCACTAGGATGACGCAAGCTTAATATCTTTGGATGATGGGTTTATGGTTTGGATTCTCGCCTCTCAACCGTCAACCACAAGTGATGATTAGCCTTTTGGATGCATGTTCTCTCGAAGTCAATCTTCCTCCATAAATGAAAACTACCTTTCGGATGCTAGCTCTCGTGACGTCAATTCTTCTCTTCTTCAAATGATGTGATATAGATGACTATCACTTTGGACGTGTGCTCTCGCGACGTTGAGTCTTCTCTTCTTCAAGACGTTGACTACCTTTTTGATTCGACAAAAGGGGGAGAAGTAAGTGTAAACTAGTAACTTATGCATTTTAATATGTGTTGCGTTTTACTTGTTTGTCATCATCAAAAAGGGGGATATTGTTAGTGCAATCATTACGATGCTTTATCGATATAATCTCTTTGTGTTTTGTTGATGACAAACGTATAATTCGCAATACATTATGTAAAATTTTAAGGTACTCGTAATCACTCAAGAATAAATTTGTATACTCTTCTCGACACCTCCAAGACCGCATTCGGCATGAATCACTCAAGGTATGTACAAACATGTCATTAACCTAACTAAGTGATCAAGGATTAATAATTTCTTAAAACTCACATTTTAATCAAATGTGACAAAAGATTTTAATTAACTTTATTTTTAAGAAAATATTTTATTAAAAAGAAAATGGAAATTTGAATTTGGCATATTCCATATGCCAAAGGAATATCCTTTGAGGGTATAAACTACCCCAGATGGCATATCCCCACTAAAGGACAAATTTGCACGGACTCCGACAAGGAGGTTCCTTAAAGGAACCCACGGTTTCTTATTGATAAGGTACCGCGGGTAGAGATAAGGAACCGCGGGTGTTTTTTACCGTTGCAATGTTGTCCTATAAATAGTGGATCATTTCCAAGTTTTCTTTTAACCCTTTTTGCACAGTTTCTTTAAAAAACTATCCTAGATCCTTGATTTGTTAGTTTTGATTAATCTTGTTTAAGATGTGATTCAATCATCAATCTCCTTAAGTGCAAAGTGAAGAACACTATCATTACCATGATGTGTTGGGTTCACTACATGATGAAGATCTTTCCTTCTATAGATCTAAGTTATGTTTTTAGTCTTCCTACTATGTATATGTAGAAGATCAAAGTGTTGGGTACACTTGGATGTGTTTTTAAGGGTAGAATATCCAAGTGATGGGTATCCTTGGATTAGGTGTAGATCCAAGTCTTGTTAGTACTTGGATATAGTGTTAGAGTTATAGATCTAAGTGTTGTGTGCTTAGATCTATATGGTTTATGTGTTTAGGCTATAAAACAAAAGGTTTGTTATGTTGGGCCATAAAACATAACTAGTGGGTAGATTAGGTTGTGTCTTGGTAGTTCTCACTAAACTCTAAAATGATGTGGTTGTGTCTTAGTAGTTCTCACTAAATTCTATAGTGATGTGGTTGTGTCTAGGTAGTTCTCACTAAACTCTAAAGTGATGTGGTTGTGTCTTGTGAGTTCTAACTTAGCTTTAAAGTGATTAGTAGTTGTGTTGTGTGAAGTTCTCACTTAGCTTCAAAGTGAAGAGTTGTGAAGATTGGTTATACCTTTCGATTAGAACTTGACATCTAGCCTTGTGTCGTTAAATGGTGAAGTGGGCGACGTTGTGTAGATTGGTCCTACCTAAGATTAGGACTCGACTTCTAGCTTAGAGTCGGAAATTATATAAGCGACGTTGTGTATGGTTTCTCCACCTTAAGGAGTTTGTTGACTAGTGAAGTAACTCTCGAGTAAGGTGTACTCGAGGAGTGGAGTAGGGCGAAGAGGAGCTTCGTGACCGAACAACTATAAATCATCGTGTCGGTACTTTCCTTTACATTTATGTCTTTACCTTTGTAGATGTATTTATAGTTTCATACTTGTGTTGTGTGTTGTGTGCATCTCATAATCTAAACATCTAAGTTGCGGAAAAGCTATGGCTTAGTACGTGTGTGCTTCGTGTTTAGATTATGGTCAAGTGTACATCACTTAGTCTAAACATCCTAGTTGCGGAAAAGCTTATGCCTTGTACGTGTGTGCTTAGTGTTTAGACTATTGCTTGATGTACTCTTGATTTGATGTGTTTATGTGTTTACTTACTTGTAGTATTTATCTTTCAATCAAACACATCTCATATCCAGTCAAGCTTGATCGAGAATTTGATACAAAGGATTGTCAAAGTTTAAACATGTAATAAACAGTTTCGTCCACTGTCGGCGGTTCTATAAATGGACCGGCGGTTCTTTATTGATAAGGATCCGCGGGTACACATACAGAACCGCGCACAGTGGATTAAGCCGAAATGTTTTGAAAACTAACTAGAAACTATTCAACCCCCCCCCCCCCCCCCCCCTTCTAGTTTCTACACAATGGAAAATTGATAACCCTGTTCTATTTTCAAGAGAAGGACTTTTTGGTAGTGATTCTAGTTCTAGGAGTAGTTCACCTAAATCTAAAACTTGATCACAGTCCCCTAAATGCACCATTAAATATTCTGGTATGTATAGGTTTGTCAGAGGTAATCAAAGAAATTGGAATGACCAAAAGTCTCACCAATTGGGAGAAGACTTTGTGATAAATACAAACCCCTGTTTCACATGTGGCAGTTTTGATCACACTTATCAAGAATGTCAGGCACCAATGGAAGTTGTGGTTGCAAATCCTTTAAACGATATTCAACCTAAAGCCATTCTTCTAAATGCAGGGGCAAAATCCTTTTCCCCTACCAAGTATGTTGCCCCTGCCTTGAGAAACAGGGTTACTGACAAATATGTTGTTCCTGCTCTAAGAAAGGTGAATGATGTTCATACCAAGACCAGCACTAACATGACCAACCCAACATCTCATAATGTATATAGATCTGGCCCTAGACCTTACCAAAACATAAATAGAGGCCAAAACAAAAGATGGGTTCCCTCTGCTAAGCATAGGGATTCCCCTGCTAAACCTAGGGTATCCCCTGCTAGCAAAGTTTTGCCTTCTAGGAGCATGGGCAGATGGGGGAAAGCTGTGAAAGCCTCAGCTTGTTGGGTTTGGGTACCAAAAGGGGTGCTCAGTCTAATGGTGTATCTCTAGTTTTTGACAAGCAATCCTACATTGATACACGAGGTAGATCCAAGTCTGTAATGCCTTGGGGCCCCAAGAAAAACTAATTTGTTTTTCTTTTTGCAGGTGACAAAGAAGACAAGGGATGATAGAGCATATTGGGATAGTGGTTGCTCAAGAAGCATGACTGGACAAAATCTTATCTGTCTAACTTTGTGCCCCTGCATGAAAATGATGGTGTTTCTTTTGGAGATGGGCATGGAACAATAACAGGAAAAGGAACTATTGTCACCAATGGGATGACCTTTGATAATGTCTACTTGGTGAAATAACTCAAGTACAGCCTATTCAGTGTGTCACAGATGACTGATAAGTAGAATTTTGTCTTGTTTACTGACACTGAATGCCTGGTGTTAGGAAAGGAGTTTGTCTTACCACCAGACACTCCTATTGTAATCAGAACACCAAGAAAAAAGAACATGTACACAATTGATCTCAAAGACATCTCTCTTCAAGACAAAGAAACCTGTTTCATTGCCAAAGCCTCAGTTGATGAGTGTAAGAAATGGCATAGAAGACTTGGTCATCTTGATTTCAAGAACATGAACAAACTGGTGAAATATAATCTGGTTCATGGTCTTCCTTCCAAGTCCTTTGTCAATGATCATACTTGTGTTGCTTATCTGAAAGGGAAGCAACATAGAGCATCCTGCAAATCAAAAACAAGTATGTCCACTACCAAGCCATTGGAACTACTGCATATGGATCTTTTTGGTCCTACTTCTGTGGCAAGCATAAAGAAGAAATGGTACTGCCTAGTGATTACTGATGATTTTTCAAGGTTCACATGGACATTCTTTCTGTTTGAAAAGAGTGACACAACTGATGCACTCATTGGGTTCATCAATCAGATTGAACTATCAAAAAGTATGAAGGTAGTGACCATGAGATCAGATAATGGTGGTGAGTTCAGAAATCAGAAACTGGACTCTTTCTGCATAAACAAAGGAATCAAGAGGGAATTCAGCATTGCAAGAACACCTCAACAGAATGGAGTTGCAGAAAGAAGGAATAGGACACTCATTGAAGCAGCAAGAACTATGCTGTCTGATTCCAAACTTCCAGTTATCTTTCGGGCTGAGGCTGTATCCACTGCTTGCTATGTCCAAAACAGGGCCTTGGTGGTTAAGGCACACAACAAGACCCCTTATCAGCTGTTCAATGGAAGACCTCCTTTAATTGACTTCTTTAGACCATTTGGATGTCATGTGATAATCTGAACACAATTGACAATCCAGGCAAGTTCAGTGAAAAGGGAGATGATGGATATTTTGTGGGTTATTCATTAAACAGCAAGGGATATAGGGTTTTCAACAAGAAGACAAGTAAAATCACAGAAAATCTTCATGTGGATTTTCTTGAAGACAAGCCTGAAGATGTTCAAACAGGTCCTGATTGGTTCTTTGATATAGAGGTTCTTTCAAAATCTATGAATTATGTACCTGTTGCATTGTAGAATACTAACATTTCAGGTACACAAGAACCAACTGGTGTAGAGAAGCCACAACTGAGGTACATGAATGTACCCTCACTATTTCCTATTGAAGCTGCTTCAAACATAGGTGAAGAAGATGATCCTTCTCCAGGAAAAGAACAGACAACCTCTTCCCCTGCTATGTCACTTTCTGAACGCAACGGAATGGCTGAAAGCAGTGGAATCCAGGATTCCCCTGCTAGGTCAATTGCTTCCCCTGCTACAAAGGATCCTGCTGCTAATGACGTTAATGATGAAGAAAGAGAATCCCACTCATTTCCTCATCTACACCCATATCTGTTGGTCCTCTTATATCCAGCAGTGGAAGCAGAATAATTAAGAGTGGAGGTCCAAGTTACTCAGAGCTACATTCAGCTCATCACCACCCATCCCTAGGTCATGCTGTATCTTTTGGAAGTTCTTTTGAGGATTCTTTCCCAATCAAGATAGCCCCATCAATTCTGATTTGGAAGAAGATGAAACAAAAGTAATCATGCAGCCTACCTATAGAATCAATAAGGGTCACCCTATCTCTCAAATCATTGGTGATCTTGAAGCCCCTAGACATACAAGGTATACAGCAAAGGAGCACAGCTTCATTGCTAACATCACCTTGAAGTTTAATCATGAAAACATGCAGTGTTGTCTGTTTACTGCATTTTTGTCACAAGAAGAGCCAAAGAAGATTTTCTAGGCTTTAAATGATCCAAGTTGGGTTGAAGCCATGCAAGAGGAGCTCTTATAGTTTGACATTCAAGAGGTTTGGATTCTAGTAGATTGTCCAATATGGGCAAGGCCCATTGGGACAAAGTGGGTACACAGGAACAAAAAGGATGAAAGGGGTATTGTTGTCAGGAACAAAGCAAGACTGGTGGCACAAGGATATACACAGGAAGAAGGCATTGACTATGAGGAATTCTTTGCTCCAGTTGCCAGGATTGAAGCCATTAGATTATTCCTTGCTTATGCTTCATTTATGGACTTCACTGTTTTCTAATTGGATGTAAAAAGTGCCTTCTTGTATGGCACCATTAATGAAGAAGTCTATGTTATGCAACCTCCAGGGTTTGAAGACCCAGAACATCTAGACAAGGTATACAAGGTGAAAAAGGCTATGTATGGACTTAACCAAGCTCCCAGGGCCTGGTATGGGATTCTTTCTAAATATCTCTTGGATAATGGCTTTAGCAGGGGAAAGATTGATCAGACCCTGTTCATTAAGAAACAAAAGGTTGACCTTCTGCTAGTACAAGTCTACGTTGATGACATCATCTTTGGGTCCACAAACTCTATGCTTAGCAAAGAGTTTGCAAAGTTGATGCAGGATAAATTTCAAATGAGTGCCATGGGAGAGCTGAACTTCTTTTTGGGGTTACAAGTTCAGCAGAGGAAAGATGGGATATTTATGTCACAAGACAAATATGTGGTTGAGATTGTGAAGAAGTTTGGCATGTCTGAAGGAAAGAAGGTGTCCACACCAACGGACAAGGATCATCCATGGGGCAAAGATGGTCCTGGAAAGCTTATAGATGTCAGGAATTACAGGTCTATGATTGGGTCTCTCATGTATCTCACACCATCAAGACCTGACATCATGTTTGCAGTCTGCTTATTTGCAAGATACCAGGTGGCACCAACATAGTGTCATTTATTTGCTGTAAAAATAATTTTAGGTATCTAAAGTGCCATCCAACCTTAGGACTTTGGTTTCCTAAAGAGTCACTATTTGAGTTGATATCTTACTCAGATAGTGACTATGTTGGTGACAACAATGATAGGAAGTCTACAACAGGAGGATGCCAATTTTTGGGAAGCAGACTTATATCTTGGCAATGTAAGAAGCAGACTATTATGGCCACATCAACAACTGAAGCTGAGTATGTAGCAGCTGCTGCATGCTGTGGTCAAAAGTACTTTGGGTTCAGAATCAACTGCTTGAATATGGGTATAACTTTCTTAAAACCAAGATATTTATTGACAACAACAGCACCATTTGCATTATTAAGAACCCTGTTTTTTCATAGCAAGACTAAACATATTGAAATAAGACATCATTTTATCAGAGATTGTTTTGAAAAAGGACTAATTGTCCCTGAGAAAATTGATACAGAACTTAATGTTTCTGATCTTTTAACAAAAGCTTTTGAAGTGGGGAGGTTTCAGTACCTGGTTGCAGGTATTGGAATGGTTACTCCCTAAAAATTAATGTCTATTATGTCATGTATATTCAGGGTTGCTTTATTGCTGTTGTTGTATAACTGTTAGCCAATTTTTCCATCATTTTTCATTCCACTGCTTTTGAACAAAGGTCCCCCTACTGGGGGTTACTTCCCCTGCTAAGAGAATTTTTCTCTTTCCACTAGATTTGTTCTAACAATGCAGTGATCCAAAGGGGTGCATACTACATTCATGGGTGAATCAGGTATATGCTCTATGTTTAAGGGGAGGTTAGGTCACACCTTTAGGACTCAGGGTATCCTTAGGATGCTCATATATGATCTTAGATCATATCCATTGGTGAGTAAGGGTTCAGGGTAATGAAGACTTGCTACAAAGCTTGTCAGAATTCTGAAACCTTGAGGCACTGTAATGTGTACTTGTACTTCTATATCAAAATAGCTTGCTGTTTAGATGCAGATGTGTGGTACACATTTCCAAGACTAAACTAACCATAGGTAAGGGAAAAGGTAGGGCTGGTGACTGGGGTATGCTTATTTTCTTGGGTTAACCAGGTGCAGGGTGACTTATGTGTTAACTTTTTGTGCTTAGACCATTGTTGAATAGAGGACTCTTGAGTTTCTATGTATCTACCTTGTGTATACAAGGGTGTGCATTCGAGTAGAGCTAGTTAGCATTGGTCTCTCCATGATTAGCTTAATACCCCTAGGAAAGTTTCCCCTGATTTCACCTTTTGCTTCCCCTGCTTTAAAAACATTCCCCTGTTTGACCGTTGACCGACAATACCGTTACCCTGTTCATAGCCGTTGGGCCTGCTTGCAAAAATTTTGGTTAGGGAATATTTTATTGTTTTTAAAAGATATTTAAGGCGCTTTCTTCACTGATTGGTAATCTTTACTTTATTATTTCAAATAAATTACTTTTTTTATCAAGATTTATCTTTGATATTTTTGCAATTTGAAATTTTGGTCCAATCACAACTCTTCAATTCGCCTATAAAAACTTAATTCCCTTCACAAGCAGGTCCATCTCTCTCCTTCGACTAAATCCCACCTAACTCTCACCTTTATAAACCTTCAAAACGTTTTCAACCTTTACCATGCCTCTCAAAATTGCTGCTAATCATAATCAAATTGCTTTATTACATGATGAACCAGCAGAGTTTGTTGATGATGTGGCCTTCTAAAATCCTCGTATTTTAGAGTGGCCCTTCTCATCAACCCTAGGATTTACACCTCACACATTCAGCAGTTTTGTTCTAAATCCATGACCAAAACAGTAAATGGAGAGGTCATAATTCAAAGCACTGTAGATGGTCACCCCAAGGTGATTTCACTTGCCTCCATCAGAGACAACCTCCTTCTTGATGACGAGGATGGGATAACCAACCTACCCGAGGCTGACTTCTTTGAGGGTCTTGTTAAATTGGGGTATACTCTTTCTAAAGACCAAAAATATAAGTTTGCTAAAGGTCAGTTTGCCCCACATTGGAAATATTTGATTCATACAATTTTACAATGTTTGTCACCTAAAACCACTGCTTTCAATGAATTTGGTAGTGAGATGGCTTCTGCCCTGATTTGCTTAGCAACAGGGAGGAAGTATTGTTTTTCTAAAATGATTTTCAAAGGAATGGTTAAAAATGTTTCAAGCAATTCAAAATTTTGTATGTACCCAAGGTTTCTAGAACTTTTGCTGAATATGAGTGAACATGGTCCAATCACACACAAAAACTACTTTTCAGCAACCAAGCATACTACCAAACTGTTCACCGCACTTCTTGCACCATCCCCACAATTTTCTGGCAGGTCCATTCCGCTCACTTCAATTATGATGAAATAAATCAGACATGAAGAAGCCAAGACAAAAACAGCTACACACAAACCTTCTGATTCCCCTGCCAAGAAACTACACACTACCAGTACTCTACCCCCTGCTGATCCACAAAATGAAAGGCGATCTAAATCTAGGTTTGCTAGGTCTCCCTTGCCTGGTGAATCTTCACATGTAGCAGAGAGGAGAGCCTCCAAGAGTTTGGAGCAAACTGAGGGTTTGGCTGCCACTACTGTCTCATCCTCAAGGGGTGAGCAGGATAGTGACACCATCAGTAAGTCCTCTCCCTCACTCAGTTATATCCAAAAATGGGAGAAATCCCCTTCTAGGGTTGAGAGCAGCATGAAACCTATGACCATTTTGGAATTGACGAAAATGTACATGAGCTTGAAAAGGAAGCATGTACAACTTGTACAAAATGTCAAAAAGCAAGGTCTGGTTATCAATAACTTGGAAACTAGACTTGCCACACTTGAGGGGAGGAGAAAGCCTAGACTTATCATATCCACAGATGAGGATGCTTACAAAGGGGAGGAAGTTCCCAATACAGAAGAGTCTACTCAGTATTATTCATATCCTGGTGGTGTACAAGGAAAGATAGCAAGTGTTGAGAAAGGGATTAAGAAAGGAAGTGCTGATAAGGGAAGTGATAAGGGGAGTGCAACTAAAGATATTTCTCAAACATTGCTAACTATGGGCAATCAAGAAGAAGCCGTTGCTTCAAAAGTTTCCCCAGCTATTGCTGATCCCACTGCTGTAAGTCATTCCCCTGCTAAGCCTATTACTCAAACTTTTGCTAGAAAGAATAGAAGGAAACCAACTCAGAAGGGAATTACAATTAAAGAACCTGTACCTAAAGTCAAACTAGCACCAGCAGTGGATCCAAAAGACAAAGAAAAAGGGATCATGGTTGAACAGCCCAAGATGAAATACAAGCATAGAATTCCTGAACAGCAAAGGGCTCAAGAAGCACATGATGCACATGTAGCTCTCAGGATACAACAAGAGGAGATTGATATGCAGGATCAGAGAATGTAAAAGATGAGGCCTAAAGAAATGCTCAAGCAGGTTGAAATTATGCATAGGGAGTTGGATGACAGGGTGCCTCATGTTGAAGAGTTTTTAGATCAATGGGAGAAGGAGTTAATAAATGCTCCTTTGGAAGACAGGTATGAGTTGACTTGCCTTGTTTACAAATATCAAACTGAATATCTGGAAAGGAGGGCAAATCAAATTCAGAGAGAGAAATATTTAAGCTCTAAGAAAGGGAGACTTGAACACTACAAAGTTTTGCTCAAGAGACATAAGAAGTGGAAGGATGGGGATTTCACAGATATGAGTTTTGAGGCTATAAAAAGAGCAGTCAAACCAGATTTAAGAGAATATGATATGGAAGACTTTATGACTATGAACTCTCCCGAGGAAGCTGATATCTTAGGAGACAAAGTGAAGTGTTACAGAAAGCTAGGGAATCCAGGAAAAGAAAGGCTGAAGGAACAACTTTGGAAACTACACAAGCAGGTGCATCATCCCAAGCAGGTGCATCATCACAAGCAGGGGTATTACATAAGCAGGTGAAAGTTTTCCAGCAATTGAGAGGTCTGTACTTAATGTACAAAGAGCAGCCAAAAGACTCAAGAGAATGGAGAAAGTTGGCATAGTTACTAAGAAGTCTCAACGTCCTTCAAATGAAGAAATTGATAAACAACTAATTTTGCAGGAAAATGATGATATCTCACCTAGTGAACTTGGAAAGAAGTTTGCTATAATAGAGTATGCTGTTTATGAACACAAAGGGAGGACTTGGTGGAAGCTTACAAGAGCTGACGATACAGCACAAACATTTCTAAGTCTAGATGTCATGTTTTAAACCTTGGATAGTGAGGACTTAGAAGATCTGTGGAAGATTTTGAAAAAGACTTTTGCTGCAAAACCTCCTACCATGGATGGTGTGGAGAAGGATTGGGTGATCTGGGAGTGCATGCATAGGATGTATGAGCATGAGTTATTTGATCCTATGTTTGATGCAGTGAATAAAGGAAATCTGTTGTATTGGAAGATGTTTACCAATTCTGGGGTCTATGAGATAGTAATGGAAGGAGTAAGTGTGTACTTGATCAATCATCATTATTATACCTTCACTTAGGAGACCTTGAAGAAATTAGCACAGGCTAACTTGATTGTAGATGCTAAAACGCCTGTTGCTTATGATCTGGTAAGGATGATGCATAGTCAGATTTGGCCAGAAAGTTTGTAAGCACCCTCATCAACTAGTATTTATTTAGAAACTTGTCTTTAGGAGAAAGCACAAGTTTAGGGGAGGATTGTTGCGAATAAATCTATGTATACTTGTTACCCCTGCTAGTTGGTCATTCGTCCCCCTGCTAGAGTAAGTTCCCCCTGCCAAATAACAAAGGCAGGGGGATTGGTTCCCCTGCTGAAGTCAAAGGCCCTGCCGATAGAGATAAACTTGGAATAGATTTTTACGCTTTTCTGTTACTACTCCTTAATACTTTCCAAGTTTGTTAGTAGTGATCTTGTACGTGAGTCCTTGTGCCTATAAAAGGACTCACTAGGTTATCATGCAAAGTGTCTATTTTCTCTATTGACTTTCATTTCATACTTTATGGTCTTTGTACCCTAATACCATTTTGGGTATTCGTATATCTTTTGATATATTAAAGTGCAACGTTTGTTTTAATCATTTTGTTTTTGTGCTAAACATCATATTCCGCATCTTGTTTAGTTACTCTGCCTTGCAAAGTTTCTCTAGTGTTAGATTGAATTTATTCTTTCTATCACAACCCTTAAACAAGCTATTAAGGTTTAAGATCTGAGTTTGGGATCAACACATCCTTTCCATTTCTCTTGTTATTTTTGTAAAGATCAAATGTATTTTCTTTCTTATTGTATATGTATATGATGAATATATGAGATAAAAATGTTGTGTGGGGATCAAGTGTTGATAAATATGATTAAAGAGATGAAAAAACATAGGTAATAATGTTAAAATCATGCTTAAAATGTTGGTTGTATAAAAAAAGTAAGTAACCAAGTTATAAACTGATAAAATTGCATGGTGGAATCAATTTATAGTAATTATTAGATGTCATACACATGTGAGAGTTGGACATGCAATGGAATCATCAAAATGAGTGAGATATGATCAAAACAAAATTAGTATACCAATCTGAATAGTCTGTTTTGTAGGGACTGTTAAGGATACTTAGACATGGATTGAGCAGTAGCTATAGCTAACTTATTTGTAGCACATAATATTAAGTTTATGCCATCCAAAAATGAGCTTCTATCTCCTTATAGAACTCAAGATATAATAAAAATGGTGAAGATGAAACTAAAAATCAGATTTTGTAAAATTAAAGTTTAATACTATTATATAAGCACTCAAAATAATATAGTATAAAATATGAAATTAAAACCCACTAACCTATATATTTCATTTATATTAATATGAATAAGGTTAAATAAATGGAAACTTTATAAAAATGGTAGTTTGGTAAGATTTATAAGTTTTTGATAAAAATAGAACACAAGTAGACCCGATGGTATGCTTAATGATATGGACCCGAATGATGCGATGACCCAATAAAAGAGATAAAAAGGATTATTAGTAGTTAGGTTATGTCACTTAAAGTCCCATTAGCATGAATTGTGAACTACCGGGATTTGGTAGACGCTTATGCATATGATAGTACTATTTGGGGACGATCACCCCAGTTCGCGCCTTGACGGTTGATCCCCGTCGTACCACATTGATTGGTAAGCGAATTTATGTATGAGAAGATTTACATAGCGTGATTTTTGTGACGACACGCTAACTTAGATGGGCAAATTGTTTGTCGGGTTCGCGGCCCGTTGTTTATGATAGTAAGGTAACAATGTCATGCGGCTAATAATAATCCAATACGATTTAATAATTATACGAATAACGATAATAATATTACCTATAATGGTAATATTGAGGCTACGGTCTCATGGACGGTTTAAGATGTATGCTTTGATTTATATATTGCCTGACTAGCAATACGAGGACTTACTTCCGATATTATATTTGTGTTATGATTTTGACGATTTTTTATATTACGGTTTTATTAAACTCTATGAATTCATTCGGCATTCGCTGATATGATTTTTGCATGTTTTTATCTCAGGTGCTTGAAGGTAATTCGGATGGAGATCGACTCTGATTGCCCACATAATAATAAAAATGTTCATTCGATCTATGTTTTGTAAACTTAATGACCTGTATAATTTGGGACCTGTTGTACACTTAAAACCTTTTTATCGAATGAATGTATGTTAAACCTTTTTTTTTTTTTGGGTAAAGGGACTCCAATCCCGGTAAAATATATTCCCAAAAAGCGTTGAAGTACAATGGAATGTAGCTGCAATGCTACATTAACCTCAAGCACACAGCTTGAACAACCACTATATCATATGACATGCCATATGATAATTACATTACAAAACTAATGACTCCTATAGGAAAGAACCACCTAAAGGAACATAAACAATGAAAAAACAACATAATGATTAATGAGAAGTGCGAGTATCCGGCTGACGAGTTCCATGGCGATCATCAATCACAATGTCTTCATCAGTCTCACTATCCGCATTAAGCACATCATTAGAATGACCAAAGCCATCCTCCCAATCAGTCCCATCATCCATTAAACCACTCAAAACACCAAAAGAGTTTTTGCTGCTCGTACCCGGTTGACTAGAATCAAGAGCCAAAGACTTGTTATTAAGAAATCCACGCTTAAGAATAGAACCAGCTTTCTTAGGAGCATTCTGAACAGTAGTACCTGTAGAATCATTTTTCTTAGGCTTATTCGCCTTAGAACAATCCCCTTTCTCAACAGCACGGTAATAAAGATTAATAGGTGGTTTAGTGAGTTTAATACCAGCAACCTGGAGTTGCTTATTCTTACCCTTTTTCTTTCTATTGTTCACAACCTCATAACCCTCATTATCAATCTCATTAGCTACCTTATTATCGTCCACATTAACAATCGTATTAATGACATCCTTAGGCAATTTCGGACATTCAGCATCATGATGATCAAATATACAGCACATCGAGCAGCGGGGGGGAGTCCACTCGTATTCTATACCAATATTAGCCATCGTATGTCCCTTATCCTTACCAATAGGAATAGCAACAACTAAAGAATCCTTAGGAGGATGATCAGCAGAAATCTCAATTAAAACACGTGCATAGGTACTCCTTCCCCATGAAGATAGGCACATCTCACTTGTATAAGAATCAAGAAGAATAGGCCTCCCAATCTGAGTAGTGATTAGACTAAGACCCACCTCCGAATATGCAACTATGGGAACATGATGCAATTTGACCCACACCGGTGCTTTCCTAATCTCCTCCTTCACAAGTAAAGAATCCGGAGACCATATATTCAAAATCAGTGGAACCATACGTATTAACCATGGCCCACTCTCTATAACTCTTTCCATTCCAACTTTAGAATCAAATTGAAATAAAAAGAACTCACCATGAAGTTGGACACGCTTGATTCCAAATTTCGCCCACGCTTTCTTAACATAGTTTTCAACCAAAGGAAACGCCAATCTCTTCCCTATAAAATGACCATATAATGTATGCGTCAATCGTGCCCTAACCTGATCAACCACATCGAGAGGAATAGTAACCGCTGCCCCTTCAACATGTTCTTCATTACGGAGTTCTTTTACACGTGCAACTCTTTTAGCTTGACCATGTAACATGGACACAAAAGAGGGTTTTGGAACAGCAGTTGATGGTGCAGGAGCCCTACATGGAGTAACAACCCTTGTATCACTCTGCTCGGATGGAATCGTATCAGCCATACATGGAGTAACACCCCTTGTATCATTCTGGATATCATGATCATTAGCCATACTAGTCGTTCCAACCTCCTTCAATACTGGCTGCTTGAGTGAACTTGCATCCATATGTATCTGGTTTGAGCATTCTGTCCCATCACCATCATGTATCTCGGTCGATACATGTTTGGGCTCACCATCTGACCTTTCTGTAGTGTCACCCCCAAACGATGGAAGAACACCACTCGATTCATAATCATTAATCATGACTCCATCCTGACGCGACGAGGTAATGGAAACCCTGGACACCTCAGAAGTCTTGTCAGGACTATTTATGTGATTCGCTTGTTTTAAACGCGACATGCGCGCATGTAACCTGTCCATGTCGATCGGCGTAACAGCGATCTTCTTCTCCATGACACATTAACCAGATCGAAACACCTCTCTCTAATACACAAAACAATCAATCGAAACAGAAAAACTACCTAGGGCAAACGAAACCCTAGATCAAGGACCAATCACAGCGCACCAAACCAAACCCTAATACATAAAATAATAAGAGATTAAAAAAACCCTAATTTCTTAAAAGGTAATAAACGGCGGCTACCAAGAGTTTTATCACTAAATCAAAAAACCGATCATAATACGAATCAAATCTTTCAACCAATCAAAGACCAGTCCCACGCATTGAAAGGATTCTGTTTGGACAACTGATTTAAATAATCAAGAATCACAAAAGAAAACAAATCAAGACAATGGTACGGTTATGATAGGTGGAAAACAGATTGGAATTAGACAGTTTGCTTAATTAAGATGAACGGAAACCATGGTGGAGGCAGCCGGAAATCACCAAAAAGAGAGAGAAACCATGTTAAACCTTATACAACCATTTTTATGTGTTGACTATGATTGGAGTTATTGTGCTATCCCGTAACACTCTAAAATACTCTTCCGCTATACCGATACGAAATTTGAGTGTTACAGTTTGGTACCAGAGCTCTCGTTATAAAGAACGAAAGATTTTAAAAACCAAGGTTTTGAACAAAACTTTTCAAAATCTTTTAACTATGAACATTTGAGAAAATATTTGAAAAATCTTTTGACTATAACGGTGCCAAAGATCTCCGACGTTACCAACAAGTCCTATTGAGAAGATATATATTTTGATATATAATTTAATTTATATATATGTATATATCGTGATTTCAGTATGTAATTTTTTAATATGTATGTTATTCTAATACGATATATATATAAATGCAGATTGTCATGGCTGACCCTAATATTCCTGTAGAGAACCATGCTATTCCCGAACCTAATGTAGATGATGACCCATATTTAGACTTAGTGGATTATGATATGGATGATGATGAGGAGGAACCATTTGATGATCCCGAGCCCGAGATAGGACTAGGAGATCAGATTGCCCCTCAGGTTGATATGGTAGAGAATGAGATTGATAATGTTTATATTGAGAATGATGATGATGAGATTGGGATAGATAATTTAGATAATGAGGTTGAAGACGTGGATGTCGAGGAGGATATAGGTATAGATGATGAGGTTGATGATGATGAGGAAGCTGAGCTTATTTACCCTTATGATGTTCTAGAGGGCGAGCCCTTTCCCCCTCCAGTTTATTTGTCTGATTCTGAGGTTTAGCTACCTAGAGATGAATTGTCTGAATCGTCTGAATCTTATTCTGAATCAGAGGAGGATGAGGATGATGATGCACCTGACGGTACTGATGGTATTGCTACTCGTAGACATGTGGTAGGAGAGTCGTCTAGTGTTCGAGAGGCTACTCATATGGATGGTCTTGCACCTTGGGCCTTGAGACGTGATTTAGATGCGTCCCGTGCTCAGAGTAGTATGACAGAGATTGGATTTGGTGTTGTTCAGACTCATGTTGCTTATTTGGAGTCGAAGACTAAGGTTGGTGAGAAAGAGCAGGAGTTGCTTAGTTTGTATTTGACTAATGTAGAGTGTGGGTTGAATGAGGCTTTTAGGAGGTTATCTGTGTTAGAAAGTGGTGAGTTTGCTGTAATGAAGAAAAAGGTGAATTCTATGGATATTTAGTTGAATGTAGCTCGTGAGATGCGTGAGAAAGCTAAGAAGGAGTTGAATATATCTGTGGGTTGGAATAGTAGATTTTATGCTAATATGGTTGAAAGAGGAGTGATCCACAAGCGCCCAGCTGAAGATGTGTCTAGTGATCGTCCGACAAAGATACAGAAGACGATGGATGATGGACCATCTGGCGGTTCTCAGTAGACCAGTCTATGTTTAGTAGTGACCTTTGTATCTTTTGTACCTCTTGTAACTTTGACTGAACCGACTTGTTAGTTAAGTAGCCCTGGCACAAGTTTTGAGTATGTATAGTGCTAGAACTTTGATATGGGATGTAAATTAAGTCAATGCTTTTGTTTCAAATCCAATGAAATATGTATCTTGTCTTGAATTCCATATTGTGCCTTATTTGTATCTTGATTATGAATTCAATCCATATTATATGAATCCCTTGTTGGGTGAAGGCTTAATACTTTGAAATTGTGAAATTATAAAACTATGCCGCCCAAGAAAGCTGTGACTGAGGATGATGTACTTAGGATTATTGCGGAGCAAGTTACCGCATCTATGACTGATTTTATGGCAAATTCTAGAAATGAAGCTGGCGGTAGTGGAGCTAGCGGTAGTGGAGCTGGCGGTAGTGGAGCTGGCTGTAGTGGAACTGGCGGTAGTGGAATTGGTGGTACTAATGTAAATGTGAATGCTAATAATGTGAATGCTAATGCTTGAGGAAATGTAGGAGGACTTGGAACTAATGCACCTGAAGTTGGTGGCTGTACTTATGTGACGTTCATGAAGTGTGAACCTCTACCTTTTAATGGAACTGAAGGTGATGTAGGATTAAGCAAGTGGATTGAGAAGATTGAGTCGGTGTTTCGGATTATTAAGTGTAAGGAGGAAGATAAAGTGAATTTTACTATGGCTACTCTTAAAGGTCGTGCGTTGACTTGGTGGAACGGGAGAATTGCTTTCATGGGTATTGATGCTACTAATGCTACTCCTTGGGCTGAAATTAAGAAGTGGATAACTCTGGAGTTCTGTCCCCGTAGTGTGATTATTAGGTTAGAACAAGAGTTAATTCATCTGAGAATGAAAGGTGTGGATATTGATAGTTGCACAAACCGATTCCATGAGTTGGCCTTGCTGTGTCCTCGATTGGTGGAACCCGAAGAGATCCGAATTGAGAAATATATTAAAGGGTTGACCAAGAATATCCGAGGGGACGTGACATCATCTAAACCACTGACCATTGATGATGCTGTTCGAATGGCTTACCAACTCATTGGACAGATAATTCAGGACAGGGAAGATGAAACCCGTACTGGTGAGAAAAGAAAGGGTGATGGTGATCGTATAGATAGAGGTGATAATAGGAAGAATTTCAATCGCCGTCAGAACCAGAGAAAGGGGAATGCAAATGCTCTTACCAACAACACACCGCGCAACGATGATATATGTCCTAAGTGTGGAAACAAGAGGCATGCTGGCGACTGCTGGAAGTGCCGAAATTGCGGAAAGCTTAGACACAAGGTTGAAAGGTGTAAGAAGGGAACCATTTGCTTCAACTGTAATGAAGAAGGTCATAGGAAATCAGATTGCCCTAAGTTGAAAGCGATTGTACCTGTAACAAAACCCAAGGTGGTGTTTATCCACTTGGAACAGTCTAGGTGAAGAAAGAGGATCCAAATGTGGTTACTGGTACGTTTTTACTCAACAATCATTATGTTGTTGCTTTATTTGATTCGGGTACTGATAGGAGCTTTGTATCCACTAAATTTAGTGCCCTTATTGACATTGAACCTGTTGAGATAAATACCAGTTTTGAGGTGGAATTGGCTGATGGTAAATTAGTGAAAACTAATAAGCTATTAGAAGGATGCTCTCTAAATCTCCTAAACTATTCCTTTTCGATTGATTTGATGTTGATAGAAATTAGGTAGTTTTGATATTATTATTGGTATTGATTGGTTGTCGTTGAATAATGCTACTATTTTATGTGGAGAAAAGAAGGTTAAGATTCCTCTTAGGAATAGACGTTAGTAATTGATGGTAATCGAGGTGAATACCGTTTGAAAATCGTTTTATGTATTAAAGTCCAGAAGTACATCAGGAACGGTTGCGAGTTATTCTTAGCTGAAGTTACCGGGAATGAGTCTAGGGAGAAACGATTAAAAGATGTACCTATTATCTGTGAATTTCCTGAGGTATTTCCATAAGATTTACCCGGACTTCCACCGATAAGGCATGTTGAGTTTTGAATCGATTTAATTCCTGGTGCTGCACCGGTGGCATGTGCGCCATACCGATTAGCCCCTTCTGAATTAAAGGAGTTATCTGAACAACTTAAGGAGTTGTCTGATAAAAGTTTTATTCAACCGATCTCGTCGCCTTGGGGAGCTCCACTCTTGTTCGCTAAGAAGAAGGATGGATCTTTCCGTATGTGCATTGATTATAGGGAACTGAATAAGTTGACGATTAAAAATCGATATCCTTTACCAAGGATTGATGATTTGTTTGATTAACTACAAGGATCTAGTGTGTATTCTAAGATAGATTTGCGGTCTGGATATCACCAACTTCGCGTCAGTGAAGAAGATATTCCTATAACTGCATTTAGAACTCGTTATGGACACTATGAATTTCAAGTAATGCCATTTGGTTTAACTAACGCACCTGCGGTTTTCATGGGTTTAATGAATCGAGTGTGCAAACCCTACTTGGACAAATTTGTGATTGTGTTTATTGACGATATTCTAATCTATTCTAAGAATGAAGATGAGCATAGAGAACATTTAAGGATTATTTTGAGTTTGTTAAAGGATGAAAGGTTTTATGCTAAGTTTTCGAAATGTGATTTTTGGTTAGATTCTGTGCAATTTCTTGGTCATGTGATTAACAAGGATGGAATTCATGTTGATCCTGCAAAGGTTGAAGCCATTAAGAATTGGTCTGCACCGACAACGCCAATGGAAGTGCGACAGTTCTTAGGATTGGCTGGCTATTATAGGTGATTCATTAATGAATTTTCTTTAATAGCTAAACACTTGACTAAGCTTACCCAGAAGAATAAACCTTTCGTTTGGGGAAGTGATGAAGATGGAGCATTTCTGATATTGAAGCAAAAATTATGTAGTGCGCCAATTTTATCATTACCCGACGGGAGTGAAAATTTTGTAGTATATTGTGATGCATCTCTTAGAGGTTATGGAGCTGTTTTAATGCAGCGAGAAAAAGTGATAGCTTATGCTTCTAGGCAATTAAGGAAGAATGAGGTGAATTATACTACTCACGATCTTGAGTTAGGAGCTGTAGTCTTTGCTCTTAGGTTGTGGAGACATTATCTATATGGCACCAAGTGTACGGTATTTACCGATCACAAAATTCTAAAGTATATTCTCGATCAGAAGGAATTGAACATGAGGAAACAAAGATGGATAGAGTTGTTAAGTGATTATGATTGTGATATAAAATATCACCTAGGAAAAGCCAATGTTGTTGCCGATGCATTAAGCAGAAAAGATAGAGAGCCTATCAGGGTGCATTCTCTAGTCTTGACCGTGCACAATAATTTGCCTGAGCAAATTCGAAATGCGCAAATAGAAGCTTGTAAGAAAGAAAATTTCGTTAATGAAGGGTTCTGAGGAGAAGGAGATCCTTTAGAGGTTAGAGCTGATGGAGTGAAATGCTTAAGAGGTCGTATGTGGATAGCTAAGTTTGGAGGCTTAAGAGATTTGATTATGTTAGAATCCCATAAATCTAGGTATTCCATTCATCCGAGATCTGATAAGATGTATCATGATTTGAAGAAGTTGTACTGGTGGCCGAATATGAAAGCTGACATTGCTATGTATGTTCTTCAATGCTTGACTTGTGCTAGAGTCAAAGTTGAACATCAAAAGCCATCAGGACTACTTCAACAGCCATAGATTCCTGAATGGAAGTGGGAGCGAATTACGATGGACTTTATCACCAAGCTTCCTAGAACATCATCTGGAAATAACTCGATTTGGGTTATTGTCGACAGACTGACCAAATCAGCACACTTCATTTCGGTTAAAGAGCAATTCTCACTGGAGAAGTTGACTCGTATATATATTGATAATGTTATGCAAGCATAGAGTGCCTGTATCGATCATTTTAGATCGAGATCCTAGATTCGCATCGAATTTTTGGAAATCTCTCCAAAGATCTTTGGGAACGAATCTCGACATGAGCACTGCTTATCACCCCCAGACTGATGGGCAGAGTGAAAGGACGATATAAACACTAGAAGATATGTTGAGAGCTTGTGTGATAGATTTTGGTAAGAATTGGGATAAACATTTGCCTTTAGCAGAGTTTTCGTATAAAAATAGTTACCATTATAGTATTAAGGCTGCACCGTTTGAAGCTTTGTATGGTAGGAAGTGTAGATCTCCTGTATGTTGGAGTGAAGTTGGGGATACCCAGCTCACGGGACCGGAATTGATCCGGGAGACTACGGAGATGATAGTTCAGATTAAGAATAGGCTGTTGACTGCCCGTAGTAGACAGAAAAGTTACGCGGATGTGCGGCAGAAGACGATGGAGTTTAAAGTGGGTGACCGAGTAATGTTGAAAGTATCGCCATGGAAAGGCGTTATAAGATTTGGAAAGCGAGGAAAATTGAATCCCCGCTATATTGGACCCTTTAAGATTTTATCTTGAGTAGGTCCGGTGGCTTACAAACTAGAGTTACCCCCAAAACTTCATGGTGTTCACAACACATTCCATGTATCTAAACTGAAGAAATGTCTAGCAGTGAGTGATGAGAAAATTTTGTTGGGTAAGGTTCGAATAGATGGGAAGTTGCATTTTATCGAAGAACCCGTAGAGGTTATGGATCGTGAGGTAAAGCAACTGAAACAAAGTCGGATACCTATTGTCAAGATCCGATGGAATTCAAAGCATGGACCGGAATTTACTTGGGAACGAGAGGTTGAAATGTGGAAGAAATATCCGCACCTTTTTGATTTCAATAAGAAACGGACATCAGAATGAAATGGATCACGAGGACGTTGATCCCTTTTAGGAGGAAAAGATGTGACAATCTAACATTTTCATGTAGTGAATTATTTTCTCGTATAATATTTTGAAACTTATTTCTATGTTGGTTGATGAACTCACAATTTACGGATTTAAATTTGGGCTTACGTGCATAATTTAGCGTCCTTTACGACTAAACCGGAAACCTTAGGATTACGTATTTACGTTTTTGAACTCCGTTTTTTATGAGACAATTTTTATTAGATTCGTTTTGTTCCCTTGATTCATAATTTATAAAAATGTTTTTCGTAAAACGACCTGAGGGAACGCATATCTAGGAAACTAGAATCGAGGAATACCCGTAAATTAGCGGGATGGGACAAAACAAGTTTATCCCACCCCACTAAAAGGGACGGCCAAACTAGGGACACCACATCACTTGATGTGGCACCTTTATAAGTTATAAGCTTACACATGTAAGCATTAGCTTAACATGTAAGCTAAAACTTTCCACAAACCACAAAACCACTAAACCTTACCATTCGCACTCATTCACACATGCAAAACAACTCAAAAAATCTCTCACCCTCCTCCCTTTGCCGTCCCATATCCACCATCAAACACCCCATTTGATCAATTCAAGCCACAAATCTTATGTTATCTATTCATATCATGGAGAAACCTTGAAGCCTTGATTGATTGGTGATCATATTAACATCAAAGAAGGTGATTTGCTTGTGTCCTAGGGCTAATTTCTCAACAAACAAGATGATCTTGAAGATATATTTGGTGTTCATCAAGTTATTGTCATCCAAAAACAAGATATAATCTTGGTTGGTAAAGAAGATCATCCTTTCCATTTCTCTTGTTATTTTTGTAAAGATAAAATGTATTTTCTTTCTTATTGTATATGTATATGATGAATATATAATTATAAAAATGTTGTGTGGGGATCAAGTGTTGATAAATATGATTAAAGAGATGAAAAACCATAGGTAATAATGTTAAAATCATGCTTAAAATGTTGGCTGTATAAAAACAGTAAGTAACCAAGTTATAAACTGATATAATTGCATGGTGGAATCAATTTGCAGTAATTATTAGATTTCATACACATGTGAGAGTTAGCCATGCAATGGAATCATCAAAATGAGTGAGATATGATCAAAACAAAATTAGTATACCAATCTGAATAGTCTGTTTTGTAGGGACTGTTAAGGATACTTATTCATGGATTGAGCAGTATCTATAGCTAACTTATTTGTAGCACATAATATGAAGTTTATGCCATCCAAAAATGAGCTTCTATCTCCTTATAGAACTCAAGATATGATAAAAATGGTGAAGATGAAACTAAAAATCAGATTTTGTAAAATTAAAGTTTAATACTATTATATAAGCACTCAAAATAATATAGTATAAAATGTGAAATTAAAACCCACTAACCTATATATTTCATTTATATAAATATGTATAAGGTTAAATAAATGGAAACTTTATAAAAATGGTAGTTTGGTAAGATTTATAAGTTATAAAAACTATAAACATGATTTTTACGTCTTTTCGGCTATTACCGTAAAATTAACGTTATTCGCCAAACTATATAACATACGGACACTAACGAGCTAAGTTAGCATTATTGGACTATTAATCCAACTAAATGAGCTAAATGAGCTAAACACTTATAAATTTACTTATTGGGCTTAACCCACTTGGGCCCAACATGTAAAGTATAAATACTGATAATAAAAGTATAAAATGGGCTTATTGGACCTAAAACATGTAAATAGGTAAAACTAGTAAACTAGTAAATAAAAAGTTACCAATACATAAACACTAAAATGAGTAAATAAGAATATATAAACCCACTTGATCATCATCATATGTATAAAATCATCATATATATACTTGTTATTTTAATAAAGTCATTGGACAAAAGTCTAAGACCGATTGTTATTTATATAGGTTTCTATGACCGAAGCACGCCCGTAGTCGATAATCCGCCTTTCATTATCAACGTGAGTTCATAGCCTCGCACTCTTTTAAATGTTTTATAAAATGATTTGTAAACCCGCGAGGGAGATAAAATGCTAGTTTTTGATAAAAATAGAACACAAGTAGACCCGATGGTATGCTTAATGATATGGACCCGAATGATGCGATGACCCAATAAAAGAGATAAAAAGGATTATTAGTAGTTAGGTTATGTCACTAAAAGTCCCATTAGCATGAATTGTGAACTACCGGGATTTGGTAGACGCTTATGCATATGATAGTACTATTTGGGGACTATCACTCCAGTTCGCGCCTTGATGGTTGATCCCCGTCGTACCACATTGATTGGTAAGCGAATTTATGTATGAGAAGATTTACATAGCGTGATTTTTGTGACGACACGCTAACTTAGATGGGCAAGTTGTTTGTCGGGTTCACGGCCCGTTGTTTGTGATAGTAAGGTAACAATGTCATGCGTCTAATAATTATCTAATACGATTTAATAATGATACGAATAACGATAATAATATTACCTATAATGGTAATATTGAGGCTACGGTCTCATGGACGGTTTAAGATGTATGCTTTGATTTATATATTGCCTGACTAGCAATACGAGGACTTACTTCCGATATTATACTTGTGTTCTGATTTCGACGATTTTTTTATATAACGGTTTTATTAAACTCTATGAATTCACTCGGCATTCGCTGATATGATTTTTGCATGTTTTTATCTCAGGTGCTTGAAGGTAATTCGGATGGAGATCGACTCTGATGGCCCACATAATAATAAAAATGTTCATTCGATCTATGTTTGGTAAACTTAATGACCTTTATAATTTGGGACCTGTTGTACACTTAAAACCTTTTTATCGAATGAATGTATGTTAAACCTTGTACAACCATTTTTATGTGTTGTCTACGATTGGAGTTATTGTGCTATCCCGTAACACTCTAAAAGACTCTTCCGCTGTACCGATACGAAAATTGAGAGTGTTACAAACACCACCAGACGCCTCAAACAACCTGTGAAACAAGCTGTGATATCCCTCAAACACCAACAAACCAACAAAACTCCTACGAAACCCCACCCCCACAGCAATACCCCTGCGATATCCCTGAACCCACCACCAAAACCCCACTACCCCTCCAGCCATACTCCTACGAAACCCCACCCCCACAACAATACTCCCGTGATATCCCTGCGATATCCCTGAACCTGCCACCAAACCCCCACTGCCCCTCTAGCAAAACTCCTACGAAACACCACATCAATACTCCTGCGATATCCCTGAACCCACCACCAAAACCCCACTGCCCCTCCAGCCAAAATCCTACGAAACCCCACCCCCACAACAATACTCCTGCGATAACCCTGCGATATCCCTGAACCTGCCACCAACCCCTCACTGCCCCACCAGCAAAACTCCTACAAAACCCACCCCCACGGCAGCAAGCCAACCGCACCTGAACAACTACTAAATAACTTTTGAACAGAACCAAACCACCTCCAATAAAAAATAACCGAGCAGAACCACCCCACCACCACCAAGCCAACCACACCTGATAACGGAACCCCAATAGATCAAATAAAAACACAACTAAATAGAACCAACTCACCACCAACAAAACAAATCAATCAAAATATATTGGCTGTGAAACAGGGAGATGATGAAAACATGAATAAAAAGGTGAAGAAATAGAAGTGTGGATATGAAACAGGGAGATGATGAAAGGGGATGATGAAACGAGAAGATGAAAGGAGATGAAAAAGGGAGACAATAATCAAAACCCACGAAAAAGTAACGAATTAAGGATAGAGAAGTTAAAAAAAACGTGGAGAAAAAGAAGAGAGCGTAAAATCACCCACATTTTTATTATTATGATTATTATTATTATTATTATTATTATTATTTTTTTATTTTTTTATTATTTTTTTTATTTTTTTATTATAAACCATCACTTTTATTAGAAACAAAAAACAATTTACAACAAATTGGATGCGAGTCGAGATACTATCTGCGCTCCCACCCCTATAGCAATGGTAAAACCTATTCTATGAAAAATATGTACAGCAGCGCGCGCTCCAATGTCTTGAGCCTTTGAAAATCTTTGAATCCGCATCAGCAACGCAACTGCATCTTCCTGTAACTCCCCTAAAGAAGAAAAGGAGAAAGGAAGAAACCCATATCCGAGAGCTGCACACTTAGCCAAATACTTGCATCGTTTACGTTGTGCAGCATCAATCACAGCTCGGCCAGGTACAAAGTCATTCATCCCCGTACGAGTCAAAGGAGAAGAACCAGTCAGATCAACACATACATCTTTACCTCCATCCCAGGAATAAAACAAAATATCTGCCGGACGTAGGACATTATCAGGTCCACCATCTAATCCAATATTAACTTCCTTTCCGACAGATATCCCTGAGCGGTAACATATGTCAGCAAGAGTATCACGAACCAAATTGTGACGATGCTTAATCCCAACGATGCCAGCACACGATACGACATGATCCCCAAATATATCCCATTAAAAACCCTAGAACAAGCTGAACAGGGCTTCAAAACAGAGAACAAGGGAATACCTAAGCGATAGCACAAAACACATCGATAAGACCTCCCATTCATAGTCTGACATAATCCGGGGATAGGTACCGTCCTAAGACAGTCAGACGTATGATCCTCCCTCTGAGATGCCCATAAAGCCAACTGACGAGCAGATAAAGCGAAAGTGGATTCAGCATTCTTAATAACCCGAGCAAAATATATATCTGCCATTTTCTTCATGAGTTTGGGGGCAGCGACCTCACTCGGATTACTTAGAAAATCAATCTCCATAACCGAGTTAAACACACGTAAGGCATCATCAAACTGGAGTCCATAAGATCTAATATCAGTGTGTTGAAGTAACTTAGACTGTAAATCAGCTGACTGTAACCGAGAAGCAAGAAAAGCATAATGCAATACGTCACCCGCAGAATAAACACCCAACCCTCCAAAGGAAAAGGGCAACATTGCAAGTCTCCACTGCCAATCACCAAATCCCGGTCCAGAAGCAACAACGATACGCTCCAAAGAAGAACGGAGTGCCAAATCAAAAGAACTTTGGGCAGACTTGAAAGCACAAGGTGAACAAGTACGCATAGCAAAATATAACTTGGAAATACCGGCACATGAACGAAGAAGCAACAACTCACATTGGGGGTCATTAATTTTGGCCACAGCATCCATAAGCTCAATAGTCTTAACTGCACGCTTCAACACAAGCTTATTACAAAAATCAAGATCTACACTCGCAGGCCCCCCAAGTAACTTAACACCACACGTAGGTCGAGCAATATTATCTGGGAACACACCAATAAACTTGCTGCGAGGATCCTCGGTCGGCCAAAAAAGTTCAGTCTTATCAATATTCAGATGCAGTCCATACACTGGACCCTCCTCCATGATGCACTCCAAAACTTTCCCCACAACCAAAGTATCCCCAATAATAGTGCCATCATCCAAATACCAAGCCTGTAGAGAAAGAGAGAAGGAGTCCCGAATCTTACATATCAATGGTTGAAGTACAAGAGCAAAGAGTAACGGACCAAGAGGGTCACCCTGCTGTACCCCCTGACATGACCTTAATACATGTTCCCCGTAATACAACCTTGCCGGACTAGAATAACAAAACTCCACCCAAGACGAGATAGAGGGACAACGAAGACGAACCTCTCGCAACATAACCTCTCGATCAACCAAATTAAAAGCATTTTTAAAGTCCACAAGTAACATGGACAAACCGACATCATCACCATATCTCTCAAGAAAGCGATTCACAGCATGAAGAATAGCCTCACTCCCTCCCGACACTCCCACCCCAAACTGCAAATCACCAAAATACCCATCCAAAGAAGGACCAACCTCATAAGCACATACCTTGGAGACAAGCCGTCTCCAAATAGTACCAACAGCAATGGGACGAATCCCACCACCTGGCTTAACCAACGGAGTGAGGAGAGAACTGGCGATAAACTCACCCAACACCTTGGGACACCACCCATCAAGAAAAAGGTTCACTACATGGGTGATAGAAGAAACTAAATCATCAGAAATAGCAACCGCGGAACCACTCAAACAATCTAAAAGGTGTTGGGCCCGCAACCCATCCCGCCCACAAGACGTGCCACGGGGAAAACTCTTGATCATGTCAAGAACCCTAGATCAAGAAGCAACCAGGAGATGATGGTTAAGAGAAAAATATGGCAAAGAAGGAGCATGAACAAAAGGATGTTTATTTTTTAGGTCTTCAAGAGTAGTATCAATATAAGGAGCCACACCGGATGAGTAAAGAACTCTAACAGCAGCAGAATAATGCCTATCAGAAATCTTCCGTCTACACTGCTTAATATTCTGCTCAACCAACCCGCTATCCTCACTAAGAACATCAGACAAAGCGGGGGAAGGTTCAGCCAAACACTCTCTAAGAAGCTGTAAACTACCATCAAACGTCTCCCAAGAACGAATAGCATTAATAATATACTCCTCTTGCTTTTGTCTCTTGATAACGGACCTACACTCTAGATTACTTCTCGGACGAAAGGTTTTAAGCAGACAAAGAGGCAAAACAAGCAAACGAACCCAAGAAGATATGTCATCAGGCTTATTAACTACCTTGTCAATGGCCCCTTTCAAAGCGCGAGAAAAACCCAAACGACACTTTGGAGGGATAGATTTAACAGTACGCAACCCTTTTGAAAATAATCTATCAAGAGTCCCCAAATCAAAACCACAAAGCAAGTCACGAACTTCATCACCACCACTAACAAGATGCAAAGTACATGATGGAACGGGAGGCTTAGGGAGGTCATAAAGAACAAAGTGAACAATACCATCACCACAATCGGGAGGTGATACGAAATCCGGACCCTTACCATGCCGACACTTAGACCGAAACGTGTGCGTAGTGAAACAACCGCCACATAACCAAATCCCCATACTCTTAAAAGTTAACTCAGCCCTCTCATAAACAACCAAATTGGATAGAATGGAATGTTTGGTACAAGCTAGCGCATCGCCTCTAAAATGTTTATCACGAAGATGAATAATCAAAGACGACTTAGTAAGCCCATTCCCACTACCATCTCGACACCCGTTAAGACCAACAAACGGGCAATGGAACCGAACAACCGCCATGACACCACCAAACCAAATCTAAAACGAACACCACCAGTCGCCTTAAAACAACCTAAGCTATGACGGAGACGCCACAAGCCAACCGTCAACAAAACAAACAACCCCTATCCACAAAAAAAACAAACACCCTAACCTAATCTATAACGACCACCACCAACCGCCACGAACAACCTGCCCAAAACAAACCAACCAACCGCCGCAAACAAACCAGTCACCGCGAACTATCAACACAAACAAACCCCGCAAACAAACAACCCGCGTACACAAACCCAATCGCCAAAACAAACCAATCTATAACTAGTCCAAAAAAAGAATCTGTTATCTCGATCAAACAACCCCAATCTATAGGAACCTGTAACCTCGTTCAAAATAGGAATTTGAAAACTCGTACCAACTACCACCCTAACCAATCTATGACTAGTTTAAACAACCCCCGCAAACAAACCCCGAACAACAACCACAAAACAGTAGTACCAACGTACTCAGCAACACCAAAGGCCGAGCGCCACTACAAACCAAACCCCCGAGAAGAACCTGCAAACAGACCGTAAAACTGTTCGCAATAAAACAGTTTACAAATCCCCACAAAACAAAACCGAAACCAAAGAAGAATCTGCTAACAGAAGAATCTGCAAATAGGTGGAACGTGGGATCACCCACACACGAGAGGTGATGAATATGCTAACAGATTCAAACCGATACAGTGAAAAAGAGAGAACGAGAGGAATAAAATAAGGAACGTGATGGTGAAGAAGATGCAGGCGATGAAGGTGCAGGTGATGAAGGGAGAAGGTGGGTTGCGTGAAGGGACAGGGATGATGGACAGGGAAGGATAGTGTGAATCGCCCACACAAACAAAAAGGGAAGGTTTATTATTATAATAAAAGGTTCAGGTGATGAATGAGAAGGTGGGTTGCGAGAAAGGATAAGGATGAATGGAGAAGGTGGGTTGCGTGGGAAGGGAAGGGTGGTTTTGAAAAGACAGGGATGATGGATGACGGACAGGGAAGGGTAGTATGAAAGGACAAGGAGGATGGATGATGGACAGGGAAGGTGGGTTTATTATTATTATTATTATTATTATTATTATTTTTATTTTTTTTTTTTAAATTCCAATTTTATTAATCACACAAAATTGGAAGGGAGCCGCGAAACAAGCTGCGCGCCCACCCCTTTTTGAATACAAAAACTAAGTCTAGACATCAAAAAACCACCACTCCTCGCGTCATTAGAATGACAACCAGCTAACCGCTTAAGACGCGAGAGAGTACCCATCGCCTCCTCCTCAAACTCCCCGAAAGTCGAGAAGGCGAATGGAATAAACGAGTAACCATGCTCAGCACAAATAGAAGAATACTTCCTCTTCTTCTTCTGAACAGCCGACTGCAAAGCACTCCCAGGAACCCACGAATCCAACCCCGCCCCTGCAAACGGAGAAACCCCTGTAACATCTAAACGCGCATCTTTGCCCTGGGACCAATTGTGTATTAATAAATCTGCTGGCCGAAGATCACGCCCACCATCAGAAACAAATCCCATATCAGCTTCTTTCCTCACCGACACACCAACCTTAGAACAAATATCAAACAACACATCACGAACAAGATTGTGCTGAAACTTAACCCCCAAATCACTAGCGCAATGAACAGCATGATCACCCCACAGATCCATCCGATGTACATGGCAACCCGAGCACAAAGAACCATCAGGAAATAAAGGAATCGACAAACGATAACACAATACCGCACGAAACTGTCTCGGGTTCATCCGCTGCCCCAGCCCATCAATCGGAATAGTGAAGAGGTAATCTTGCGCATGAGAAGCACGCACACAGCTGAGAAGTGCCTCCTGACGACGACTCAACCCGAAACGCGACGTCAAACAACCATCAATGAAACCAAAGTAACTCTTTGCCAAAGACTTCATAAACTGGGGGACAGGAGAGCTAGTGGTGACAGAGAGAGGATCGACACCACAACAGGTCGAGAAAGCATCAAGAGCAGACTGAAAAATAGGGCCCGGTGAAACAATCCCAAACCTCGCCAAAATCCGATCCTGCAAATCACCAGACTGTAAACGAGAAGCAATAAAGGCAAAGCACCTGACATCCTCAGCACATAAGACCCCTAGGCCACCAACACTGATAGGAAGAGTAGCAAGACGCCACTGCAAATCACCAAACCCAGGCCCTGAACCCGTAACAATCAACTCCAAAGACGCGCGTAAGGCCTGATCAAACTGTGACAAAACACCCTCAAGAAACCCAGGGGGGCAAGTTCTCAAAGCATACACCAACTTAGAAACACCAGCACAATAACGAAGGAGAAGAAGTTCACATTGCGGGTCATCAAGCCCCCTAATAGCCTCTAACAAAGAAATAGCCTTAGAAACCCGACGCGCAACAAAATTACCAGCAAAACCTAAATCACGACTAATAGAGCCACCAAGAAGCTTGACACCAAACCTCGGACGAGAAATAGAAGCAGGGAAGAGGCCATCTACCAACCCCCGAGGATCCTCCACCGGCCAGAAAAGCTAAGATTTATCAACGTTAAGATGTAGCCAACGAACCGGTCCCTCCACACTAATAATATCCAAAGCCTTAGCAACCATAAGGGTATCACCAATAATAGTACCGTCATCAAGGTACCATGCATGAAGGGAGAGCTCACACGCCTGATGAATAGCATGAACAAGTGGATGCAGAGCAAGAGAGAATAATAAGGGACCCAATGGATCACCCTGCTGAACCCCCTGAGAAGACCAAAGAATAGAATCCCCATAATAAAGCCGAGCTGGCCGGGAATAGCAAAACTCCACCCAAGGCGAGATAGCCGGACACCTCAGCCGAACTTCATGAATAATGGTGCTCCTATCAACAAGATTAAAGGCATTCTGAAAATCCACCAAAAGCATAGAAAGTCCGGCCTCATCTCCTCTCTCCTCTATAAACCTGCTGACAGAATGAAGAACCGCCTCACACCCACCTGGCACCCCCACACCAAACTGAAAATCATGCAGATAAGAGGTCATCGATTCCCCAACAGAAGAAGATGCAACTTTAGAGACAAGCCTCCTCCACACAGTACCAATAGCAATAGGCCGAATGCCCCCTCCAGGCTTGACAAGCGGAGTCAAAGGGGCACTGGCAATAAACTCACCAAGCAGACTAGGGCACTTACCAGAAAGAAACAGATTAACCACACCAGTGATAGAAACCAAAAGATCATCAGCCACAGCAGAAGCTGCTCCTCCCAAAACATCTAAAAAATGTTGGGCTCTAAGCCCATCTCGACCACAAGAAGTACCTTTGGGAAAACTTCGAATCCGATTCAATACAAGATCCTTGCGAACAAAAAGCGTGTCCACCCCACAGGAAGAAGAAGGCACAGCAGGAGGAGAAGCAAAGGGATGCTTAGCCTCCAAATCCCCCAGGATGTCAGGAGAATCAGGGGCAACACCCGAAGAAGTGAGGACCTTAATAGCCGCTGAAAAGTGGCCATCACTCAACTTACGCTTGCACTGAGAAATATTAGCCGCCATAGCATCTTTCGACCTCAAGTACCTACGCGAAGAAAAGGAAAGACCACCTAAACGATCTCTAATCAAACCATTCCTCTCCCCAGGATCCCTCCACCGAGCAATGGCACTAGAAATACTAACAAACTGACCACGCTCCCTCTCACCAGATCGACGCTGAGCCCTGCAAGACGGTACGAACACCGCCAAAATACAACCCGGTAAGATGAGAAGTTCCACCCACGCTGCGATATCACTTGGGCTAGATAAACTTTGTCAAGAGCACTAAGAAAAATCCTAGCAAAACCAAGCCTCAACTTAGGCGGGATGCACTTGACCGTGCGAATGCGCGTCAAAAAGAAACGGTCAAGGAGGTCAACATCTAAACAAAGTGAACCCACCCCTAAGCCAGTTCTAACAGAACCCTCGTCACAATCTGTGGGAGGCCCAGAACCTGACAACGAAACGTGACCTCGATCAACATCAACATCCGCACTAGGCGAACAAACCGGTAAAACAATCCCCTAAATCGCACAATCCTCAAAATCTGGAGACTCAACCACAACACCTATGTTCAATGGGGGGTTCACATTTGTGCCTGGTCTAAAACGAATGGGGTTAACAAATAAACTTTGCGTATATAAACTTGAAAGGCTGCCCAGCTCAGCTAGCAACCTTTCAGTGCTTAAGGTTTGAGCCATGCGACCTATATTCGATCCTTGGCTTGTACATTAAGCTGGGTATTTATACCAGCTGTCACGTGGCACTCCCTGAATGGTCCACATGGTGACCCGAACCGGACCCGAACCAGACCCGACCTGACTCGAACCAGACCCGAACCGACCCGAACCAAACCCGATCCAACCCAAACTAGACCAGACCCGAACCGAACCAAACCCGGACCCGGACCTGACCCGAACCGACCTGATTCAGACCCGAACCCTACCCACTGACATCATGCTGACGTCAGTAAAACACGTGGTGGCGGCTAACCAATGCAAGCACGCCACGTGTCACTAACAAGTTGTCATATGTGTAGGTACGAGGTTCAGTCCTAGGTGGCAGAGTGACAGTGGCGGCGCTGACACGTCAGACTGACGTGTCAGTACGAGGTTGTGGCAGCTGACAAATCAGAGGGTGACACGTGGCATGTACGAGGTGTTAGTACGAGGTGGCAGACACGTTAGGGAGGCTGACCAATCAGAGGACGACACGTGCAGGCGACACGGACGGTCAGTACGAGGTGGCAGGTTCTCTGACGTGGCAGGGCGGCTGGCCAATCAGAGCATGCCACGTGGCACTCGGCAAGCGTTAGTCCTAGGTTTAGAGTGCTGCAGCGTGTGTTAGGCATTAATTAAACGCAAGATCCCATATGTTTATAGCTGGCATCAAATGGGACGTAGAAAACAATGCAATGAGAATGGGAAAAGGCAAAATTACCCCTGTGTCCATTAGCCTATATATACTTCTCACTTTCATTGTAATAGAGTTAGTTTTTTTTAATAGTTGTAGATTTAATTTTTCTCTCAATGTTTTGTATTTACTTTTTAAACTTTTGTACTAGCTTATCATTAAGCACTCTATATTGATAAAAGTTTTTGTTTATCTTATTATTAACCTCTTTTAGCTTATTCTCATTCTACCTTTCTTAATATTCTAGCTTATTATTTGTGATTAGCTTTTTTAACTTTTTCCAAATAAGTTAGATTTATATAAAAGTTTGAAATAACTTATCTTATTTCAAGCTTATCGTGGGATTATATTTCGAGATCTAGCTTATTGTGGGTGAATTTTATTAATTAGCTTTTTAAGCCTTTTGAATCACATAAGTTTTAAGCTTAGACTTACAACTTATTAATAAGCTAGCCTTTTAATTAATTACCTTTATGCAATATTAATTTACTTCTTTAATTTATTGCAAGTAGTTTATTAATTCGTTTAAATTTATTTTTATCTTTGATTCACCTTTAATATTCTAGATCTAAGTTTAAAAATTAAAATATTTTTATAAAACCGAAAATAAAATAGTGTAGATCTATTAGGTTTTTGATAAAATAGTGTAGATCTATTAGGTTTTAGATAAATTAGTGTAGATCTATTAGTTTTTAGCTTAAAATTAAAATATTTTTATAAAACCTAAATAAATTATGTAGATCTATTAGTTTTTATTTTAAAAATTATAAATATTAATTGGTTCTTATCATCCTAACCACTCTTGTGTTCTTTTGATCTCGGCGTATCGATTCATCTCCTTTGATGAGGAGCTTACGGGTTTAATAGATTTAGTTTGAGTTTGATTTGAAAGGTCGTGTACTTTACGGGCCGGGTTTCGCTTTTGATTAGTTTGATTTGAGAGGCCGTGTACTTTACGGGCCATATTTTATTGGTTATGAGAGGTCGTATACTTTACGGGCCATATTTTTTTGGTTGTGTTTATTATTTTTAGAGCGTTTTTCTTCTGACCACGGGTACTAAATTTTTTTCTTTTTCAATATCTAGCTTTGTTAGCCTCAAAATATTGAGCCAAATAAGAATGCTCGGTCATATGTTTATTATGTATCGTATATTAGAACGTTGTAATAGGTAGTAGATTAGTCGTGTTATACGGGCTTAACTTTAGGCTAAAGTTCATTCATAAGTAACTAAACCCCAAAAGGAAAGTCCGACCCATTAGACTATAGTCCATAAACAAGCCAGCATGTGGGTGGACTATATATACCCTTCCTATCATGTTAGGAAGGGTGTTGGTCATTTGTTAATCTCTCCCATTATTCTAATCCTCCAAAAGTTCCAACCATTCTCTCTACTTTCTCTCACTACTTTCTATCTCTAGAAATCTTCTATCTTGTTTAATCACCTAAATATATGGGACAACAATTGGTATCAATCGCAATGGGGTAGATACATGATTAGTTTACATTTTTGTGGCGTTAGTGAGTAGAAAAATCGACTACATAGGCGTGGTAGTGATTTGGGTTACTTAGATTGGTCAAAAACGCGAAATTTTGTGGTGTTTGGTTTGATTTTAGGCTTGAAATCATGAATTTTATAATCTACATCCAAGATCCTATTTTTTAGGAAAATCTGTTATAATTTCACAATTTTGTTTTACATTGCTAAATTGAACTACTCACAAATTGCGGAATTGTTCATCCTTTGTGATTGCGAAATTGAATACACTTCCTATTGCGGAATTGTTCATCCTTTTGTGTTAATTGCGGAATCATAACAATCTAGGATTGTGGAATCATATACTTTCTGATTGTGAAATCATAAGCCTTGGTATTGCGTTATTATTCAAGTATTGCGGAATTGAACTTTTCAGTAATTGCGAAGTCATAAGCTTTGGTATTGCGGAATAATTGAAAGTATTGCAGAATTGAATACTAGACATTGCGGAATCATAGATTTTTGAGCATTGCGAAATTATAACCTCTACAATTTGCGGAATTGTGTCACCTGAACCAACATTGCGTAATTAATACACAACATTGCGAAATCGTGTGATTTTTCGCTTTAGAATTTTTGGTTTATTGTGAAGACAATGTTTAGGGATTTCAACATTTTTTTCTCAACAACACCAATCACAACTCATCTACTTAAGATCCTTTGTTACTTCAACAAATTTTGAGATGGATTCTACTGCCGAATATCGTGTGACGAACAACAACATAATGGTGGCGGGTAATAAAGAAAGACCACCAATGCTTATGTCGGGTCGATATGATCAATGGAAATCTCGTTTTCTACGTTATCTTGACACAAAACCTAACGATGATGCTTTAAGGCAATGTATTTTGGAAGGACCCTATAAACTCTTAAGGATTCAAGTTCCTAGAGTACCAGCCACAGACACTATTGAAGAACAACCAGCTTATGAAAGTGATGAAAAAAGGAACGACCTCACCCCAGAGAACCGTGCTTGGTTTGATGCTGAGAAGGAAGCAATCTACTTAATTCTCAGTGGAATTGGAGATGATATTTATTCCACGGTTGATGCATGCCCTACTGCTCAAGAAATGTGGACGGCTATTGAAAGATTGCAACAAGGTGAATCACTTAACAAACAAGATGTGAAAACTAAGATGTTTTGGAACTTTGGAAATTTTACATCAAAGGATGGCGAATCAATTGATTCTTATTACTCCCGATTCTACAAAATGATGAATGATATGACCCGAACAACTTGCAATTTTCGATCATGCAAGTCAATGTCCAATTTCTACAACAACTTCAACCAGAGTGGACACGATTTGTCACCTTGGTGAAACAACAACAAAAGTTAGACGAAGTTTCATATCACAAGCTCTTTGACATTTTGAAACAATTTCAAAATGAGGAAAATGAACTTCGAGCTGAACGAGTTACAAAGGTTTCTAATCCACTTGCTTTGGTCTCTACCACTCAACATTACCCAGATTATCACTCTCGTACTTCAAAGACATACTCTACTCAATCATCATCACCAGGATCATCCACTGTCTCCAAGTTACATGCTCCAACAAGATCACGAGGCAAAGAGGTTGCAAGAGCACCATCACCCACACCTGAGCAATCATCCGAAGAAGACAGTGATGAAGAACTAGCTCAAAAGGATAGGAAATTCAAGCAACAAATGGATTTCATTATGAAGCAATACAGGAAAATCTACAAACCCACCAACAACAACCTTCAAACATCTTCAAGCCCGAGGAACACTTATGCACAGAGTCCTCCAAGGTATGACACACGACGGCGTGCTGAGAGTCCTCCAAAGTATGATCGAAAAACTAAGTATGATAATCAGAGGGTTGCTACTGTTGTTAGAAATAGGGAAACTGTTGGTACTCAAGTTGTGCAACAAAGTGGGATTCAGTGTTTTAACTGTAGAGGTTTTGGGCATTTGGCTAGGGAATGCAGGCAGCCAAAGAGGGTTATAGATTATGGTTATTATAAGGAAAAGATGCTGCTATGCAAGAAAATGGAAGCTGGGATCAAGTTATTAGCTGAGGAAGGAGAAATGCTTGACGACACAGATGATGAACTCTTCGACCAAGAACTCGAGGCACATTATTCATACATGGCAAAGATTCATGAGGTCCTTAACGTCACTGAAGATGACAATGGTCCAATCTTTGATACCGAGCCAATTGATAAGGTACAACATGATGATGAATATAATGTGTTCGGTGATACACATGAGCATAGTGATCTACCAACAACAATTACTAACACGTGTATGATGGAAACGGTTGATAGAAATACCACACCTGATTCATCAGACATGTGCAATAATGAGTTTGAGGATGATCAACATGCAAATGAGTATGATGACGAGGAGCATGTCGCGCTTGCTAATTTAATTTCTAGTTTACAAAAAGATGTCAATGAAAATAGAAAGAGTCAAAAGCAATTAAAGAAGGCAAACGCAGCGCTAACTCAAAACTTTGAAGAAATCAAAGCCGCTCTTATAAAATCTAGTGAGACAATTGATAGTTATAGGGCTGAGCTGCTTCAAAAGACCAAAGAGCTTGAGGGTTAAAAAAGTCGTGTCATCAACGTTAAAAGGGAAGATTTTGAAAATATATACAACGAAGCTCTAGCTTTATTAACTAAAGAAAAACGTCAATTTAATGTCTTATTAAGTGATGAACGTCAAAAAATGTACCTTGCCACACAAAAGATAATGAACTTGAACAAATAATTTCTATGAATACCACCGATTCTGCTACAATTCTTGACGAAAAGAAACAAGAGGTTGAAACAATAAAACAAGATTTCAAAGACAAAGCAAAGATACTGAAAAAGTAAAAGATCTCGAAGAACAAGTCGATTTTTTGAAAAAAGTTGTTTATAAAACTCAAGACTCTATTCAAACAGTTAGAATGATAGCACCTCGATCATTTTTCAAGGGTCAACCTAGCATTACCACCCCCAAGTACCTCGAACAAGCTCAAGCTGCGAACCCCCATTTATATCTTGACGAGTCCGAATGGACCGATCATGATTTCCCTGTAGCTAACCTCGATAGTGAAGAGACGTCCCTTTGGGATGAAGAGTGTAGATCACCGGTCAATAAAGATTTTGTGAAACCATATAACTATGCTTATGAAAACAGTCTTTATGGTCTTTCACTCCACAAAAACAGAAGTCTCGTGAGGAATTGTTTTTAGAATGCAAACAAAGAAGAATTCAATAAAAAAAAGCTTTTGCCACGAAGAGGAAAACTAATGTTTTTAAATATATTAACTATTTGCCTCTTGATGATTCTTAAAGCAAAAGTAGAAAAACACTTGGTTTTCTTAAACACCACATTGATAATGTTCAATCAATTGTTGAAAGCGATTGGGAAAAACGTCAAAAGGATAAGTGGAAAACCGAGATTCCTCACGACATAACTGTGCTTGTGAAAGAACTTTTAATACCAAATATGAAGATAATAAAAGAAAATGTTCTTGAGTTTGAAAATTTGATTTAGTCTAAAATGTTTGATGATTTGAAATATGTTGAGTCTGTTGAAAATGAAATTGATGAACTTCAAAATGACAAATCAGATTTTTCAAACGAATATGATCTACTCTTAGAAGAATGTCTCTCCAAAGATATTTTGCGTGTTACTCTTCAATCTTGTGCTGATATCGAGGAATATTCTGATGTTGCATGCAAATATCTTGATAAGATCAAAGAATGTGAGCGTCTTGAACTTGATCTTTAGAAACGTAAAGAAAATGTTGATAAAAAGGTTTTGAGTTACTTCAACACAAAACTGATTTCCTTAAAAAACATTGTCATTCTCTTGAACTTGCTTTTCAAAAAGACGTTGGTAGTTTTCCACATGATAATAACTTGCAATAAAAACTTTCCAAAACGTTTCGTGAAATGAATGAAAAGAGTTTAGAAATTAAAGAGTTGAAAGCTCAGTTACAAGACAGGGAACTAACGATAGCAGAGTTGAAGAAAGTTGTTGCTAAGATGGGTGGGAAAATTGTGGAACCTAGTGTTAAGAAACCTGTTGTAAGACAACCCAATGCGCTAAAAGTGACTACACCCTCTGTCTTAGGAAAACCATCTGTTTTCTCTAATTCTGCATTTGCAAAACCTGCGTTTGCACCCAAGACGGATGGGAAGGATAGGTTACCACAGAATAATCTCAAAACAAATATTCGATCACAAAGCATTAAGAACACAAATGTGGTTAAACCAGGGATGTATAGATTGGCCACTAAACCTACACACAACAAAGAAAGTCAATCACCTCAGACTTCTAGAAACACTAATAGACGTGTGTCTTCTACTACAGGAGTAGTCCCCACTGATAGTGTTAGCCGGCCCCAGCTTAAGAGAACTCACATGAATGAAAAGGTTTGGCAAAACAAAAGTCAACGGAAGATGAAGACTGTAGAAGACCACCCTAGGATTTTTAATGTTTCTAAGAATAAAACGTCTGTAATCGCGTGTAATGACGATTTAAATGATTCGACTTTGAATGCTTTGAATGCTAAATTTGTTTGTGTGAAATGTGGAAAGTGTGCTAATGCTAATCATGTTATGTGTGTTTCGAATAATGTCAAAGGTGTAGATACTAGAACTAAGAAGCAATATGCGATGCCTATTAGTGATAGAACACCCAAACGCAAAGTGAACCATTGTGGTGCTACCCCCCTAAGAAAAGTAATGCATCAGACTCCATCACTAAGAACTCTATAAGCAAAATTCGGGAATTATATGAGTCTGCTAGCAAGTCTTGGAAATGGTGGTTTGCTAATCAATGTCCTCCAGGATATTAATGGATGCCTAAGGTTAGGACAGCAAATGTGACAACGAGCGTTAGTATGCCTTTAAGTGATGAAACTAGGGAAACTAATGAATCAGAAATCACAACTAACATGGAATCCTATTTAGCAAATGGTCCATCGTGTTCTAATTCTTCTGCAGGTGATCAAGATACTTCTGTTCATACTGGACTCCGGATGCATGAAGCACATCACGGGGAATCACAAGCTTCTAATTAACTTCATGGAGAAGTTCCTGGGTACGGTCCGATTCAAAAATTATCAATTTGCACCGATCCTAGGATATGGAGACTTGGTTCAGGGGAATATCACTATCAAAAGGGTTTACTACGTCGAAGGGCTGAATCACAATCTTTTCTCGGTTAGTCAATTTTATGATGCGGATTTGGAGGTTTCTTTTAGAAAGAAGACATGTTTTGTTCGTGATTATGATGGGAATGACTTACTTACCGGTTCACGGGGTACTGATCTCTACAATATTTCAGTTCAAGACTCCACTTCTTCAACTCCAATTTGTTTCATGGCTAAAGCTTCAATGACTCAAGCTTGGTTATGGCATCAACGTTTATCTCATCATAACTTTAATACCATCAACTTGCTCTCCAAGAAAGATATTGTGAGAGGCCTTCCTAACTTGAAATTCATCAAAGATCATCTTTGTTCTTCTTGTGAGCTTTGTAAAGATAAACGGAGTAGTTTCATGACAAAGACTACACCAAGCTATAAAGGACGGTTAGATCTTCTTTATATAGATCTGTGTGGCCCCATGCGTGTTCAAACCATCAATGGGAAAAAATATGTTATGGTAATTTTCGATGACTACTCTAGGTACACGTGGACCCTCTTCTTAAGGTCCAAGGATGAAACACCTGAGGTTCTCATTAACTTCCTAAAGTTGATACAACGTGGTCTTCAAGCTCAAGTAAAAGTGGTCCGTACTGACAGAGGCATAAAAATCTTGAATTCAACTCTAAAGAAATATTTTGAAGCCGAAGGGATTGAACATGAAACATCTATTGCTCGAACACCTGAACAAAACAGAGTTGTTAAAAGACGAAATCCCACTTTAGTTTAGGCTGCTCGAACATTATTATCTGCTTTAAAACTACCACTATTCTTTTGGGTCGAAGCCGTATCAACTGCATGTTACACACAACACCGTTCCTTAATTATTCCTAGACACGAAAAGACACCATATCACATAAATAATGATAGCGAACCTTCCCTAAAACACCTTCATGTTTTCGGATGTACGTGTTACATTATTCGAGACGGTGAAAATCTGTACAAGATGAAAGAGAAAGGTGATGCATGCATTCTAGTGGGATATGCAACTCAGTCTAAGGGATACAGAGTATACAACAAGAGAACAAAATTGATAGTCAAGACTATTCATATCAGATTTGATGAATTAAAAGAGATGGAACTTGAACAAAGCAATTTAAGTCCCGATCCACAACGACAAAAGACTTCTGTGCACAACCGCACGGAACTCGGAACTCAAGACCACAACAATGAACCGTCAAGTTCGAATCTGGTTCCTAAACATGTTACAAGAGCAGATATGACAGTGGACACGACACTTGAATAGTTGGAAATGTTATATGGACCAATATTTGATGAATATTTCACGCGGGAGAAACATGTTGTATCAAAGTCTTCCGTTGTCACTCATGATACGAATGATGATATCGATCATCGTCAACAAAAGACAACTTCATCTACTTCAACACGGGTTGCTGCAGATTTACTTCCTCAGAATATCACTTCAACAATTGATCCTACAACATCCACAACTACTGTCATTGCTCAAGAGAACACAAATCAAGCAGACGATGCATTATCTGACGATGACGATTTTCACAACCCATTCGGTACATCGGTACACGAAATTGGAGAGTCTTCTACTTGACATGTAGATCCGTCAAATACGCATATGTTTTATCAACGACATCCTTCAACACATCATTGGACCCGAGAACATCCTTTGGTTCAGGTAACTGGAAACCCTTCACAGTCTATTCGTACAAGACGACAACTAGCCACCGATGGCGATGTTTGTATGTTCGCACTCGCCGTGAGTACAACTGAACCGAAAAACATTAAAGAAGCCATGGCTAATCATGCTTGGATTGAATCGATGACGGATGAACTTCAACAATTTGAAAGACTTAAATTCTGGGAACTCGTTGACAGACCATACGATGTGATTTCTTTAAATCTTTGTTGGATCTGGAAAAACAAGATGGATGAAGAAAACACGATCATCAAGAACAAAGCTAGGCTTGTGGCTAAGGGGTATGGCCAGAAAGAGGTAATTGATTTTGACGAATCATTTGCACCAGTTGCTCATATGGAAGCGGTCAGGATTTTCCTTGCTTATGCTGCACAGAAAGGATTCATTGTCTATCAAATGGACGTAAAGACGACATTTTAATGGTCCTTTGAAGGACGTAGTCTATGTCACGCAGTCGGAAGGATTCGTCAATCCTCATTATCTTGACAAGGTGTATCGTCTCCACAAGGCACTATATGGACTCAAGTAAGCTCCAAGGGCGTGGTACGATGAGCTCTCGAAATTTCTGGTATCCAAAGGTTTCTTAAAAGGTTCCATTGATCTAACTTTGTTCACCTACAAATATGGGGATGACATTTTTCTTGTGCAGATGTTGATCCCAAAATTAGACCGATTTAGCTTGTGTAAACGAGAGTAAATCAAGTTAAACACGTAGAGAAACTTTGTTGTGTATAAAACAATTTAAGTATTATGCGGAATTAATACTCAAACAAGAACACACAAACAATGTAAATCAAACTTTCACTTGATTGATAAAACGAACTTGCGTACAATGAAAGTGTAAAACATATGAAAACTTATATTTAACAAAAACCTAAAGGCCTCCTTTTATAGAATAAGGAGCCTTGTACAAGAGTCTACGTATCAACTATTTTAGGTAAAGATAAACATAAGAAATACAATGTCGATCATATCTTTACTTAGAAACATACTAGAAACATAATACGTGTAGACTAAGTCTTCTATCAGTGCTTGACTTCATCTTATCAACGCTTGACTTCTTCATGTCAACGCTTGTCCTGTCAACGCTTGATTTCTTCTTAACAACGCCCAGATTGCTCTTGTCAGTGTCCAAGTGTATTGGCCACATTTTATTCCCAACAATCCTCCCCTAAACTTGATATCTACTCTAGTAATCAATTTTCTGAATAAAAACTAAGAACTAGGAGGATTCTTACAAATCTTATCAAATTGGTAATAAACATATCTAATCAAATCTTTGTCTACGTTACTTGAGTAGTCAGTCTCCAGCTGTGTTGTCTTCATCTTTTCCAAAACTTCTTTAGACATGGGATACTCAGCATCCACAAGAAGATATTCATAAAACTTTGTAGAGCTCAAATTATACACACTAGCTGTTGAATATAGACGCCATTGAAGTCCACTGATATCATCCTCAAGATCCTTCCAAACTGGATCTTCTTCTTCTAGTGCACACATCCTCTTGAATGTTGACCAAAGCTTTATTCCATTGACTGAAGTAGGTGCTTCAGTCTCATACTTGGCCAGTAGTAACCTCCAAAGGTCTGCCAAGTCTTCCATATCCATACTTGTAAACAAAGACATAAGAGTAGTAAAAGTATGTACCTCTTTCCCATATCTGCCAATCATCCAAAACCCACTTGCATCTTCTTCATAACTAATGATAGGGTTTCTGGAATCATGAGGTAATACTTTCACCATATCTGAAGCTTCCATGGGTGAGAGCTTAATACTCTTTCTAATAATAGCTTCACTCGGGTTCACATTATTCAAATCTGAAGGAAACTCAAGTGGAACTCCCTTCTTCAATGGTCTTGGGACAATCATAGCCTTTTGAATCTCCATCTCTTCTACAAGTTCTTCTTTCCTTTCATCTGAAAGAAGACTGATTGTGTTCTTCTCTTACACTCTTGGCCAAATAAGATAAGCCTTATATTCCAATTCTTCAAAGGACAATTCCTACAACTTCTAAAAAGTCCATCCTCCTTGATGACATCTGAGCAACATATAATAAAGCTCCCTTCTATCTCTCTTAGACTGTGAGAATACTTTGCTGGCCTTATTTTTTAGGATTACCTGGCAATCCCTTTGAATCCTGAGAAGAATCTCCAATCCCCAAATCTGATCTGATAAAGACATATCTGGATTCTCCATGACCTTATTTTCCCAAGCAAAGTACATCTGGGCAACTTCTGGCATCTCATAATAAAAGTTTACAAATCGTTCACAACATGGTCCCAAACATTTAACAAACCAAATAAACAACATTTATTATAATTAAAAAAAATCATTGAACGATTATTTCCAAAATGGTGAGCTTTAAACATCTTTATTATTAAACAGCAAGCACCGAAATCCCTCCTTTACCATTACCTTCAAGGACCTGAGATAAAACATGCTAAGACATGTCAACAAAAGTTGAGTGAATCTATAGAGTTTATAAATAAACATTACCGAACACTAATATGTTTTAAAACCATCAGGAAATAACGATGTGGATCAAACAACGTTATATGGATTATTATAGGCCTCATGACATTGAAACGTTTCCATAATATTTGCCCACCATACACCTCGCTAAGTGTATATTAAACTCTCATGTATGTATCCCCCTTGGGCCTCAAGTGTGCCCTAACAATAGCTAGTCGTTATAGGACGGGAGGAGGTCGGTCCTCCTGAATAGTACTATTCCATGTATAAGCGCCTACCATAACTCGGTAGCTAACAATTCATGATATAATTGGGACTTTCATTTAGCGAAATAACAAACCTATAATAATCATAACCATGGCATTAAACATTTCCTTGTGTTCTAAATTTTAAACAAACATGGGTTTCCCACAACTTATAGTTCTACCCTTCATTTTCAATAAATCAATTTCCAATAAATAGGGTTCTCACAACTCCTAGTTGTACAATGAGTTTTCCGCAACCTATTGTTGTACCCTTTAGATTTTAATAAAACAATTTGCATGTTATCCCTCGTATGTTTCTAAAATAATTAAAGAATTTAAAAGCGAGGCTATAGACTCACCTTAAATGCAGACAATCAGCAGAATATAAGTAGCAACACCACACGACATATCATAACCCAATACTGCTTCACATAATTATCAACATAGCATCATAATCTATACGGCTTGATTCCAATAGTTGTAATACACCATAAGTAGCTAATAACCATGCAACGTCAACAATATCCTTTCACGGTTGTAATTAATTCCATAGCTATGCTCCAATCGTTTGGTGTTTTCCTGATGGATGGTTACATCAACTCGACATAAAATAATTTAATAAAATTTAACTCATAAAATATTGGTCGTTGGCTAAATAAAATAAAATGATAAAACAAATCATATAATATATTCAGTATATATTTTATATGTGAACATGACGCACATAATTCATGTCGTAAGTTACTATTTAGAACAAACATTCAAAAATGTATTTCTTAAATTATATACTATATCCTTCGGTTGTAATAGTGTATACCAAGTTATTTTTATATAATTCGACAATCGTTCGAAAATCATTATATAACTCATTAAAATTTATTCACCATATATAAACGTTAAATGTCGTATTAACTGGAATAATACTTTTCGAAAGTTATTATATAACGTAGTAATTCGTTATTAATTTCTTTTATAAACGTATACATTTTTAGAAAATTTCGGCATGACCTTGCCGTTTTTATAACGTTTCCATGTATATAAAATACATAATTTTTCCCACATTTCTCAATCAATATTTCAATTAATACTTTCCTCAAACAATACAATTAATATATTAAATATATATTCTCACCATTAATATTTTAATTACCTTCCATTTCTCCTTAATTAATTTCTTTCCATATTTCAATCAATGCCCTAATTAATATATTAATTATCCACCATCAATATTTTAATTACTTTCCATATATCATTAAATAATTATATATCTTAATATACCATTTATTAATAATAATATTAATAACAATACTCTTTAAATATATATTTATTTATTTCTTATATGTCTTCTAACAAGTATATACTCCACTACCAAATAATTATTATTATTTTAATATTTTCAGAATCTTCCACTTTATATTTCATCATACCATTTACTTATTTTTAGTCCATACTCTCCTAAAATAATAATTATATAATCAAAATAATTACATTTATTTATTATAGTCTATCTCTTTTTAATCTTATTTTATCTCTTATTTATTTATTCTATCTTTTTATACATCACCTTTTTACAAAATAATAAAAATAAAGATAAATGTATAATTTTATTTAACCTTTTATTCATTACACTTTATTTATTATATCACTGTATAAAAATAAAAAATATACAATTATCATTATACATCTTGATCTATTATACCTAAAAATAAAAATAAATAATAAAAACAATTTCAAGAACATCACCACCACAAGCCCAACACCACCATGGGGTGGCTGTGGTTGTACCGCCGTCCGGCCGCCAACACAATGGTGGTTTGGTGGCGGCAACCCCTTTTTCTTATTAAATCTCGGCCAAAACCACCATATATAAAATAAATAAAAACTAGATAAACTATTTTTTTCTAATCTTGATTGTAACCATCTTGCATGTGTAGATCGGGATTAAATCCGGGTTTTTTGAAGGTTTTTAAGGTATACCCACTTGTAAAAATGGTAGATTCGTCACCCACACACCACCACAAGGTGGCGGCGGCAGCAACCCACCACAACAAGGGTGGCAGCGGCGGTTTGGGGATAAAAGGGGAGGAGGAGAGGCGGTTTTAGGGGTGTTGGAACAAGGGGTATCTCGGATTAATTAAGAACACACCGAAAAAAATGGAGGTCCGTCGGAAAAACTCGCCGGAAAAGTTTTTCGGCGGCTGTACACTGTTGGCAGCCATGGGAGAATATATAAAGCTTGTGTGTGTTTTGTTTGATGAAAATGACAGCAAATGAGGAAAAATTCCCTTTTATACTAAAAAGTGTAAATTGAAAGTGGCAAGGAGATAGAAGTATAGGGTAAAATCTGTAAATACTTTATTTACTTTTGTACAATAAGTGTTCGAGGTTCGTTTGGACGACTTAACGGACGATTCAAGACACGAGACTTGCGCCATCGTTTTTAAAATAATTTTTCCAATAGATATGAGTCCTTAACTCGTCGATTTTCGAAAACATTAGCTATTAATTATTTAAATGCTCGTTTAATCATTTCTAGCTATTTCGGTTAGATTTTACCGTAAAAATAAAGTGTAAATTTTATTACTCACGTTATAGCAACGTTTTAGGATATAATAAAAATAATATTCCTTCCTATTTTCATAGTTTTAGTTTTGAATCGTTTCAACTATTATTTTTATTATTTTCGTTCAGTCCGACTCTAAAACATGGAAAAAATACTCCAAGTAATTAAATAATAATTATTTAATTTATAAAACGTAAACATAAAACTTTGAATTTCTCAGTTCATAAACTAAAAGAAAATATTCAAAATAAATTTGAATATAGTTAACACGATCTTCGTTATATTATCGAAAATAAATAACAAGTTTCGTAAATATTCGAAAAAATCTTTGTTTAAACGTTGGACAAAATTTTCGGGTTGCTACATCATCCACTCCTTTTAGGAAGCGATGTCCCGGCGCTTAATTTGTATACGATAGCCTTCAATCAAACAATGACGAGTGAAAAACAGACAAGTCATCATCTAGGTTTTCCAAGGAATGTATAAAGATATTATATGGTACATGTTCTCTATGATCGGACGTCATTGGACAATGTCGTCTCAAGTTCTCACAACTGACGATCATTCGGCTAGATCACATGCCACATAAGTATCTAAAAGCAAAAGTCAAACATAAATATCAAATACAGATTTCCGCCGTTGGTCATTGAGTAAAATCTGGAACAATCCTTGATAATAGCAAGTAAAATTACAAAAACTTCACACCCACGTTAATTCGTCATTGATAACTTGATCATCATTCAATCCGGAAGTACACACATAAATCCTGGTGACACTTAAACAACTCTCCTATTCTCGGAACGGTCAACGGTCCTTAACAATCTGCTTATAAAGCTCACGATCATCGAGACACATTAGAAATGGTCCATAGAAGTAACTCATAACTCGAGAGAAGTCCAACGGGTTACTCGTACATAGATGATAATCGGCGATAATCATAATGACGACGACACTGAACGATTCGTACCAATGAAACACGATTCGAAAGAAGACGTACGCACACCAAACATTCACAAATCGAGCCAGACATACTTTGGCCCACTCATTTATAACTCCTTGTCTACATCAAAAGGCGTCCCCTTCCATGTATACAAGAGTTTATAAATTTACGGTTCGGGAACTTATAACTTTCTTGTTCAAATGAAAAGGCGTCCTAATCCATTTCAACAAAACGATTATAAGTCATCCTACTCAAGTATTACTACCTATCAACACGATATCATATCAAAATCCCATAGTAAATACAAGGTGTCAATAAACTTATATCAGGATTTCCGTATTCAAACGTCCCATTCCATCTGAATAAGGAAAACACGACAATCTAAGGTCCAGTGGTTCAAAATTTTCTTATTCAAATGTCCTAATACATTTAATTAAGACAACATTAAACGACTCTTAGTTGGGTGAGTTAAAATCTATATATCTAAATGTCCCATTCCATTTAGATACGCAATATTAAGTCACTCAACTGAATGACTACTACGAGCATATCATTGTTGTACCTAAACTATATATATTTGATTAGGATATATATATCTTAAGTCCAACATTGGCATCCTCCTTTTTGCCAATAAAACGTGGTCATATAAAATCAAATCACAGGTCGCATTACATAGAAGATGTCGCCTCATATAAATGATTCTTCAAAATCATAAGAAGTAACAAAAACACGAATATCACATTTATCAATTACGTTTCGAAAGGAGATGTCCAAAAATGGCACATCACGGTACGATGATAACAATCGAACTTAAACAAGTCGATATGCATCAGGTTACAAAACCATAACAATCTGCGTCATAATAATACCTCGTATTAATAGAAAATTAATATTTATAACTAAATAAATGAATACATGACTTGTAATTTACAAGTACAAATATTCCAAAATTAAAACATATATATCTCATATATATATATATATATATATATATATATATATATATATATATATATATATATATATATATATATATATATATATATATATATATATATATATATATATATATATATATATATATATATATATATATATATATATATATATATATATATATATATATATATATATATATATATATATATATATATATATATATATATATATATATATATATATATATATGTATATATTCTCTTTCCGGTCCCATCGGTAATTCGGAGATTTCACTTGCGACAGTTATAGTTAAATGATTTCAAAACCTTTTATTTTGGAAAATCTTTTGTTCTCTATAACTTAAGCTCTGATACCAATCTGTAACACCCCCAAATTCAAGTCATATGCGGAAGCTCATATGGGGTGCTACTTCATAATATAACAGCTCAAGTAATAGAAAACGACTCGAAAAGAATCGTTTTAACATTAAGCATTGGATTGTAATAAAAGTTTACAAATCGTTCACAACATGGTCCCAAACATTTAACAAACAAAATAAACAACATTTATTATAATTAAAAAAAATCATTGAACGATTATTTCCAAAATGGTGATCTTTAAATATCTTTATTATTAAACCGCAAGCACCAAAATCCCTCCTTTACCATTACCTTCAAGGACCTGAGATAAAACATGCTAAAACTTGTCAACAAAAGTTGAGTGAATCTATAGAGTTTATAAATAAACATTACCGAACACTAATATGTTTTAAAACCATCAGGAAATAACGATGTGGATCAAACAACGTTATATGGATTATTATAGGCCTCATGACATTGAAACGTTTCCATAATATTTGCCCACCATACACCTCGCTAAGTTTATATTAAACTCTCACGTATGTATCCCCCTTGGGCCTCAAGTGTGCCCTAACGATAGCTAGTCGTTATAGGACGGGAGGAGGTCGGTTCTCCCGAATAGTACTATTGCATGTATAAGCGCCTATCATAACTCGGTAGCTAACAATTCATGATATAATTGGGACTTTCATTTAGCGAAATAACAAACCTATAATAATCATAACCATGGCATTAAACATTTCATTGTGTTCTAAATTTTAAACAAACATGGGTTTTCCACAACTTATAGTTGTACCCTTCATTTTCAATAAATCAAATTCCAATAAATAGGGTTCTCACAACTCCTAGTTGCACTCATTAATGAGTTTGTCGCAGCCTATTGTTGTACCCTTTAGATTTTAATAAAACAATTTGCATGTTATCCCCCTCGCAAGTTTCTAAAATAATTAAAGAATTTAAAAGCGAGGCTATAGACTCACCTTAAATGCAGACAATCAGCAGAATATAAGTAGCAACACCACACGGCATATCATAACCCAATACTTCTTCACATAATTATCAACATAGCATCATAATCTATACGGCTTGTGTAACACTCTCAATTTTCGTATCGGTACAACGGAAGGGTCTTTCAGAGTGTTACGGGATAGCACAATAACTCCAATCATAGACAACACATAAAAATGGTTGTACAACGTTCAACATACATTCATTCGATAAAAAGTTTTAAAGTGTACAACAGGTCCCAAATTATACAGGTCCTTTAGTTTACAAAACATAGATCGAATGAATATTTTTAATATCATGTGGGCTATCAGAGTCGATCTCCGTCCGGATTACCTTCAAGCACCTGAGATAAAAACATGCAAAAATCATATCAGCGAATGCCGAGTGAATTCATAGAGTTTAATAAAAACCGTTATATAAAACAATCGTTAAAATCAGAACACAAGTATAATATCGGAAGTAATTCCTCGTATTGCTAGTCAGGCAATATATAAATCAAGCATACATCTTAAACCGTCCATGAGACCGTAGCCTCAATATTACCATAATAGGTAATATATTCATCGTTATTAGCGTCGTTATTGGATTACATTATAGGATACATTTGGATTATTATTAGCCGCATGACATTGTTACCTTACTGTGAAAACAACGGGCCACGAACCCGACAAACAATTTGCCCATCTAAGTTAGCGTGTCGTCACAAAAATCACGTTATGGAATCTTCTCATACATAAATTCGCTTACCAATCAATGTGGTACGACGAGGATCAACCGTCAAGGCGCGAACTGGGGTGATCGTCCCCAAATAGTACTATCAAATGCATAAGCGTCTACCAAATCCCGGTAGTTCACAATTCATGCTAATGGGACTTTAAGTGACATAACCTAACTACTAATAATCCTTTTTGTCTCGTTTATAGGGTCATAGCATCATTCGGGTCCATATCATTAAGCATACCATCGGGACTACTTGTGTTCTATTTTTATCAAAAATCTAGCATGTTATCTCCCTCGCGGGTTTACAAATCATTTTATAAAACATTTAAAAGAGTGCGAGGCTATGAACTCACGTTGATAATGAAAGGCGGATTATCGGCTACGGGCGTGCTTCGGTTACGGAAACCTATATAAATAATAATCGGTCTTAGACTCTTGTCCAATGACTTTTATCAAAATAACAATATACATATGATGACTTTTGTACATATGATGATGATCAAGTGGGTTTATATATCCTTGTTTACTCATTTTAGTGTTTACGTATTGGTAACTTTTTACTAGTTTACTAGTTTTACCTATTTACCTATTTTAAGTCCTATAAGCTTATTATAAGTTCTTTAACTTGTTTTAATCCATTTTATACTTATATTATCAGTATTCACACTTTACATGTTGGCCGAAATGGGTTAAGCCCAATAAGTTCTTTTTATAAGTGTTTAACTTATTTAGTCCAATTATTAGTCCAATATGCCTACTTAGCTCGTTAATGTCCGTATGTCCTATAGTTCGGGTTTTATCGGTTTTTACTTGTATTAGATACTTATATATCAGTATATGACTTTTAAAAACTTTACATTAGACGGGTTTGATCGTCAAAGTTTTAATTGGCGAAAAACGTTAATTTACGGTAATAGCCGAAAAAGTCGTAAAAATCAAGTTTATAGTTTTTATAACTTATAAGTATTATTCCACTACCATTTTTATAATTTATCTATTTATTTAAACTTTTACATATTTATATAAATGAAATTCATAAGTTAGTGGGTTTTAATTTTTCATTTTATACAATATAATTTTAAGTGCTTATATAATAGTAATAAACATTAATCCTCAAAATCTGATTTTTATTTTCATCTTCACCATTTTTATCATATCTAGAGTTCTACAATGAACTAGAAGCTAATTTTTGGATGGCATGATCTTTATATTATTTGCTACATTTAACTTAGCTATAGATACTGCTCATTTTAAGTTTATCTAGCCTTAACAGTCTCTACAAAACAGCTTATTCAGATTAGCACACTCATCTTGTTTTGATCATATCTCACTCATTATAATGATTCCATTGCATGTCCAACTCTCACATGTGTATAACATCTTGTACTTACTGTAAATGGATTCTACCATGCAAGTTTATCAGTTCAAGTTTTGGTTACATACTGTTTTTATACAGCCAACAAATTAATCATGATTTTAGCCTTGTTTATTATAGTTATTAATCTTTTTAAGCATATTTATCAACACTTGATCCCCACACAACATTTTTATCATCATATATTCATCATATACATATACAACAAGAAAGAAAATACATTTTATCTTTACAAAAATAACAAGAGAAAATGGAGAGGATGATCTTCTTTACCAACCAAGAGTATATCTTGTTTTTAGAAGACAAGAACTTGTTGAGCACTAAATATATCTCCAAGATCATCAAACACCAAGAAAGTTTTTTGAGAAATCAGCCCTAGGACACAAGCAAATCACCTCCTTTGTTGTTAAAATGGCCACCAAATGATCAAGGCTTCAAGGTAACTCCATGATAGAGCTAGATAACAAGTATTTTGTGGCTAGAAAAGATCAAGAAGGGGTGTTTGTTCTTTAAAGTGGACGGCAATGGTGGTGATGTTGAGAGGATTTTTGGTTGATTTTGCATGTGTAAATGGTGGTATGTGAAGTGGTTGATGGTTTTAGCTAGTAACTAGCTTAAAGTGTAAGCTTAACTTACACTTGTAAGTTATAAGCTAACATGATGCCACATCCTTGATGTGGTGTCATGTGTGCCGTCCCATGTGTGTAGTGGGGTGGGATAATGTATTTTGTCCCACCTCACTAACTTACGGGTATACCTCGATTCTAGTTTCCTCGATTTACGTGCCCTCGGGTCGTTTCACGAAAAACGTTTTTATAAATTATGAATCAACGACACAAAACGAATCCAATAAAAATTGTCTCATCAAAAACGAAGTTCAAAAACGTAAATACGTAATCCTAAGGTTTCCGGTTTAATTGTAAAGGACGCTAAATTATGCACGTAAGCCCAAATTTAAATCCGTAAATTGTGAGTTCATCAACCAACACAAAAATAAGTTTCAAAATATTATACGAGTAAATAATTCACTACCTGAAAATGTTAGATTGTCACAGCTTTTCCTCCTAAAAGGGATCAACGTCCTCGTGATCCATTTCATTTGGATGTCCGTTTCTTATTGAAATCGAAGAGGTGTGGATATTTCTTCCACATTTAATCCTCTCGTTCCCAAGTATACTCCGGTCCATGCTTTGAATTCCATCGAATCTAGACAATAGGTATCCGACTTTGTTTCAGTTGCTTTACCTCACGGTCCATAACATCTACGGGCTCTTCGATAAAATGCAACTTCCCATTTATTCGAACCTTATCTAATGAAATTTTCTCATCACTCACTGCTAGACTTTTCTTCAGATTAGATACATGGAATGTGTTGTGAACACCATGAAGTTATGGGGGTAACTCTAGTTTGTAAGCCACTGGACCTACTCTAGATAAAATCTTAAAGGGTCCAATATAACGGGGATTCAATTTTCCTCGCTTTCCAAATCTTATAACGCCTTTCCATGGCGATACTTTCAACATTACTTGGTCACCCACTTTAAACTCCATTGGCTTCCGCCGCACATCCGCGTAACTTTTCTGTCTACTACGGGCAGTCAACAACCTATTCTTAATCTGAACTATCATCTCCGTAGTCTCCCGGATCAATTCCGGTCCCGTGAGCTGGGTATCCCCAACTTCACTCCAACATACAGGAGATCTACACTTCCTACCATATAAAGCTTCAAACGGTGCAGCCTTAATACTAGAACGGTAACTATTGTTATACAAAAACTCTGCTAACGGCAAATGTTTATCCCAACTCTTACCAAAATCTAACACACAAGCTCTCAACATATCTTCTAGTGTTTGTATCGTCCTTTCACTCTGCCCATCAGTCTGGGGGTGATAAGCAGTGCTCATGTCGAGATTCGTTCCCAAAGATCTTTGGAGAGATTTCCAAAAATTCGATGCGAATCTAGGATCTCGATCTGAAATGATCGATACAGGCACTCCATGCTTGCATACAACATTCTCAAGGTATATACGAGTCAGCTTCTCCAGTGAGAATTGCTCTTTAACCGGAATGAAGTGTGCTGATTTGGTCAGTCTATCGACAATGACCCAAATCGAGTTGTTTCCAGATGATGTTCTAGGAAGCTTGGTGATAAAGTCTATCGTAATTCGCTCCCACTTCCATTCAGGAATCTTTGGCTGTTGAAGTAGTCCTGATGGCTTTTGATGTTCAGCTTTAACTCTAGCACAAGTCAAGCATTGAAGAACATACATAGCTATGTCAGCTTTCATATTCGGCCACCAGTACAACTTCTTCAAATCATGGTAAATCTTATCAGATCCTGGATGAATGGAATACTTAGATTTATGGGATTCTAACATAACCAAGTCTCTTAAGCCTCCAAACTTAGGTATCCACATACGACCTCTTAAGCATTTCACTCCATCAGCTCTAACCTTTAAAGGATTTCCTTCTCCTCGGAACCCTTCATTAACAAAATTTTCCTTCTTACAAGCTTCTATTTGCGCATTTCTAATTTGCTCAGGCAAATTATTGTGCACGGTCAAGACTAGAGAACGTACCCTGATAGGTTCTCTATCTTTCCTACTTAACGCATCGGCAACAACATTGGCTTTTCCTAGGTGATAGTTTATATCATAATCATAATCACTTAACAACTCTATCCATCTTCGTTGCCTCATGTTCAATTCCTTCTGATCGAGAATATACTGTAGGCTTTTGTGATCGGTGAATACCGTACACTTGGTGCCATACATATAATGTCTCCACAACCTAAGAGCAAAGACTACAGCTCCTAACTCAAGATCATGAGTAGTATAATTCTCCTCATTCTTCCTTAATTGCCTAGAAGCATAAGCTATCACTTTCTCTCGCTGCATCAAAACAGCTCCATAACCTCTAAGAGATGCATCACAATACACTACAAAGTCTTCACTCCCGTCGGGTAATGATAAGATTGGCGCACTACATAATTTTTGCTTAAATGTCTGAAATGCTCCATCTTCATCACTTCCGCAAATGAAAGGTTTATTTTTTTGGGTAAGCTTAGTCAAAGGTTGAGCTATCAAAGAAAATTCTTTAATGAATCGCCTATAATAGCCAGCCAATCCTAAGAACTGTCGCACTTCCGTTGGCGTTGTCGGTGCAGACCAATTCTTAATGGCTTCAACCTTTGCAGGATCAACATGAATTCCATCTTTGTTAATCACATGACCAAGAAATTGCACAGAATCTAACCAGAAATCACATTTCAAAAACTTAGCATACAACTTTTCATCCTTTAACAAATTCAAAACAATCCTTAAATGTTCTCTATGTTCATCTTCATTCTTAGAATAGATTAGAATATCGTCATTAAACATAATCACAAATTTATCCAAGTAGGGCTTGCACACTCGATTCATTAAATCCATGAAAATCGCCGGTGCGTTAGTTAACCCAAATGGCATTACTTGAAATTCATAGTGTCCATAACGAGTTCTAAATGCAGTTATAGGAATATCTTCTTCACGGACGCGAAGTTGGTGATATCCTGACCGCAAATCTATCTTAGAATACACACTAGATCCTTGTAGTTGATCAAACAAATCATCAATCCTAGGTAAAGGATATCGATTTTTAATTGTCACCTTATTCAGTTCCCTATAGTCAATGCACATACGGAAAGATCCATCCTTCTTCTTAACGAACAAGACTGGAGCTCCCCAAGGAGACGAGCTCGGTCGAATAAAACCTTTATCAGACAACACCTTAAGTTGCTCAGATAACTCCTTTAATTCAGAAGGTGCTAATCGGTAAGGCGCACGTGCCACCAGTGCAGCACCAGGAATTAAATCGATTCGAAACTCTACTTGCCTTATCGGTGGATGTCCGGGTAAATCTTTAGGAAATACCTCAGGAAATTCACAAATAATAGGTACATCTTCAAATCGTTTCTCCCTAGACTCATTCTCGGTCACTTGAGCTAAGAATAACTCACAACCGTTCCTGATGTACTTTTGGACTTTAATACATGAAACGATTTTCAAACGGGATTCACCTCGATTACCATCAATCACTAACGTCCTTTTCCTAAGAGGAATCTTAACCTTCTTCTCTCCACATAAAATAGTAGCATTATTCAACGACAACCAATCCATACCAATAATAATATCAAAACTACCTAATTCTATTAACATCAAATCAATCGGAAAGGAATAGTTTAAGAGATTTAGAGAGCATCCTTATAACAGCTTATTAGTTTTTACTAATTTACCATTAGCCAATTCTACCTCGTAACTGGTATTTATCTCAACAGGTTCAATGTCAATAAGGGCACTGAATTTAGTGGATACAAAGCTCCTATCAGCACCCGAATCAAATAAAGCAACAGCATAATGATTGTTGAGTAAAAACGTACAGGTAACGACATTCGGATCCTCTTTCTTCACCTCAATTGTTCCAAGTTGATAGATACCTCCCTGGGGGTTTCTTCCAGGTACAATCGCTTTCAACTTGGGGCATTCCGATTTCCTATGACCTTCTTCATTACAGTTGAAGCAAATGGTTCCCTTTTTACACCTTTCAACCTTGTGTCCAAGCTTTCCGCAATTTCGGCACTTCCAGCAGTCGCCAGCATGCCTCTTGTTGCCACACTTAGGACATCTATCATCGTTGCGCGGTGTATTGTTGGTAAGAGCATTTGCATTCCCCTTTCTCTGGTTCTGACGGCGATTGAAATTCTTCCTATTATCACCTCTATCTACACGATCACCGTCACCCTTTCTTTTCTCACCAACACGGGCTTCATCTTCCCTATCCTGAATTATCTGTCCAATGAGTTGGTAAGCCATTCGAACAGCATCATCAATGGTCAGTGGTTTAGATGATGTCACGTCCCCTAGATATTCCTGGTCAACCCTTTAATATATTGCTCAATTCGGATCTCTTCGGGTTCAACCAATCGAGGACATAGCAAGGCCAACTCAAGGAATCGGTTTGTGTAACTATCAATGTCCACACCTTTCATTCTCAAATGAATCAACTCTTGTTCTAACCTAATGATCACACTACGAGGACAAAACTCCAAAGTCATCCACTTCTTAATTTCAGCCCAAGGAGTAGCATTAGCAGCATCAAGACCCATGAAAGCAATTCCCCCGTTCAACCAAGTCAACGCACGACCTATAAGAGTAGCCATAACAAAAGTCACCTTATCTTCCTCCTTACACTTACTAATCCTAAACACCGACTCAATCTTCTCAATCCACTGGCTTAATCCTACAGCACCTTCAGTTCCATTAAAAGGTAGAGGTTCACACTTCATGAACGACACATAAGTACAGCCACCAACTTCAGGTGCATTAGTTCCAAGTCCTCCTATATTTCCTCAGCATTAGCATTAAATTATTAGCATTCACATTCACATTAGTACCGCCAATTCCACTACCGCCAGCTCTACTACCGCCAGCTCCACTACCGCCAGCTCCACTACCGCCAGCTCCACTACCGCCAGCTTCATTTCTAGCATTTGCCATAAATTCAGTCATAGATGCGGTAACTTGCTCCGTAATAATCCTACGTACATCATCCTCAGTCACAGCCTTCTTGGGCGGCATAGTTCTATAATTTTCACGATTTCAAAGTATTAAGCATTCGCCCAACAAGGGATTCATATAATATGGGTTGAATTCATAATCAAGATACAAATAAGGCACAATATGGAATTCAAGACAAGATACATATTTCATTCGATTTGAAACAAAAGCATTGTCTTAATTACATCCCATATCAAAGTTCTAGCACTATATATACTCAAAATTCGTGCCAAGTCTACTACTAACAAGTCGGTTCAGTCAAAGATACAAAAGTACAAAAGGTACAAAGGTCACTACTAAATACAGACTGGTCTACTAAGAACCGCCAGATGGTCCATCATCCATCGTCTTCTGTATCTTTGTCGGACGATCACTAGACACATCTTCAGCTGGGCGCTTACGGATCACTCCTCTTTCAACCATGTCAGCATAAAATCTACTATTCCAACCCACGGATATATTCAACTCCTTCTCAGCTTTCTCACGCATCGCATGAGCTACACTCAACTGAATCTCCATAGAATTCACCTTTTTCTTCATTTCGGCAAACTCACCACTTTCTAATACCGATAACCTCCTAAAAGCCTCATTCAAACCACGCTCTACATCAGTCAAATCCAAAATAAGCAATTCCCGCTCTTTCTCGCCAACCTTAGTCTTCGACTCCAAATAAGCAACCTGAGTCTGAACAATACCTAATCCAATCTCTGTCATACTACTCTTAACACGGGAAGCATCTAGATCACGTCTCAAGGCCCATGGTGCAAGACCATCAATGTGAGTAGCCTCTCGAGTACTAGACGACTCTCCTATCACACGTCTACGAGTAGCAATACCATCATTATCGTCAGGTGCATTGTCATTCTCATCCTCCTTTGATTCAGAATCAGATTCAGACGATTCAGACATTTCATCCCTAGGTAGCTCAACCTCAGAATCAGACAAATAAACTGGTGGGGGTAAAGGCTCGCCCTCTGGAACATCATAAGGATAAATAAGCTCAGCTTCCTCATCGTCATCAACCTCATCGTCTATACCTACATCCTCCTCGACATCCTCTTCGTCAATCTCATCATCTAAATTATCTAACCCAATCTCATCATCATTCTCAATATCAACATTCTCAATCTCATTTTCTACCATATCAACCTGAGGGGCAATCTGATCTCCTAGTCCTAACTCGGGCTCGGGATCCTTAAATGGTTCCTCCTCATCATCCATATCATAATCTACTAAGTCTAAATAAGGATCATCATCTACATTTGGTTCGGGAATAGCATGGTTTTCTACAGGAATATTAGGGTCAGGCATGACAATCTGCATTTATATATATATCTCGTATTAGGATAACATACTAGTTAAACAATTACATACTGAAACCACGAAATATACATATATATAAATTAAATTATATATCAAATTATATATCTTCTCAATAGGGCTTGTTGGTAACGTCGGAGATCTCTGGCACCGTTATAGTCAAAAGATTTTTCAAATATTTTCTCAAATATTCATTGTTAAAAGATTTTGAAAAGTTTTGTTCAAAACCTTGGTTTTTAAAATCTTTTGTTCTCTATAACGAGAGCTCTGGTACCAAACTGTAACACTCTCAATTTTCGTATCGGTACAGCGGAAGGATCTTTCAGAGTGTTACGGGATAGCACAATAACTCCAATCATATACAACACATAAAAATGGTTGTACAAGGTTCAACATACATTCATTCGATAAAAAGTTTTAAAGTGTACAACAGGTCCCAAATTATACAGGTCATTTAGTTTACAAAACATAGATCGAATGAACATTTTTAATATCATGTGGGCCATCAGAGTCGATCTCCATCCGGATTACCTTCAAGCACCTGAGATAAAAACATGCAAAAATCATATCAGCGAATGCCGAGTGAATTCATAGAGTTTAATAAAAACCGTTATATAAAACAATCGTTAAAATCAGAACACAAGTATAATATCGGAAGTAAGTCCTCGTATTGCTAGTCAGGCAATATATAAATCAAGCATACATCTTAAACCGTCCATGAGACCGTAGCCTCAATATTACCATAATAGGTAATATATTCATCGTTATTAGCGTCGTTATTGGATTACATTATAGGATACATTTGGATTATTATTAGCCGCATGACATTGTTACCTTACTGTGAAAACAACGGGCCGCGAACCCGACAAACAATTTGCCCATCTAAGTTAGCGTGTCGTCACAAATATCACGCTATGGAATCTTCTCATACATAAATTCGCTTACCAATCAATGTGGTACGACGGGGATCAACCGTCAAGGCGCGAACTAGGGTGATCGTCCCCAAATAGTACTATCAAATGCATAAGCGTCTACCAAATCCCGGTAGTTCACAATCCATGCTAATGGGACTTTAAGTGACATAACCTAACTACTAATAATCCTTTTGTCTCGTTTATAGGGTCATAGCATCATTCGGGTCCATATCATTAAGCATACCATCGGGACTACTTGTGTTCTATTTTTATCAAAAATCTAGCATGTTATCTCCCTCGCGGGTTTACAAATCATTTTATAAAACATTTAAAAGAGTGCGAGGCTATGAACTCACGTTGATAATGAAAGGCGGATTCTCAGCTACGGGTGTGCTTCAGTCACGGAAACCTATATAAATAATAATCGGTCTTAGACTCTTGTCCAATGACTTTTATCAAAATAACAATATACATATGATGACTTTTGTACATATGATGATGATCAAGTGGGTTTATATATCCTTGTTTACTCATTTTAGTGTTTACGTATTGGTAACTTTTTACTAGTTTACTAGTTTTACCTATTTACCTATTTTAAGTCCAATAAGCTTATTATAAGTTATGTAAATTGTTTTAATCCATTTTATACTTATATTATCAGTATTCACACTTTACATGTTGGGCCCAAATGGGTTAAGCCCAATAAGTTCTTTTTATAAGTGTTTAACTTATTTAGTCCAATTATTAGTCCAATATGCTTACTTAGCTCGTTAATGTCCGTATGTCCTATAGTTCGGGTTTTATCGGTTTTTACTTGTATTAGATACTTATATATCAGTATATGACTTTTAAAAACTTTACATTAGACGGGTTTGATCGTCTAAGTTTTAATTGGCGAAAAACATTAATTTTACGGTAATAGCCGAAAAAGTCGTAAAAATCAAGTTTATAGTTTTTATAACTTATAAGTATTATTCCACTACCATTTTTATAATTTATCCATTTATTTAACCTTTTACATATTTATATAAATGAAATTCATAAGTTAGTGGGTTTTAATTTTACATTTTATACAATATAATTTTGAGTGCTTATATAATAGTAATAAACATTAATTCTCAAAATCTTATATTTATTTTCATCTTCACCATTTTTATCATATCTAGAGTTCTACAATGAATTAGAAGCTCATTTTTGGATGGCATGATCTTGATATTATGTGCTACATTTAACTTAGCTATAGATACTGCTAATTTTAAGTTTATCTAGCCTTAACAGTCCCTACAAAACAGCTTATTCAGATTAGCACACTCATCTTGTTTTGATCATATCTCACTCATTATAATGATTCCATTGCATGGCCAACTCTCACATGTGTATAACATCTTGTAATTACTGTAAATGGATTCTACCATAAAAGTTTATCAGTTCAAGTTTTGGTTACATACTGTTTTTATACAGCCAACAAATTAATCATGATTTTAGCCTTGTTTATTATAGTTATTAATCTTTCTAAGCATATTTATCAACACTTGATCCCCACACAACATTTTTATCATCATATATTCATCATATACATATACAACAAGAATGAAAATACATTTGAACTTTACAAAAATAACAAGAGAAAATGGAGAGGATGATCTTCTTTACCAACCAAGAGTATATCTTGTTTTTGGAAGACAAGAACTTGTTGAACACCAAATATATCTCCAAGATCATCAAACACCAAGAACGTTTTTTGAGAAATCAGCCCTAGGACACAAGCAAATCACCTCCTTTGTTGTTAAAATTTCCACCAAATGATCAAGGCTTCAAGGTAACTCCATGATAGAGCTAGATAACAAGTATTTTGTGGCTAGAAAAGATCAAGAAGGGGTGTTTGTTCTTTAAAGTGGACGGCAATGGTGGTGATGTTGAGAGGATTTTTGGTTGATTTTGCATGTGTAAATGGTGGTATGTGAAGTGGTTGATGGTTTTAGCTAGTAACTAGCTTAAAGTGTAAGCTTAACTTACACTTGTAAGTTATAAGCTAACATGATGCCACATCCTTGATGTGGTGTCATGTGTGCCGTCCCATGTGTGTAGTGGGGTGAGATAATATATTTTGTCCCACCTCACTAATTTACGGGTATTCCTCGATTCTAGTTTCCTTGATTTGCGTGCCCTCGGGTCGTTTCACGAAAAACGTTTTTATAAATTATGAATCAACGACACAAAAAGAATTCAATAAAAATTGTCTCATCAAAAACGGAGTTCAAAAACGTAAATACGTAATCCTAAGGTTTCTGGTTTAATCGTAAAGGACGCTAAATTATGCACGTAAGCCCAAATTTAAATCCGTAAATTGTGAGTTCATCAACCAACACAAAAATAAGTTTCAAAATATTATACGAGAAAATAATTCACTACCTGAAAATGTTAGATTGTCACAGCTTGATTCCAATAGTCGTAATACACCATAAATAGCTAATAACCATTTAGCGTCAACAATATCCTTTCGCGGTTGTAATTAATTCCACAACTATGCTCCAATCGTTTGGTGAGGTTTATGTTTTCGTGTTTTCCCGATGGATGGTTACATCAACTCGACACAAAATAATTTAATAAAATTTAACTCATAAAATATTGGTGGTTGGCTAAATAAAATAAAATGATAAAACAAATCATATAATATATTCAGTATATATTTTTTATATGTGAACATGACGCACATAATTCATGTCTTAAGTTACTATTTAGAACAAACATTCAAAAACGTATTTCTTAAATTATATACTATATCCTTCGGTTGTAATAGTATATACCAAGTTATTTTTATATAATTCGACACTCGTTAGAAAATCATTATATAATCATTAAAATTTATTTACCATATATAAACTTTAAATGTCGTATTAACTAGAATAATACTTTTCGAAAGTTATTATATAACGTAGTTATTCGTTATTAATTTCTTTTATAAACGTATACATTTTTAGAAAATTTCGGCATGACTTTGCCGTTTTTATAACGTTTCCATGTATATAAAATACATACTTTTTCCCACATTTCTCAATCAATATTTCAATTAATACTTTACTCAAACAATACAATTAATATATTAAATATATATTCTTACCATTAATATTTTAATTACGTTCCATTTCTCCTTAATTAATTTCTTTCCATATTTCAATCAATACCCTAATTAATATATTAATTATCCACCATCAATTTCTTTATTACTTTCCATATATCGTTAAATAATTTTATATCTTAATATACCATTTATTAATAATAATATTAATAACAATACACTTTAAATATGTATTTATTTATTTCTTATATGTCATCTAACAATTATATACTCCACTATCAAATAATAATAATTATTTTAATATTTTCAGAATCTTCCACTTTATATTTCATCATACCATTTATTTATTATTAGTCCATACTCTCCTAAAATAATAATTATATAATCAAAATAATTACATTTATTTATTATAGTCTATCTCTTTTTAATCTTATTATATCTCTTATTTATTTATTTTATCTTTTTATACATTACCTTTTTACATAATAATAATAATAAAGATAAATGTATAATTTTATTTAACCTTTTATTCATTACACTTTATTTATTATATCACTGTATAAAAATAAAAAATATACAATTATCATTATACATCTAGATCTGTTATACCTAAAAATAAAAATAAATAATAAAAACAATTTCAAGAACATCACCACCACAAGCCCAACACCACCATGGTGTGGCTGTGGTTGTACCGCCGTCCGGCCGCCACCACAATGGTTGTTTGGCGGCGACAACCCCTTTTTCTTATTAAATCTCGGCCAAAACCACCATATATAAAATAAATAAAAACTAGATAAACTATTTTTTTCTAATCTTGATTGTAACCATCTTGCATGTGTAGATCGGGATTAAAATCGGGGTTTTTGAAGGTTTTTAAGGTATACCCACTTGTAAAAATGGTAAATTCGTCACCCACACACCACCACAAGGTGGCAGCAGCGGCAACCCACCACAACAAGGGTGGCGGCGGCAGTTTGGGGATAAAAGGGGAGGAGGAGAGGCAGTTTTAGGGGTGTTGGAACAAGGGGTATCTCGGATTAATTAAGAACACGCCGGAAAAAATGTAGGTCCGCCGGAAAAACTCGCCGAAAAAATGTGTGTTTTGTTTGATGAAAATGAGAGGAAATGAGGATAAATTCCATTTTATACTAAAAAGTGTAAATTGAAAGTGGCAAGGAGATAGAAGTATAAGGTAAAATCTGTAAATACTTTATTTACTTTTGTACAATAAGCGTTCGAGGCTCGTTTGGACGACTTAACGGACGATTCAAGACACGAGACTTGCGCCATCGTTTTTAAAATAATTTTTTCAATAAATATGAGTCCTTAATTCGTCGATTTTCGAAAACATTTGCTATTAATTATTTAAATGCTCGTTTAATCATTTCTAGCTATTTCAGTTAGATTTTACCGTAAAAATAAAATGTAAATTTTATTAATCACGTTATTAGCAACGTTTTAGGATATAATAAAAATAATATTCCTTCATATTTTCAAAGTTTTAGTTTTGAATCGTTTCAACTATTATTTTTACTATTTTCGTTCAGTCCGACTCTAAAACGTCAAAAAAAATACTCCAGGTAATTAAATAATAATTATTTAATTTATAAAACGTAAACATAAAACTTTAAATTTCTCAGTTCATGAAATAAAAGAAAATATTCAAAATAAATTTGAATATAGTTAACACGATCTTCGTTATATTATCGAAAATAAATAACAAGTTTCGTAAATGTTCGAAAAAATCTTTGTTTAAACGTTGGTCAAAAGTTTCGGGTTGTTACACAAATAAATAAAAATTGTTTTAAACAAGACAGTAGGTGATTGTTTTTGTTTCCCAAATAGAACCCCTGACGAGTCCTATGATGCAGACTTCTAAGATGCTGGAGACCATGCACACACCACGTACTAACTTCATATTCCTGTGCAAAACATACTAACAGGGTCAACATAAAGTTGGTGAATTTACAGATTTTAACAATTAATTAGTTTGGACATACAATAATCATAGAAGTAATAATGCACAAAGCATTCTTACTAAAATGTAAATAACATTTGTTTATTATTAGCAACTGAAGCTTAACCCTATAGTCCTAAACAGATCAGGACGTAGTGTCTTACAAAAAGACACCCATTCCAGTTCCAACATGGTATACATCTGTTGTCCCGGCCAAGGCACAGTGAGCACGAATCACCCAGACGGGGATGGTCAATCACTAATAGATCTATTTATAACATTCGGGCGATTTACAACAATTTAATTGTTTCAATAGTAAGTAATAATAATCCATTTTATACAATCCAGACGTGTCCAATATATGTTTGCATATTTTCTTTCCCAAAGAAGGGAAAGTTTTATCAAATTTTAAATGGGACTGTAAACTCACCTGGGAGTAGGCAATTGCTTGTTTAACACGGATATCCAAATAAAGCTCACACCAAATTTATGCCTAATCAGATAGTACTCTTAATAGATAGTACAAAAGAACATATATGTATGCTTATACAGTTTTTATTCAGTTCATTCATACTATGGTATTTATTCAAATAACCATAGTTCAAGTAGCATTAATATTCATTTAAACTAAATTATATAAGTTTCATTTCTAATTAAACATAAAATGTTTAACAATTAATATCAGTTAGCATACATGTAATAATACTCATTCAATCTTACAACTAAGTTTTACATTTAAGTAAACACAAAAGAAAATGTTTCACTTAAAATATTAATCTATGTTTATAGTACTTGTATCAATAACATCAATTAAATTTCATGACCACGTTTTATATTTAAGTAAACATTATGGGGTTTACTTATAATATATTTACGTAGTAACCTTTAATTTAATTTATGTTCATATAATTTTATTTCTGAAAAGTATATGAGTGCATGTATTAATAACACATATTCATAATCGTTTATACAATTATTTTCTAAAGTAAAATATAAATATTTTATAAAAAAAATATAATATTTTATTTAACTCTAAAGCTTCCATAAATTATTTTAAAATTTATACAATAATTTAAACTTAAGAATTTATACCTTAATTTTTATGGTCTAAGTATTTTAATTATGTTTTATTATAATCAAAATAGATTTTTGGGTGGGGGCTTGTTAATGTTTCGGAACATGGCAAAACTAGTCCCTCTATGTTTTTAAACAAGTAAACTTTTGGATTTTACATATTTAGTACCTAGGGCTTGTTATTGTTTCGGCATATGGTAGATTTGGTCCCTCTAGTATTATCTAGGTTTTGTAACTTCGCTAAAATGACAAAACAGCCCCTAGGGCTTCTTATAGTTTCGGATAATTGCAAAAATGGCCCTTAGGGTTTTAGAATGACAAAATAACTTTTAATAACTTCCCAAAATGGTCCCTAGGATTTAAATAGCCGCAGAAAACAATTACTAAACCCTAGACTTTTGGATTTTTACATTTTCAGTCCTTATGCTTACTACTTCATCAAAACAAGTTTCATAAGTTACGATTTTAGTCCTTAGGTTTTATAAATTGTCATTTTCATCCAAAAAGTTTTTATAAGTTATATTTTATTGTAAAAACTTTTATTCAACATACAAAATTGTATATGGGCTCATTAAATGGGCTAAACATCCAATGGGCTATTTTAGTGGGCTTAACCATATCTCAAGTCCACTAAATTGGTTTAAATGGGCCTTTAAATCATTTATTGGGCTTAAATATATTTTTAAGTCCTTTATTTAGTTAAATAGGCCTAATTGTGATCTTAAGTCCGTTTAAATTACTATAATTTATGAAATGGGCTTATTAGGTCCATTTAAGTTTTAAATTAATATTTTATGGACTTAATTAGTCCATTAACATTAATTTACATTTTATGTATATTTTTACTTAGGATATCCTTATAAGCTTGTTATGAGCTTATTATTACCTGGTTTTCCAATCTAAATGGTTAAAACTTTCATTTTGTTTTATGTGTTATACCCATTTGGATCTAGGTGCGTTATAAGGTTATAAGTAGGTCATAAGCCCTAGTAGGAGCTTATAACCCACGGCCTATATTAGTTATAGCATATTAAGATAGGTCAAGTCCCATTTTAAGGTTGCATGTAGTTTATATGTGTTACAAAATTAGATCTCACTATGTACACATCAAGAAAATAATTCACAAGTTCATAATAAGATCTAAACTATGTCTATACCTAAAAACCAAACATAAATACATGTACATTCTTATATAGCTCACGGCTATATTTTAGATCTTGGTACTTCCAAGATGATCACTATATCTAGTTTCTAAGTCTTGTAATTATTTAAAAATACAATCATGATTATCTAGTTTACATGCATGTTTCCAAGGTTACTATTTTTCCAAGGAGACCACATATAGCTCACGGCTATATTGACTCTTCCCAAGGTTCCCATAATCTTGCTTTATGTTTAACATATTCAAGTTATTCTTTGTCGTTAGATCTATGGTTTCTAGTGACATGCATGTACATTTTATCCATTTAAATCTTATGTAACCCACGGCTACATTTATACACATAAGTTGTATTTGTGATTTTTAATAGCTCTTTTATCATGTAACATTTCATGTTCCATCATTTAAACTTAACACATGACTCACATAGACATTAACCATATATGCCGTGACCTTTAAGGTCATGGTCTTCAAGACTTTTAAGTTACACACATCTATTTTATGAGATCTATGACTACTGGTTTAACCATAGTCCCATAAAACAAGATTTGTAACTCATGCAACTTTTTGATTTACCAAATGTTTCATATGGTTTTTAAATCAAGTTTAAAACATAACATACCAATCATAAGTTCCTTATCAAAAGGTTTTTAAGTCATGAACATGATTTTTATAAAATAAGCCGTGACCTATAATGGTCATAGCTTCATCAAATCTTGATTTTTAACATGTTATCCTACTTGTGTTTATAGATGTATGATGATGCATGCATGAAGAAATGAAAGAACAAGTAATGTATACATTTCTTGCCTAAAAGTACCAAAAAATGATCTAGGTGAATAAGGTGGTTTGAGATCTACTCAAAATGATGAAGAAAACCCTCTGTATAAATCAAGCCGTGGCCTAGATGGCTTAGTTAGGGCTTGTTTATAGTGAATCCAAGGGAATGATACTACTAATGATTTGTAGTAAAGATGAGACAAAGATCTTGGTGGATTTAAAGAACAACTTTGGATTATTGTGGCTTAATGCCGAATGATTTGAGAGAGAAATATGAAGAGAGAATGAGATTTGGTTGCATGAGAGGTTGAGAGAATGTATGTGTGTGTGTTTCGGCTTAAAGGGAGAGAGAAGGGTGAAGGCAAAAAGGCATGATTGCCTTGGTAAGAACCATTGTGCCATGTGTTGGATTTTCCAAAACCAAGACAACCCCTCTTCTTCCACATATGGGGTGCTGTGTCTAGCTAGCCTAAAAGGAGGGTAATGGGCTTTGGCTTGGGCTCATGTTGGGCTAGTACATAAAGAGAGGTCTTGGGCTAGTCCAAGGAGGTTAAGAACATGTTTGTGGTATGCACTCTTGCACACATACACGGCTACATACACTATGTAGCATGTTTTTCTAACTTTGATATAGTGTTGTGTGTATAGCCAAGTATTGATTATACATTTTTATCATTTCTTCTCCTAGTCTTAAGTACAGGGTTTGAGCTATGTAACTTATTTACAACAAGTGTGAATGTAAAGGTATAAGTTCCTAAATGAACAAGTTCACACTCAACCTATAGGAATACACATGTGAGTATGTGTTCTATGATTAATGGGTAAAACTTCATTACATAAAAATCATGGTAAAATCATGGATTTTACAACACCACCCCGTTATTTTAGCTATGTCCTCAAAGCTACTAAAAACCTAGTTATCTTTTAAGTAAGAGATGTTCCAAGTACCCGATTTGTTTCAGGTTCTCTCTCAGGTACGGATGGCGGCACAACGCGAAGTGGTCTACACCTAGGTTATTCTTATACGCCTAATTTGGCATTTATGGGAGCTTCCGTTATTATAGGTGAACAGAAGAGAATGTAAAGAGGTCATTACCCGGATTGCACTATACATCCGATTGAGCGGTAAAGGAGACTGCTGCTGTAGATGGGTAGGCGAGGAATGCAAAGAGATCTTTATCCGGGTTGCACTATACATCCGATTGAGTAGTAAAGGAGACTGCTGATGTGGATCGGTAGGCGAAGAATGCAAAGAGATCTTTATCCGGATCGCACTATACGTCCGATTGAGCAGTAAAGGAGACTGCTGCTGTGGATGGGTAGGCGAGAAATGCAAAGAGATCTTTATCCAGGTCGCACTATACATCCGATTGAGCAGTAAAGGAGAATGCTGCTGTGGATGGGTAGGCGAGGAATGCAAAGAGATCTTTATCCGGACCGCACTATACATCCGATTGAGCAGTAAAGGAGACTGCTGATATGGATGGGTAGGCGAGGAACTTCCCAATGGGTGTTGTAGTCGTACTTGTCCCAGATCTGGGAGGGGACCATTGGCGTGGAGGATTTAGCCAGGAGGATAAATCCATTGCAAATGGTTTCTGATATGAGGAGGACACGCCAACATATTTCATAAGCTAGGGAATCTGGGGATGCATTATTTTTACATCCTTTTCATGGGTGAGATATACGTTATATCCCCATACTTGCGGATGAAGAACTGGGGGTTGAAGGTAAAACAAACATGTTTAACTTCAACCCCTCCTATATTAGCATCTTTTAAGAAAAGACTTACGATCTTTTACCTCAAGGCAGCGGGGTACAAACATTAGTCAATGGTACTAAGTTTCTACCCAACAATGAGGTTAAGATTGTTGTCGATGGCGTTTGCGTAAGAAGTTGCAAGGAATCTGTTTCGTTTACCGTGAGGCGGAGTGAGAGGGGCGCAGAAAAGGAGTACCTCAAATGGTGGAAATAAAAGAAGATACCATGAATAAAGAAGTGTGTGCCTTGCAGGGTGTCGCAACAAGGGTCATGCATTCATTATTACTGGTTCAAAATTTTGTATAACTTTTGACTTCTAAGAGTGGAATTCTCATCTCCCAACATCTAATGGGTGATGTTATTGTCGAACTAATTGGACCCAAAGAGAAAAGAGGAATGTCCAAAAGCATAGAACATTCATCATCTCCTTACGGGGGATGCCGAACGTAGCCCTACAAAGTACACCCATTGTAAGTTGGATGTGCCTTTAGGGTTGTCTAGGTGGCGAAAGTAACCCTACAAAATACACCCATTGTGGGTTGGGTGTGTCCTTTTGGGTTAGGCAGGGGAGAAGCAGGTTAGGGAGACGGGTCACTCTCAGACCAAATATTCTTTAGCCCGTTGGTGCTAGAGATGACACTAAATCTAGTGTTAACTATATCAAGGTTATGGCTCCCCAGTATAATCAAGGTTCCATCTTACCAAGGTACACCAATCCATTTTTGGCTATAAGGGATAATTGCATGCTACTTGCTAGCCAATTTATGCTAAGAAAGCTATCGAAGTTATCAAGGCTTTCTAGGATCGGTTTGGTGTAAAACGGCTGATTCGGAAAGTTTTTAAGGAACAACTTCGGATGATGGTGTTTAACTATCATAACTTTTCCATCGACTATTCCATAATATAATAGGAGCCTAGAACTGTCGGAGGGATTCCCATTACCTTACTAGTTTTAGCAATTGTAGGGCTTTGGTCTACACATGTATCAGACAAGATAGATGTACATCATTGGTTTAGTAAAAACGTACCAGGTGCGATGTTGGAGCCTGGGTTTGTTGGGGCATTGCAAGCCATATACACTTGCGAAGGAGCTCCCTTGTCATCCTTCTTCTGGATGGCCCTCTTGGGACAATCAGGTCTCACGTGCCCAGGGGTTCCACATTCGTAACATACCACAGCTTTCTTTGGCCCGCCACCGCTCCCGCCAGTGGGGTTTCAGCTTCCTTGTTTCCCACTTACACTCCCTCGTGCGTTGGACTTGCCCCTGTTGCTGTTTCCAGGAGTGGTGTTGGGTCGACCTGGGGTAACAACATTGGTTGGATACTCGCGAGCAAAGTGGTCTTGTTGGCCGCATTTGTAGCATCCTTGACATTGTCCTCCAGCAACATGATGGTAGTTGCATTTTGGGCACTTGGGTTTTGTCCCTATGTAGCTCTTGGTACGGGTTGTGGAGGTAGTGTCATATGCTTGCCCAACCTTTTGCTTTTTGGGAGGCTGTTGGTGCTGGCTACGAGAGTTTTCATCGGATTTCCTCTTATTGTCAGTTTGCCTCTCGGACAGATTGCGAGCTCGTTTGTTGATCAGCTCAGTTACAAATTACATGGCACCTTCAACAGTGGTGGGTCGTGAAGCTAGCACACTGTCATGGATGTTGTCAGGGATTCCGCTGACATACTTCTCAATCTTGTCACTCCTTAGAGGAAACATTCTGGTGCACATCAAGCTTAACTCTTGAAACCTTTGGTTGCACCAAATGATATCATTGTTCTTACACTTGAGATCCCACAACTCGACTTCCAACTTCTTCATTTCTCCTCTGGGACAGTACTTTTCAGTCATTCTCTCCTTGAGGTTGGCCCAAGTGAGAGCATAAGCGGCGTCATGTACGAGGATAGCGACCACAGAGTTCCACCAGGTAAGGGCACTCTCAAGTAGGGTGCACGTGGCAAACTTTACTCTGCTCTCGTCAGCACGACCACTTATGCGGAAGACGGTCTCTAGCCTTTCAAACCACTGCATCAATTCAAAAACTCCTTCTTTACCTCGGTAATATGAGGGTTTACATTTCAAGAAGTCGGGGTAAGAGCAACCCCTGTTGGTGTTGTTTCTGCGGGCGTTGGAGTTTGGATCATTGTTTGTATTTGGGTTAGCTCCTATGGCTGCCATAGCTGTTGTGATGCCTTCACTTATCATTTCCCTCAGTTGCGCGACAGTGACATTTCGTGTAGCTTATGGGGATTCAGCATTGTCGGCATTGGAAATGGTTGCATTATTGGGATTTAACCTCGTAATCACCATTTGTCTATAATCATATACAAAATGAGATTATTAGTTCAAACATTAGTACAGTTTTTATATTATTTGCACAAAGAGACCTGTGCGCTGATTTCATAACAAGTTTAGACAACCTGTTAAGATCTCATAATATAATACATTGCACAGTAGATATAATAAAGAGAGTGATTACATGTCATTTCCATGAGAAATTTAACAGTCATCTTAGCATAACACAATCTAAGTCATAGGCCGGTCGGGCCTAATCCAAAGTAATGATACACACAGTCTTTAAAAACATCATATCTCAAAGTTACATGTCCCAAAAGAAAGAAAGGATAAAGTACGGGATTACATCACAAAAGCTGAACAAGAGATAAAAGTACAAAGGCCCCATGTCATGATAGCCGGGATGCAACCCGTGAGCTTATCATGACGTAAAAGAAGTCTAGTACGTCAATGCTAATCCTGCCTGGATGGTCCACTAGATGATGTCGGGGCTGATGGTGCAGATGGAGCTGGTAGGGCTGCAGAATTCCTCCTGGTGTTCCACAAAGTCCGAACTGTCGTTCGGGTCTCCTTGAGCGTACGGAGTGCAGACAGTAGCTGGTTCCGGAGCCTATCGACGACCCCTCGGAGATAAGTCATCTCCCTAGTAACCCCATCATGCCAGACAGTGGCGAGATCAAAGAAGATGGACAAGGATTGCTCCTGAGTAGCAAGAGCAGCATGGGTCTGATGCTGTAGACCTTCCATGACCTGAATGCGCTGGTGGAGGCGGTAGTTCTCATCCAATAACCATTTCAGTGCTTCGTCCGTCCTAGCCTGGATGCCCTTGGCAGTATGGAAGTCTTCCCTCCTAGTGCGGAAAAGAGTGTCGATACGCTCATAGATAACGGCATGGCTCTGTTGACTGACTGTCAACTGACTACGGAGGTCGGATATCTCTCGCTCATGGCGTGCAGCCAATGCGGAGATCTGGGCCGGGATGGGATCGACATGTCCTGCCCCGGAGCCTTCCCCGGTCTCAGAAGTGGAGACGGGTGCGAGTTTGGAGAAATAACCTAATGAGAAGGACAGAGGCATGGAAGATGGTATGCTAGAAGGGACCCGGTCCTCCTCCATAGAGGTTGGGGCCGGTGCGGCTGATGTTGAGATAGAAAATGGGTCCTCTGGGAGTATAGCTTCGGTGGCTGAGTCATCCTCTGAATCTGAGGCTGACAACCATCCACACTACGTCGATCGTGGGGATGAACAGACAACTGGAGCAGGAGCTACTCTAGGTAGAATAGTCATAGATGCAGTAGGCGGAGTCGTGATGCTCTGAATTAATATCATTTTAAGTTTGAGGTGAGTATAAGCTTACAAACAAAGAACAATATTATTTAGATTACATGCTTTATGAAATATATCCCCTCTTAAACAATTATAAGAATGTTTTAAGGTCACCATTATTTATACTTATACATATATATGTACTATCATGTAAGTAGTTCATTTATCAGTTAGTAAGTGTGAAGTTTTAGTTTAATATTACTCATATTCGTAGTTCAGTATTTTACTATATAGTGTAAAATTTTCAAGTTTAGCACGTCCGACATATAGCAATACCTTACTAAACAGTATTAATAATCAAGTTTAATAAACATATATATATACAATTAGTTCATATATCAAAAAATGCCCTAAGATCTATATGCTTAACTAAGACGGTCCCAAAATAAAATCCCATAAAGAGTTTTATAACTTATAGTTTTATTTTATATAAAAATTTATCTGGTTCTCTATAACTAATGCTCTGATACCATTCTCTGTGACACCCCGGGTAGGGTCAAAATATGCGGAAAATATCCCCGGAGACGCCACAAGGGTGGATCGATGGCATATAGTCCATAGAGCATAAGATAAAAGTTAGTCGAATCGGATTACATGTTTATTCAAACAAATAAATAAAAATTGTTTTAAACAAGACAGTAGGTGATTGTTTTTGTTTCCCAAATAGAACCCCTGACGAGTCCTATGATGCAGACTTCTAAGATGCTGGATACCATGCACACACCACGTACTAACTTCATATTCCTGTGCAAAACATACTAACAGGGTCAACATAAAGTTGGTGAATTTATAGATTTTAACAATTAGTTAGTTTGGACATACAATAATCATAGAAGAAATAATGCACAAAGCATTCTTACTAAAATGTAAATAACATTTGTTTATTATTAGAAACTGAAGCTTAACCCCATAGTCCTCAACAGATGAGGACATAGTGTCTTACAAAAAGACACCCATTCCAGTTCCAACATGGTATACGTCTGTTGTCTCGGCCAAGGCACAGTGAGCATGACTCACCCAGACGGGGATGGTCAATCCCTAATAGATCTATTTATATCATTTGGGCGATTTACAACAATTTAACAGTTTCAATAGTAAGCAATCATAATCCAGTTTATTCAATCCAAACGTGTCCAATATATGTTTACATATTTTCTTTCCCAAAAAGGGGAAAGTTTTATCAAAGTTTAAATGGGGTTGTAAACTCACCCTGGAGTAGGCAATTGCTTGTTTAACACGGGTATCCAAATAAAGCTCACACCAAAGTTATGCCTAATCAGATAGTACAGTCTTAATAGATAGTACAAAAGAACATATATGTATGCTTATATAGTTTTTATTCAGTTCATTCATACTATGGTATTTATTCAAATAACCATAGTTCAAGTAGCATTAATATTCATTTAAACTTAATTATATAAGTTTCATTTCTAATTAAACATAAAATGTTTAACTACTAATATCAGTTAGCATACATGTAATAATACTCATTCAATCTTACAACTAAGTTTTACATTTAAGTAAACACAAAAGAAAATGTTTCACTTAAAATATTAATCTATGTTTATAGTACTTGTATCAATAACATCCAATTAAATTTCATGACCACGTTTTATATTTAAGTAAACATTATGGTTTTACTTATAATATATTTACATAGTAACCTTTAATTTAATTTATGTTCCTAAATTTTTATTTCTTAAAAGTATATGAGTGCATGTATTAATAACACATATTCATAATTGTTTATACAATTATTTTCTAAAGTGAAATATAAATATTTTATAAAAAAAATATAATATTTTATTTAACTTTAAAGCTTCCATAAATTATTTTAAAATTTATAAAATAATTTAACTTAAGAATTTATACCTTAATTCTTATGGTCTAAGTATTTTAATTATTTTTTATTTTAATCAAAATAGATTTTTGGGTTAGGGCTTGTTAATGTTTCGGAACATGGCAAAACTAGTCCCTCCATGTTTTTAAACAAGTATACTTTTGGATTTTAAATATTTAGTACCTAGGGCTTGTTATAGTTTCGGCATATGGAAGATTTGATCCCTCTAGTATTATCTAGGTTTTGTAACTTCGCTAAAATGACAAAACAGCCCCTAGGGCTTCTTATAGTTTCAGATAATTGCAAAAATGGCCCTTAGGGTTTTACAATGACAAAATAACTTTTAATAACTTCCCAAAATGGTCCCTAGGGTTTAAATAGCCACGGAAAACAATTATTAAACCCTAGACTTTTGGATTTTTACATTTTCAGTCCTTGTGCTTACTAGTTCATCAAAACAAGTTTCATAAGTTACGATTTTAGTACTTAAGTTTTATAAATTGTCATTTTCATCCAAAAAGTTTTTATAAGTTATATTTTATTGTAAAAACTTTTATTCAACATACAAAATTGTATATGGGCTCATTAAATGGGCTAAACATCCAATGGGCTATTTTAGTGGGCTTAACTATATCTCAAGTCCACTAAATTGGTTTAAATGGGCCTTTAAATCATTTATTGCGCTTAACTATATTTTTAAGTCCTTTAATTAGTTAAATGGGCCTAACTGTGATCTTAAGTCCGTTTAAATTACTAAATTTATGAAATGGGCTTATTAGGTCCATTTAAGTTTTGAATTAACATTTCATGGACTTAATTAGTCCATTAACATTAGTTTATATTTTATGTATATTTTTACTTAGGATATCCTTATAAGTTTATTATGAGCTTATTATTACCTGGTTTTCCAATCTAAATGGTTAAAACATTCATTTTGTTTTATGTGTTATACCTATTTAGATCTAGGTGCGTTATAAGGTTATAAGTAGGTCATAAGCCCTAGTAGGAGCTTATAACCCACGGCCTATATTAGTTATAGCATATTAAGATAGGTCAAGTCCCATTTTAAGGTTGCATGTAGTTTATATGTGTTACAAAATTAGATCTCACTATGTACACATCAAGAAAATAATTCACAAGTTCATAATAAGATCTAAACTATGTCTAGACCTAAAAACCAAACATAAATCCATGTACATTCTTATATAACTCACGGCTATATTTTAGATCTTGGTACTTCCAAGATGATCACTATATCTAGTTTTTAAGTCTTGTAATTATTTAAAAATACAATCATGATTATCTAGTTTAAATGCATGTTTCCAAGGTTACTATTTTTCCAAAGAGACCACATATAGCTTACGGCTATATTGCCTCTTCCCAAGGTTCCTATAATCCTGTTATGTTTAACATATTCAAGTTAGTCTTTGCCATTAGATCTATGGTTTCTAGTGACATGCATGTACATTTTATCCATTTAAATCTTATGTAACCCACGGCTACATTTATTCACATAAGTTGTATTTGTGATTTTTAATAGCTCTTTTATCATGTAACATTTCATGTTCCATCATTTAAACTTAACACATGACTCAAATAGACATTAACCATATATGTCGTGACCTTTAAGGTCATGGTCTTCAAGACTTTTAAGTTACACACATCCATTTTATGAGATCTATGACTATTTGTTTAACCATAGTCCCATAAAACAAGATTTGTAACTCATGCAACTTTTTGATTTACCAAATGTTTCATATAGTTTTTAAATCAAGTTTAAAACATAACATACCAATCATAAGTTCCTTATCAAAAGGTTTTTAAGTCATGAACATGATTTTTATAAAATAAGTCGTGACCTATAATGGTCATAGCTTCATCAAATCTTGATTTTTAACATGTTATCCTACTTGTGTTTATAGATGTATGATGATGCATGCATGAAGAAATGAAAGAACAAGTAATGTATACCTTTCTTGCCTAAAAGTACCACGAATGATCTAGGTGAACAAGGTGGTTTGAGATCTACTCAAAATGATGAAGAAAATCCTATGTATAAATCAAGTCGTGGCCTAGATGGCTTAGCTAGGGCTTGTTTATAGTGAATCCAAGGGAATGATACTACTAATTATTTGTAGTAAAGATGAGACAAAGATCTTGGTGGATTTAATGAACAACTTTGGATTATTGTGGCTTAATGCCGAATGATTTCAGAGAGAAAGATGAACAGAGAATGAGATTTGGTTGCATGAGAGGTTGAGAGAATGTATGTGTGTGTGTTTCGGCTTAAAGGGAGTGAGAAGGGTGAAGGCAAAAAGGCATGATTGCCTTGGTAAGAACCATTGTGCCATGTGTTGGCTTTTCCAAAACCAAGACAACCCCTCTTCTTCCACATATAGGGTGCCGTGTCTAGCTAGCCAAAAAGGAGGGTAATGGGCTTTGGCTTGGGCTCATGTTGGGCTAGTACATAAAGAGTAAGGTCTTGGGCTAGTCCAAGGAGGTTAAGAACATGTTTGTGGTATGCACTCTTGCACACATACATGACTACATACACTATGTAGCATGTTTTTCCCACTTTGATATAGTGTTGTGTGTATAGCCATGTATTGATTATACATTTTTATCATTTGTTCTCCTAGTCTTAAGTACGATGTTTGAGCTATGTAACTTATTTACAACAAGTGTGAATGTAAAGGTATAAGTTCCTAAATGAACAAGTTCACACTCAACCTATAGGAATACACATGTGAGTATGTGTTCTAGGATTAATGGGTGAAACTTCATTACATAAAAATCATGGTAAAATCATGGATTTTACAGCCAAATAACTCCAATCCCAGCCAACACCATCAATGTCTTACATTGCAACCATAGCTTTGGAACCCTGAGCCTTGATGATTTAGCTTGAGGGTTTTCCAGCATCAGATCTTCTTGGAGATCTGTATTCTCTCATAAAGTGTCCCATTCAATGACAATTATAACACTCAACCTTGGATTTATCAAATCCAGCAGTGTCCTTAGCATTAAAAGTCATCTTCTTCATAAATCTTCTATTCCATCTATTTTCCCTTATGCTTGCAAGAGCCATATTCCACTTTATGTCCATCTCCTCCAAATGCTAATAACTAATTTGCTCAAGGTCCTCATATGTAATCACTGAACCATTGAGAAATGAAGCAATGTATGCACAAACAGTATATAGATCAATACCAGCAGGCTTAACTCTTGGAGAGTCAACATTGTATGTCAGCGTCTGAATGTGAGGCGTTGACAAAGCTTGATCCAGCGTTAACACAAGTTGATCCAGTAACGGGGTGCATGTAAGACTCCTTTTGGATCAAATTGACCTTCACTATGTGAGAAGAAGGCCATATTTCCATTGATAGACTTGCTTCCTTGATCCAAAAGAGTTTCATTCTCTACCAGCCTTAGTTTATTGTAAACATCATCAAAAGTAGAACTTTTGTGAGTATTATTAGCAATTATAGACCTTGCCTTAATCTTACATGCATCACCAAGACTTTTAAGAAAAGTGGTGCTGATATCAACATCACCAAGCACTGTTCCCATAAAGGACAGCTTGCTTGTAATGTCAAGAAGTCTGCTTCTCACTCCACTTAGCTTTTCATTGGGTTGAGCTTTAAAAACAACATACTCATGCAAGAGTTGCTTCTTTTTCTCTTGTACAATATCAGCATTACCACCATAAGCAACTTCAAGGGTTGTCCAAAGATCTTTTGCAGACTCATAGCTTCTATATTTGTGCTGATTGGCTTGTCCCAAAGAGAGTTTGAGAATTCTTAGGGTTTTCATGTCATTCTTTTTCTTTGCTATGTCCTCAGCTGAGACAGCTCTACCATCTTTAGGTTTTTCTTTTCGATCCTCTTTAGTAGAGCGTTGAGTTGATCTTGTCAAGATGGCAGCTGCAATCTTTTGAGTTTTATTGAATGTGTTTCCATATTCAATAATTCCCATAGAGTGTAGTCATTGATTTGAAGGTACTGTTCAAAGTTAAACTTCCACAACTCAAAATTGTTTGGATCTAGCATGGGAATCTTGATGTTGGGGGTTGAGGAGGAGGATGAGGTTAACTCTGGAGTAGACATGTTTTTAGGATTTCTTGAAAATTAGGGTTTTTGATGATTTTAGGGTTTTTGTGTTCTTTAGATCAAAGTTTCTCAACAAGCTCTGATACCACTTGTTGATCCCAAACATAGATCGATTTAGCTTGTGTAAACGAGATTAAATCAAGTTAAACATGTATAGAAACTTTATTTTGTATAAAACTATTTAAGTATTATGCGGAATTAATACTCAAACAAGAACACACAAACAATGTAAATCAAACTTTCACTTGATTCGATAAAACGAACTTGCGTACAATGAAAGTGTAAAGCGTATGAAAACTTATATTTAACAAAAACCTAAAGGCCTCCTTTTATTGACTAAGGAGCCTTGTACAAGAGTCTACGTATCAACTATTTTAGGTAAAGATAAACATAAGAAATACATTGTCGATCATATCTTTACTTAGAAACATACTAGAAACATAATACGTGTAGACTAAGTCTTCTATCAGTGCTTGACTTCATCTTATCAACGCTTGACTTCTTCCTGTCAACGCTTGTCCTGCCAACACTTGATTTCTTCTTAACAACGCCCAGATTGCTCTTGTCAACGTCCAAGTGTATTGGCTACATTTTATTCCCAACAGCAGATTTATGTTGATGACATTATTTTCTGGTCTACAAACCCAAAACTTTCAAAATGGTTTGAAAAAGTCATGCACAACAAATTTGAATTGTCTATGATTGGCGAACTAAAATTGTTTCTAGGAATTCAAGTTCACCAATCCCCAAGTGGTATCTTTATAAACCAAGCTAAGTATTGTCAAGAGATAATCAAAAAGCATGGTATGAACTCATGTGACCCCGTTGGGACACCATTATCAACCACATCGCTAGATGCTGACTTGGAGGGAAATGCCATAGATCAAACGAGATATCGTCCCATGATTTGTTCCCTCATGTACTTGACAACAAGCAGACCTGATATTTCACATGCTACATGTTATTGTGCACTTTATCAAGCATGACCCACTGAAAAGTACCTCAAGGAGGTTAAACGGATCTTTTGATACCTTAAGAATACCATTCATTTGGGACTCTGGTATCCGAGGGAAACTAGTTTCTTTCTAACGACCTATTCAGATTTTGATAATGCAGGGTGTCTTGATACACGAACAAGTACTTCTGGTGGTGCACAATTTCTAGGTCAAGATAAGCTTGTGGGATGGTCTTTCAAGAAGCAGGATTGCACGTCACTTTCATCAGCCGAAGCGGAGTATGTGTCTCTATCTGCGTGTTGTGCTGAAGTTCTGTGGATGAGAACACAACTCACGGATTATGGTTTCCACTTTGTTAAAGTACCTAGGTACTGTGACTCAAAGTCGGCCATAGCCATCTCCTGCAATCCGGTACAGTATTCCCGCACGAAGCACATCGATATAAGATACCACTTCATAAAGGAACAAGTTGAACGAGGTATTGTTGAACTATACTTTGTTGGAACAGATTACCAATAAGCTGACTTGTTTACGAAAGCTCTGTCGAAAGATAGGTTTGAGTACCTCGTTAGGCAAATTGGTATGAGATCTTTGACTCCAGCAAATCAGGAGATTGTGGCAAAGGTGCCTGCTTGATTTATCTATCAAACATCAACATGTAAATATCTTTGAAAAATCAAAATAAAAAATATGAAACATATAAAAACAAAACACAAAATTAAAAATCTTTAAAAATCCAAAATTATTCTTCTCGACATGTCTTTCAGTATCGATAATATGGACGTGCCTAGAAATGTCCCTCAACAACGACACGGGTGTGTACATAAAGCTCGAATGTAAGTTGTAAATATTTTTCAAAACATGTCATTTCTTTTAATAATGGAAATTGTCTATTTTGGACAATATTTCCAAACAACGGGTAGAGCAATCTATCTTGGGTTGAGCTTGTCCCAAAATATTCAACGTTTTAAGCTCAACACAATGGCTTGTAATCGCTTTCAGATTGCAACCAGGATCCATATTCACGGGAGAGTGTACGATTTAGTGCGCTTACCCTCAGCAAAAGAAGAGAAATCTTCTTACACTTGAGTGGATTTTTGAAGACATTCAAAGTCTATGAACTCAAGTTTATGCTTTAGAAAAACCTCTTCGCCAAAAAGAAATAGGATTTCTCAAAAAGCGTTGAACACAATTTTTTCAAGCAATTTTTAATGATTATTCACAATCTTTAAAAAATTGTGTGTTCAACAAACTCCCATCCTCGAAAATTGAAATGTGTTCAACAAACTCCCGAAGATTTTCAAGACTATTTTTCAAAATATATTTTAACCAAATTTGGTATCTCTAATATCAAAATATTTAATATATTAGAGACAGGGGGAGAAAATATGATTAAAATGTCATCTATTTTGCCAGACTCATGCACTTTAACTCTTACCTACATGTGCGAAACACTTTCAATTATCGATGCACATGTGAAGGGAGAGCATTTCTGAAACGACAAAACTAGCAAGGTGTTAAATGTTTTTCAAACACTTTGTTAGAATTTAAAGTGGTTTTTATGGTTACGATCAAATACCTACAACATCTCTAATTCACGACGTTATTTGTGTCAAAAGGGTGGTTAGGTTTAAGTCATATGATCCAACTAGAACCGGAGGGATCTTCCCAAGGACAATCTAATAGATTATTAGAAGTCCTTAGGAAAGATGGAGTAGAATGTAAACGTAGCTGAATGCCGACTAAGTACTGATGATAGCACTGGAACAATCACAACAAGGTGCTATTAATGATGTCTTGGTAAGCATTGAAGGGGTTGAAGAATGAAAAAGAAATGTAAGGATAAAAGGTGTAAAGAAAGAAGCCCTCCATACAACTTAGGTAGAAACCGGGTCAACACATCATGAAGACAACTCATCATGGACCCAGTGATGTAATGCACAACCCTTTTCCAGCTAACTCAGGCTTCTCTCAAAAGAAGTTTGTTTTATTTTCACGGTGATCAACATGACTTCTATTGACTTTCTCACTCCGAGATAGTTGATATTGAATATGTGGCATCTACTCCAGCCTCCAACCACTAAAAGTGCACAAATCGATTCTAGAGCCAAGAGATCAATCAAATCTCATTAGGACACACAGATGACAAACTAGAGAGTCCTACGTTATATCCTTGTGATATTGCTAGAACACTCAGAGTGATAATACTTAGTATTAACAATGATGAGTGGAAATCCTTCCAGTGTTAACATCAAACAGCACTGCGGTAGTTCATATGTAATATTCTTTATGAATTGAACATATGTAAAACTAAAAAGCAATAGTGGTTTGATTCTGAATTGATTCAAACTCGTTTCAGGTTTCTACGCAATATCTTTATGGTCTTGCCAGAACATTCAGAGTGATATTCATTAATATTCAAAGTGATGAATAGAAATCCTTCTAGCGTCAACCTCAAACAGCGCTACAGTAGGTGACTTGTGAGATTCTTATGAATCAAGCTTGTGTCAACTAGAAAGCAACAATGGTAAGATTCTTTATGAATCATACTTGTTCCAGGAATTTGAATTGACGACTTTAATCAAGCGGATATCTGTCCAATTGATTCACTCTTTATGTTCGCAGTCTTGCTTTGAGACGGCCGAGTAAAGAGAACGGCTAGTACAGCCGCGAAACCCTGTCATGGAGATTCTTAATTGAATCTACCTAATCACAGGTACGATATTTAATATCGTATAAAGGTCTTCACCGACCGAAGGTAAAACGCTACCGATTTAGGACGAATGTTAAAGCCATTCAGTCCGTGTCTATGCTTTGTCTCGAGAAGGTGGCGTCACTGTGTACTCAGCAAAGTTAAAGATTCAAAACCACATACTTATGCCTAAATACATATTCAAAAATTAATAGTGTGAGCATGTGGATGAAGACACAAGATCGCAAGATGACAAAGACTAGTCAAGGATGATTTGAAGATCTCAAGATTTAAAGACAAAGTCGAAAGACAACGACTAAGGCTTAAAGATCACAGCATGAAGAAACAAGACTACTATTACACGTTCGAGACACATTTATGGTGAGATTAGTAATCTCTACAAATCTCCAACTGACAAAGGGTAATGACCTCTCATAAAGGGTAATGACCTCTCATTGGGGGAGATTGTTAGCCTCAAAATATTGAGTCAAACAAGAATGCTCGGTCATATGTTTATTATGTATCGTATATTAGAAAGTTGTAATAGGTAGTAGATTAGTCGTGTTATGCGGGCTTAACTTTAGGCTAAAGTTCATTCATAAGTAACTAAAGCCCAAAAGGAAAGCCCGACCCATTAGACTATAGTCCATAAACAAGCCAGCCTGTAGGTGGACCACATATACCCTTCCTAGCATTTTAGGAAGGGTGTTGGTCATTTGTTAATCTCTCTCATTAATATAATCCTCCAAAAGTTCCAACCATTATCTCTACTTTCTCTCAGTACTTTCTCTCTCTAGAAATCTTCCATCTTTTATCTACCTTTCTTGTTAAATCACCTAAATATATGGGACAACAAGCTTAATGTTTATTTTCCTCTAAATCGTTAGTTTAATTAATTAGATTAATATAAGTTTAATTGTTTTTTAAAAAATGTATCTCTTATAAAAATCGTTTTAATTAGTTTTAGAATTATTGTTGTTTTAAAAAATAGATTTAAAATTGCAAAGATTAGTTTTCATTTAGATAAGCTTATTTTGAGTATAAAGTTTACACTTTTTTGTGACTATTATGCTTATTGGTATATAAAGCTTCAAGCTTTATCATCTAAAAAGATTAATAAGCTATAAAGGTTAAAGTTTTACGCTTTATTCTTAAGTTTATCTCTTTGATTTAATTTTTGACATTTTACTTGTTATTACATGCTTGCATTTAGTTTAATTTTACATTTAGAATAATTATTTTTTTAATTATAATATAGTTTTGTTGCATCTTAGATTCAATTAGTTTCATCTAGATTTTAAATTGTAGTGTAATTGTATTGCATTTTAGAGTAATTTTATGTGAACTATTTGCGCTTTTACTTCTATATTTCCTAAGCCTATAATAGTATCCCCATTTAAGTTTAATTCGACATAGATACCAAACAAGTATTATTACCCAAAAACAATAAATTTTGTAAGAAATTTGATATCAATTCGAGTCGAGTCAAGGAAAATGAACATTATTCTCTTATACACATCTACTTGTAAATATTATTGAAAAAGAAAAATACAAAGCTAGAAAACATAAAGCAAAACACAAAATAAAAAATCTTTGAAAATCTAAAAATACTTTTCTCGACGTTTTTTTCAGTATCGATAATATGGACGTACCTATAAATGTCTCTCAATAACGACACCGGTTTGTACATAAAGCTCGAATGAAAGTTGCTAATATTTTTAAAAACATATCATTTCTACTCTTAATAAAGGAAATGTCTATTTTGGACAATATTTTCCAAACAACGGGAAGAGCAATCTATCTTGGGTTGAGCTTGTCATAAAACATTCAACGTTTTGAGCTCAACACAACGGCTTGTAATCACTTTCAGATTGCAACCTGAGTCTATATTCATGGGGGAGTGTACGATTTAGTGCGCTTACCCGCAGCAAAAGAAGATAAATCTTCTTACACTTGAGTGGATTTGTCAAGACATTCGAAGTCTAAGAACTCAAGTTTATGCTTTAGGAAAACCTTTTCGCGAAAAAGAGATAGAGTTTTTCAAAAAGCGTGGAACATAATTTTTTCAACAATTTTTCAATGATTATTCATAATCTTTCAAAAATTGTGTGTTCAACAACTCCTACCCTCGAAAAGAGAAATGTGGATCACATCCTCACAATGACAATTCAAATGGATAAAATTTTGAGGGGGAGCGTTCCAAATAATTCATGTCAGTAAGACATGTTTTTTCTCCCGAAAATTTTCAAGACTATTTTTCGCGATATATTTTTATCAGATTTGGTATCTCTAATATCAAAAGATTTATATATTAGAGATAGGGGAGAAAATGTGATTAAAATGTGATCTAAGACTCAAGCACTTTAACTCTTAAACACATGTGCAATACACTTTCGATTATCGATGCACATGTGAAGGGGGAGATTTTTTGAAACGACAAAACTAACAAGGTGTTAAATGTTTTTCAAACACTTTGTTATAATTTAAAGTGGTTTAAGGTTACGATCAACTACCCACAACATCTTTAATCTACGGCGTTATTTGTTTCAAAAGGTTGGTTAGGTATAAGTCCTATGATCCAACCAGAACCATAGGGATCTTCCCAGGGACAATCCAATAGACTATTAGAAGTCCTTAGGAAAGATGGAGTAGAATGTGAACATAGCTGAATGCTGACTAAGTACTGATGCTAGAACTGGAACAATCACAACAAGGTGCTAGTAATGGTGTCTTGGTAAGCATTGAAGGGGTTAAAGAATATAAAAAGAAATGTAAGGTTAAAGGGTGTAAAGAAAGAAGCGCTCCATACAAGTTAGGTAAAAACCGGGTGAACACATAATGAAGACAACACATCATGGACCCAGTGATGTAATGCATAACCCTTCCCCAGCAGACTCATGCTTCTCTCAAAAGAAGTTTGTTTTATTGTCACGGAGATCAATACGACTTCTATTGACTTTCTCACTACGAGATAGTTGACATTGAATAGGTGGCATCTGCTCCAGACTCCTACCACTGAAAGTGCACAAATCGAGTCTAGAGCCTGGAGATCAATCAAATCTCATTAGGACACACAAATGACAATAAGCAGAGTCCTACAGTATATATCCTTGCGATATATTGCTAGAACACTCAGATTGATACTAATTAGTATTCACAATTATGAGTGGAAATCCTTCTAGTGTTAACATCAAACACCACCCTTTGGTAGGTCATGTATAAGATTCGTTATGAATTAAACATGTGCAAAACTGAAAAGAAACCGTGGTTTGATTCTGAATTGATTATTACTCGTTTCAAGTTTCTACGCAATATCTTTATGATATTGCCAGAACACTCAGAGTGATAGTCATTAGTATTCAGGGTGATGAATGGAAATCCTTCTAGTGTCAACCTCAAACAACGCTACGGTAGGTAACTTGCGAGATTCTTTATGAATCAAGCTTGTGTCAACTGGAAAGCAACAATGGTAAGATTCTTTATGAATCAAACTTGTTCAAGGAATTTGTATTGACGACTATAATGAAGCGGATATCTATCCAATTGATTCACTCTTTATGTTCGCAGACTTCCCTTGAGATGGTTAAGTAAAGGGAACGTGTTAGCCTCAAAATATTGAGTCAAACAAGAATGCTCGATCATAGGTTATTATTGTAACATTAGTTAGAACGTTGTAATAGGTAGTTAATTAGTCGTGGTTTACGGGCTTGGATTTAAACTAATTAAAGTCCAAAAGACAAGCCCGACCCAATATATAGCCCATTAAAGCCCGCATATGGGTGGACTATATATACTACCCTCCTAGCAAGTTAGGAGGGTTGGTTGTTCATTTTTCTCACTTCTAATCTAATATTCCAAAACTTAATCCTCTTTCTCTCTCTCTACTTTCTCTCACTACTTTCTCTCTCTAGGAATTCATCTATTTTCTTTCTTTCTTCCTTGCTTAATCATCATAAATATAACAGACAACAATTGGTATCAATCGTCATGGGGTAGTTTTGTGATTCGTTGTTGATTTTACTTGGTTCGTGTGATTTTCTCTTATAATCATCTCGAATTCAAGATTTTCTGTGTGTTTTCCATGCTCTAAATCTTGATATAAATATTCTACATAGCTGTGGTAGGGATTTGGTCGCATTTGGTTGGTTCATATCACAGATTTCTTGTCGAAAATATCATTTTTTTACCTCAAAATCTCGTAACAGTGCTATTATTCCGATCAGTGCAATCGGAAAAGGGTTTAAACATTCCTATCAGTATTCCGATTAGACTTTCCGACAAGGGCTTATCCGATTAATTTCCGACAAGTGTGTATCCAATTACATTCCGACTAAGGGTTATACAACAACATTCCGACAAGAGTTTGTATATATATTCTGACAAGGGTTATTTAGGTATTCCGAATAGGGTTTTCCGATAACATTCCGACAGGAGTTGATATATTTCGACAAGGTGTCTTTCCATATTCTGACAGAGGGATTCCGATTGCATTCCGATTAGGGCATTCCGACGAAGGGATTCCGATTGTATTCCGATAAAGGGGGACATTCCGATTTGGGTATTCCGATAAGGACATTCCGATGGACATTCCGATTCTGTGTGTTTGCTAAATTTTGTTCGAGTATTTTTTAGACTTAGCCACCATCTAGACTAGTTTCGAAATATCGTTTACACGAAGATTAAAAATATTTTTTTAAAAAAAAGAGTTAAAATTTTTCCGTCAAGTAAATTCAAATTTTTCCATACTAGTTTTAGGACATTTCTAGCTCGATTTCAAAATTTGGCGATTACAAAATTTTTTGGTCTACCGTTTTGTCGGACTGGTGAATTTATTGTTGGACTGGAGAAATATTGAAATTTTCGGAATTTAAACCACAACAACGATCACAAAAAATCTACTTAAGATCCATATTCACTTCATCATTTCAGAGAATATTGAGATGGATTCTACTGCCGAATATCGTGTGACGAACAACAACATAATGGTGGCGGGTAACAAAGAGAGACCACCAATGCTTGTGTCTGGTCGGTAAGCTCAATGGCAATCACGTTTCATACGATACCTTGATACAAGACCTAATGGTGATGCCTTGAGGAAATGTATTACTCATGGACCATATATATTTAAGAAGATCTCAATTCCTCCAAGAGCAGACACAGATACTACTGATCCAATACCTGCAAGTGAACGTGATGAAACAAGAGCCGATCTCACACCTTAAAATTGTGCTTGGCATGATGCGGAGAAGGAAGCCATCTATATGGTTTTAAGTGGGATTGGAGATGATATTTACTCCACGGTTGATGCATGCCCGACAGCACATGAAATGTGGACTGCGATTGAACGCTTGCAACAAGGAGAATCACTCAACAAACAAGATGTCAAAACAAACTTGTTTTGGAATTTTGGCAAGTTTACTTCAAGGGATGGAGAATCAATTGATTCATACTACTCCAGGTTCTATAAAATGATGAATGACATGACAAGAAATAATCTGCAAGTCTCCACCATACAAGTCAATGTTCAATTTCTTCAACAACTTCAACCAGAGTGGACACGGTTCGTCACTTTAGTGAAACAACAAGAAAAGTTAGACGAGCTCTCATATCATCGACTCTTTGATATCTTGAAGCAATTTCAGAACGAAGCAAATGAGATTCGAGCTGAACGTGTTGCCAAGACGGCTAATCCACTTGCTTTAGTGACTACCACACAACATGTTCAAGATCATCACTCTCGTGCTCCTAAGCCATACTCCACTACATCATCTTCACCACGATTTTCCACATCATCTAAATCTTCATCATCCACAAAATCTCGAGGTAAAGTGCCAAGAGCACCATCACCACCATTTGAGTCCTCATCTGAAGAAGATAGTGATGAAGATCAAGCTCAAAAGAACCGAGAGATGAAACAACAAATTGCTTTCATAATGAAGACTTACAAGAAAATCTATAAACCCACCAACAACAATCTTCGTACATCATCTAACACAAAGAACCGATATATTGAGAGTCCTCCAAGGTATGACACACGTCGACGTGGTGAAAGTCCTTCTAGCTATGATCGACATAATCCAACACATGTTGAGGGTTCTGCAAGGTATGATCGACAAACTGCCAAGTATGATACTCAGAGGATTGCTGCTGCTACCGGGAATAGGGAAACTGTTGGAAGTCAAGTGGTTTAGTAAAGTGGGATTCAATGTTTTAATTGCCAAGGTTATGGGCATATGGCAAAGGAATGCAGGAAGCCAAAAAGGGTTAGAGACTCCAGCTATCACAAGGAAAAGATGCTGCTATGCAAGAAAATAGAAGCATGGGTTAAATTGTCAGCTGAGGAAGGAGCAATGCTTGATGATACTGATGATGAAGATTCTGATCAAGAGCTTGATGCACATTACTCGTACATGGCAAAGGTTGAAGAAGTTCTCAAAGTCACTGAAGATGACAATGGCCCTATCTTTGATACTGTGCCAATCGATAAGGTACACACTACTGATGAATATAATGTGTTTGGTGATATTCCTGAGCATAGTGATCTACCCAATGCCATTAATGACATGTGTATGATGGAAACGGTTGATAGTAATACCACACCCGATTCATTAGACATGTGCAATAATGAGTCTGAGGATGATCAACATGCAAATAAATATGATGAAGAGGAACATATTGCGCTAGATAATTTAATTGCTACATTACAAAAAGATGTCACTGAAAATAAAAAGAGTCAAAAGCAATTAAAGAAGGCAAACGCTACGCTCACTCAAAGTTTTTAAGAATGCAAAGCTGCTCTTATCAAATCTACTGAGATGACTGAAAGCTATAGAGATGAGCTCCTTCAGAAAACCAAAGAGCTTGAGGGGTACAAGGGAAGTGCGTTAAAAAGTCAAAAGGACGATTTTGAAAACAAATATAATACCACCCTTGAGTTATTAGCCAAAGAGAAGCGTCAATATAATGTTTTCTTAATGGATGAACGTCAAAAAACGTACCTTGCCAATACCAAAGTTAATGAACTTGAACAAAAGCTCTCTATGACCACTACAGATTCTGCTAAAATTCTTGAGGATAAGAAACAAGAGGTAGATGCGTTAAAACAACAGTTCAAAAGTAGATATGATAAAGAAACCGAAAAAGTAACGAAACTAGAAGAACAAGTCGAATTTTTTAAGAACGTTGTTTATAAAACGCATGATTCTATTCAATCCGTAAGAATGCTAGCACCTCTGTCGATGTTTAAGGGTCAAGCTAGCTTTGCAAGTCCTGAGTACCTTGCCAAAGCTCAAGCTGAGAACCCGCATCTTTATCTTGATGAGACTGAAATGACTGATCTTGATAGCATGTCTATTAGTGTTGATAGTGAAGAGACTGCCCTTTGGGATGATGATAGTCAACCACTTGTCAATAAGGAGTTTGTGAAACCATATAATTATGCTTATGAGAATAGTCTTTATGGTCTTTTCAACAAACAAACTCAGAAAACTCGTGAGGAAGTGTTTTTAGAATGCAAACAAAAAAGAATTCAATGGAAGAAAGCATTTGCCCATAAGAAATCTAATGTTTACAAATACATAAACTACCTCCCTCTAGATGAATCTAAAAGCAAGAGTAGGAAAACATTAGGTATTCTTAAACACCACATAGATAATGTTAAATCTATTGTTGAAAGAGACTGGGCAAAACGTGAAAATGCTGAGTGGACACGTCTGATTCCTCAAGATATTACCTTGCTTGTGAAAGAACTCTTAATTCCAAACACGACATTGATTAAAGAAACTGTTCTTCAACTTGAGGAATTCATTCAGACTGAAATGTATGATGATTTAAAATATGTTGAATCTCTTGAGAAACACATTGATGATCTTCAAATGGAGAAGTCTGATTTCTCAGATGAATATGATTTACTCTTGCAAGAATGCGTTACTAAAGATGTTATGTGTGCTTATTTTCCATCTTGTGCTGATATTGATGAATATTCTGAAGTTGCATGCTAGTATCTTGATAAGATCAAAGAATGTGAACGTCTTGAAATTGAGCTTTCGAAACGTAAAGAAAATGTTGACAAAAAGGCTTTTGAGTTACTTCAACACAAAACTGATTTCCTTCAAAAACATTGTCATTCACTTGAACTTGCTTTACAAAAAGACGTTGGTAGTTTTCCACATGATAATAAATTGCAAGAAAAATTTCCCAAACATTTCGAGAATGAATGAACAGAATTTGGAAATTAAAGGGTTGAAAGCTCAATTACAAGACAGGGACAAAGCGATAGCAGAGTTACAGAAACTCGTTGCTAAAATGGGTGGGGAAATCGTGGAACCTAGCATTAAGAAACCTGTTGTTAGACAACCCAATGCCTCTAAAGTAAATAGATCCTCTATCTTGGGAAAACCATCTTCTTTATCAAATTCCTCGTTTGCAAAACCTGTGTTTGCCCCCAAGATGGATGGAAAGGAAAGGTTACCAAAGAATCAACCCATAAGGAATCCTATAGCACCAAGTGTTAATCACAATAATGTGATTAAACCAGGGATGTATAGAATGCCTACTAAGCCCACAAACAAAGATACTCACTTGCCTCAGACTTCTAGAAACACTAATATTCGTGTGTCTTCTACTACAGGAATAGTTTCCACTACTAGTGTTAGCCAGCCTCAGCTTAAGCGCACTCAAGTGAATGATAAGGTCTGGAAACACAAGAGTCAAGGGAAGATGAAGGAAGTAGAAGAACACCCTAGGAATTTGAATGTTTTTAAGAATAACAAGTCTGTAATCGCATGTAATGACGATTTGAATGCTGTGAATGATTTGAATGCTATGGATGTGAATTTGTTTGTGTCAAATGTGGAAAGTGTGCTAATGCTAATCATTCTATGTGTGCTATGAATAAAGTCAAAGGCGTAGATACTAGAACTAAGAAGCAAGTTGAAATGCCTATTAGAGCTAGTAAACCCAAACGCAAAGTGAACCATTTTGGTGCTACACCCCACTAAGAAAAGTAATGCATCAGACTCCACCACTAAGAACCCTAGAAGCAAAATTAAGGAATTATATGAGTCTGCTAGTAAGTCTTGGAAATGGTGGTTTGCTAATGAATGTCCTCCCGGATATAAATGGATGCCTAAAGTTACAACAGAAAATGTGACCACGAGTGTTAGTATGCCTTTAAATGTTGCTAACGACATTAATGATTCTATTACAAATACTGTGGTATCCAATTTAGCAAATGCTCCATTGTGTTCTAACTCTTCTGCAGGTGATACAAATAATTCTCTTCATACTGGACTCCGGATGCACGAAGCACACGACGGGGAATCTCAAGCTTCTAATTAACTTCGTGGATAAGTTCCTGGGTACGGTCCGATTCAGAAATGATCAATTTGCACCGATCCTAGGATATGGAGATTTGGTTCAGGGGAATATTATGATTAAAAGGGTATACTACGTCGAAGGGCTCAATCACAATCTTTTCTCGGTTGGTCAATTCTGCGATGCGGATTTGGAGGTTGCTTTCAGAAAGAAGACATATTTTGTTCGTGATTACGATGGGAATGATTTACTTACCGGTACACGGGGTACTGATCTTTACACAATTTCACTATAAGACACAACTTCATCAACTCCAATTTGCTTCATGGCTAAAGCTTCATCGACTCAAGCATGGTTATGGCATCAACGTCTTTCTCATCTCAACTTTGATACCATCAACTTGCTTTCCAAGAAAGATATTGTGAGAGGCCTTCTAAGTTTGAAATTCAACAAAGATCATCTTTGTTCTTCTTGTGAGCTTTGTAAAGCTAAACGAAGTAGCTTAAAAACAAAGACTACACCAAGCTCAAAAGGACGATTAGATCTTCTTCACATGGATCTGTGTGGTCCCATGCGTGTTCAGAGTATTAATGGAAAGAAATATATTCTGGTAATTGTCGATGATTACTCAAGGTACACATGGACTCACTTCTTGAGGTCCAAGGATGAAACACCCGAAGTTCTCATCAGCTTTCTTAAACTGATACAACGTGGTCTTCAAGCTCAAGTTAAAGTGGTTCGTACTGATAGAGGTACAGAATTTTTAAATTCAAATCTGAGAAAGTATTTTGAAGCCGACGGGATTGAACATGAAACATATATTGCTCGAACACCCGAACAAAACGGCATTGTTAAAAGACGAAACCGCACTTTGGTTGAAGCTGCTCGAACATTATTATCCGCTTCAAAACTTCCACTATACTTTTGGGCCGAAGCCGTGTCAACCGCATGCTACACACAAAACCGTTCCTTAATTATCCCAAGACATGAAAAGACACCATATCACATAATTCATGATCAAAAACCTTCACTCAAACACCTTCATGTTTTTGGATGTACTTGTTACATTATTCGAGATGGTGAAAATTTGGATAAGATGAAAGAGAAAGGTGATGCATGTATTCTTGTGGGATATGCAACTCAGTCAAAGGGATATAGAGTATACAACAAGAGAACAAAACTGATTGTCGAGACAATTCACATCCGATTTGATGAATTACAAGAAATGGCACTTGAACAAAACAGTTTAAGACCCGATCCACAACGACAAACGACTTCCGTTCACAACCGCACGGAACTCGGAACTCAAGACCACAGCAATGAACCGTCAAGTTCAACGCTGATTCCAGAAAATGTTCCTAGAGCTGACATGACAGTCGACACGACAATTGAAGAGTTGGAAATGTTATATGGACCAATGTATGATGAATATTTCACGGGGGAGAAACAAATTGTATCGAAGTCTTCCGCAGTCACTCATGATAAGAATGATGATACCGATCATCGTCAACAACCGGATACAACTTCATCTACTTCAACACGGGTTGTTGCAGATTTACCTCCTCAGAATATCACTTCAACCATCGATCCTACAACATCCACAAATACTGTCATTGCTCCAGAGAACACAAATCAAGCAGACGATGCATTATTTGACGACGACGAATTTATCAACCCATTCGGTACACCGGTACACGAAACTGGAGAGTCTTCTACTCGCCATGTTAATCCGTCAAATATGCATACGTTTTACCAACGACATCCTTCAACACATCATTGGACCCGAGATCATCCTTTGGTTCACGTAATTGGAAACCCTTCACAGCCCGTTCGTACAAGACGACAGCTTCACATCGATGGCGATGTTTGTATGTTCGCACTCGCCGTGAGTTCAGCCGAACCGAAAAACATCAAAGAAGCCATGGCTGATCATGCTTGGATTGAATCGATGACGAATGAACTTCAACAATTTGAAAGACTTAAAGTCTGGGAACTTGTTGACAGACCATACGATGTAATACCATTAAATCTTCGATGGATCTGGAAAAACAAGATGGATGAAGAGAACATGATCATCAAGAATAAATCTAGGCTCGTGGCTAAAGGGTATGGACAGAAAGAGGGTATTGATTTTGAAGAATCATTTGCACCAGTAGCTCGAATGGAAGCGGTCAGGATTTTTCTTGCTTATGTTGCACATAAGGGATTCATTGTCTATCAAATGGACGTAAAGACGACGTTTCTTAACGGTCATTTGAAGGAAGAAGTCTATGTCACACAGCCGGAAGGATTCGTCAATACTCATTATCCTGACAAGGTGTATCGTCTCCACAAAGCACTTTATGGACTCAAGCAAGCTCTAAGGGCGTGGTACGACGAGCTCTCGAAATTTCTGGTCTCCAAAGGTTTCTCAAAAGGTTCCATTGATCTAACTTTGTTCACTTATAAATATGGGGATGACATTTTGCTTGTGCATATTTATGTTGATGACATTATTTTCGGGTCTACAAACCCAAAACATTCAAAATGGTTTGAAAAAGTAATGCACAGCAGATTTGAAATGTCTATGATGGGCGAACTAAAATTCTTTCTAGGAATTCAAGTTCACCAATCCCCAAGTGGTATCTTCATTAACCAAGCTAAGTATTGTCAAGAGATAATCAAAAAGCATGGTATGACATCATGTGACCCCGTTGGGATACCATTATCAACCACATCCCTAGATGCTGATTTGGAGGGATTACCCATAGATCAAACGAGATATCGTTCCATGATCGGGTCCCTCATGTACTTGACAGCAAGCAAACCTGATATTCATCATGCTACGTGTTATTGTGTACGATATCAAGCACGACCCACTGAAAAGCACCTCAAGGAGGTTAAACGGATCTTTTGGTACCTTAAGAATAACGTTCACATGGGACTCTGGTATCCGAGGGAAACCGGTTTCTTTCTAACGGCCTATTTAGATTCTGATCATGTAGGGTGTCTTGATACACGAAAAAGTACTTCTGGTGGTGCACAATTTCTAGGTCAAGATAAGCTTGTGGGATGGTCTTCCAAGAAGCAGGATTGCACATCACTTTCTCTATTTGCGTGTTGTGCTCAAGTTCTTTGGATCAGAACACAACTCACGGATTATGGCTTCCACTTTGATAAAGTACCTATGTACTGTGACTCAAAGTCTGCCATAGCCATCTCCTGCAATCCGGTACAGCATTCCCGGACGAAGCACATTGATGTCAGATATAACTTCATTAAGGAACAAGTTTGAAAAGGGTATTTTTGAATTATACTTTGTTGGAACTGATTACCAATTAGCTGACTTGTTTACAAAAGCTCTTTAGAAAGAGAGGTTTGCGTATCTTGTTAGGCAAATTGGTATGGGATGTTTGACTCCAGCAGAACTGGAGATTCTGGCAAAGAAGCCTGCTTGATTCATCTATCAAACATCTACCTGTAAATATTAATGAAAAAGAAAAATACAAAATTAAAAAATCTTTGATAATCCAAAAATATTCTTCTCGACATATCTTTCAGTATCGATAATATGGGCGTGCCTAGAAATGTCGCTAAACAACGACACGGGTGTGTACATAAAGCTTGAATGAAAGTTGTAAATATTTTTCAAAACATGTCATTTCTATTTTTTCAACAGGAAATTGTCTATTTTGGACAATATTTCCAACAACGGGTAGAGCAATCTATCTTGGGTTGAGCTTGTCACAAAACATTCAACGTTTTGAGCTCAACACAATGGTTTGTAATCACTTTCAGATTGCAACCCGGAACTATATTCACGGGGGAGTGTACGATTTAGTGCTCTTACCCTTAGCAAAAGAAGTTAAATCTTCTTACACTTGAGTGGATTCATCAAGACATTCAAAGTCTATGAACTCAAGTTTATGCTTAAGAAAAACTTTTTCGACAAAAAGAATTGATTTTTCAAAAAGCGTTGAACACAATTTTTTCAAGAATTTCTCAATGATATTCAAAATCTTTCAAAAATTGTGTGTTCAACAACTCCTATCCTCAAAAGTTTAATGTGGATCAAGTCCTCGAAATGACAATTCCATTGGATCAATTTTTGAGGGGGAGCGTTCCAAAATTCATGCTAAGTTTGACACATTTTTCTCCCGAAGATTTTCAAGACTATTTTTCAAAATAGATTTTTATCAAATTTGGTATCTCTAATATCAAAAGATTTAATATATTAGAGATAGGGGGAGAAAATGTGATTAAAATGTGATCTATAGACTCAAGCACTTTAACTCTTACCCACATGTGCAAAATGTCTACTTAAATTCTTTCGCATTTCAATGCGCATGTGAAGGGGGAGTATTTCTGAAATAACAAAACTAGCAAGGTGTTAAATGTTTTCCAAACACTTTGTAAGAATTTAAAGTGGTTTTCATGGTTACGATCTAATACCCACAACATCTTTAATTCACGACGTTATTGGTGTCAAAAGGGTGGTTAGGTTTAAGTCCTATGATCCAACCAAAACCGGAGGGATCTTCACAAGGACAATCCAATAGATTATTAGAAGTCCTTAGGAAAGATGGAGTAGAATGTGAACGTAGCTGAATGCCGACTAAGTACTGATGATAGCACTGGAAAAATCACAACAAGGTGCTATTAATGATGTCTTGGTAAGCATTGAAGGTGTTGAAGAATGAAAAAGAAATGTAAGGATAAAGGGTATAAAGAAATAAGCCCTCCATACAACTTAGGCAGAAACCGGGTCAACACATCATGAAGACAACTCATCATGGATCCAGTGATGTGATGCACAACCCTTTCCTAGCTACTCAGGCTTCTCTCAAAAGAAGTTTGTTTTATTGTCACAGAGATCAACACGACTTCTATTGACTTTCTCACTCCGAGATAGTTGATATTGAATAGGTGGCATCTGCTCCAGCCTCCGACCACTAAAAGTGCACAAATCGAGTCTAGAACCAAGAGATCAATCAAATCTCGTTAGGACACACGGATGAAGATCAAGAGAGTCCTACGCTATATCCTTGTGATATTGCTAGAACACTCAGAGTGATACTACTTAGTATTCACAATGATGAGTGGAAATCCTTCCAGTGTTAACATCAAATAGCACTGCGGTAGGTCATATGCAAGATTCTTTATAAATTCAACATGTGTAAAACTGAAAAGAAACAGTAGTTTGATTCTGAATTGATTCAAACTCGTTTCAGATTTCTACGCAATATCTTTATGTTCTTGCCAGAACATTCAGAGTGATATTCATTAATATTCACAGTGACGAATGGAAATCCTTCTAGCGTCAACATCAAACAGCGCTACGGTAGGTGACTTGTGAGATTCTTATGAATCAAGCTTGTGTCAATTGGAAAGCAACAATGGTAAGATTCTTATGAATCAAACTTGTTCCAGGAATTTGAATTAACGACTTTAATCAAGCGGATATTTATCCAATTGATTCACTCTTTATGTTCGCAGTCTTGCTTTGAGACGGTCGAGTAAAGAGAACGGTTAGTACAGCCGCGAAACCCTGTCAAGGAGATTCTTAACTAAATATACCTATCACAGGTACGGTATTAATATCGTATCACAGGTACGCTACCGATTTAGGACGAATGTCAAAGCCATTCAGTCCGTGTCTATGTTTTGTCTCAAGAAGGTGGAGTCACGGTGTACTCAGCAAAGTCAAAGATTCAAAATCACATATTCATGCCCAAAGACTTATTCAACAATTAATAATGTGAGCATGTAGATAAAGGCACAAGATCGCAAGATGGCAAAGACAAGTCAAGAATGATTTGAAGATCTCAAGATAAAAGACTAAGTCGAAAGAAAATGAAAAAGGCTCAAAGATCACAACATGAAGGAACAAAACTACTATTACACGTTCAAGACTCACTTATGACGAGATTCGTAATCTCCATTGATCTCCAAACATCAAAAGGGTATGACCTCACATTGGGGGAGATTGTTAGCCTCAAAATATTGAGTCAAACAAGAATGCTCGGTCATAGGTTATTATTGTAACATTAGTTAGAACGTTGTAATAGGTAGTTAATTAGTCGTGGTTTACGGGCTTGGATTTAAACTAATTAAAGTCCAAAAGACAAGCCCGGCCCAATATATAGCCCATTAAAGCCCGCATGTGGGTGGACTATATATACTACCCTCCTAGCAAGTTAGGAGGGTTGGTTTTTCATTTTTCTCACTTCTAATCTAATATTCCAAAAGTTAATCCTCTTTATCTCTCTCTACTTTCTCTCAGTACTTTCTCTCTCTAGGAATTCATCTCTTCTTCATCTATTTTCTTTCTTTCTTCCTTGCTTAATCATCATAAAAATAAGGGGCAACAGAACAGATAGTACCGCCACGAAACCCTGTCAATGAGGTTCTTAATTGAATCTACCTAATCACATATATGATATTTAATATCGTCTAACGGTCATCAACGACCAGAGATAAAACGCTACCAATTTAGGACGAATGTCAAATCCATTCAGTCCGTGTCTATGTTTTGTCTCAAGAAGGTGGCATTACGGTGTACTCAGCAAAGTCAAAGATTCAAAACCACATACTCTTGCACAAAGACATATTCAACAATCAAGAAAGCAAAAGACTTCTACAACTCGGATGATCAAAGCAAGCTTTCAAGATGATGAATAGTGTTAGCATGTGGATGAAGACACAATATCGCAAGATGGCAAAGACAAGTCAAGGTTGGTTTGAAGATATCAAGTTTAAAGACAAAGTCAAAATACTCGACAAAGGCTCAACGATCACAACATGAAGGAACAAGACTACTATTACACGTTCAAGACTCACTTATGGCGAGATTAGTAATCTCTACAAATCTTCAAATGTTGAAGGGGAATGATCTCTCATTGGGGTAGATTGTTAGCCTCGGTATATTGAGTCAAACAAGAATGATCGGTCATAGGTTTATAATGTATTGTTTATTAGAACATTGTAATAGGTAGTAGAATAGTCGTGTAATACGTCCTTGATGGCTAGCTTAAAAGGACTCTTTCAAGGTACTAAGCAAATTATTCAAGCCCGGACCAATCAAACATATAGCCCATTATGCCACATGTAGGCCCGGCTATAGTTATCATCTCTCTCTCTACTTTCTCTCTCTAGAATTCATATCTATTTTCATCTTTATTTCTTATAATCAACCATGGTGAAGTGAATTAATATGGGAATAACAGCATGAACATGTCTAGTAGGAGGGTTTTCAACTTTTAAAGCAAGATTTTTCATAGTTGAAGCAAGTTCTTTCATTAGATTTGTAACCTCGTGATTAATAGAATCTCCTCCACTAGCACTATCCAATTGAGCCCTAGTTCGACTAGGAACTTTTGCCATATTTTCAATAATGTACCATGCTACTTGCATCATTTTAACAAGAATATTACCCCCGTGGCCGAGTTTAGTGAATCTTGGTAATTTAAACTCAATCCATTGTAAAAGGTATTAATTTGGTGAACTTTGGTAAAACCGTGTTGTGGACATTTTCTCAAAATTTCCTTAAATCGATCCCAAGATTCACTAAATGTCTCACTGTACTTTTGTTCAAAGTTAATGATGTCATTCCGCAAAGGGTAGTACGTGAGGGTGGGGAAGAAATAATTAATAAAGTTAGTCTCCAAATCCGCCCATGTGGTGATACTTTGGGGTGGTTCCTTGTCAAGCCAAATCCGGGCTTGCCCCTCGAGGGAGAAAGGAAAGAGTAGTAATCAAATTGCCTCTTGTGTCACCCCATTGTATTTCACGGTGTTTGACAAGCGAAGAAACCTCTTAATATGAGTGTGTGCGTCATCATGAGTACGGACTAAAAATGGTGTAGCGGAAACCATTTGAATAAAACCTGTTTTAAGTTCAAAATTATTCGCTCTAATATCCTGCACCACAATTGCGTCATAATTTCCCTCAACATAGGATTGCAAGATCTCGATCATTAGTCGGTTATCCATGGATAAAGTAGTATCCAAAGCTCGATTCTCGGGATCGGCTTGATTGGTGACGGTATTTTTGTTCGTCTTCATTTTAGAAGGAGGAGGTACATAACTTGGTATGTGTGTACGCGCGCGAGTGCGCATACAACTAAAAACCGAGGAGTAAGGGGATTGCCCTTGAGGACTTTGAAAGGGGAGGGATTACCCCAATCGAGGTTCGATATCAAAAAGCTACAAAAATATATATGTAATACTACTTGGGTGGCACACCACTTACTACTATCACCTTCAAAATAATCACAAGGGAGCGGAGGAACGAGGCGGCGCGAAGCACTTAAGAGCCTTCTCCTTTCGAATGTGAAATACACTCTCCTTATACCCCCACACAGTAAGTTCTCTCTCTAGATCAAATAGCTCGTAGTCTTTATCTATTGTGCCTTAATTAAATTTGATCGATACACGTGAAAAGCACCGGAACGCCACTAATCACGGTGTATCGCAAAGCAATACTTATGGAGATATGTGTATTGATTGTTTGTATCTACGTATACGCAATACATACACTATTAGTAAAAAGAAAATATTTTTGTATTTTTATTTTTTCAAAAAGATATATTCACAAGACAAAGATGAGAGAAATCGAAATAAGAAAAATAATATGTATAGTAGTACTTAGTATTTTTTGTAACACTTTAGGAAAAGTGTTACTTTTTTGGATTTTTTATTTTTTGGTGTAATTCTTAGGTAAGAAAGTGCTTTTGTGATTTTTTAATTTTTTTGTATTTTAGTATTTTTGATTTTATTGTATTTTTGAATTTTAACAAGAAAAATAACGTTCAAAAGTGAACGGATCCCAAAATCCAAATCGTCTCACGAGAAATCGTCAATCGTATCGTGATTGAACCGGAAGCGGCGCGAATTTAATATTCGTTTTATAGTATAATTGTTTTTCCTCGAATCCACTCGAATTGATATACAATTTTCACGTAGAGATTAATAGTTTTTCGTTCAATTAAAGGGTATTTGGTATTTATTTCTAATTCAACAAAGCACGTAAAAATAGTAAAAATAGTATCTACTATATATATTTAGTATACTAAAAACAAAGTGCACGTATCACAATTAAAACACAAAGTACGAGTAGGCAATGTACAAAAATGGACAATAAAATGCTAATACTATTTAAGAAAATGCAAAATGTAAGAAACACCCTAAAATGTAACCCTAAAAATGCCAAAAGTTGAAAATTGATTTTTATATTTTTAATATTTTTTATTATTTTTTTATTCATTGATACTAATATTTTTATTTAAAATTGAAAATGAAAAATGTTTATTAATATTTGAAAAACTGGATTAAGAAACTTAGCCCAGATCGATTTTAAACCCAAAAACCAAACATCCCAAATACTATGCTTGGCCCAATTAGCGAACCCAACTCAGTAGCTTTTTGAGCCAAAGAAAAATAGACTGGAAAGTTAAAGGACTAGAAAGCAATTAACTATTTTCGCCAGAAATGAAACAAATAGAGAAACTAAGGACCAAAGTGCAATTAAATGGAAATCTAACAAGAAAAACGGGGTAGTTCATGAATGAGATAGTATGAGCTTATTACTTGACCAATTAAGCTCAAACAAATTTCAAAATGCGTAGAATGAAAAATAAGCCAGCCAAAACAGAAATGGTCTTATGATATAAGCTCAAGCTCTCAAACAAAATTTCTAATAAGAACTTGTTTAAGAGTTAGAAAGATTGGCTTATCCAATTAAGCTGAAACTTATTAACAATGATAAGAAGCTAAGAAAAATGAGTTCTATTTGAGCACTTTTTGAAATTTCAGTTTAATAAGCTAAAACAAGACATTGACCAAAACAGCTTATCAATAAGCAATGTGGACTTTTTGACTTTAAGAAATAAGCTCCAAAAGCTCCAGAAATGATCTTGAGATGATTATAAGCAACTTTTATGAAGATATTAAGCTAGAGGATTACTGGATATGCTACATGGAAATTCTATTTAATGCTGATTACTAGCTTATCTAATAAGCTATAGTGAAAACTTATAACTAGAAACTTAAAATCTATACTATAAGCTAGCTTTTGCCCCTAATTTTAAGTACTAAAGCTCAGTAATGAGGAATCTAAAAGGTTATAAAGTTGACTGTTTAGGCTATTTGATGACAGTTAAACCATGACCTTTTGCAAATAAAAATATGTTTGACTTAGACTTTGGCCAATGTTTTGACTGTTTTAATGCTTCTATTAGGCACCTAATGTGATGCTACAAACCTTGAAACCTCAGCTTTAACAATAAGCTAACAAACAGCTTATCCAAACACTCCTTCACAGCCTAAATTGGAAAATTATCAAATGCTTATGAAGATCTAGTAGATGATAAGCTAAAACAGATAACTAGAACACTAAAATAGATCAAATGAAGAAGATTTAAGCAAGTATCAAAACAAGAAAACACACTTGATCATGCAATTCACTTTTATACCTAATTTTGCCTAAAAATAAAATTGGAGTAAATGTGCATCCAAGCCAGACCTTTGATGCAGATAAGCTCAATTCAGCTTCACAAACTGTAACACCCCATTTTGATAAATGGAATGTCACGCGTAATTATGGCGTGTCATCAAACCATACAAGGATAAATGTCTAAAACATTACATGACCATAAAAGGAAATACTGGAATCAAACATCGGTAGTCCAAAAGTAAAGCTCATCACACACAAACATAAGTACTGTAAATGAAAGGACTAAACAATGTCCATGGAAAGAGTATCAAAGTATAGATAATGCATAAAGTAAAGAAAGGCTAGAAAGCTTCCAGTCCATATGCACGTACACTTAAAGACTACGAGCGTCCCTGAGTACCTGCCGTTTTGGGAACATGAAAAGGAAAACGGCTAAGCAATACGCTCTGTTCACGGATGTACAATAAAGCATGAATAATATAAGCATATAAGCATATAACAGCGGAAGAAACTAAATCCCGAATAACCCGATTAAGTCTTAGTAAAACTGGTTTTATAGTTTGAAAAGCCTTATGTTTATCTTGTAAAAACTGTTTAACATATTTAACCATTAGCCAATATAGGTCATGAAAATCCACCGTGCATGAATACTTGGAGGGGTGACCTCATCATGCAAATTAGAGGGGTTGCCTCTAATTTAATATACTGGTTTTGGGTAGGAGGGATCAGCTCCTTGTGAAGGATGCAAGGCACACACCACATTCACAATGAGTAATCTGCTGAAAAACATGTAACTAGGATGCACCCATACGCCCCACATGATAAATATAATAATATGGCCAAAAGCTGAAGGGACGCCACGAGCAATCACTCCGCCGTGAGGAAGTCATAACACCAGTGCCTCTAGTGTAATGGTTATGGTACCTCCATAACTAGGTGAAACTGGTCATGCATGTATATGGCTTTAGGTATTCTAATTAAACATAAGCAATCAAACATATAAACTTATACTATGAGAAAACAGTTGGCTGCATACGGGGAATCCTAATAAGGAAAGAATGTCCATACTAAAAGGACGGCAATCAAACATATAAACTTATACTATGGGAAACCTCGGTATCAGTAATGCTACATAAATACATACGTGTATAAGTATCTGATTACTGAATACGTAACTGGTTTTATGTCATGTCTTAGCTTATTTTACACGTTCATGTCATGTTTTACTGTTTTAAGCTTTATACTGTATTTATCTTATATTCTGTCTATTCTGATTAAGTATTACTTGTATTTCATGTATTATAATGCTTGTCGTGTAATAGTAAGTAACTTTCTAAAAATAGCAGATTTCCTAAAATAGAAAGTTTCCAAAAATAGAAAGTTACCAAAAATAGAAAGTTTCCAAAAATAGAAAGTTTCCAAAAATAGAAAGTTTCCAAAAATAGATTTACTTCTTAAAATAGATAAGTTTCTAAAAGTAGAAAGTTTCCATAAATAGATTAGCTTCCTTAATTAAATAAGTTTCTAAAAATAGAAAGTTTCCATAAATAGATTAGCTGCCTTAATTTAATAAGTTTCTAAAAATAGAAAGTTTCCATAAATATATTAGCTGCCTTAATTAAATAAGTTTCTAAAAAAATAGAAAGTTTCCATAATTAGATATAAGCTGGTTAAATAAGCTAATTATATAAGCTTAAGTGTTTTCTGATTATTATTTTAAGTCATGTTGTTATAAAGTATAGTTTATTAATTATTACATGTAAATTAAATAAACTATAGGTTAAAAGTATTTAATTAAATATATCATGATTTTAATTAAATAAGGTAAAATACTTAGGTTAAAACATGTATTATTAACTATTAATAATATAACCTAAGTCATGTTAATTAATTAATTATAGTCATGGTTTTTAATAATTAATTAATTATAAAGTCTAGTTAAATATAAATACTTAGGTTAAAATTCATGATCTAATAATTAAATTTATAACCTAAGTCATGTTAACTAAATTAATCGTGTCATGTTTTATTAATTTAATTTTTAACACATAACTATTAAAATCATAAACCTTAAATAATCTATGAACCAGACCCGTGACTAGAAACCATGAACCGGACCTGTAATCAACACCATACCCCGAACCAAGATCGGGGTTCCCCTTGTTTGCTGCTTCCGTGGGACCACCATCACCATACCGAGACCATATGGTCTCGGTGGTGGTTAATAAGCAAAGCTGAGACCCCCCCCCCCCCTTGGGCTCGGTTAGGCGCCGGCCAACACAAACACCCCTAAAAACCCTTGTTTTGATTTACCCCATGATCATAGACATGTTTTAATAATTGTTTTTAATTACTTTTTAAAAACGTCATGATTTTATGTGATTTATTAAATCAAAACATAAAAGAAAAAGGTTAGAAAGGTTATACCGATTACGTGAAACAAATGAAGATGAACACGCACGTATCCTTGCAAAATTCCAAGATCAAAAATCAACCCGAACACCCCTTTTGGTGTCTTGAATCCGGCGGCCAAAAAGAGAAGAAGAAAGAATTAGGGTTTTGTTATATTTCTTGTTTTGTAAATAATAAAACATGTTTTCCTAATTCCTTTGTTTTAGTAAAAATTAAAATGGGCTTGGCTCATTCTCTTGGTGTAGCCGCGGGTAGGGGGCCCCACATGGGGTAACCCGTACCTTTTCTGAGTCTAAATATTATAGTGTGTTCGTGTTTTATCGTGTTCGTGTTTTATGTGTTCTAAGTAATTTTTGATCGTGACTTAATATATTTATTCGTGTTCGTAATAAATATATATACGTAATTAATATTCTCTCGTGATTATTTTACGTTCATGATTTCATGATCGCATGTTCGTGATTATAATTATTATTTGAATAATTATTGTGTGTTCATACGTAATAAATACTTATCGTGTTCTAACACGTACGTAATACTTAAAATTCTTATACGTGAACGTAAACTTGCTATAAAAGGAAAGTTTTAACCTTGTACGTACGATCTAAAGGGTACTATTCATGGTAAAAGCATGCGGGTTTTACAATTCTTCCCCCCTAAAAAGAATAATTCGTCCCTGAATTATAGATAAAGTAAACTGGAAAAGAAGAACATACCCGAATTTAAAATATGAAATGAGGGTAAGAAGCCCGGATAGACTCCTCTGTTTCCCAAGTGGTTTCCCGCTCGGTATGATCCCTCCAAAGGATTTTGACGAATGGAATCGTCTTCCTTCTCATGACTCGTTCTTGTCTGTCAAGAACTCGTTCGGGTTCTTCTATGAAAGTGAGATCTTCACGTATCTGTTCCAGTGGATACTGAACCATGTGAAGGGGATGATACTGGTACCCTCTGAGTAAGGACACATGAAACACATTGTGTACATGCGAAAGCTGCGGAGGTAACGCTAACCGGTAAGATACTTCACCGACTCGTTCAATGATATCAAACGGTCCGATGAAACGAGGACTGAGCTTCCTTTTAATCCCGAAGCGTCTAACACCACGTACCGGCGAAACCTTAAGAAAGACGTGATCTCCTACATTAAAATGTGTATCCCTACGATGCCTATCGACGTAACTCTTCTAACGTGACCGTGCTTCCTGAAGTTTCTGCTTAGCTACTGCGACACTCTCATTAGTCATCTCTATGATCTCTGGTCCTTTAAGTGTTCGTTCGCCAACCTGATCCCATCAGATTGGGGCGCGACACCTTTTTCCATACAACATCTCGAAAGGAGCACACTTGATACTTGCGTGCCAACTGTTGTTGTATGCAAACTCCACCAAACAGATATAATCGTCCCAATCACCCGTCCATTCCAACGCGCGTGACCTCAACATGTCTTCTAATGTCTGAATCGTTCGCTCTGACTGCCCGTCTGTTCGAGGATGAAAAGCTGTGCTAAGCTTAACCCCCAAGCTTTCTGTAGACTCTTCCAAAATCGCGAAGTGAATCGAGGATCTCTGTCTGAGACGATGCTGGATGGAGCACCGTGGAGCCTCATGATCTCCTTTCTATACGTATCGGCGAGTTTACTTACCGAATCTTCCTTGCGGGTCGATAAGAAATGAGCTGATTTGGTAAGTCGATCTACGATAACCCAAATTGCATCGTGCCTCCTCTTGGTTGGCGGAAGACCAGTAACAAAATCCATGGTGATTTTGTCCCACTTCCACTCTGGAATATCTAACAGTTGAAGGAGACCGCCAGATCGCTGATGATCGATCTTAACCTGTTGGCAGGTAAGACATTTGGAGACGTAAGTGGCAACATCCTGTTTCATACCACTCCACCAAAAGTACTGCTTGATGTCATGGTACATCTTAGTCGAACCAGGATGTATAGAAAATGGGGAGCCATGAGCTTCAGCTAACAAGGCTTCTCGGAGTTCTTGATCATCAGGATCACAAAGTCTCGTGCCCTGCCATACGATACCATCTGCATCTACTCTGAATTCCGTCTGGTTTTCCAAATTCTAAACTATCGCACAGATTTCTGAGCTTCCTTGATCCTAGAGAGTAACTCGGGTTCTACTCTAAGATTAGCCCAGTAACCGTGCTGTGCACGTACCATGATCTCGATGTCTAGTCGCTCCAAGTCTCTTATGATTTCCTCCTCAATTTTAATGTCGTTGATCATTCCGGACTTTCTGCTAAGTACATCTGCTACTACATTCGCCTTCCCGGGATGATATTATAGATTAATGTCATAATCCTTCAACAACTCTAACCATCTCCTCTGCCTCATGTTCAATTCACGCTGAGTGAAGATATACTTCAAGCTCTTGTGGTCCGTGAAAATATCACATGATTCTCCATATAAGTAGTGCTTCCATATCTTCAATGCAAACACGACTGCAGCAAGTTCCAAGTCATGCGTAGGGTAATTTTCTTCATAAGGCTTAAGCTGCCGTGAAGCGTACGCGATCACCTTCCCATGTTGCATGAGAACACAGACAAGTCCCTTCCCTGATGCATCACTATAGATTTGAAATCCACCCATACCAGATGGGAGAGTAAGAATAGGTGCAGATACTAGCTTCTGCTTCAGGTCTTCAAAGCTCTTATCTCGGTCTTTGGTCCAGACGAATTACTCCCCTTTCCTCATCAGTTTGGTCAATGGTAGTGCTAAGTGGGAAAAGTTCTCCACGAACCTACGGTAATAGCCAGCTAAGCCTAAGAAACTACGGACTTCAGTCGCTGATGTCTGCCTCAGCCACATAGTAATAGCCTCAACCTTCGCTGGATCCATAGTGATTCCTTCTGCTGACACAATGTGGCCTAAGAATGCCACCCTGTCTAACCAGAACTCACACTTGGAGAATTTAGCATACAACTGCTTCTGGCGAAGAATCTGTAGTACTGTACGAAGATCGTATTCGTGTTCCTCCTTGGACTTTGAGAAAATCAAGATGTCATCGATGAAGACAATGACGAACTTGTCCAGAAATTCATGGAAGATTTTGTTCATCAAATCCATGAACACTGCTGGAGCATTGGTCAGGCCGAATGGCATGGCTACAAATTCGTAGTGGCCATAGCGGGTACGAAAAGCAGTCTTGGCGATGTCCTACTCCTTAACCCGTAGTTGATGATAGCCTGACCTAAGATCAATCTTGGGGAAGTGTTTGGCCCCTTGGAGTTGGTCAAACAGATCGTCTATACACGACAGTGGATACCTATTCTTGATAGTAATCTTGTTGAGCTCGCGATAGTCTATGCAAAGACGCATACGGCCGTCCTTCTTCTTAACAAATAAGACCGATGCGCCCCATGGAGATGCGCTCGGTCGAATGAAACCTCGTTCTAGAAGTTCTTGCACTGGATCCTTCAGCTCCTTTAACTCTATGGGAGCCATGCGATAAGGAGCTTTGGAAATCGGTTCAGCTCCTGGGATAAGCTCGATATTGATTTCCACTTCTCGTGCAGGTGGTATGCCCGGAAGTTCTTCTGGAAATACATCTTGGAATTCCGACACTATTGGTTGATCCTGAATCGATGGAGATTCAACAACCACGTCGTGAACCGTAGCTAGATAATCCTCGCAGCCATGTGACAGTAGTGCACGTGCTTGCAGGGTTGATATGATTTGTACAGACCTTCCGGGTACGAACCCGATGTGAATGTAATCTAGTGCATTAACATCACCGAAGATGACTCGATATGAATGACAGTCTATGGTAGCATGATGCTTGGATAGCCAATCCATGCCCAAAATCATGTCAAAGTCATTCATGTCAAGCGGAAGTGCGTCAACAGTACGAACCTTATCGTCAAATTCTAGGGGAAGACTCTTGTATACATGGGTTATGCGTACAGAGTCTCTCAAAGGCGTGGAAATACTCAGTATGTTATCCAGTGGCATGGGGAGCATCCTAATTTTCTTAGCATAAGCAGTAGAAATGACCGAGTGAGTAGCACCCGCATCAAATAGAACACACGCAGCCTGACCATACATATACAAGATTCTAGTGATGGTACCTGTAGACTTGTTGGCCTAATCTCGAGATGTCGTGTAGACACGTCCAGTTGTAGGTGGCGGCTTGGTATCATCATGTCCTGATGTGCCCTCCATCTCGCCCTTACGGCAGTCCTTCATGCGATAGCCAGGAAGACCACACTTGAAGCTTGTATCAGTGTCACGAAGACATGGCCCTGGGTGCCTACGGTGGCAAGTAGAGCAAAGAGGATGAGTATATCCTCCAGCAGGTGCTCTGGCTGGCTGAGGACCTGATAAAACATTTTACATGAGACATGATAATAGGGTATAAAGTACAATGCGAATGATCGTAAGATTGAATACAAGTGATAGCTGGACGGCTAGGCTGTGAACCTCTCTAGTTCTGGTCCCTACTGTTTCCATGGTTCTTGGTAGAAGATTTGCTAAAGCGTCAGAGTTATGAGTTATAACATGAAATCATAAGAAAATGCGTAAGTATTAGGACCTGCTGCCGTTGGAGTGTCCAGCGTTGTTACGGTAATTATCATTACCGCCACGCCTATCCGTAGCAGAACAGTCGTTAGTCTGACCGTTTCCCTTGGGCTGATTAGGCTGCTGCTGAGTAGCCGACTAAGACCGATCCCCAGTTTTCTGCCTGGAAGATACAATTTAAAGAGATGAATAAATGACATAAATAGAAAGAATACGGATTGGTCACTGCTTGAATACGAATGTTTACCTCTTGTCAGGTTTCTCAACTTCCCCGAACTCATCTCTCTCATGCAGCGTCTCCAGCTTACGTGCCTCATCGGCCACTTGTGCTACTGTTTTGAATGTAGCGCACACCAGATTGTTTGCGATCGATGTGCGAAGAGCCCACCTAAAGTGGTGTGCCTGCTCTTCAGGAGTACCTGCCGCTGCACCAAGGAAACCAGCTAAGCGAAGAAAGCGCTGCATAAACTCATTGCTATTCTCCCTAGCTCTCTGTCGGATCCCATGGTACTCCCTCTTAAGCTTGTCTTTCTCAGCCTTGGGAAAGAACTGCTCCATCACCCTATCTCTGAACTGAGCCCATGTCAAACCAGCCACCCAATTATCGCCTCCCTCATACTGCTTCAATGCTAACCACCAATTTAACACATCACCTTCAAACCGGTAGCATGCCATACTCGCCTTGAACATGGGGTCATAACCCATAACATCGAAGATCTTCTTGATGTGAGCCAACCAGCTTTTAGCTTCACTGGGGCTATCTGTTCTCTCGAAAGCTCGAGGACGGAGCTTGTTGAATCTCTCCAGCCATATTGCCAATGTCACCGGAGGAGGAGGAGGAGAGGAGGAGGAGGTGCTTGGTTTTGTTGCTGATTGTTGGCAGCCTGAACCTCAGCCCTGATGTCATTCCTCAGTTGAGGAAGAAAAGCTTGCATTGCAGCTTGGATTGCTGCATTGAGTTGTTCCTGCTCGCGTGTGAGAACCATCTGACAGTATAACATAAAACATATGATTAAACAGATCAAAACATAAAATATATATATACATGAAAAAAAAATTATACCAATAAATCAAGAGAAAAATTTTATGCAAGAAAATTTGTATATGAATGCATGATGCAGTTTTATGAAAAAATGTGTACGCTCGAGAGTGAACGCCTATGGTCAGTTCACCCAAAATAAAAGACATGACGAGGGGACGCCTATGGGTCGGTCCCAACTTTAAAAGTTTCGATAAAACACATGCGACTAAATAGGGCCAGTCCTATACCAACCATTACTTAGTCATAAAGCTGCGACAATGACATATATATGTATGCGTAAAAATGATGAATGCATGAAAAACGACTGTCAGTTCTAGGAAGACCATAGTGACTACCCACTAATCACAGGTCATGTTTTGAGAGCCTACATGTCAAATCCTTTTGATAAATGGAATGTCACGCGTAATTATGGCGTGTCATCAAAGCATACAAGGATAAATGTCTAAAACATTACATGACCATAAAAGGAAATACCGGAATCAAACATCAGTAGTCCAAAAGTAAAGCTCATCACACACAAACATAAGTACTGTAAATGAAAGGACTAAACAATGTCCATGGAAAGAGTATCAAAGTATAGATAATGCATAAAGTAAAGAAAGGATAGAAAGCTTCCATTCCATATGCACGTACGCTTAAAGTGTACGAGCGTCCCTGAGTACCTGCCGTTTTGGGAACATGAAAAGGAAAACGACTGAGCAATACGCTCAGTGCACGGATGTACAGTAAAGCGGGAATAATATAAGCATATAAGCATATAACAGCGGAAGAAACTAAATCCCGAATAACCCGGTTAAGTCTTAGTAAAATTGGTTTTATAGTTTGAAAAGCCTTATGTTTATCTCGTAAAAACTGTTTAACATATTTTACCATTAGCTAATATAGGTCATGAAAATCCACCGTGCATGAATACTTGAAGGGGTGACCTCATCATGCAAATTAGAGGGGCTGCCTCTAATTTAATATACTGGTTTTGGGTAGGAGGGATCAGCTCCTTGTGAAGGATGCAAGGCACAAACCACATTCACACTGAGTAATCTGCTGAAAAACATGTAACTAGGATGCACCCATACGCCCCACATGATAAATATAATAATATGGCCAAAAGCTGAAGGGACGCCACGAGCAATCACTCCTCCGTGGGGAAGTCATAACACCAGTGCCTCTAGTGTTATGGTTATGGTACCTCCATAACTAGGTGAAACAGGTCATGCATGTATATGGCTTTAGGTATTCTAATTAAACATAATCAATCAAACATATAAACTTATACTATGGGAAAACAATTGGCTGCATACGGGGAATCCTAATAAGGAAAGAATGTCCATACTAAAAGGACGAGAATCCGTACCTTATGTCCAGTGAACGAAGAAGACGGACGGAAGAGAGTCCTACTTCGGTATCACTAATGCTACATAAATATATACGTGTATAAGTATCTGATTACTGAATACGTAACTGGTTTTATGTCATGTCTTAGCTTATTTTACACGTTCATGTCATGTTTTACTGTTTTAAGCTTTATACTGTATTTATCTTATATTCTGTCTATTTTGATTAAGTATTACTTGTATTTCATGTATTGTAATGCTTGTTGTGTAATAATAAGTAACATTCTAAAAATAGCATATTTCCTAAAATAGAAAGTTTCCAAAAATTGGAAGTTACCAAAAATAGAAAGTTTCCAAAAATAGAAAGTTTCCAAAAGTAGAATTATTGCTTAAAATAGATAAGTTTCTAAAAGTAGAAAGTTTCCATAAATAGATTAGCTGCCTTAGTTAAATAAGTTTCTAAAAATAGAAAGTTTCCATAAATAGATTAGCTACCTTAATTAAATAAGTTTCTAAAAATAGAAAGTTTCCATAAATAGATTATCTGCCTTAATTAAATAAGTTTCTAAAAAAATATAAAGTTTCCATAATTAGATATAAGCTGGTTAAATAAGCTAATTATATAAGCTTAAGTGTTTTCTGATTATTATTTTAAGTCATGTTGTTATAAAGTATAGTTTATTAATTATTACATGTAAATTAAATAAACTATAGGTTAATAGTATTTAATTAAATATATCATGATTTTAATTAAATAAGGTAAAATACTTAGGTTAAAATATGTATTATTAACTATTAATAATATAACCTAACTCATGTTAATTAATTAATTATAGTCATGGTTTTTAATAATTAATTAATTATAAAGTCTAGTTAAATATAAATACTTAGGTTAAAATTCATGATCTAATAATTAAATTTATAACCTAAGTCATGTTAATTAAATTAATCATGTCATGTTTTATTAATTTAATTTTTAACACATAACTATTAAAATCATAAACCTTAAATAATCTATGATCTAATTAATCTATGAATTTATGAACCGGACCCGTGACTAGAAACCATGAACCGGACCCGTAATCAATACCATACCCGAACCAAGGTCGGGGTTCCCCTTGTTTGCTACTGCCGTGGGACCACCATCACCATACCGAGACCATATGGTCTCGGTGGTGGTTAATAAGCCAAGCCGAGACCCCCCCCCCCCCCCTTTGACTCGGTTAGGCGTCGGCCAACACAAACACCCCTAAAAACACTTGTTTTGATTTACCCCATGATCATAGACATGTTTTAATAATTTTTTTTAATTAGTTTTTAAAAACATTATGATTTTATGTGATTTATTAAATCAAAACATAAAAGAAAAAGGTTAGAAAGGTTATACCGATTACGTAAAACAAATGAAGATGAACACGCACGTATCCTTGCAAAATTCCAAGATCAAAAATCAACCCGAACACCCCTTTTGGTGTCTTGAATCCGGCGGCCAAAGAGAGAAGAAGAAAGAATTAGGGTTTGGTTATTTTTCTTGTTTTGTAAATAATAAAACATGTTTTCCTAATTCCTTTGTTTTAGTAAAAATTAAAATTGGCTTGGCCCATTCTCTTGGTGTAGCCGCGGGTACGGGGCCCCACATGGGGTAACCCGTACCTTTTTCGAGTCTAAATATTATAGTGTGTTCGTGTTTTATCGTGTTCGTGTTTTATGTGTTCTAAGTAATTTTTGATCGTGACTTAATATATTTATTCATGTTCGTAATAAATATATATACGTAATTAATATTCTCTCGTGATTACTTTACGTTCATGATTTCATGATCGCATGTTCGTGATTATAATTATTATTTGAATAATTATCGTGTGTTCATACGTAATAAATACTTATCGTGTTCTAACACGTACGTAATACTTAAAATTCTTATACGTGAACGTAAACATGCTATGAAAGGAAAGTTTTAACCTTGTATGTACGATCTAAAGGGTACTATTCATGGTAAAAGAATGCAGGTTTTACACAAACACCTAATATAACTTTATCAACAACAGCAACAACAATATTCACATATTTGAACTCTGTGAATTTAAATATATGGCTTTCCCTCCAAAAACATGTAACAGCTACTCAATGGATCAAATGATGAACAAATGGCTTCAAAAGCTTGTGAAAAAGCTTAAAGTCATATCACATCAAAAACATCAACACCAGTAACAGTAGGATGAGATGTAGGAGATGATGAACAGTGAACTTGTAACGTTTTATTAATGGAAGCTGAATTGAGGTACAATTTTTATATGAAAGGATTACAAACGCTAAACTAAGTACAAAACTGTTAAATGAGAGGAAATTTAAGTGAAATTTAAGCTGGAAAATTAACTATGTGTAAATGGAGGAGCGTCTTTGCTATCTAAAGACAGTTGGGGAATTTTGAGAAAGCGTGTGGGTGATAGGGGTTTGGTAAAGTGACAAGATGTCAAGGAATGACAGTTAATTAGACCAACGAGGTGATGACATGTGGAATAAGGTTACATCCATCAAGAACGAATTGGGGATTTGTGATATAGGCAACGGCTAGTTAATTATTAATGCAGTTGTGTTTGTCTCATCATTACAAGCATTTGTGCTGTTTAAAGCTCCTTCTGAAAGTGCCTGGTTCGTTTGATATGAGTTGGTGATGAAGATGATTACTTGGCCTCATAGTATTGGATGTAGAAGAGAGTTGTGGATCGCTGAAGTGGCTCTGACAAAAGTCCAAATGTAACACCCCATTTTGGTAAATGAAATGTCACGCGTGATTATGGAGTGTCATCAAAGCATACAAGGTAATGTCTTAAAAACATTAAAGGGCCATGAAGAGAAATACCAGAAACAAACATCAGTACCCTAAGTATAAGCTCATCACACACAATCATAAGTAATTAAAGGAAAAGGACTAAACAATTTCCAAAAAATTTGTAGCAAAATGTATGATGAAATGCATAAAGTAGAGAAGGCTAGATAGCTTCCAATCCATATGCACGTACGCTTACTGTCTACGAGCGCCCTTGAGTAACTGCCCTTTGGGAACATGAAAGGAAAACTGCTGAGCATAACACTCAGTGCACGAATATACAAGTATGACATGGAATAGCATAAGCATATAAGACTAATAGCAGCGGAATAATATAAGTTCTAAGCAATCTGGATTCTTGTTCATAAAACTTGTTTTATAATTTGAAAAGACTTATGTTTCTATGAAAATCTGTATTGATTAGAGAAATTGACCATATAGGTCATGAGGTTCCACCGTGCATGAATACATAGAGGGGACACCTCGTCATGCAATTAGAGGGGTTGCCTCTAATTAAATAGTATGGGTAGGAGGGATTAACTCCTAGTGATGGATGTAAGGCACACATCGCATTCACTCTGATAATACTAGTAAACATGTAACTAGGATGCACCCATACGCCCCACATGATAATATAATATAATGGCCAAACTGAAAAGGGACACCACGAGCAATCACTTTGCTGTGGGGAAGTCATAACACTGGTGCCTCCAGTGTTATGGTTATGGTACCTCTATAACTAGGTGACACTGGTCATGCATGTATATGGCTTAGGCTCTTTTCTAACATAAGTATCAAATATATAAAACAAATATTGGGAAAAAAGTTGGCTACAAATGGGGAATCCTAATAAGGAAAGAATATCCATACTGAAAGGAAGAGAAATCCGTACCTTATGTCCAGTGAACGAAGAAGGCAAAAGAATGGAAGTCCTACTTTGATCTCACTAATGCTACATAAATAGGGTACATGTATAAGTATTCTGGTTACTGAGTACGTAACTGATATATCATGTCTTCGCTTGTTTTATTTGTTCATGTCTTGTTTTACTGATTTTAAGGTTATGTTGTATTTATCATGTATCATATGTATTCTGATGAAGTATTACTTGTACTTCTTATATTATATACTTGTTGTGTAATAATAAGTAACTTTCTAAAAATAACAGGTTTCCTAAAATAGAAATTTTCCAAAAATAGAAAGTTTCCAAAAATAGATTAACTTCTTAAAATAGATCAGTTTCTAAAAATAGAAAGTTTCCAAAAATAGTAAGTTTCCTGAATTAGAAAGTTTCCATATTTAGAATTAAGTTGATTTAATAAGCTAATAATATAAGCTTAAGTTTACTCATTAAATATCATAAGTCATGTGATTATTTCTATAGTTTATTAATAATATCATGTTAATTAAATAACTATAGGTTATATGATTTAATTAAATATAAGCATGCTTTAATTAAATTAATGTATTAATATTATATTAATTATAACATAAGTCATGTTTATTAATTAATTATATTCCATGTCCAATAATTAATTCATACTATATTCTAAATTAAATAAACAAATACTTAGGTTAAAACACGTATTATTTTATAAATAATAATTAACCTAAGTCCATGATTTAATTAAATTTATTATAAGTCATGTTTAATTAATTTAATATCTTGTTAAAAATAACATAACTTGTAAAATAAAAACTTCTACATTTTTAGTCATGAACCGGACCAATGAATTAAATTTAGACATGTCTTGAACCGGACCCGCGTATTTAATTTAAACATGTCGTGAATCACCACCGGCTGCCGCCGGTAGTTTCCCTTCTCTCGGCTAGCCGCTGACCAACATTGGGTTTCCACCGGCTGTGTACCGGTGGTCCCCTGCTACGCTGCGTTCTCCCTGCTTGACCCAATATGCGACCGACTGTGTGTTGGTGATGTGGTTGCCTGCTGCCGAGACCCAACCGAACCATAAGGACACCCCGACGTGAGTCGGGGTCCCTTGTCCTGCTTCCAACCGAGACCAACACCACCGAGATCCTAGATCTCGGTTGGTGGCGCGACCAAAGACACACCGAGAGCCTTGGACTCTCGGTTTAAGTGTCGACCGAGAAATCAAAACTCGAACACAACCCTTAATTTACCCCCATGACTTGTTTAACATGTTTTAATTCTTGTTTATTTAATCCATGTTCATGTGTTCATAATTAAATAAAAAGAATAAAAATAAAAGGGTTTTTGGATTACCGAATGCGTGTAATGATTGGAAAACAATAACACGAACACGATCCTTGAATTTAATTAACTAAAAATCAAACAAACACCCCTTTGGTGCTTGTTCTTGCCGCCGACCAAAGAGAAGAAAAAGGAAGAGTAGTGTTTTTGATTTTCTTGGAAAAACTGTGTGAATGAAATAAAGTTTCCCCTTTTTGTTATTTGTTAATAACAAAGTGGGCTTGGCCCCTTGTCTCCTTTGGTGCCGCGGCTTGTAGGGCCCACAAGGGAAAAACTGAAGTTTTCCCGTGTTTTAATTTACGTGTTCTTATGTTCGTATATTCATGTTATAATTGTTCGTGTTATATTTAAATACTTGTATGTAATGATATTAATCGTATTATATTAATTAAGTACGTAATTACATGTACGTGATTTTTACATTCATGATTTCATGTTCGTGATTATAATAATTATTCTTAATAATTATCGTGTACTAACACGTACTTAATACTTATCGTGATAATAATACGTACATAACTTCTGTAATTACTAATCGTGACACGTGTTCATCTATAAAAGGAAAGTTTTAATATGTACGTACGTTTACTAAGTGTACTGTTCATGGTAAAAGCATGCGGGTTTTACAACTCTTCCCCCCTAAAAGAATAATTCGTCCCCGAATTATAGATAAAATAAACTTAAAGAGGAACTTACCTGAATTCAAAATATGAAATGAGGGTAAGAAGCCCGGATAGACTCCTCTATTTCCCAAGTGGCTTCCCGCTCGGTATGATCCCTCAAAAGGATTTTGACGAATGGAATCGTCTTCTTCCTCATGACTCGTTCTTTCTTGTCAAGAACTCGTTTGGGTTCCTCTATGAAGGTAATATCTTCACGAATCTGTTCCAGTGGATACTGAACCATGTGAAGGGGATGATAATTATACTCTCTAAGCTCGCTCGATGACATTAAACGATTCGATAAATCGAGGACTGAGTTTCCCTTTGATTCTGAAACGTCTAACACCACGTGCTGGCGATACCTTAAGAAAGACGTGATCTTCTACGTTGAAATGTAAGTCCCTACGATGCTTGTTGGCGTAACTCTTCTGACGTGTACGAGCTTCTTGTAATTTATTCTTAGCTACAGCAACCTTCTCGTTGGTCAAATCTATCATCTCCGGTCCATCAAGTGTTCGCTCACCAACCTGATCCCAACAGATTGGGGCGCGTCACTTTCTGCCATACAACATCTCGAATGGTGCACACTTAATGTTGGAGTGTCAGCTGTTGTTGTATGCAAACTCTACTAAACAGATGTAATCATCTCTGTCTCCTGTCCACTCCAATGCACATGCTCGGAGCATGTCTTCCAATGTCTGAATCATCCACTTCGATTGTCCGTCTGTTTGAGGATGAAAAGCCGTGATAAGCTTAAGTTTTGTAACCAAAGGTTTCTACGAACTCTTCTAAAATCGCGAAGTAAACCGAGGATCTCTGTCCGAGACGATACTGGATGGAGCACCATGAAGTCTCATGATCTCTTTCTTGTAAGTATCGGCGAGTTTGCTGACTGGATCACCCTTGCGGATCAATAAGAAATGAGATGACTTAGTAAGTCGATCAACGATAAACCAAATCACATCATGCCTCCTCTTTGTCTGCGGAAGACCGGTAACAAAACCCATGGTGATCTTGTCCCACTTCCACTCTGGAATGTCTAACGGTTGTAGTATACCACTCGACTGCTGATGTTCGACCTTAACCTGCTGGCAGGTAAGATATTTGGAGACATAAGTAGCAACATCATGTTTCATACCACTCCACCAAAAGTACTGCTTGATGTCGTGGTACATCTTGGTTGAACCAGGATGAATGGAGAATGGGGAGCTATGAGCTTCAGCTAATAACGCTTCCCTAAGGGTAAGGTCATCAGGAACACAAAGTCTGGTGCCCTTCCATAAGACACCGTCCTCATCTAACCGAAACTCTGTCTACTGTTCTAAGTTCTAAATGATCACCCAAATTTCACCATCATCCTTTTGAGCTTCCTTGATCCTATATAGTAACTCAGGTTCCACTCTAAGATTCAACCAGTAATCGTGTTGTCCACGTACCATGATCTTAATGTCTAGTCGCTCCAAGTCTCTTATAATCTCTTCCTCAATATTAATAACGTTGATTATACTGAACTTCTACTAAGTGAATCTGGCACTACATTTACCTTGCCGGGATGATACTGCAGATTAATGTCATAATCCTTCAACGGCTCTAACCATCTTCTCTGTCTCATGCTCAGTTCACGTTGAGTGAAGATGTATATCAGGATCTTGAGATCTGTGAAGATATCACATGATTCTCCATACAAGTAGTGCCTCCATATATTCAATGCAAACACGATTGTTGCATGTTCCAAGTCATGCATAGGGTAGTTCTCCTCATAAGGCTTAAGCTTCCGTGAAGCGTACGTAATCACTTTCCCATGTTTCATGAGAACACAGCCAAGTCCCTTCCCTGAATCATCACCATAGATTTGAAATCCACCTGTACCAGATGGGAGAGTAAGAATCAGTGAAGATACTAACTTTTGCTTTAGGTATTCATAGCTCTTCTTTCTTTCTTCAGTCCAGACGAATTTCTCCCCTTTCCGCATCAGTTTGGTAAATGGCAGTGCTAAACGGGAAAAGTTCTCTACAAAAGTACGGTAGTAACCAGCTAAGCCTAGGAAACTGTGAACTTCAGTCGCTAATGTAGGTCTTGGTCACTTGGTAATAGCCTCAACCTTTACTGGATCCATGGTGATTCCTTCTGTTGATACAATGTGGCCTAAGAACGCCACCTTGTTAAACCAGAATTCACACTTGGAGAATTTTGCATACAACTGCTTCTGGCGAAGTATCTGTAGTACAGTACGAAGATGGTCTATGTGTTCCTCCTTTGACTTAGAGAACATAAGAATGTCGTCAATGAAGACAATGACGAACTTGTCAAGGAACTCATAGAAGATACGGTGTGACAATCCGTCAATTTATGGTTGATATTTTATTCTCAAGTATTATTTAAAAACATTATTTTAATGTTATATTATGAGCTAACTCATTTTTGGGAAGAAATTTGGGTTTACGTCTTGAAGTAGCATCAACTACGTCTAAACCAGAGGACTCTACGTTACGTGCTTACGTTTACATACACCGTTTTGGTGACGGTGTGACATTTCAGGAAATAAATTTATCCGTGAATATTATTTAGGGATTTTAAATTTGTGTTGGTTCATAAACTCACAAATTTACGAGAAGAGATTAGGACTTACGTTCATAATTTAACGTCCTTTACGACTAAACCGGAAACCCTAGGATGACGTATTTACGTTTTTGAACTCCGTTTTTTATGAGACAATTTTTATTAGATTCGTTTTATGTCGTTGATTCATAATTTATAAAAACGTTTTTCGCAAAACGACCCGAGGGCACGTAAATCGAGGAAACTAGAATCAAGGAGTACCCGTAAATTAGTGGAGTCGAGACAAGTTTACACTTTCCTCACTCCCACTATGAGTGGCAAGGCTAAGCCAACACACCGCATTAGGTGTCAACTTATCTTACACACTAAGGACACATGTCCTTAGTGCATGACCAAAACCACCAAACTCTAAAACAAGCTAACTCATACCATACACACACATGCAAACTAGAAGCAAAACATAGAATCTCTCTCTCTTGGCTCCCTATGAACGTCCCTTATCACCACCAACACCACCATAGATCAAAATTTACACCATAAATCTTGTGTTTAACTTGCACAAGATGATAACCCTTTGAAGACTTATTGATTTAAGGTGATCTTAACATCTAAAAAGGAGATTTCATGAAGATCAAGGGCTGATTTTTCAAGGAGTCTACAAATACTTGGTAATCCTAGAATTGGTGTTGATATCTCATAATATTGGTTACCCAAAACCAAGTTATTTGGTGGTATAGAGATTATTTCTTCCTATCATCTTGTTATTTTGAATATGTAATCTTGTATTTTCTTCATTTATGTATATGTATATGATGACGAATGATGTTCAAAATATTATGTGAGGATTTGGTGTTGATAAATTTGGTTAAAATGATTAAAAGCTACATGAAAAGATGTTAAAATCATGTCTAAAATTGTAGGTTGTGTACAACAGTAAAGAACAATATGTTAACTTGTTAAAATGACTTGGATAAAATGAGTGAGATATGATCAAAACATTATTGATGTCCAAATCTGTATAGTCTGTTTTGGATGAACTGCTAGAGACATTTAGAGGATGATTGAGCAGTAGCTAAAATGGAGTTAGTTATATCAAACATTTTGTAGTTTGTGCTGCCCAAAAATGAGCTTCTATCTCCTTGTAGAACTCAAGATATGGTAAAAATGGTGAAAGGTAGTTTTATAATCAGATTTGTAAAATAAAAGTATATATTATAAAATTAGCACTCAAGTAAAACTAATATAAAATGTATACCTAAAACCTACTAAATTATATAATACTTATAAATAAGTATATACTTTGATAAGTAAATGTGACATTTTATAAAAATTGTAAATTGGTATGTTTTATAAGTTATAAAACTATATACATAAGTTTTACGTCTTTCTGGCTAAAACCGAAAGATTAACGTTTTCGTCAATTAAAACTTAGACTGTCGGACCCGTCTAATGTAAACTTTTTATAACTCATATACTGATGTATAAGTACATTTGACAAGTGAAAACCGATAAACCCGAACTTTATAACTTATGGACATTAACGGGCCAAAGTAGTCTTAATGGACTATTAACCCAACAAGTTTGTCTAAACATTAATGGACTAACTCATTGGGCTTAACCCACTTGGACCCAACATATGAGTAAAGGCCTAATATTAATTGTATAAATGGACAAATATAAAGAGTTGAACTCTCAATGGGCTTATTGGGCCTTAATATGGAATTGGATTAAAACTAGTGTAACTAGTCAAAAATTTGACTAACACATAACACTATAATGTGTATGAAGAAATAAAATCCCAATAAAATGGTTGATATTCGTTGAAATGTTGATAAATGAAATGAAATGGATTATTATAGCTCGGTTATGTCACTAAAAGTCCCATTAGCATGAATTGTGAACTACCGGGATTTGGTAGACGCTTATGCATATAATAGTACTATTTGGGGAAGATCACCCCAGTTCGCGCCTCGACGGTTGATCCCCGTTGTTCCACATTATTGGTATGCGAATTTATGTATGAGAAGATTCATATAAGCGTGATTATTGTGACGACAAACTGTTTTAGATGGCCAAATGAGTTTCGGTTTTGCTACTCGTTGTTTGTTATAGTAAGGTAGCAATGTCACGCGGCTTATAATAATCCAATAACCAAAATACTTTGTACGCATCGAATTACAATATATTGCCTGACTAGCAATACGGGGTCTTTATTTTGATATTATGTTTTTATTTGGTTTTACATAACCATATTCATATAACGGTTTTTACTTAACTCTATACAACGTTATAAAACGTATTGTATGATGTATTTACGACATTGGTTCGTATAATGGTTTTGAAGGCAAAAGCCTATAGTATAATTAACAACAAAGATTTTTATAAAATGTTTTTTTGGCTTATTTTATGGCCTACGACAAAGAATTGTATAAAATGATTTTCGGTAATAATTTTATACCGATGATATATTAATGGATTTCATTAAACTCTATGAATTCACTCGGCGTTTTCGCTGACCTTTTCTTTTAACATGTTTTGTCTCAGGTACTTGAAGGTAATTCTCGGGAAGACGACAAGAATTTATGGCCAATAATTTCCATTCAAATGGTTTGTTAAATTGTATGAAATACTATGACTTGGGACCTATGTAAATTTGATATTCATGAATGGAAAATTCTTTATTATTAAACGACGCGATTTTTATGCGTTGTCTATGATTTGAGTAATGTGTTATCCCGTAACACCAACGACTCTTTCGCTGAACTAAAGTATGAATATTTGGGGGTGTTACAGTTTGGTATCAGAGCTCTCGTTATAGAGAACGAAACATTTTTCTCAAAATGTCTAAAAATATTTTGACTATAACGGTGCCGAAGAATTCTCGAGTTACCGACAAGGCCAGACTAAGAAGTGTTATTTTAATATATATATATATATATATAACTTGGATTATATATATATATATATATATATATATATATATATATATATATATATATATATATATATATATATATATATATATATATATATATATATATATATATATATATATATATATATATATATATATATATATATATATATATATATATATATATATATATGATGTGATTTGATTACATGATTGTTTGATGATTATTTTAATATTTATACGAGGTATTTATACGACGTATATTGTCACAAGAAACCCTAACTCCCCTAGCAAATCAATCGAAGCTATTCCCGTAGGAATTCTAGCTATTCTAGATCTAAACCAAGTTGTGGATATTTATGATCCCAATAAAATGGTTGATATTCATTGAAATGTTGATATTAGTTGATTGTGATATTAAAGAAGAATTGGCGAGATTAAATCTGATATTGATGTCGTGACGATCTTTCCTTATAGAGTGGAGTTTGACAAAACCTTACCACCTAGAAAGATGTCATCTGATTCGGTGTCAACCAATTCTTCAATTTGAAATCGAAAGGGTGAATGTTTCACTTGAGGCTGTTATTGGAGCCTTTACCCAAAAGCCTCATGCCACTAGTACCTTTCCGAGAAGTTTAATTGAATGTGTGAGTCATTTCCTACTAGTGACTCATTTGATAACTATTGTTGAAAGAGCTATAGGATTGCAAATCAAGTGTTAATCATATCGAGCTTTTATTGCCCTTTCAAGGTCTAAGAATAAGGTTGAAAGTATTGGGGAATGAGGTAGGATATCAAATTGAGTATAAGTTCGCTGAAACTTGAATAAAGTAAAATTTAACTCGTATGGAATATGAGAATGTTAAGAGGAATTCGTTGAGTCATGTGATTGAATTATAAGGTTTTAACTGATTGTTGGTTCGTGTTAAGAGTTGTTCCTAGACCATTGTCCAATGACGAGGATGTCCAGTGTCCAAGAAATAAATTGAAGAAATCTTCTTCTGAATTGGGACCGATGGATCTTCTGGGACAGGTGGAACACCTAATGACTCTTGTAGATTAGTATTCCTTGTGGTATCTTTTAAAATCCCTAACTTAACTGAGACATCAGTTGGTAGGATGAGTTCTTGTAATTGTATGACATAGTGATACGTAATGTGTTACGGTACAATTTTGACTTGTTTGTGATTAATGAAAAGACTACCTTTGATTGCTAAATTTTACATGTATCGATGTTATCTATCTTTTACTGCTTCATCCTAATGTTCGCATTAGTGATGCTACCATTGAGAAAGTACTCATCTCGATTTGAGTTACGTTGTGGATTATTCTTTTTGAGCGCCATCGAGGTCATGAACCTCATGAATAATTGGTTAAGCTCATTTCCTATCATATTGTAGTTAGTTCTTGGTGAAAAACTTTTCATCACTCTTTTGCAGATCACTCATTGTTTTTATGAAGTTAAAACGGTATCCCTTGATAAAGATTGAATTTTCATCACCGTAAGGATTATTTAAAGTGATATTTATAAGTAATCGTTATCGAAATAAAGTTGTTTATGAAACATTTTGTAAAAATTAATTTTTTCCATAACAAAGAACATTTCTGTAAATTCATTTTGAATTTAAGCATGAAAACATTTTTAGTTTAAACATGATAACAATGTTTTGACGAACTGAGTATTGCGTCGTTAATCCTAAAATTATATATAGTTGCGCGCCTACATACAATTTGGAAGGGACCATGTAAGGCTGATTAGTAGTCGCTATGAAATTATTAATAAACAGTAAATTTTCTTTGAAGATTGTGAAAGATTAAATTTTATGAGATCTGCAAGAAGTGCAAAAATAGGGACCCATATTGTTAAAGACACCTACATATGTGCCCGTACCATTTATTCTTCTGAGTCAAATTTACTCTTCTATGGATATTGTCTTATTTGACAATTGACAACCCTTTCTTGTCCTATTATTTCGTGGCAAGATTCTTTGGAAAAGTATCTGATTACCGAGTATTGATACCTGACTGGATGTATCGACGTTCCTATCATTTCTTTTGATTTGATTCCATTTGAATGACCTAGGTAACGATCTGAGGAGCTTTCGAATGCGTACTCAAATTATGAAAATATGGGATATATTCATTCGTTAATATTTTCGTCTTTATTTTATTTGAAATTCTCTTGCGTAAATTATGCGTTGACCTTACTCTTTTATTGGTAGTTGTGTCCCCAGATATCCTTGAATTTGTGAAAGATCATGGGTTATTATTAGTCTTTTGAGAAGATCACATCTTATCAACGGCAATGAAACTGGAAATTTGGTAGTGCCAGTTGAATGGATTGATTGATTATGACATGACGACATTGTCTTAATTGATGGGAACTCGAGTAGAATTCCCCTAAAAGATAAGATGTTGATTATCAAAAGTGATCTAAATAATTTTTGATGGATGACCATATCCTGCATTTAGACTTGAAATTATACCATGAATGGTTATAAACTAACCATAGATCTTGTAATCAAGAAAGATCTTAAAGTAAATTTATTAAAAGATGTACCTGCTATCTAAAACTTTCTAAGGTATTTGCTGATAAATTACCTAGACTTTCGCCATTAAGGTAAGTTGAATTTGGTATTGATTATATTCCTGGTGCTGCACCTGTGGCATGTGCACTATACGTTAGCACCATCTGAATTAAGAGAGTTACCGTACAACTGAGAGAGTTGTCGGAGAAAGCTTTTATTCTACCGATCTCGTCATTATGAAGACCTATGGTGTTATTATTCCTTATATTTGTTGAATTACCGTGAACTAGGTAAATTGAAGATCAAAATCTATATCCACTACCCAAGATGATAGATTTTTTCAATCATTTACAAGGTTCTAGTGTATATTTAGGAATTTGATCCACGACATAGTTATCATCAACTTCGCATCCGCGAAAAAGATTATCTATTCCAATCACTACATCCGGGACTCGTAATGAACATTATGAGTTTCATGTTATGTTGTTTGGATTAACAAATGCACATGTAGCATCTATAAATTTGTTGAATCACGTGTGTAGGCTGTAATTTGATAAATTCATGCTTGTGATCATTAAGGACCATCTGTTTGTTTGTAATAATAGGAAGAAGTTAATAATCATTTATAGACTGCCCTGAATTGGCAGAGCAATGAAAACCTGTACCCTGAATATTTAATATATGATTTAAGGATTAATCCTTTACATTATTTTACCGTGTGATTAATAGATAATTAAATTTATATTGAATCTTCAAATATTAGAGCCATTTAAAACTTTGGGTTATACGAAAAAGAAAGTTCAAAAATGTTTTGACAGATATTTTATCAAAGGGATTTTTAAGGAATCATTCCCTTATACCCAAATCATTTAACTAAACTCTTTTAAGGGTAAATGTTTGTGTATAGCTCAAGACAACCTAGGAGGAATTGAGGAAACCATTTAAACCATTACTTAGAATTTGAAACGCCAATTTTTCTTTCACCTAAGAAAATTTTGAGCAAAGTATAAACAAATATTTTTCAAACATTTACGGATCTTATTAATTATTTTAGATAAATCAACAAAAATCGTGTTAATTAAATTCAAATTTATTTTGAACATTTTTATATAATTGGTCGAACTAAGAAATTTAAAATTTTTTACGTTTACATTTCATAAAAATAAATATTTATTATTTAATTACTTGTAATAATTATCGACGCTTTAGACGTCGTATTGAGTAAAACTGATAAAAATAATAGTTGAGACGAAACTAAAACTTATAAAATATGAAGAAAGAATTTCTAAGTGATTTTGGTTATGATAATTATTTCATCAGGGAAGGTGAATGTAAATACTGACGCATTATGTAGAAAAGATAAGGAATCAATTAGGATGTGTTCCTTAGTAATGATTGTGCAAAATAAATTACCGAGCAATTTAAAGTAGCCGATGCTTGTAAAAAGGATAATATAGATAATAAAAGGGGTTCGCGGCTAATGTGAACCATTAGAATTGAAAAGCCGATGGCGTAAAATGTATAAAAGGCCGCTTGTGGTTTCCAAAATATGGAGGATTTCGAGATTTAGTCATGTTGGAATCTCGTAAGTATAAGTATTTTATTCATGCCATTTCTGATTAAGTGTATCATTATCTGAAGAAGTTGTACTAATGGCAAATTATGAAGGCAGACATCGCCTCATACATTAGTAAACGTCATTGCAAAGTTCATCATCTGAATTTGGTTCGATTTGGGTCATCGTCGACAGACTGACCAAATCTACTTATATCATTTCCATTAATGATAGATTCTCGATGAAGAAATTGACTCTTTGTATTTAAAAGAGTTGTGTAAACATAGTGTGCCGCATCAATCATCTCTATCAAGATCCTCGCTTTGCCATCGAATTTCTAGAGATTTTCTCAGAAGTCATTGGGAACGAACCTTGATGAGAGTACTGTTTACCACCCCAATCGAAGGGACGAGGTAAAGTAACTATACAAAACACTAGAAGTGTTATTTTATTCTTAAATAATTGACCTTTGGTAATAAATCGTATAATCGTTTTCCTTTGGAGATATTATCACTGATAATTATCTTATTAGGATCGAGATCGAATCTTGTTAGGATCTAAATATTAGAGCATCTGTAATCAGGAGTTGGGATGAAGACACCCGACATACACCCATTGTGAGTTGGACATGTCTTTTTGGTTTATGGTTGCCTATGATGACAAACCTAACCTTACAAAATACCCGACCCGCGAGACCCGAAATGATTGTTGAAATTAGGATCTGATTATTGACTGTCGGTAGTGGGCAGGAGGTTATGTGAATATGAAATATAGATCTTGAAGTGCAGGATGGGTAGCGAAGTTATGCCAAACATTTTCACCTTGGAAAAATGAATTGATGATCTGTAGGATCATGGGAAATAAGTCCCCGTTGTATGGGACCATTGAGATATTGAAAAAGTTGTTTTGAAAGGCATATAAGCTGGATCTACCCTAGGACTTCAAGGGCTGCGTGAATTATGTTTCGTATATCGAACTTGATAAAATGTCTATCAAGTGAAAATATGATTACTTCTTGATGATGTTTAGATCGGCGAAAAGTTGCATTCATCAAAAACCTGTGAACATCATGGATAGAGAAAGTAAGCCAACATTAAGCCTGATCGTATTCCCGTAGTTATGTTTGATGAAACTCGCGTATTGTAATGAATTACACTTGTGAGGAAAGACCGAATGTGGAGGAAATACCCACATGGCTTTAACTCTATAAGAAGCGAGTAGTAAGATAAATTGATCTTTGAGGACAAAGATCCTGTTTAGGGGTAAATGTTGTGACAATCCGTCAATTTATGGTTGATATTTTATTCTCAAGAATTATTTAAAAACATTATTTTAATTTTATATTACAAGCTCACTCATTTTTGGGAAGAAATTCGGGTTTACGTCTTGAAGTAGCATCGACTACGTCTAAACCGGAGGACTCTACGTTACATGCTTACGTTTACATACACCGTTTTGGTGACGGTCTAACATTTCAGGAAATAAATTTATCCGTGAATATTATTTAGGGATTTTAAATTTTTGTTGGTTCATAAACTCACAAATTTACGAGAAGAGATTAGGACATAAATTCATAATTTAACGTCCTTTACGACTAAACCGGAAACCCTAGGATTACGTATTTACGTCTTTGAACTCCATTTTTTATGAGACAATTTTTATTAGATTCGTTTTATGCCGTTGATTCATAATTTATAAAAACGTTTTTCGCAAAACGACCCGAGGGCACATAAATCAAGGAAACTAGAATCGAGGAGTACCCGTAAATTAGTAGAGATGAGACAAGTTTACACTTGCCTCACCCTCACTATGAGTGGCAAGGCTTAGCCAACACACCACATTAGGTTTCAACTTATCTTACACACTAAGGACACATGTCCTTAGTGCATGACCGAAACCACAAAACTCTAAAACAAGCTAACTCATACCATACACACACATGCAAACTAGAAGCAAAACACACAATCTCTCTCTCTCTTGGCTCCCTATGAACGTCCCATATCACCACCAACACAACCATAGAACAAAATTTACACCATAAATCTTGTGTTTAACTTGCACAAGATGATAACCCTTTGAAGACTTGTTGATTTGAGGTGATCTTAACATCTAAAAAGGAGATTTAATGAAGATCAAGGGCTGATTTTTCAAGGAGTCTACAAATACTTGGTGATCCTAGAAGTGGTGTTGATATCTCATAAGATTGGTTAACAAAAACCAAGTCTTGTTCATCTAAAAACTCATCATTTCATCACTTTGGTGGTATAGAGATTATTTATTCCTATTGTAACACCCCCAAATTTTATACAACTTGATACAGCGGAAGACTAGTTGGTGTTACGGGATAGCACATTACTCACATCATAGACAACGCATAAAAATCGCGTCGTTTATTTATAAAGCATTTCCATTCAATAATATCAAAGTTACATCGGTCCCAAGTCATTATATTTCATACAAAGTTTTACAAAGTATTTGAATGGAAAAATATTGTTTAAGTGCGGGCCATGAATTCTTGTCGTCTTCCCGAGAATTACCTTCAAGTACCTGAGATAAAACATGTTAAAAGAAAAGGTCAGCGATAACGCCGTGTGAATTCATAGAGTTTAATAAATTCCATCAATATAATATCAGTATAAAATTATTACTGAAAATCATTTTGTACAAATCATTTTAATAGGCCATAAAATAGCCAAAGTCATTTTATACAAATCTTCATCAAAATCATAATATAGGCATTTGCCTTAAAAATCATTATACGAACCATTGTCGTTAAAAACACCATACAATACGTTTTGCATCGTTGTATAGATTAAATAAAAACCGTTATATGAATATGGTTATAAAAACCAAAACACGAACATAATATCAATAGTATGACCCTGTATTGTTAGTCAGGCAATACATCGTAATTCGAAGCGTCTAATAGTATTTCGTTAGTTTTGGATTATTATAAGCCGCATGACATTGTTACCTTACTAAACCAACAACGGGTAGCTAACCCGATACCAATTTGCCCATCTAAAGTAGCGTGTCGTCACAAAGGTCACGCAATGGAAATCTTCTCATACATAAATTCGCTTACCAATCAATGTGGCACGACGGGGATCAACCGTCAAGGCGCGAACTGGGGTGATCGTCCCCAAATAGTACTATTAAATGCATAAGCGTCTACCAAATCCCGGTAGTTCACAATTCATGCTAATGGGACTTTTAGTGACATAACCTAACTTTAATAATCCATTTAATTTCATCTATCGGGTCCTTTAATCATATATCAGGTCATACAATCAGGTCATTCAATCATTCGGGTCCAAAATTAATAAACAAACAATCGGGACAATTGGTGTCCTATTTTATAAAAACTAACATGTTATCTCCCTCGCGGGTTTATAGAACATTTATAAAAATATTTAAAAGAGTGTGAGGCTATGAACTCACGTTGATGTGGGAAGGCGGGTTATCGGTAATTCGGACGTACGGTACGTGCTTCAATCACGGAAACATAGACAAATAATAATCGGTCTTAGACTCATGTCCAATGACTTTATAAAAATAACAATTATGTATACATATGATGATTATTTATATATGATGATCAAGTGGGTTTACATACTCTCGTTTACTCATTTTAGTGTTATGTGTCGATAACGTTTATACCAGTTTACTAGTTTTACCTATTTACGTGTTTTTAAGTCCAATAAACTTATTACAAGTTCTTTAACTTGTTTTAATCCATTTTATACCTATATTTTCAGTATATACACTTTACAAGTTGGGCCTAAATGGGTTAAGCCCATTAAGTTCTTTTTACAAGTATTTATCTTATTTAGTCCATTTATTAGTCCAATATGTTTATTTAGCTCGTAAATGTCCGTATTTCTTATAGTTCGGGTTTTATCGGTTTTTACTTGTATTAGTTACCTATACATCAGTATATGACTTTTATAAACTTTACATTAGACGGGTTTGGTCGTCTAAGTTTTATTTGGCGAAAAACGTTAATTTTACGGCAATAGCCGAAAAAGTCGTAAAAATCAAGTTTATAGTTTTTATTACTTATAAATATTATTTCACCACCATTTATATAATTTACCCATTTAATTAACCTTTTATACATTTATATAAATAAGTTTTATAAGTTAGTGGGTTTATATTTTTACATTTTATACATTATAATGTGAGTGCTTATATAATAATAATAATAAACATTATTTCCAAAAATCTGATTTTTAACTTCATGTTCACCATTTTTAACATATCTAGAGTTCTATAATGAATTAGAAGCTCATTTTTGGATGACATGTTCTTCATATTATGTGCTACATTTAACGTAGTTTTAGCTACTTCCCATTTTGAGTTTAACTTGCCTTAATAGTCCCTACAAAACTGCTTATTCAGATTACACCACCTAACTTGTTTTGATCATATCTCACTCATTATTTTGATTCCATTGCATGGCCAACTCTCACATGTGTACAAGACCCATAGATTACTGTAAATCCATTCTACTTCATCATTTTATCAGTTTACCATATGGTTCTTTACTGTTTTATACAGCCATCAAATTTAACCAAGATTTTAACCTTGTTTCTTATGGTTTTTCACTTTTTTAATCATGTTTATCAACAACAAATCCCCACATAACATTTTTATCATCATATAATCATCATATACATATACAATAGGAAATAAAATACATGTTTACATAATCAAATTAACAAGAAGATGAGGAGGACAATCTTTATACCACCATGATGATGTAGGTTGATCAAAACATGGATTTTTGATGGAGAAACTTGTGCATAGCCAAGACCATCTTCAAGACCACCATGCTCCATGAACTCCTTGTGGAAAATCATCCCCAAGACACCATGAATACTCCTCCTTGGATGTTATAACTTGCACCAATCAATAGGGCTTCAAAAGGGCATCAACATGTATATGAATAACATAGGATTTTGTGGTTAAATTTGATCAATGATGGATGTTTTTGAGAGATATGGGACGAACTAGAGAGAGGGTAGAGAGGATTTTGAGTGGTATTGCATGGTGAAAATGAAAGAAATGGTAAATGGCAAGTGGTTTTGTTGTAAGGTAGCTTAATGTTTAAGCTTAAGACATGTGTAAGGCTTGTTAGCTACTCTTGACACCTCATGGTGTTAAGTAGCTAGTTGTGGCCGGTTTTGGGGGTGGGACAAGTGTCCCACTTGTCTCATCCCCATTTATTTACAGGTACTCCTCGATTCTAGTTTCCTCGATTTGCGTGCCCTCGGGTCGTCTTATGAAAAATGTTTTTATAAATTATGAATCAACGTCACAAAACGAATCCAATAGAAATTGTCTCATCAAAAACGGAGTTCGAAAACGTAAATACGTAATCCTAGGGTTTCCGGTTTAGTCGTAAAAGACGTTAAAATAAAATCGTAAGTCCTAATCTCTTCTCGTAAATTTGTGAGTTTATGAACTAACACAAATTTAAAACTCCAAAATAATATTCATGGATAAATTTATTTTCTGAATTGTCGGACTGTCACCAAAGACGGTGTATGTAAACGTAAGCACGTAACGTTGAATCCTCCGATTTAGACGTAGTCGATGCTACTCCAAGACGTAAATGCAAATTTCTTCCCAAAATAAGTGAGTTCATAAAATAATATTTTCAAATAAATATTTGAGAATAAAATATCGACCATAAATTGACGGATTGTCACAGCATTTACCCCTAAACAGGATCTTTGTCCTCAAAGATCATCTTACTACTCGCTTCTTATAGAGTTAAAGCCATGTGGGTATTTCCTCCACATTCGGTCTTTTCTCACAAGTTTAATTCATTACAATACGCGAGTTTCATCAAACATAACTACGGGAATAAGATCAGGCTAAATGTTGACTTACTTTCTCTATCCATGATGTTCATGGGTTTCTGATGAATGCAACTTTTGCCGATCTAAGCTTTACTAAGAATAATCGGACTCTCATTTGATAGATATTCCATCAAGTTCGATTTACGAAACATAGTTCACGCGGTTCTTGAAGTCTTAGGGTAGATCCAGCTTGTATGCCTTTCAAACCAATCTTTTTACATCATCTCTATGGTCCCATACAACGGGGACTTATATCCCATGATTTGTCAGATCATGAATTCATTTTTCCAAGTTTAAAAATTGTGGCATAACTTCGCTACCCATTTGGCACTTCAAGATCTTCATTTCACATTCACATAACCTCCTGCCCACTATCGGCAGTTAATAATCAAATCCTAATTTCAATAAGCATTTCAGATCTCGCGGGTCGGGTATTTTTCAAGGTTAGGTTCGCCATCATAGGAAACCTTAAACCTAAAAGACATGTCCAACTCACAGTGGGTGTATGTCGGATGTCTTCATCTCAACTTCTGCTTACAGATGCTCTAATATTTAGATCCTAATAATATTCGATCTCGATCCTAATACGATGATTATCAAGGATAATCTCTCCAAAGGAAAACGATTATACGGTCTATTACCAAAGGTCATTCATTCAAACATAAAACAACACTTATATTACTCTGTATCGTTACTTTACCTCGTCCCTTCGATTTGGGATGGTACATAGTACTCTCATCAAGGTTCGTTCTCAATGAATTCTGAGCAAATCTCTAGAATTTTGATGCGAAGCGAAGATCTTGATATATATAGATGATCGATACAGGCACACTATGTTTATATAACTCTTTTGCATTTATCATTATCGAGAATGATATTAGTAGATTTGGTCAGTCTGTCGACGATGACCCAAATCGAATCAAATTCAGATGATGACCTTTGCAAAAGCTAGACGTTTACTAATGTATGAGGCGATGTCTGCCTTCATAATTGCCATCAGTATAACTTCTTCAGACAAAGATACTTTTAGTCATAAATGACATAAATAGAATACTTATACTTACAAATTCCAACATAACTATATCTCGCAATCCTCCATATTTAGACAATCACATGTGGTCTTTAAAACATTCAACGCTATCGGCTCCTCAATTCTAATGGTTCACATTAGCCGCAAACCACTTTTTATTATCTATATTATCCTTTTCACAAACATCGTTTATTTTATATTGTTCGGCAATTTATTTTGCACGTTCATTATTAAGAAATATATCCTAATTGGTTCTTTATCCTTTTTATATAATATGTCAGTATGTATATTCACTTCTCATGATGATATAATTATCATGTCCACAATTCACTCAGATATTCTTTCTCTATTATGCGTCAGTAATTACGTTCACCTTCCTGATGAAATAAATATCACAACCGTATTTATTCAAAATTATTTCTTCATATCTTCTATGTTTTTGTTTCGTCTCATCTATCATTTTTATCCGTTTTACTCAATCCGTCGTCTAAAGCGTCGATAATTATTATGATTAATGAAATAATTATTAGTTAATTTTTATGAAGCGTAAACGTTTTAAATTTCTTAGTTCAACCAATTATATAAAATGTTCAAAATAAATTTGAATTTAATTAACAAGATTTTTGCTGATTTATCGAAAATAATTAATAAGATTCGTAAATATTTGAAAAATCTTTGGTTATACTTTTGGTCAAAATTTTCTTAGTTGAAAAGCAAAAAAATGTCGTTTTAAGTTTTCAGGTTATGGTATAAATGGTTTTACTCAATCCTTCTTAAGTTATCTTGAGATATACACAAACATTTACCCATAAACAGAAGTTTAGTTAAATGGTTTGTGTATAAGGGAATAATCCCTTTAAAAATCCTTTGTTAAAACATTTGTCAAAACATATTTCCATTTCTTTTTTTTTTTGTAAAATCCAAAGTCTTAAAAGGGCTCTTAATTTTTGAAGAGTCTATATGCATACATCTTACCATTATTAATCCAACGGTCATTTTATGTAAAGGATTAAGTTTTTAATCACATGTTAATTATTCAAGGTACAGGTTTTCACTGTTCGGCCAATTCAGGGCAGTTTATAAATAATTATTAACTCGTTCTTATTCTTACAAACAAATAAATGGTCCTTAATGATCACGAGCATGAATTTATCAAATTACAGCCTACACACGTGATTCACCAAATTTATGAATGCTACATGTGTATTAGTCAATCCAAACGTCACCACGTGAAACTCATAACGTTCATTACAAGTACCGGATGTAGTGATTGGAATAAATAATCTTCTTCGCGGATTCGAAGTTGATAATAACCATGCCGTGGATTAAATCTTAAAAACCTTGTAAATGATCGAACTAATCTTCCATTTCGAGTTATGGATTTCTTTTCGATTGTCAATTTACTCAGTCACAATAATCTATAAATATAAGGAATGATAACACCATAGCTCTTCAGGATGACAGGCTTGGTATAATAAAATCATTCTCCGACAACTCTCTCAGTTGTACGGTAATTCCTTAAATTCAGATGGTGCTGTCGTACAGTGCACAAGCCACATGTGCAGCACCGGGAATATAATCAAATACCAAATTATACTTGCCTTAATGGCGAAAGTCTAGGTAATTCACCAACAAATACCTCCTAAAGTTTCAGATAACAGAAACTTCTTTTTAATAAATTCATATTAGGTTCTTTCTAGATTATAGTATCTATGACTAATTCACAACCATTTACGTTATAATTTCAAGTCTAAATACAGGATATCGTCATCCACCAAGAATTATTTAGATCACTTTTGATAATCAACATCTTATCGTTTAGGGGAATTCTACTCAAGTTCCCATCAATTAAGACAATGTCGTCATGTCATAATCAATCAATTCATTCTACTGGCACTATCAACTTTCCAGTTGCATTGCCGTCGATAAGATGTGAACTTCTCAAAAGACTAATAATAATTCATAATCCTTCACAAACTTAGGGATATTAAGATACACAACCACTATTAAAAGAGTAAGGTCAACGCATAATCTATGCGAGAAAATTTCAAATCAGATACGGACGAAAACATTTAACGAATATGAATATATCCCATGTTTTCATAATCTGAGTACGCATTCGAAAGCTCCTTGGATCGTTACCCAGGTCATTCAAATGAAATCAAATCAAAAGAAATGATAGGAACGTCGATACATCCAGTCGGGTATCAACACTTGGTAATCAGATACTTTTCCTAAGAATCTCACTATGGGAGAATTGGACAAGAAAGAATTGTCAATTGTCAAATAAGACAATTTCCACAGATGAGTAAATTTGACTCAGAAGAATAGATGCTACAGGCACATATGTAGGTGTCCCTAACATTATGTCCTTATTTTTCACTTCTTGCAGATCTCATTAAAATTTAATCTTTCACAATCCTCAAATAAAATGTAGTGTTTATTCATTAGTTTTATGGTGACTACTAATCAGTCTTGCATGGTCCATTCCAAATTGTATGTAGGCGCGCAACTATATACAATTTCAAGATTAACGATGCAATACTCAGTTCGTCAAAATTTTATCATCATGTTTATAATAAAAACATTTTCATGCTTAATTCTTAAATAAGAATCAAAAATAAATTTAAAAAGATTTTCTTTGTTATGGAAATAATTAAGTTTCCAAATCGTCTCTTAAAAAACTTCATTTTGATATCAGTCACTTATAAATCTCACTTTGAATAATCCTTATTGTGATGAAAATTAAATTTTCTCGAAGGATACCGTTTTAACTTTATAAAAATAATGTGTGATCTGCAAAATAGTGATGAGGAGTTGTTCACCAAGAATTAACTATAATATAATAGGAAATGAGCTTAGCCAAACAATCATGAGGTTCATGACTTCGATGGCACTCAAGAATACAAAGAGAATAATCCACAACGTAACTCAAATCAAGATAAGTACTTGTTCAGTGGTTGCATCACTAATGCGAACATTAGGATGAAGCAATAAAGGATAGATAACATCGATACGTGTAGAATTTAGCAATCAAAGGTAGTCTTTTCATTAATCACAAACAAGTCAAAATTGTACCGTAACACATTACGTGTCACTATGTCATACAATTCTCAAAACTCATCCTACCAACTGATATCTCAGTTAAGTTAGGGATTTTTAAAAGATACCATAATGAATACTAATCTACAAGAGTCATTAGGTGTTCCACATGTCCCAGAAGATCCATCGGTCTCAATTCAGAAGAAGATTTCTTCAATTTATTTCTTGGACACTGGGCATCCTCGTTATTGGACAATGGTTTTAGGAACAACCCTTAACACAAACTAACAATCATTTAAAACCTTATAATTCAATCACAGGGCTTAACGACTTCCTCTTAATAATCTCATATTCCATACAGGTTAAATTTTATTTTATTTAAGTTTCAACCAATTTTATACTCAAATCGATATCCTACTTCATTTTCCAATACTTTCAATCTTATTCTTCGGCCTTATAAAGGCAATAAAAGCTCAATATGATCAACACTTAATTTCCAATCCTATATATCTTACAACAACAATTATCAAATGAGTCTCTAGTATGAGATGACTCATACATTCAACTAGACTTCTCGGAAAGGTACTAGTGCCATGAGGCTTTTGGGTAATGGTTCCAATGACAGCCTCAAGTGCAACATTCACCCTTTCGATTTCAAATTAAGAATTGGATGACAACGAATCAGATGACATCTTTCTAGGTGGTAACGTTTTGTCAAACTCCACTCTATAAGAAAAGATCGTCATGACATCGATATCAGTTTTAATCTCGCCAATCCTTTTTCAATATCGCAATCAACTAATATCTACATTTCTACGAATATCAACCATTTGTTGGGATCATAAATATCCGCAACTTGGTTTAGATCTAGGATAGCTACAATTCCTACGAGAATAGCTTCGATTAATTTACTAGGGGATTTAGGGTTACTTGTGACAATCTACGTCGTATAAATACCTCGTATAAATACAGAAATAATCATCAAACAATCATGTAATCAAATTACATCATATATATAATCCAAGTATATATATATTAAAATAACACTTCTCAGTCTGGCCTTGTCGGTAACTCGGGAATTCTTCGGCACCGTTATAGTCAAAAGATTTTTAGACATTTTTAGAAAATGTTTTTAGTTAAGAGATTTTGAAATGTTTTATTCAAAACCTTAGTTTTAAAAATCTTTCGTTCTCTATAACGAGAGCTCTGGTACCAAACTGTAACACCCCCAAATTTTATACAACTTGATACAGCGGAAGACTAGTTGGTGTTACGGGATAGCACATTACTCACATCATAGACAACGCATAAAAATCGCGTCGTTTATTTATAAAGCATTTCCATTCAATAATATCAAAGTTACATCGGTCCCAAGTCATTATATTTCATACAAAGTTTTACAAAGTATTTGAATGGAAAAATATTGTTTAAGTGCGGGCCATGAATTCTTGTCGTCTTCCCGAGAATTACCTTCAAGTACCTGAGATAAAACATGTTAAAAGAAAAGGTCAGCGATAACGCCGAGTGAATTCATAGAGTTTAATAAATTCCATCAATATAATATCAATATAAAATTATTACTGAAAATCATTTTGTACAAATCATTTTAATAGGCCATAAAATAGCCAAAGTCATTTTATACAAATCTTCATCAAAATCATAATATAGGCATTTGCCTTAAAAATCATTATACGAACCATTGTCGTTAAAAACACCATACAATACGTTTTGCATCGTTGTATAGATTAAATAAAAACCGTTATATGAATATGGTTATAAAAACCAAAACACGAACATAATATCAATAGTATGACCCTGTATTGTTAGTCAGGCAATACATCGTAATTCGAAGCGTCTAATAGTATTTCGTTAGTTTTAGATTATTATAAGCCGCATGACATTGTTACCTTACTAAACCAACAACGGGTAGCTAACCCGATACCAATTTGCCCATCTAAAGTAGCGTGTCTTCACAAAGGTCACGCAATGGAAATCTTCTCATACATAAATTCGCTTACCAATCAATGTGGCACGACGGGGATCAACCGTCAAGGCGCGAACTGGGGTGATCGTCCCCAAATAGTACTATTAAATGCATAAGCGTCTACCAAATCCCGGTAGTTCACAATTCATGCTAATGGGACTTTTAGTGACATAACCTAACTTTAATAATCCATTTAATTTCATCTATCGGGTCCTTTAATCATATATCGGGTCATACAATCAGGTCATTCAATCATTCGGGTCCAAAATCAATAAACAAACAATCGGGACAATTGGTGTCCTATTTTATAAAAACTAACATGTTATCTCCCTCGCGGGTTTATAAAACATTTATAAAAATATTTAAAAGAGTGCGAGGCTATGAACTCACGTTGATGTGGGAAGGCGGGTTATCGGCAATTCGGACGTACGGTACGTGCTTCAATCACGGAAACCTAAACAAATAATAATCGGTCTTAGACTCATGTCCAATGACTTAATAAAAATAACAATTATGTATACATATGATGATTATTTATATATGATGATCAAGTGGGTTTACATACTCTCGTTTACTCATTTTAGTGTTATGTGTCGATAACGTTTATACCAGTTTACTAGTTTTACCTATTTACGTGTTTTTAAGTCCAATAAACTTATTACAAGTTCTTTAACTTGTTTTAATCCATTTTATACCTATATTTTCAGTATATACACTTTACAAGTTGGGCCTAAATGGGTTAAGCCCATTAAGTTATTTTTACAAGTATTTATCTTATTTAGTCCATTTATTAGTCCAATATGTTTATTTAGCTCGTAAATGTCCGTATTTCTTATAGTTCGGGTTTTATCGGTTTTTACTTGTATTAGTTACCTATACATCATTATATGACTTTTATAAACTTTACATTAGAGGGTTTGGTCGTCTAAGTTTTATTTGGCGAAAAACGTTAATTTTACGGCAATAGCCGAAAAAGTCGTAAAAATCAAGTTTATAGTTTTTATTACTTATAAATATTATTTCACCACCATTTATATAATTTACCCATTTAATTAACCTTTTATACATTTATATAAATAAGTTTTATAAGTTAGTGGGTTTATATTTTTACATTTTATACATTATAATGTGAGTGCTTATATAATAATAATAAACATTATTTCCAAAAATCTGATTTTTAACTTCATGTTCACCATTTTTAACATATCTAGAGTTCTATAATGAATTAGAAGCTCATTTTTGGATGACATGTTCTTCATATTATGTGCTACATTTAACTTAGTTATAGATACTTCCCATTTTGAGTTTAACTTGCTTTAATAGTCCCTACAAAACTGCTTATTCAGATTACACCACCTAACTTGTTTTGATCATATCTCACTCATTATTTTGATTCCATTGCATGGCCAACTCTCACATGTGTACAAGACCCATAGCTTACTGTAAATCCATTCTACTTCATCATTTTATCAGTTTACCATATGGTTCTTTACTGTTTTATACAGCCATCAAATTTAACCAAGATTTTAACCTTGTTTCTTATGGTTTTTCACCTTTTTAATCATGTTTATCAACAACAAATCCCCACATAACATTTTTATCATCATATAATCATCATATACATATACAATAGGAAATAGAATACATGTTTACATAATCAAATTAACAAGAAGATGAGGAGGACAATCTTTATACCACCATGATGATGTAGGTTGATCAAAACATGAATTTTTGATGGAGAAACTTGTGCATAGCCAAGACCATCTTCAAGACCACCATGATCCATGAACTCCTTGTGGAAAATCATCCCCAAGACACCATGAATACTCCTCCTTGGATGTTATAACTTGCACCAATCAATAGGGCTTCAAAAGGGCATCAACATGTATATGAATAACATAGGATTTTGTGGTTAAATTTGATCAATGATGGATGTTTTTGAGAGATATGGGACGAACTAGAGAGAGGGTAGAGAGGATTTTGAGTGGTATTGCATGGTGAAAATGAAAGAAATGGTAAATGGCAAGTGGTTTTGTTGTAAGGTAGCTTAATGTTTAAGCTTAAGACATGTGTAAGGCTTGTTAGCTACTCTTGACACCTCATGGTGTTAAGTAGCTAGTTGTGGCCGGTTTTGGGGGTGGGACAAGTGTCCCACTTGTCTCATCCCCATTTATTTACAGGTACTCCTCGATTCTAGTTTCCTCGATTTGCGTGCCCTCGGGTCGTCTTACGAAAAATGTTTTTATAAATTATGAATCAACGTCACAAAACGAATCCAATAGAAATTGTCTCATCAAAAACGGAGTTCGAAAACGTAAATACGTAATCCTAGGGTTTCCGGTTTAGTCGTAAAAGACGTTAAAATAAAATCGTAAGTCCTAATCTCTTCTCGTAAATTTGTGAGTTTATGAACTAACACAAATTTAAAACTCCAAAATAATATTCATGGATAAATTTATTTTCTGAATTGTCGGACTGTCACCAAAGACGGTGTATGTAAACGTAAGCACGTAACGTTGAATCCTCCGGTTTAGACGTAGTCGATGCTACTCCAAGACGTAAATCCAAATTTCTTCCCGAAATAAGTGAGTTCATAAAATAATATTTTCAAATAAATATTTGAGAATAAAATATCGACCATAAATTGACGGATTGTCACACCTATCATCTTGTTATTTTGAATATGTAATCTTGTATTTTATTCATTTATGTATATGTATATGATGATTAATGAAGATCAAAATATTATGTGGGGATTTGGTGTTGATAAATTTGGTTAAAATGATTAAAAGCTACATGAAAAGATGTTAAAATCATTTCTAAAATTGTAGGCTGTGTAAAATAGTAAAGAACAATATGATAACTTGTTAAAATGACTTGGATAATTTAATATACAGTAAGGTATGTGACTTATACATATGTGAGAGTTGGCCACTCAATGGAATCCATAAAATGAGTGAGATATGATAAAAATATTATTGAAGTCCAAATCCGTATAGTTTGTATTTGACGAACTGTTAGAGACATTTAGAGGATGATTGAGCAGTAGCTAAAATGGAGTTAATTGTAGCACACATTATGTAGTTTGTGCTTCCCATAAATGATCTTCTATCTCCTTGTAGAACTCAAGATATGGAAAAAATGGTGAATGTGAGTTTCATAATCAGATTTGTAAAATAAAAGTATATATTATAAAATTAGCACTCAAGTAAAACTAATATAAAATGTATACCTAAAACCCACTAACTTATATAATACTTATAAATAAGTATATAGTTTTATAAGTAAATGGGACATTTTATAAAAATTGTAAATTGGTATGTTTTATAAGTTATAAAACTATATACATAAGTTTTACGTCTTTTCGGCTAAAACCGAAAGATTAACGTTTTTGTCAATTAAAACTTAGACGGTCGGACCAGTCTGATGTAAAATTTATAACACATATACTGATGTAAAAGTACATTTGACAGGTGAAAACCGATAAACCCGAACTTTATAACTTATGGACATTAACGGGCCAAAGTAGCCTTAATGGACTATTATCCCAACAAGTTTGGCTAAACACTAATGGACTTACTCATTGGGCTTAACCCACTTGGGCCCAACATATGAGTAAAGGCCTGATATTAATAGTATAAATGGACTAATATAAAGAAATAAACTCTTAATGGGCTTTTAATGGGCTTATTGGGCCATAATATGGAATTGGATTTAAACAAGTGTAACTAGTCAAAAATTTGACTAACACATAACACTATAATGTGTATGAAGAAATAAAATCCCACTTGATCATGATCATATTTATAATATCATCATATATATACATAGCCATTGTTTTTATAAAGTCATTGGACAAGAGTCTAAGACGAGTATTATTTGTCTAGGTTTTCGTGATTGAAGCACGTACCATACATCTAAATTGCCGATAACCCGCCTTCCCCAATCCACGTGAGTTCATAGCCTCACACTCTTTTAAATGTTTTATGAAATTTTTTATAAACCCGCGAGGGAGATAACATGTTAGTTTTAATAAAATAGGACACTAGTCCCGATTGTTTGCTTATTGATATGGACCCGAATGATTATATCACCCGATGAATGATTATATGACCCGATAAATGAAATGAAATGGATTATTATAGTTAGGTTATGTCACTAAAATTCCCATTAGCATGAATTGTGAGCTACAGGGATTTGGTAGACGCTTATGCATATAATAATACTATTTGGGGAAGATCACCCTAGTTCGCGCCTTGACGGTTGATCCCCGTCATGCCATATTGATTGGTAAGCGAATTTATGTATGAGAAGATTTATATAAGCATGATTATTGTGACGACACGCTGTTTTAGATGGCCAAATGAGTTTCGGGTTAGCTACGCGTTGTTTGTTATAGTAAGGTAGCAATGTCATGTGGCTTATAATAATCCAATAACGAAAATACTATTGTACGCATCGAATTACAATATATTGCCTGACTAGCAATACGGGGTCTTGATTTTGATATTATGTTCTTGTTTTGGTTTTACATAACCATATTCATATAAAGGTTTTTATTTAACTCTATACAACGTTATAAAACGTATTGTATGATGTATTTACGACATTGGTTCGTATAATGGTTTTGAAGGCAAAAGCCTATAGTATGATTTACAACAAAGATTTGTATAAAATGTTTTTTTGGCTTATTTTATGGCCTACGACAAAGAATTGTACAAAATGAATTTCGGTAATAATTTTATACCGATGATATATTAATGGATTTCATTGAACTCTAAGAATAAACTCGGCGTTTTCGCTGACCTTTACTTTTAACATGTTTTGTCTCAGGTACTTGAAGGTAATTCTCGGGACGACGACAAGAATTTATGGCCCTCACTTAAATAACAATTTCCGTTCAAATGTTTTGTAAAATTGTATGAAATATTATGACTTGGGACATCTGTAAATTTGATATTCATGAATGGAAAATGATTTATTATTAAACGACACGATTTTTATGCGTTGTCTATGATTTGAGTAATGTGCTATCCCGTAACACTAACGACTCTTCCGCTGAACTAAAGTATGAATATTTGGGGGTGTTACATACGGTTCATCAGATCCATGAATACAACTGGAGCATTGGTAAGGCCAAATGGTATGATTACAAATTCGTAGTGCCCATAACGTGTACAGAAAGAAGTCTTGGAGATGTCCTGCTCTTTAACCCGTAACTGATGATAGCCCGACCTTAGATCAATCTTGGAGAAATGTTTGGCCCCTTGTAGTTGGTCAAACAAGTCATCAATGCGTGGCAACGGATATCTATTCCTGATGGTGATCTTTTTAAGTTCACGATAATCTATGCATAGACGGATGCTGCCGTCCTTCTTCTTTACGAACAGAACAGGTGCGCCCCATGGAGAAGCACTAGGTCGAATGAAACCGCGTTCTAATAATTCCTGCAGTTGTTCCTTTAACTCCGTCAGCTCTATGGGAGCCATGCGGTAAGGAGCCTTGGAAAATGGCTCACCTCCTGGAAAGAGCTCAATATTAAACTCCACTTCACGAGCAGGTGGTATGCCCGGAAGTTCTTCTAGAAACACGTCTGGGAATTCTGACACGATCAACTGATTCTGGATAGATGGAGATTCAGCTTCCAAATCATGAACAGTATCAAGATAGCCCTCACAACCATGTGACATTAGTGCACGTGCTTATAAGGTCGAAGTTATTTTTATAGACCTTCCAGGTATGAACCCGTTGTGAATGTACTCTGGTGCATTTACATCACCGATAATGACCCGATATGTATGGCAGTCTATGGTGGCGTGATGTTTGGATAGCCAGTCCATGCCTAATATCATGTCAAAATCGCACGTATCCAAAGGAAGTGCGTCAACAGGATGAATATTGTCGTTACACTCTAGGGGAAGGCTCTTGTACCCATGGGTTATGCGCACAAAGTCTCTTAAAGGCGTGGAAATGTTTAATACATTCTCTAATGGCATAGGGGATATCCTAACATTCTTGGCATAAGCAATAGAAATGAACGAGTGAGTAGCACCCGTGTCAAATAAAACACATGCATCTTAACCATACATATACAAGATTCTAGTGATGGTACTTGTATACTTGTTGGCCTGGTCACGAGAAGTTGTGTACACCCATCCACTAGTAGGAGATGGCTTGGAATCAGCATGTCCAGATGTGCCCTCCATCTCGCCCTTGTGGCAGTCCTTCATGCGATGACCAGTAAGTCAACACTTGAAACAGGCATCGCTGTCGCGGAGACATGGCCCTGGGTGCCTACGATTGCAGGTAGTGCAGAGAGGGTGAGTGTACCCTCAGCAGGTGCCCTTGCTGGCTGGGAGCCTGTTCGGGAAAGTACACATGAGACATGGTTTATAGGTACAAAAGGACAATGCGGAAAATCATAAGACGTAATACCAGTGATAGCTGTACGGTTAGGCTGTGAACCTCTTCTGTCTTGATCCCTTCCGTTACCATGATTCTTGGTAGAAGATGCTAAAGTGTTAGAATTATGAACCATAAACGTGTAACATATGAAATGAGTAAGTTTAGGGACTTGCTGTTGTTGGAGTTTCCAGCTTTGTTACGGTAATTATCATTACCACCGCGCCTATCCGTAGCAGAACGTTCTTGAGTATGACCGTTACCCTTGGACTGAGTAGGCTGTTGCTGAGTTGCCGGTTGAGACCGGTCCACAGTCTTCTGCCTCTTCTCGAGTCTCTCTACTTACCTGAATTCCTCTCTCTCTTACAGCATCTCCAGCTTACGTGTTGCATAGGCTAGTTGTGCCACTGTGTTGAAGGTAGCACACACCAAGTTGTTGGCAACTGATGTACGAAGAGCCCAACGAGAGTGGTATGCTTTCTCTTCGGCAGTACCTGCTGTTGCGCCAAGAAAACCAGCCAAACGAAGAAAGCATTGCATGAACTCGTTGTTGTTCTCCCCAGCTCTCTGTCTGATCCCGTGCTACTCCCTCTTAAAATTGTCTTGCTCAGCCTTGGGAAAGAACTGTCCCATCACCAACTCTTTGAACTGAGCCCAAGTCAAGCCAGCCACCTAATTGTCACCACCCTCAGACTGCTTCACTACCTTCCACCATCCATGTATGTCGCCTTCGAACTTGTAACAGGCCAACCTCGACTTGAAAATGGGGTCACAACCCATTGCATCAAATATCTTCTCGATATGAGCTAACCTGCTTTCAGCCTCACTAGGGCTGTCAGTTCTCTCGAAGGATCGAGGATGTTCCTTGTTCAATCTCTCCATCCATGTGACCAATGTTGCTAGAGGAGGAGGAGGAGGAACTGGGTGCTGTTGCTGATTGTTGGCAGCTTGCACCTCAACCCTGATTTCGTTCCTCAGCTGAGGAAGCAAAGCTTGCATCGCAGCTTGAACTGCTACATTGAGTTGTTCATGCTCGCGTGTGAGAACCATCTAATAGTATAAAAGAAAATGCATGATTAAACTGATAAAAACATAATATATATACATAAAAAAAAACTTTATGCCAATAAATCATGAGAAAAAAAAATTATGCATGAAAATAGTGCATGAATGCATGATGCAGTTTATAAAACTTTTATATGTGCGAGGGTAAACGCCTATGGTCAGTTTAACCAAAACAAAAGACATGGCGAGGGGACGCCTATGGTTTGGTCCCAAAGATAAAAGTTTTGATAAAAGCACATGCGACTAAATAGGGCCATTCATGTACCAAACATTACTTAGTCATAAGCCTGGAAAATGACATATGACATGAATGCATGAATACAATGAATACATGAAAACCGACTGTCAGTTCTAGGAAGACCATAGTGACTACCCACTAATCACATGTCGTGTTTTGAAAGCCTACAGGTCGAAGACCTGGCTCTGATACCATAATTGTAACACCACATTTTGGTAAATGAAATGTCACGCGTGATTATGGCGTGTCATCAAAGCATACAAGGTAATGTCTTAAAAACATTAACTGAACATGGAGGGAAATACCGGAAACAAACATCAGTACCCCAAGTATAAGCTCATCACACACGAACATAAGTACTGTAAAGGAAAAGGACTAAACAATGTCCAAAGAAATAAGTAGCAAAATGTATTATGAAATGCATAAAGTAGATTAGGCAAGATTGCTTCCAATCCATTTGCACGTACGCTTAAAGTCTACGAGCGCCCTTGAGTATCTACCGTTTGGGAACATGAAAGGAAAACGGATGAGCATAACGCTCAGTGCACGGATATACAAGTATGACATAGAATATCATAAGCATATAAGACTAATAGCATCAGAATAATATAAGTTCTAAGCAATCTGGATTCTTGCTCATAAGACTGGTTTTATAGTTTGAAAAGACTTATGTTTCTATGAAAATCTGTATTATTAGCCAAATAGCCTATATAGGTCATGAGGTTCCACCGCGCATGAATACTTGGAGGGGAGATCTCGTCATGCAATTAGAGGGGTTGTGTAACACCCCCAAATATTCATACTTCAGTTCAGCGGAAGAGTCGTTGGTGTTACGGGATAGCACATTAATCAAATCATAGACAACGATTAAAAATCGTGTCGTTTAATAATAAAGCATTTTCCATTCATAAATATCGAATTACATAGGTCCCAAGTCATATTATTTCATACAATTTTACAAAACATTTGAATGGAAATTTTATTTAATGCAGACCATAAATTCTTGTCGTCTTCCCGAGAATTACCTTCAAGTACCTGAGATAAAACATGTTAAAAAGTTCAGTGAAAACGTCGAGTGAATTAATCGAGTTTAATAAAAACCATTAATATATCACCGGTATATATAATCATTACTGAAAATCATTTTGTACAATTCTTTGTCGTAGGCCATAAAATAGGCCAAAGACGTTTTATACAAATCTTTGTCATAAATCATAATATAGGCTTTTGCCTTCAAAACCATTATACGATCCATTGTCATAAAAACATCATACAATACGTTTTATAACGTTGTATCAAGTTTAATAAAAACTGTTATATGAAAATGGTTATGTAAAACCAAAACACAAAAATAATATCAATAATAAGACCCCGTATTGCTAGTCAAGCAATATATTATAATTCAGTTCGTACATCAGTAGTTTTAATATTGAATTATTATAAGCCACATGACATTGCTACCTTAGTATAACAAACAACGGGTAGCTAACCCGTAATTCCTTTGCCCATCTAAAATAGCATTTCGTCACAATAATCACGCTTATATAAATCTTCTCATACATAAATTCGCTTACCAATCAATGTGGCACGACGGGGATCAACCGTCAAGCCGCGAACTGGGTGATCTTCCCCAAATAGTACTATTATATGCATAAGCGTCTACCAAATCCTGGTAGTTCACAATTCATGCTAATGAGACTTTTATTGACATAACCTAACTAATAATAATCCATTTCTTTTCATTCATTTGGGTCATATAATCATTCATCGGGTAACATAATCATTCGGGTCCATATCAATAAGCAAATAATCTGGACAACTGGTGTCCTATTTTTATTACAACTAACATGTTATCTCCCTCGCGGGTTTATAAAACATTTCATAAAACAATTAAAAGAGTGTGAGGCTATGAACTCACGTTGATTGGGAAATGCGGGCTATCGGCATTTTGGATGTACGGTACGTGCTTAAATCACGGAAACCTAGACAAATAATACTCGGTCTTAGACTCTTGTCCAATGACTTTATAAAAATAATGGCTATGTATATATGATGATATCATAAGTATGATGATGATCAAGTGGGATTTTATCTGTTCATACAACATTATAATTGTTATGTGTTAGTCAATTTAGACTAGATATACTAGTTTCAACTCATTTACAAATTAAGGCCCAATAAGCCCATTAAGAGTTCAATTCATCATATTAGCCCATTTATACTTTTAATACCATGCCTATACTAATATTTTGGGCCCAAGTGGGTTAAGCCCATGAGTAAGTCCATTAGTGTTTAGCCAAACTAGTTGGGCTAGTGGTCCAATAAGGCTACTTTGGCCCATTATGGTCCATAAGTTATAAAGCTCGGGTTTATCGGTTTTTACTTGTCAAATATACTTACATATCAGTATACGAGTTATAAAAATGTTACATTAGACGGGTCCGGCCGTCTAAGTATTATTTGGCGAAAACGTTAATCTTTCGGTTTTAGTCGAAAAGACGTAAAACATATATATTGTTTTATAACTTTAGAACACATTTGAGTTTATACTTTTATAAAATGCCAAGTTTTATTTATCATACTATATAACTCATTTTATATTACTTATTATTAGTTGGTGTATTTTATGTATTTATTTTAAATTAATATTACTTGAGTGCTCATTTTATATTATATACTTTTATTTACAAATCTGATTATCAAAGTCACTTCCACCATTTTTGCCATATCTTAAGTTCTACAAGGAGATAGAAGCTCAAATTTGGGCAACACAAACTACATTATATGTGCTACAAATAACTCTCGTATAGCTACTGCTCAATCATCTTCTATGTATTCTTAATAATTCGTCCAAAACAGACTATACAGATTTGTACCTCAATAGTATTTTGATCATATCTTGCTCATTTTAATGATTCCATTGAGTGGCCAACTCACCACATATGTAAAAATAATATATCTATCTGTATATTCAATAATCCAAGCCATTTAACCAAGTGTTCCTATTAATACTTACTGTTTTATATAGCCCATAAATCTAATCAAGATTTTAACATTTTAACTTGTAGATTTTAATCTTTTTAACCCAATCTAATAACACAAAATCCCCACATAATACTTTGATCAACATTCATCATTGTATACATATATATCTAAGAAGAAAATACATGATTACTTTTACAAAATAACAAGATGATAGGAAGAAAAAATCTCTATACCACCAAAGTGATGAAAAGGTTGAGATTTTGGATGAACAAGGATTGGTTCTTGTCACCAAATCTTTAATCTTGGCAAATGAACTTTTGAGTTCATCAAATGGATGAACACCTTCATGGAAATCAACCCTAAACCTCCTTTGAAACTTCTTTTCACATGTTAGGATCACCTCCAATCTTCATCTTTTCAACTAGGCTTCAACATATGTGAAGTATAGTTGAAGTTCATGGCTAGAATTTTTGATGAATGGTGGTGGTGGTGATGTATATGGGACGGCCAAAGATGAGCTAGAGAGAGAGATTGAGAGGTTTTGCATGATAGAAATGAGAGAAATGGTTTAGGCTAGTGGTTTTATGGTTTATGTAAAGTGTAAGGACATGTCTCCTTTAAGCTTGTGTTAGCTTGCCACCAAAGGGTGGTGTGGCTACTAGTCATGCCGCCACATGTATGGGGGTGGGCAAGTGTAAACTTGTCTCACCCCCATTAATTTACGGGTACTCCTCGATTCTAGTTTTCTCGATTTACATGCCCTCGGGTCGTTTTACCAAAAAACGTTTTTATAAATTATGATTCTACGGCACAAAACGATTCTAATAAAAATTGTCTCATAAAAAACGGAGTTAAAAAACGTAAATACATAAACCTAGGGTTTCCGGTTTAGTCGTAGAGGATGTTAAATTATGCACGTAAGTCCTAATTTCTTCTCGTAAATTTGTGAGTTTATGAACCAACACAAATTAAAATTCCAAAATAATCTTCGAGAATAAATTTATTTCCTGAAGTTTCGGACTGTCACAAAAACGGTGTATGTAAACGTAAGCACGTAACATAGAGTTCTCCGGTTTAGACGTAGTCGATGCTACTTTAAGACATAAACCCCAATTTCTTTCCAAAGGTGAGTGAGTTCATAAATTAACAATAAATAATGATTTTAAATAATACTTGAGAATAATATAACGACCTCACATTGACGAATTGTCATAGCAGTTACCCCTAAAGAGGATCTTTGTCCTCAAAGATCGATTTATCTTACTACTCGCTTCTTATAAAGTCAAAGTCATGTGGGCATTTCATCCACATTTGTTCTTTTCTCTCAAGTGTAATTCATTATAATACACGAGTTTCATCAAACATAACTATGGGAATACGATCAGGCTTAAGTTGACTTACTTTCTCTATCCATGATGTTCACGGGTTTTTGATGAATGCAACTTTTCGTCGATCCAAACTTTATTAAGAAATAATCAGATTTTCACTTGATAGACATTTTATCAAGTTCGATATACGAAACATAATTCACGCAACCCTTGAAGTCATAGGGTAGATCCACCTTATATGCCTTTCAAACCAACTATTCACATTATCTCAATGGTCCCATACAACGGGGACTTATTTTCCCATGATCTTTCAGATCATCAATTCGCTTTTCCGTGGTGAAATTTTTGGCATAACTTCGCTACCCATCCTGCACTTCAAGATCTACATTTTATATTCACAAAACCTCCTGCCCACTACTGGCAGTCAATAATCAGATCCTAATTTCAACAATCATTTCAGGTTTCACGGGTCGGGTATCTTGTAAGGTTAGGTTTGTCATCATAAGCAACTTTAAACCTAAAAGACATGTCCAACTCATAATGGGTGTATGTCAGGTATCTTATACCAACTCTCACATACAGGTGCTCTTTTATAGATCCTCACAAGATTCGATCTCGATCCTAATACGATAATTATCAATGATAATATCTCCAAAGGAAAACTATTATCTCGTTCATTACCAAAGGTCAATTATTCAAACATAAAACAATACTTCTAGTGTTTGTATTGTTACTTTACCCTGTCCCTTTGATTGGGGTGGTAAACTGTACTCTCATCAAGATTCATTCCCAATGACTTTTGAGGAAATATCTAGAAATTCGATGCGAAGCGAGGATCTTGATAGAAATAATCGATACAGGCACACCATGCTTACACAACTCCTTTAAATACAAAAGAGTCAACTTCTCCATCGGGAATCTATCATTAACGGGAATGATATTAGCAGATTTGGTCAGTCGGTCGACGATGACCCAAATCAAATCAAATCCAGATGACGACCTTGGAGAATTTTTTGATACGAATCCATGGTGGTTCTATCTCACTTCCAAACAAGAATTATAAGCTATAGAAGTAATCCCTATGGATTTTGGCGTTCAGCCTTGACCTTCGCAAAAGTTAGACATGCGCCAACGTAAGTTGCGATGTTTGCTTTCATATTTGGCCATCAGTACAACTTCTTCAGATAAAGATATGTTTAATCAAAAATAGCATGAATAGAATACTTAAACTTATGAGATTCCAATATGACTAAATCTCAAAATCCTCCATATTTAGGCAACCACAAGTGGCCTTTTAAACATTTAACGCCATCATCTCTCATTTCTAATGGTTTTCATTAACCGTAATAAGTGTGAAAACACTTATCCTTTTAACGCTTATTTCCAATAATAACAAGACCAAAACGTGTGATTTATGTCGTAAATTTCGGAATTATGCGTGGTTTGTGTTTTTATTGTGTTTAAGGACCAAAAGATGAATAAGGAAGAAAACACGGGCTTTCACGGGCTTTTATCGAAGAAAACGAGAAAAGACGAAGTCAAGAGATCAAGAGTGCTTAAAGAACGGATGTCCAAGACCTATTTTGAAGATTTATCGAAGAAAAAGTCTAAAGATGGAAGTTTAATGAAGTCGAAGAACTCAAGTCTAAATTATAGAAGAAAATTATTAAGACAAGTTCAAATCCCGAGACGACGTCAAGAAAAAACAAAGAATTAAATCGAGTCGATAAGAAAAGAAAGAAGGAAGCACACCACACATGCACTTCCCACCTAGCCTATAAATACCCTCCTAATGTGATTAGGAGGGTGGTTAGCTAGTTTTAATTTTTTAATTTTTTCTTTTTTAGTTTTTAGAGAGAGAAAGTCCCCAACTTTCTCTCACTAAGTTTATCTTTTCTTTCTTTCTTTTAATCTTTCAAGTTAAACTTTTAATCTTTGTATTTGGATTTCATTAATCATGTTCTTAGTTAAGCTTTTTGTTCTTTAATCTCTTTCCACCTTTCTTGATTTACTTTGGTTTTTGATCCGAAAATCATGTTCCACGTAGTGATTTTGTTTGATGTTAAAGTGATAAAAGGTAAATCTTTCTATTACTACATAAGCTTTCATACGGTTTAGGCTATAAGCTCCTTATGCTTATTGGCTTATTCATGTTTTAGCTTATTGCTTTTCGGATTCTTAAAAGGTTTAATCTTTTCAAAAGTTTCTTTTATAAATTTTATGATTTTATGTTTCGAAAGTTTTCAAATTAAGCTTATTGGGCAGTTTAAGGTTTGAGTAAGGTAGCTTATTATACGTTCTTATTGAGTTTTCAACTTGCCACCAATTTCGGATTAAGTTTGTGTGCATCGCAATATTGGGGGTTTAAACATTCCGACGAGAAGCTTGTTTCGATCGCAATAACCCTTAAGGGTTCTACTTTGCGATCACTTGTACCACCCCCTTATTCTGATCTGGGATTGCGATCGCTCATTGCGATCGCATATTCCGACGGGATTTAAGGTTGCCTTAAGTCGAAACGCTGCCCAAATTTTGTCAACTACTTTCCGATAGGTTGGTCATCATTCCGATAGAATCATATTACGACAGGAACATTCCGATAGCTTGTATATTCCGATCTGGGACATTCCGATAAGACCATATTGCGACAGTATTGACTTTCTATTCCGATGGGTATTCAGATTAGCATTTCGATGGACTTTCACATGGATTATTCCGATGACTTGTTTTAGTTATATTCCAATGGTTTTAACTTTGGTGCATTCCGATGGAAAAAACTAGTTACATTCCGATAGACTAAGTTTTCAAGTTTTAAAGTTTTACAAAGTTTTATGTTTTAAGTGTTTTTCCAAATAATTTTCTAGTTTAAAAATTAAACGCTTTAATTTTACTCAACGACATTTTCATACTTGCTTTTAGATAACCAAACCAAACCATTCTCTTGTTCACCAAAAGACAATTGAGTCGCACTTTCTACCAATAATCAATTCGAAAAGATCGGACGATAATATTTTATACTTGGTAAAAACCTTGTATTAAATGGCGCCGCTGCAGGCTCTTTTCGTGAAGATTAACGGTTTTTTGTGAGAGACGCGTTGGATTTTGGGATCCGTTCACTCGTGAACGTTATTTTTCATGTTAAAAAATTTCAAAAATACAAAAACATTAAAAAATCATAAAAATCATTTTTTTTCCAAAGGTTTTGCACCAAAAAGATATATATATATTCTCTGTTTCTTTGGTATCTTTTTCTTCTGCAGGTGTATGCGTACTAGATCTTCAAATTATTCTGAGCCCGAGACTCGCGAAGATTTAGATATGGCTGGTGTTCATAACAACAATAATAACCCACCTCTACCCAATTTGAATAACAATAACAACCACAATGCTCCCCTACCCGATTTACGAACAATGGAGGAATTGTGTTAACCCACCATGAACGGACGCGGAGGACCGATTGCGCCGATGCAAATCACGGCCCAGGAGTTTTCGTTGAAGCATCACATGATCCAACAAGTGCAAACTAATCCATTTCGCGGATTGCCGGATGATGATGCCAACAAGCACCTCGACAAATTCATTACCATTACTCAAAGCATGAAGATGCCCGGTGTTTCTATGGATGTACTTCGCCTTCAACTATTTCCTCACACGCTTTCTCACCATGCCGAAAAATGGTTTGACCGTCTCCCAAAGAATTCTATTCATACTTGGGACGACATGACTCAACGATATTTGTCGCGCTACTTTCCACCATCCATGGTCACGAGCCTTCGTAACCAAATTAGTGGATTCATGCAAGACACTGATGAATCGCTCTTTGATGCTTGGGAACGCTACAATGATTTGATCGACCGTTATCTAAATCATAACATGCTCCCCGTCACTCTCATTGATACTTTCTACAATGGTATCACTTTTCGTGATCGTGATACGATTAATGCCGCCACCGGTGGTACTTTTATGAAAAGGAGACCGGAGGAGTGTAGAGAGTTGATTGAAAACATGACTACTCACCACAAGAGTTGGGATTCATCCGCATCCTCAAGATCTAATCCGAGAGTCAATGTTTCATCTACTTCTTCCACCACCGACATGTCCGCCATGGAACGAGCCATTATCGAAATGAGCAAAATATGCAAATTTTGGCTACAAACCATACTCAACAAGCTAAAGCCGTTGCTATTTCTTGTGAAACATGTGGTGGTCCTCATTCTTACAATGATTGTCCTTCTACTCAAGGCAATTTTTGTGAAACCGCTAACGCGGCATATGGTACCTATCCCACGGGAGGCTATCAAGCTCGTCCTCATGGAGACCGTAACCTGCTAAGTTATCGTTCAAACAACTATCTTTCACCACCCGGTTCTACTCCTCAACACCAAAACCAACAACAAAACTATAACCGAAATAACCAAAGCCAACCTCGTGCGAACAATCAATATCAATCCCAAAGGAACCCATACCCACCTCAAGGAAATTCTCAAGCTTACCAGGCTCCACCTCTCAATCAACCAACGGCATTGAATCAAGACATCGAGACGTTCATGAGGACTAATAGAGAGATGGTGACGAGTCTTCAGAGTCAATTCATCAACTTGAAGGGAGACATGGCGAAACAAGGGAGTGATATTCGAGTCGAGCTAAGGAATGACATGGCGAAACAAAGCAATGATATTCGCGCAGACATGAGAGACTCTTTCAGCACTCAAGCGAATAATATACGTGATATGATCGGTTCACTTTTCCAAGGTAATCAACCCTCTTCTTCGGGTTCTCTTCCGAGTAACACCGTTGCTAATCCACGAGGGGAGATGAAAGCAATCACCACTCGTAGTGGAAATGGTTATACAGAACCCGAGCTTCCTACACCTCTACCCGTGATTGTGAACAAGGAAAAAGAACAACATTCTTCACCTCCTTTACCTTCTTACCCCCTTCCCCCACCACCCGCGGTTGTGAGTGATCCTACTCCCCTAAAGCCTTCCTCTTCATCCGATATACCTTATCCTTCAAGGTTGAGGAAAGAGAAGCAAAGGAGCAAGGATGATATTCAAGTTTCAAACTTTCTTAAAATGTTTAAACAATTGAATTTTAACATCTCCTTTGCCGAGGCTCTCGCTCACATGCCTAAATATGCAAAGATGTTTAAAGATCTTCTTAGTGACAAGGAAAATCTTCTTGATATTGCTAATACCCAACTTAACGAGAATTGCTCTGCGGTTCTCTTAAGGAAATTGTCCACCAAACTTGGTGATCCGGGTCGCTTCTTGATTCCTTGCAACTTCCCGGGAGTAGAGAATTGCATGCCCCTAGCCGATCTAGGTGCTAGTATAAACTTAATGCCTTTAAGTGTTTGGAAGCAATTATCTCTCCCCGAGCTAGTCCCCACCAAAATGACTTTGGAATTAGCTAACCGTATGATTGCTTATCCAGTGGGGATAGCCAAAGACGTCTTCGTTGGCGTTGACAAATTCACATTCCCGGTGGATTGTGTTGTTGTTGACTACGAGATGGATCCCCGTGTTCCATTAATCGTTGGACGTCCCTTCTTGAGGACCGGTCGCACTCTCATTGATGTAGCCGCGGGCGAAATAATCATGAGAGTTGGTGACGATAAAATAGTCTTCAACATGGGTAGCATTTCTAAGCAACCGTATTCATATGAGAGTGTTAATGCTATTGATGTTCTCGATGAGGCTTGTGAAGAACACTTTAATGATGCTTGCAAAAGTAATCTTTCTTCTCTACCCAATGTTGAGACCGTTGCCTTAATCGCTCTGTCATTAACTCCATTTGGAGAAGGTGATTTCCTCTTGAAAGAATTTGAAGAAACTCTGGAAGATGTGGATTTGCAATATGATGATTCTCCCTCCAATTGGGATGAAGACATTCGTACCATTGAGAAAATTCTCAATGAGTACCATATTTCTCCACCGTCTCCTAAGGCTATCTCTACCGATGATCCGAAGTTGACTACGCCGTCCATCGAAAATCCTCCGGATTTAGAGCTTAAGGATCTTCCGTCTCATCTCGAGTACGTTTTCCTTGAAGACAACAAGAAGTTACCGGTAATCATCGCAAAGGACCTGAAAGAAGAAGAAAAATCCCGACTTAGCGCCGTAATGAAGAATCATAAGAAAGAGATTGCTTGGAAAATCTCCGATATTCATGGAATTGATCCTCACTTTTGCACACATAAAATTCTCATGGAGGACGACTTTAAACCCACTATTCAAAGCCAAAGAAGGGTGAATCCCAAGATCCATGACGTTATCAAAAAAGAGGTTATCAAACTTCTTGATGCAGGTATGATCTATCCTATCTCGGATTCCCCATGGGTTAGTCCAGTCCATTTTGTGCCTAAGAAAGGCGGAATCACCGTTGTTCCCAATGAAAACAACGAGCTGATTCCTACTCGTCTTGTTACAGGGTGTAGAGTTTGTATAGACTATCGCAAGCTCAATGATGCTACGAGAAAGGATCGTTTTCCCCTTCCTTTCATGGACCAAATGCTTGAACGTCTAGCGGGTAATGATTATTACTGCTTCTTAGACGGTTTCTCGGGTTATTTTCAAATACCCATCGATCCCCAAGACCAAGAGAAAACCACATTCACTTGTCCTTATGGAACATTTGCTTACAAAAGAATGCCTTTCGGCTTATGTAATGCTCCTGGGACATTCCAACGGTGTATGATGGCTATCTTCCATGACATGGTTGAAGAAACCATGGAAGTCTTCATGGATGATTTCTCGGTCTATGGTGATTCATTCTCTTCTTGCCTTGCCAATTTAGAATGTATTCTTAAGCGGTGCAAAGACACTCGCCTTGTTCTAAATTGGTAAAAATGCCATTTCATGGTAAAAGAAGGCATTGTGCTGGGACATAAAATCTCTAAAGCCAGTCTTGAAGTGGACCGTGCTAAAGTGGATGTCATAGCCAAATTACCTCCACCTTCAACCGTGAAGGGTGTGAGAAGTTTTCTGGGTCATGCAGGCTTCTATCGTCGATTCATTCAAAATTTCTCTAAAATCGCTCGCCCGATGACCCATCTCTTGGAAAAAGATACTCCTTTCATCTTTTCCAAAGAGTGTCTTGAATCCTTCAATCTTCTTAAGGATAAGCTTACTAAGGCACCGGTCTTGGTTACCCCTAATTGGGAGCTACCTTTCGAATTGATGTGTGATGCTAGCGACTTTGCTATTGGAGCGGTTTTGGGCCAAAGAGTGAACAAACACTTCCAACCAATCCATTATGCTAGCAAGACAATGACGGGGGCTCAACTACATTATACCACTACCGAAAAAGAGCTTTTACCTGTAGTGTATGCTTTTGAAAAATTTCGCCCCTATCTTGTCCTTTCCACCACCATCGTGTACACCGACCACTCCTCGTTGAAGTACTTGTTGACTAAACAAGATTCCAAGCCAAGACTTCTTCGTTGGGTTCTGCTCCTTCAGGAATTCAAAATTGAAATTCGTGAAAAAAAGGGAGCCGAAAACCTAGCAGCGGATCATCTGAGTAGACTTGAGGATCCTTATCAAGGGGATCATCCGAATCAAGAGATTAATGAATTTTTTCCCCTTGAGACCTTAATGTCTATTCATTCCAATCTTGATGACACCCCGTGGTTTGCGGACATTGCAAACTACTTAGCGGGTGGTATTCTCATCAAAGGGTTAACATGCCAACAAAAGAAGAAGTTCTTTAAAGATGTTAAGACTTACTTATGGGATGACCCTTATCTCTTCAAACAATGTGCTGATCTGATCATTCGTCGATGTGTTGATGGGCCGGCAGCTTTACAAATCCTTGATGCTAGCCATAAAGGACCCACCGGTGGTCACTTTGGTCCCAACTACACCGCTAAGAAAGCGTTTGACTTTGGATTCTATTGGCCCACCATTTATCGTGACGCTCACGAAATGGTTCAGCATTGTGATGCTTGCCAACGCCAAGGCAAGATCACACACAAAGATGAGATGCCTCAAAATTTCATACAAGAATGTGAAATCTTTGACGTCTGGGGCATCAACTTTATGGGGCCATTTCCATCATCCAAAGGGAACAAGTACATCCTCGTAGCCGTTGACTACGTTTCTAAATGGGTTGAAGCTAAGGCTCTCCCAACGAACGATGCGAGGGTGGTTGTGAACTTTTTGAAGCAGCTATTTGCTCGATTCGGTGTTCCTCGTGCTATAATCAGTGACCGCGGGACTCATTTTTTCAATGATAAATTTGTAAGAGTTATGGCTAAGTATGGTGTCAATCACCGTCTTTCCACCGCCTATCATCCCCAGACCAATGGGCAAGTCGAGATTTCCAACCTAGATTGAAGCGAATGCTGGAACATACTGTGGGAGAGCATCGTGCCGCGTGGGCCGATAAGTTAGATGATGCTCTATGGGCTTTCCGTACCGCGTATAAGACTCCGATTGGTTGTACACCTTATCGTCTTGTGTACGGGAAAGCATGCCACCTCCCTATCGAGCTGGAACATAAGGCATACTGGGCCTTGAAGTGGGATAACTTCGACATCAACAAAGCCGGTGATCATCGGAAGATTCAACTCAACGAGCTTAACGAACTGAGGAATGAAGCTTACGAGAACTCACTGATCTACAAGGAGAAGACCAAGATCATCCATGATGAAAGCATTAAAACCGAGAGTTCCATGTTGGTGATCAAGTCTTACTTTTTAACTCTTGGTTGAAGATCTTCTCGGGCAATTTGAAGAGCCGCTGGTCTGGTCCATTCACCATCGCTAAAGTCTTTCCATATGGAACCATTGAGCTTTCTCAGCCAAATGGGCCCAATTTTAAGGTGAATGGCCAGCGTTTGAAGTTGTACTTTGGTGAGGACATCTCTCATGAGATGATTCCATCCCTCACCACGTTTCCCATGAACTAGTTTTAGGTCGAGTCAGGCTTGTGACTTGGTTATCAAAAACAAGCGCTTCTCGGGAGGCAACCCGTGATCTATCCTTTACCGCTTTCATAATAAGTGTAGGGGGAGCTCCATATGTGTTGGTTGTCTTGTTTCTTATTTTGTGCAGGGATTCAAGCTTCAAAGAGCACCTCAATGACTTTTGACGAACCGTGATTCCGTGCTCCCGTCTTCCTGGTTCTATCCTAAACTGTCGTGATTCAATTTTTCATATCCTATATGTTCACATTGAAATCACTTTAGTTGTCCTTTCCTTAGTAAGACTTAAACAAAGTGCACAATGTCCTAAGTGTAGGGGAGTTTATTCCCACACGCTTAAACATTGAGGACAATGTTTATATCAAGTGTAGGGGGGACTTCTATCGAAGTAAGTGGTCTTTTCAATGAATTTGCCCTCATTTTAACCGGAAAATTTGATTTTTCGACATTTTTCAAATTTTTTAATCTATTTTGGCCTTGTAGTTTTCCTTTGTTATCGTTATTTACTTTCTTCGATAGAATAAATTTGCAATAAAGTGGTTTTAAATTTTTCAAAGTCGTGAATATTTTGACTCAACCCAAGTTTACTTATCTAAGTTTACTCTAGCTAGTATCCTTAACGTGTTTAAGTCAAGTTTTGATAGGCTTTTATATAGGGAGCTTTAAAACGCGAAAGTCTTAACTCTCACGGGTTAAGAACAAGAACTTTTCGCAAGTTCCTATAATTGATCCTAGAGAGTTGTTTATCAAGGGAACTTTAAAATGCGATTTCTAAACTTGAAAAAGTCTAAGAATTTGCAAGATCCTATAGATGACTCGAAAACCCAAAACTTTGATTTAATAGGATAAGCATCCACGAGTCTCATTCCTTGAGATTTTAAACTGTGGAAAACGAGAGATGATAGAGTCAATTATAAGTTTGGTATTCTTTCGTGAATTTATGTGAGTTAATTATGAGCCTATTCTCCCATCGCTTGTTAATAAATTTATCTACAATAAATAAGGTTGTACGATTTGAAAAGTTACTTAGCTTCTAGCCCAAGATCGTTTAAAAGTTGCTCGGTATTAATTAGAGTTCATAGCCAAGGCATAACTTATTGAAGCGGGATGCGAAGATTGGCGAGTCCGAAAAGGCCCTAACAAGGCATGAGGGCTACAGTTTGTTGCTAAAGATCCAAAAGTGATGTGAAGAATCATTTGTCAAAAATCAATATGAAGGATCAAGACACACGACGAAAAGCAAATACTCCCCTAAAGATCATGGAGAAGTCTATCCGAAAAGACCCTAGCAAGCTATGAGGATAAATAGATCCAAGTCCTAAAAGGAGGCAGATCGTTGTATATCAAAGTCCAAAATAAAGATTGGAGTAAAATGAAGAAGTCGTGGTCCAAGTATGAAGAATCTCTCAAAAACTTCAAGTGAAGAAATTCCTATTATGAAGAGAAGACCATAATTTCAAGAACGTCTCTCAAGATTTGAAGTATGAAGTTGCTGCCAAATATCGGTCCGAGAAAGGTCTCAAATCGTGAAGCGAGTTATGCCAAGATATGAACTTTATGAGGTCCCGATAAGCAGTTTTAAAAGATTTTGTCCTTTAGCTAACTATTGATTAAATCGTCCCACTTTATTTTCAGCCTAAATAACTATCGAAATAAGTCAAACAATGAATCCTCGTGATCATTGAAGACAAAAATAAAATATAAGAGATACACCTAGGAATAAGGGAGTCTAAGTGAATAATTGGCCCACATGAATTCGTGTTAGTTTGCTAACTTATAATAACAATGATCTCGTTTTTAAGCTTGGTGGGGAACGTGAAACTTGAGGGTGATAAACGTTCATGGCAGCCTAAAACCAATGTAAGTCTTTGATATCTTTACTTGTTTTCTATCTTCTTATTTTCCTTAAATGTTTAGTATTTAATAAAGGCCAAGGTAGGTTATTTATGATGAAAAATGTAAACCGTGCTTTAAAATTAATGCATTGCATGAGGGCATTGCAATGGTCAAGTGTAGGGGATTTAATAAGTGTGAAAACACTTATCCTTTTACCGCTTATTTCCAATAATAACAAGACCAAAACGTGTGATTTATGTCGTAAAAGTCAGAATTATGCGTGGTTTGTGTTTTTATTGTATTTTAGGATCAAAAGATGAAAAAGGAAGAAAACACGGGCTTTCACGGGCTTTTATCGAAGAAAACGAGAAAAGACAAAAGCAAGAGTGCTTAAAGAACGGATGTCCACGACCTATTCTGAAGATTTATCGAAGAAAAAGTCTAAAGAGGGAAGTTTAATGAAGTCGAAGAACTCAAGTCTAAATTATAGAAGAAAATTATTAAGACAAGTTCAAATCCCGAGACGACGTCAAAAAAAGACATAGAATTAAATCGAGTCGAGAAGAAAAGAAAAAAGGAAGCACACCACACATGCACTTCCCACTTAGCCTATAAATACCCTCCTAATGTGATTAGGAGGGTGGTTAGCTAGTTTTAATTTTTTCATTTTTTCCTTTTTAGTTTTTAGAGAGAGAAAGTCCCCAACTTTCTCTCACTAAGTTTATCTTTTCTTTCTTTCTTTTAATATTTCAAGTTAAACTTTTAATCTTTGTATTTGGATTTCATTAATCAAGTTCTTAGTTAAGCTTTTTGTTCTTTAATCTCTTTCCACCTTTCTTGATTTAATTTGGTTTTTGATCCGAAAATCATGTTCCACGAAGTGATTTTGTTTGATGTTTAAGTGATAAAAGGTAAATCTTTCTATTACTACATAAGCTTTCATACGGTTTAGGCTATAAGCTCCTTATGCTTATTGGCTTATTCATGTTTTAGCTTATTTCTTTTTGGATTCTTAAAAGGTTTAATCTTTTCAAAAGTTTCTTTTATAAAGTCTATGATTTTATGTTTCGAAAGTTTTCAAATTAAGCTTATTGGGCTGTTTAAGGTTTGAGTAAGGTAGCTTATTATACGTGCTTATTGAGTTTTCAGCTTGCCACCAATTTCGGATTAAGTTTGTGTGCATCACAATATTGGGGGTTTAAACATTCCGACGAGAAGCTTGTTTCGATAGCAATAACCCTTAAGGGTTCTACTTTGCGATCACTTGTACCTTCCCCCTTATTCCGATCTGGGATTGCGATCGCTCATTGCGATCGCATATTCCGACGGGATTTAAGGTTGCCTTAAGTCGAAACGCTGCCCAAATTTTGTCAACTACTTTCGTATAGGTTGGTCATCATTCCGATAGAATCATATTACGACAGGAACATTCTGATAGCTTGTATATTCCGATCTGGGACATTCTGATAAGACCATATTGCGACAGTATTGACTTTGTATTCCGATGGGTATTCAGATTAGTATTCTGATAGACTTTCACATGGATTATTCCGATGACTTGTTTTAGTTATATTCCGATGGTTTTAACTTTGGGGCATTCCGATGGAAAAGACTAGTTACATTCCGATAGACTAAGTTTTTAAGTTTTAAAGTTTTACAAAGTTTTATGTTTTAAGTGTTTTTCCAAATAATTTTCTATTTTAAAAATTAAACGCTTTAATTTTACTCAACGACATTTTCATACTTGCTTTTAGAAAACCAAACCAAACCATTCTCTTGTTTACCAAAAGACAATTGAGTCTCACTTTCTACCAATAATCAATTCGAAAAGATCGGACGATAATATTTTATACTTGGTAAAAGCCTTGTATTAAGCCGCGAAACTCTTTATTATTATCCATATTATCCTTCTTACAAGCATAAGTTATTTCTATAATGCTCGGGCAAATTATTTTGCACAGTGACTACTATGTAACACATCTTAATTGATTCTTTATCCTTTCTACATAATGTGTTAGTATCTACATTCACCTTCACCGAAGAATTAAATATCATGGCCATAATCCCTCAGAAATTCTTTCTTCATATTTTATAAGTTTTAGTTTCATCTCAACTATTATTTTCATCAGTTTTGCTCAATCTGAGGTTTAAAGCGTCGATAAATATTACTAGAAATTAAATAATAAATATTTAATTTTTATGAAACGTAAACGTAAAAATTTTAAATTTCTCAGTTCGTCTATTTATAGAGAAATGTTCAAAATTAATTTGAATTTAATTAACACGATTTTTTTATTTATCGAAAATAAATAATAAGATCCGTAAATATTCGAAAAATCTTTGTTTTTACTTTGGTCAAAATTTTCTTAGTTCAAGAGCAAAAATTGTCGTTTCTAATACAAGAGATTTTCTCGTATGAAATTTATTCGTTAATCCAGTCTTTTCGAATTGATTACCAGTTGAAAATACGACTCAGTCGTTCTTGGTGGAAAAATAAAGTGGATCGATTATCTATTTTCAACTAAAAGTAAATGTTGTTTAGTAAAAATTAAAGCTTTAAAAGTTAAACTAAAATTAAGGCTTAAACATAAATGAAGAAAAATTAAAACTTTAAAAAGTAAATTTTGAAAACTTTAATTAAAATGTAAACTTGAAAATAATTCTAAGATAAAAACAATGAAAAATAAACTAAGTGAAAATGGCGGGAAAAATTAAGGTTTGAATGTAATTTGGAAAACTAAAACTGAATATAAGTCGGAATTTATAAATCTAATGTAATTCAGAATTTGTCAATCCATCACCTAACTCGGAATCACTGTGCTGCTAATAGTTCGGAATCCAAATCCAAGACACAATTCGGAATGAAGTGAAGCTGACCAAATTCGGGATATGAAACTTCTAATGTAATTCAGAATGGTTAACAAGAACGTAATTCAGAATAGCTAACAAGCACGTAGTTCGGAATCTTTAACATGGACTTAATTCGGAATACTAATTAACAACCGAATTCGGAATGGGGTTTTTGAAGCTAGTTCGGAATACGATACTTGACATAGTTCGGAATATAGGTTTCACACATAGTTCGGAATGCTGACACCTAATGCAGTTCGGAATGTTGTAGATTCTGAAGTAACTCGGAATACAAAACCCAATATAATTCGGGAAACTTGGTCTGACCTAATTCAGAAAAAGCTGAAATACTTGTAGTTCGGGAAAATTTATCCTACACTTAACTCGGAATAAAAGGGTTTAGCAATTCGGAATAGAGAAAAAATAAGTAGAAACTAAAAATTAAGCTAAAAATCAAATAAGCACTTACCAAAACTTTTACCAAATCAACTTTAAGAAAAAGCTTATAAGACACAATTAAAAACTTTTAAAAACACTTAATAAGCAAAAATTTAAAATCAACTTTTTATAAAAATATTCATCTTATCTAAATCAACTTATTTAAAAAAAACTATTAAACATAAAAATTAAGCAATAAGCACCTTAATCTAAAAACTCTAAACACACCAACTCAATAAGCACAATCAAATAAGCAAAATAATCATATCATCAACCAAATAAAACCAACTACATGATTAATTAAGTAAAACAATAGATTATTAAGAAAGGTAGAATGAGAATTATGAAATAAACTTGATTAAATTGAAGATTAAGATCAAAAGATTACAAGATTAATGTTTGATAAGCTTGAAAAACTAGAGAGAAGAAAAATAAAACACACTTAAAAATAAAAATAGAAAAACTAACTAATAAACTAACTAACACCCTCCTAATGACACATTAGGAGGGTATATATAGGAGGTGGGGGGGTTAAGTGTTGATGCTTCCTTCTTTCTTCCTTAACGTCTCGACTCGATTTAAATTCTTTGTCTTTCTCAACGTCGTCTCGGGATTTGTCGATATAACTTGAGCTCGTCTCATAATTTTCTTCTTTAATTAGACTTGGTTCTTCGACTTCATTAAACCTCCGTCTTTAGACTTTTTCTTCGATAAATCTTCAGAATAGGCCTTGGAATTCCGTTCTTTTTGCACTCTTGATCTTTTGACTTCGTCTTTTCTCGTTTTCTTCGATAAAATCCCGTGATAGCCCGTGTTTTCTCCCTTTTTCATATTTTTATCCTGAAACACAATAAAAACACAAACTACGCATAATTCCGACTTTTACGACCTAAAATACACGTTTTGGTCTTGTTATTATTGGAAATAAGTGGTAAAAGGATAAGTGTTTTCACACTTATTAAATCCCCTACACTTGACCATTGCAATGCTCTCATGTAATGCTGTTATCCCTAATATGTGATGTTATAATACACGAATTAAAGAAAGAAAGGTAGATATGAGAAGAATTCTAGAGAGAGAAAGTAGTGAGAGAAAGTAGAGAGAGAATGGTTGGAACTAGGTGAATGTTAGATTGAGAAGTGAGAATACAAATTAACCAACACCCTTCCTAACATGCTAGGAAGGGTATATATAGTCCACCCACATGCGGGCTTCTTTATGGACTATATGGTTTGGGTCGGGCTTTCCTTTTGGGCTTTAGTTACTTATCAATGAATTTTAGCCTAAAGTTAAGCCCGTAATAACACAACTAATATACTACCTATTACAACGTTCTAAAATACGATACATAATAAACATATGACCGAGCATTCTTGTTTGGCTCAATATTTTGAGGCTAACAATCTCCCCCAATGAGAGGTCATAAACCTTAGTCATTTAGGAAATTTGTAGAGATTACTAATCTCGCCATAAATGAGTCTTGAACGTGTAATCGTAGCCTTGTTCCTTCATGCTGTGATCTTTGAGCCTTTGTCGTTGTCTTTCGACTTTGTCTTTAAGCTTGAGATCTTCAAATCATCCTTGACTAGTCTTTGCCATCTTGCGATATTGTGTCTTCATCCACATGCTCACACTATTAATTGTTGAATATGTCTTTAGGCATGAGTATGTGGTTTCCGAATCATTGACTTTGCTGTGTACACCATGACACCACCTTCTCGAGACAAAACATAGACACGGACTGAATGGCTTTGACATTCGTCCTAAATCGGTAGCGTTTTACCTCCGGTCGGTGAAGACCGTTATACAATATTAAATATCGTACCTGTGATCAGGTAGATTCAATTAAGAATCTCCTTGACAGGGTTTCGCGGCTGTACTAGCCGTTCTCTTTACTCGACCGTCTCAAAGCAAGACTACGAACATAAAGAGTGAATCAATTGGATAGATATCCGCTTGATTAAAGTCGTCAATTCAAATTCCTGGAACAAGTTTGATTCTTAACGAATCTTACCATTGTTGCTTTCCAGTTGACACAAGTTTGATTCATAAGAATCTCACAAGTCACCTACCGTAGCGCTGTTTGAGGTTGACGCTAGAAGGATTTCCATTCGTCACTGTGAATATTAATGAATATCACTCTGAATGTTCTAGCAAGACCATAAAGATATTGCGTAGAAACCTGAAACGAGTTTAAATCAATTAAGAATCAAACCACTGTTGCTTTTCAGTTTTACACATGTTCAATTCATAAAGAATCTTACATATGACCTACCGCAGTGCTGTTTGATGTTAACACTGGAAGGATTTACACTCATCATTGTGAATACTAAGTAGTATCACTCTGATTGTTCTAGCAATATCGCAAGGATATACCGTAGGACTCTGTTGATCTTCATCCGTGTGTCCTAACGAGATTTGATTGATCTCTTGGCTCTAGACTCTATTTGTGCACTTTTAGTGGTCGGAGGCTGGAGCAGATGCCACCTATTCAATATCAACTATCTCGGAGTGAGAAAGTCAATAGAAGTCGTGTTGATGTCCGTGACAATAAAAAAAACTTCTTTTGAGAGAAGCCTGAGTAGCTAGGAAAGGGTTGTGCTTCACATCACTCTGTCCATGATGAGATGTCTTCATGATGTGTTGACCCGGTTTCTGCCTAAGTTGTATGGAGGGCTTCTTTCTTTACACCCTTTATCCTTACATTTCTTTTTCATTCTTCAACCCCTTCAATGCTTACCAAGACATCATTACTAGCACCTTGTTATGATTGTTCCAGTGCTAGCATCAGTACTTAGTCGGCATTCAGCTACGTTCACATTCTACTCCATCTTTCCTAAGGACTTCTAATAATCTATTGGATTGTCCCTGGGAAGATCCCTCCGGTTCTGGTTGGATCATAGGACTTAAACCTAACCACCCTTTTGACACCAATAACGTCGTGAATTAAAGATGTTGTGGGTATTTGATCGTAACCATGAAAACCACTTTAAATTCTAACAAAGTGTTTTGAAAAACTTTTAACACCTTGCTAGTTTTGTCGTTTTTAGAAATGCTCCCCCTTCACATGTGCATCGATAATCGAAAGTGTTTCGCACATGTAGGTAAGAGTTAAAGTGCTTGAGTCTTATTAGATCACATTTTAATCACATTTTCTCCCCCTATCTCTAATATATAAAATCTTTTGATATTAGAGATACCAAATTTGATTAAAATATATTTTGAAAAAATAGTCTTGAAATCTCCAGGAGAAAGATGTGTTAATCTTTTGCATGAAGTTAAAATGCTCCCTCTCAAAAATTGATCCAATTGAATTGTCATTGTGAGGATATGATCCACATTTCTCTTTTTGAGGATGAGAGTTGTTGAACACACAATTTTTGAAAGATTTTGAATATCATTGAAAAATTCTTGAAAAAATTGTGTTCAACGCTTTTTGAAAAATCAATTCTTTTTGTCGAAAGGTTTTTCTAAAGCATAAACTTGAGTTCATAGACTTTGAATGTCTTGACGAATCCACTCAAGTGTAAGAAGATTTAACTTCTTTTGCTAAGGGTAAGAGTACGAAATCGTACACTCCCCCGTGAATATCGATCCGGGTTGCAATCTGAAAGTGATTACAAGCCATTGTGTTGAGCTCAAAACGTTGAATGTTTTGTGACAAGCTCAACCCGTGATAGATTGCTCTACCCGTTGTTTGGAAATATTTGTCCAAAATAGACAATTTCATTTATTAAAAGAAGAAATGACACGTTTTGAAAAATATTTACAACTTTCATTCGAGCTTTATGTACACACCCGTGTCGTTATTGAGCGACATTTCTAGGCACGTCCATATTATCGATACTGAAAGACATGTCGAGAAGAATATTTTTGGATTTTGAAAGATTTTTAATTTTGTGTTTTGCTTTTATGTGTTTTATATTTTTGTATTTTGCTTTTTCAAAGATATTTACAAGATGATGTTTGATAGATAATTCAAGCAGGAACCTTTGCCAGAATCTCCAGGTCTGCTGGAGTCAAACATCTCATACCAATTTGCCTAACGAGGTACTCAAACCTATCTTTCGACAGAGCTTTCGTAAACAAGTCGGCTAATTGGTAATCCGTTCCAAAAAAGTATAATTCAACGATACCTCTTTAAACTTGTTCCTTTATGAAGTGGTATCTGACATCGATGTGCTTCGTGCGAGAATGCTATACCGGGTTGCAGGAGATGGCTATGGCCGACTTTGAGTCACAGTACATAGGTACTTTATCAAAGTGGAAGCCATAATCCGTGAGTTGTGTTCTCATCCAAAGAACATGAGCACAACACGCAGATAGAGACACATACTCCACTTCGGCTGATGAAAGTGACGTGCAATCCTGCTTCTTGGAAGACCATCCCACAAGCTTATCTTGACCTAGAACTTGTGCACCACCAGAAGTACTTTTTCGTGTATCAAGACACCCTGCATGATCAGAATCTGAATAGGCCGTTAGAAAGAAACCGGTTTCCCTCGGATACCAGAGTCCCAAATGAATGGTATTCTTGAGGTACCGAAAGATCCGTTTAACCTCCTTGAGGTGCTTTTTAGTGGGTCGTGCTTGATAACGTGCAAAATAACACGTAGCATGTGAAATATCAGGTCTACTTGCTGTCAAGTACATGAGGGACCCGATCATGGAACGATATCTCGTTTGATCTATGGGTAATCCCTCCAAGTCAGCATCTAGCGATGTGGTTGATAATGGTGTCCCAACGGGGTCACATGAAGTCATACCATGCTTTTTGATTATATCTTGACAATACTTAGCTTGGTTTATAAAGATACCACTTGGGGATTGGTGAACTTGAATTCCTAGAAAGAATTTTAGTTCGCCCATCATTGACATTTCAAATTTGCTGTGCATTACTTTTTCAAACCATTTTGAAAGTTTTGGGTTTGTAGACCCGAAAATAATGTCATCAACATAAATCTGCACAAGCAAAATGTCATCCCCATATTTATAAGTGAACAGAGTTAGATCAATGGAACCTTTTGAGAAACCTTTGGATACCAGAAATTTCGAGAGCTCGTCGTACCACGCCCTTGTAGCTTGCTTGAGTCCATATAGTGCCTTGTGGAGACGATACACCTTGTCAGGATAATGAGGATTGACGAATCCTTCCGGCTGCGTGACATAGACTTCTTCCTTCAAAGGACCGTTAAGAAACGTCGTCTTTACCTCCATTTGATAGACAATAAATCCCTTATGTGCAGCATAAGCAAGAAAAATCCTGACCGCTTCCATTCGAGCTACTGGTGCAAATGATTCTTCGAAATCAATACCCTCTTTCTGGCCATACCCCTTAGCCACTAGCCTAGCTTTGTTCTTGATGATCGTATTCTCTTCATCCATCTTGTTTTTCCAGATCCAACGAAGATTTAAAGGAGTCACATCGTATGGTCTGTCAACAAGTTCCCAGACTTTAAGTCTTTCAAATTGGTGAAGTTCATCCGTCATCGATTCAATCCAAGCATGATCAGCCATGGCTGTTTTTCGGTTCAGCAGTACTCACGGCGAGTGCGAACATACAAACATCGCCATCGGTTGCTAGTTTTCGTCTTGTACGAACAGGCTGTGAAGGGTTTCCAATTACGTGAACCAAAGGATGATCTCGGGTCCAATGATGTGTTGAAGGATGTCGTTGATAGAACGTATGCATATTTGACGGATCAACATGGCGAGTAGAAGACTCTCCAGTTTCGTGTACCGGTGTACCGAATTGGTTGATAAATTCGTCTTCGTCAGATAATGCATCGTCTGCTTGATTTGTGTTCTCTGGAGCAATGACAGTAGTTGTGGATGTTGTAGGATCGATTGTTGAAGTGATATTTTGAGGAGGTAAATCTGCAACAACCCGTGTTGAAGTAGATGAAGTTGTATCCTTTTGTTGATGATGATCGGTATCATCATTTGGATCATGAGTGACAGCGGAAGACTTCGATGCAACTTGTTTCTCCCCCGTGAAATATTCATCATACATTGGTCCATATAACATTTCCAACTCTTCAAGTGTCGTGTCCACTGTCATATCTGCTATAGGAACATGTTCAGGAACCAGCTTTGAACTTGACGATTCATTGCTGTGGTCTTGAGTTCTGAGTTCCGTGCGGTTGTGAACGGAAGTCGTTTGTCGTTGTTGATCGGGACTTAAACTGCTTTGTTCAAGTGCCATTGTGTTGCTTACTTGTGAAACCCTTGAGACACATATTTCTCTGATATTTGTTTCTTCAGCAACCAAACTCTGAGAGTGTCTTTTGTTGAACGGTATAAATAAGGAAAACCTTTATGTTCTTGTTGAACCTTTACTTGATTACCTGCACTTTCGTCAGTAGTTTGTGTGCTTGCATATTTGTTAGTGATATCTTTGTGAGAAGCATGTGGGGGTTCACAGTGAACCTTTGTCGTGCTAGAGGGAAATGTTTTTCCAGTAGGAACCCATTTAAGACCAGTTGTTTTGAAGATTCTACCCGTTGGTATCCACTTAAGACAAGGTCTAGGAAACGTAGATTTCTCATGTACAACGGAAGACTTAATTGGAGAAAATCTATTTCCTATAGGGTTCCGTCTTTGAGATGCTCTAGCTTTGTGGTTCACCTTGTTCAGGACTTTTGTGATGCAATCATCATGAATGGCATTAAACACACATTTGTTACATTTCGTGCAAACAAAGTGCTTAGCATCTGAGAAGGATCTAGTGTTCCTAGGATAGGCTGATTTGGGCACATCATAGAAGGGTCTAGAATTCCTAGATGTGTGATTAGCGCTCCTAGGTTTCGGTTGTGTCCTATCTCTTGCTTGTGTCTTTATCTTAGTATCCTCTAGATAGCTTTTATGACCTGTGTTATTTGAACTTCGCCTAGGCATGTTCTTGTGGCTATTGCTAGAGTTACTTGAATCATTCATGTGATTGGGTTTTACATAGGCAGAATATCTTAAGGAGTATCTAGATTGTGGAGTGACAGTGTTTGGCAAATTGCTACGCATGTCAACTTGGGATGCAAACCTCGAGTTCGATGTTTTGGGTCGTTCAGATTTAAACGCATTCGGTTGTCTAGCAACTGAGCGGTTTCTGAATGGTTGAGTAAGATGTTTCCCCAAGATAGACTGATTTGCTAACTTAGTATCCACACTATTTCCTTTTAGCTTCCTTAATTCATTTTTCACTGCTGTTAATGCAAAAACCTTTTCCTGAATCTGAGCTTTCAATTGCTCATTTTGTAGAAGTAATTGAGCGACATGTTGTTCTAACTTAATGTTTATATTATCAAATATGTCGTTATCAGCATTAGCGTCATTACTATCTACAGTGTCGATAGGTTGCACAGATATTTCACTTACTGAAGCAGGCGGAGGACTTGGATTTTGAGAAGCCAACTTTGATTCTAACAAATTTATTTGTTTCACAAAATGTTCTTTTTCCGCATTTGAATCTTGAATCTTACGATCTAGTTTTTGTTCAAGAACAATGTTTTCTTTTTCAAGTTTTTCAAAATAAGATTCAAATTTGTCATTTTTCTTTAAAAACTCGAGTTTGGCATCCTCAAAATCTTTTGTCTTTTGAGCTAACATAGTTTCAAGCTCATGAATCTTAGAATCAATATATTGATGATCATCATACACAGCATTTAATTGTACCTCAGCCATTGGCTCTTCATCATAAATGGGTCTCATATCTGCATCATCGGCTGCTTGATCATTCCCTGAGTTGTTGCTGGTATGCTGCTTTTCTGATTCTATCCCGCTGTGTTCTGTGACAATCGTACAATCATCCAATGTTTGACCATCATCGACATAGCTCTCGTTCTTCTGACGTGTTCTTTCAGCAATGGACTTCCTTACATCACTCATGTGTTGAAGAAATGTCTCCTTGAATTCTTGAACTTCTAACCGAGTAAATTCAAAGAAGTATTTGTTTATGAATTCTCGATCATAGTGTACAGAGACCTGTGTATCAAAGAATTGCTGAAACTGATTCTCAAGAACCAAAACGGCATTTATGGATTCAACCTCTTGAAAGTCATCGTTTGCAAGTTGTTGTTCAAGATTATCTGCATTGAGTTGCATTGTGCTTGTGAATGTCTCAACATCTTGACCAGTTAGTGACATGAATACCCGTTTGAATCCAAGTTCGACGCGAGTGCCTTTTAACTCGTCAGTTGAAAGGACTTGAATGTGTGACTGAAGTGATCTAAAGTGTGTCATGCGTCGTTCTTTTGCAACCGACATCTTGGTTTTGAGTGCATGCACATCTTGTGTTACGGAATCCATAATGGGTGACACAGTTGATGAATTGACTTTGGATCTTAAGTAGATATGGTGTGATTGGTTTGTGGTTGCAATTTCGAAAATTCCGATTTTTTCCCAGTCCGACAATAAATTCCTCAGTCCGACAAAACGGTAAGCTGAAAAAATTTGTCTTACCAAATTTTGAAATCAAGTCCGAAATAGCCAAAAACTAATAGGGAAAAATTTTGAAAAGTGAAAAATTTTGACAAAAATAAAACCTAAAAATGGCCTAAAAATTTGAATTTTGGTCCGAAAATTTGAATTTTTGGTTGAAAAATTTTTCGCATCGCCAAAATTTGAAATCGAAGCATAAATGGCCTAAAAATGGTCTAGGAAAAAATAAATTTTAAAATTTTTTTAATCTTCGTGTAAACGATATTACGAAACTAGTCTAGATGGTGGCTAAGTCGAAAAAATACTCGAACAAAATTTAGCTAAACAAGTCATCGGAATGTCCATCGGAATGTGCCATCGGAATGTCCATCGGAATGTCCATCGGAATGTGCCATCGGAATGTCCATCGGAATGTTCATCGGAATGTGGCTTAGATCGCAATGCACTGTCGGAATCCCAGATCGCAATGTACTGTCGTAATATGTTCAGATCGGAATGTTCAGATCGGAATGTTCAGATCAAAATGTTCAGATCGGAATGTGTCTAAAACAAATTTGGCAGAGTAACGACTCAAAAGTCCCTTGAAACCGTCGGAATCCCAGATCGCAATGTACGATCGGAATGTCCAGATCGGAATAGGGTATCGAAATCCTTAGATCGCAAAGTAGAACCTAGTGGTTATTACGATCTGACCTCAACATACTTGTACTTTCCGATGGGTACCTTTGCAAGAATTTCGGAAAGATGAAAAACCAAGGATTTTTGAACGTTTGATCCAAGAAAGTTTGTGTTTTTAATCAAAACCAAGATACCAAAATCACTACAACATGATTAAAGAAGTTATACGATTAAGAAGCACAATCAAACACACAAAAAAAAATTGAATACGAGGAAGAAATGAGGATCAAATCAAACGAATCATATGAAAAACACAACAACCAATCACAAAACTACCCCATGGCGATTGATACCAATTGTTGTCCCTAATATGTGATGTTATAATACACGAATTAAAGAAAGAAAGGTAGATATGAGAAGAATTCTAGAGAGAGAAATTAGTGAGAGAAAGTAGAGAGAGAATGGTTGGAACTAGGTGAATGTTAGATTGAGAAGTGAGAATACAAATGAACCAACACCCTTCCTAACATGCTAGGAAGGGTATATATAGTCCACCCACATGCGGGCTTCTTTATGGACTATATGGTTTGGGCCGGGCTTTCCTTTTGGGCTTTAGTTACTTATCAATGAACTTTAGCCTAATGTTAAGCCCATAATAACACGACTAATATACTACCTATTACAACGTTCTAAAATACGATACATAATAAACATATGACCGAGCATTCTTGTTTGGCTCAATATTTTGAGGCTAGCAAATGCATTAATTTCAAAGCACATATTACATTTCTCATCATAATTAACCCACCTTGGCCCTTATTAAAAAGATAGAAATATATACAAAACAATTAAAGAAATCTAGACTTACATTGGGATTTTAGGCTGTCATGAATGTTTATCACCCTCAAGTTTCACGTTCCTCAAACCAAGCTTAAAACGAGATCATTGTTATTATAAGTTAGCAAACTAACACGAACTCATGTGGCCCAATTATTTATTTAGACTCCCTTATTCCTAGGTGTATCTCTTATATTTTATGATTTTCTTGAATGATCACGACGATGCATTGTTTGACTTATTTCGATAGTTTATTTAGGTTGAAAATAAAGTGGGACGATTTAAGCAATAGTTAGCTAAAGGACAAAATCTTTTAAAATTGCTTCTCGGGACCTCTTAAAATTCATATCTTGGCATAACTCGCTTCACGATTTGAGACCTCTCTCGGACCGATATTTGGCAGCGACTTCATACTTCGAATCTTGAGAGACGGGGTTCTTGAAATTATGGTCTTCTCTTTATAATAGGAATTTCGTCACTTGAAGTTTTGAGAGATTCTTCATATTTGGACTACGACTTCTACATTTTCCTCCAATCTTTATTTTGGACTTTGATATACAACGATCCGCCTCCTTTTAGGACTTGGATCTATTTATCCACATACCTTGTTAGGGCCTTTTTGGATAGACTTCTCCATGATCTTTGGGGGAGTATTTGCTTTTCGTCGTGTGTCTCGATCCTTCATATTGATTTTTGATAAATGATTCTTCACATCACTTTTGGATCTTTAGCAACAAAATGTAGCCCTAATGCCTTGTTAGGGCCTTTTCGGACTCGCCAATCTTCGCATCCCGCTTCAATAAGTTATGCCTTGGCTATGAACTCTAATTAATACCGAGCAACTTTTAAACAATCTTGTGCTAGAAGATAAGTAACTTTTCAAATCGTACAACCTTATTTATTGCAAATAAATTTATTAGCAAGCGATGGGAGAAAAACCTTATAATCAACTCACATAAATTCATGAATGAATACCAAATTATAATTGACTCTATCAGCTCTCGTTCTCCACAATTCAAAATATCAATGAATGAGACTCGTGGATGCTTAGCCAATTAAATCACAGTTTTGGGTTTTCAAGTCATCTATAGGATCTTGCAAATTCTTAGACTTTTTCAAGTTTAGAATTCGCATTTTAAAGTTCCCTTGATAAACGACTTTGTAGGATCAATTATAGGAACTTGCGAAAAGTTCTTGTTCTTAACCCGTAACAGTTAAGACTTTCGCGTTTTAAAGTTCCCTATATAAAAGCCTAGCAAAACTTGACTTAAACACGTTAAGGATACTAGCTAGAGTAAACTTAGATAAGTAAACTTGGGTTGAGTAAAAAGATTCACAACGTTGAAAAACGAAAACTATTTTATTCAAAATTTATTTTAGCAAAGAAAGTAAATAACGATAACAAAGGAAAAACTACAAGGCCAAAATAGATAAAAATTTTTGAAAAATGTCGAAAAATCAAATTTTCCGGTTAAAATGAGGACAAATTAATGGAAAAACCCACTTACTTCCATAGAAATTCCCCTTACACTTGATATAAACATTGTACTCAATGTTTAAGCATGTGGGAGTAAAATCCCCTACACTTAGGACATTATGCACGTTGTTTAATCTTGCTAAGGAAAGGACAACTATAGTGATTTCAATGTGAACATATAAGATATGAAATATTGAATCACGACAGTTTAGGATAGAACCGGGAAGACGGGTACACGGGATCACGGTCGTCAAATGTCATCAAAAGTGCTCTTTGAAGCTTTAATCCCTGCATATGATAAGAAACAAGACAACAAACACCTACGGGGCTCCCCTACACTTATTATGAAAACGGTATAGGATAGATCAACGGGTTGCCTCCTGAGAAGCGCTTGTTTTTGTTAACCGAGTCACGAGCCTGACTCGACCCAGAACTAATTCAAGGGAAACGTGATGAGGGATAGAATCATCTCATGAGAGATGTCCTCACCAAAGTACAACTTCACACGCTGGCCATTCACTTTAAAATTAGGCCCATTTGGTTGAGAAAGCTCAATGGTGCCATAAGGGAAGACTTTGGCGACGGTGAATGGACCAGACCAACGGCTCTTCAGCTTGCCCGAGAAGATCTTCAACCGAGAGTTAAAGAGTAAAACTTGATCACCAACGTAAAACTCTCGGATCTTAATCCTTTCATCATGGATGATCTTGATTTTCTCCTTGTAGATCAATGAATTCTCGTAAGCTTCATTCCTTAGTTCATTTAGCTCGTTGTGTTTAATCTTCCGAAGATCACCGGCTTTGTTGATGTCAAAATTAGCCCACTTCAAGGCCCAGTACGCCTTATGCTCTGATGAGACTGCTTTTATACATAGTCTCATCTTCCAAAAAGGGCTTAAAATGCATTAAATATCATCAAAATACCCAAATATATGCTTGTGTTTGTTTCTTGTGTATTTTAGGTACGGATATTGAGATAATGACAAAAGATCACAAGAATCATGCAAAAAACGAACACGGGAAACGAAGCCGCACAATGAACCAAGCCCTAGTGAAGACTTTCCCAAGATCAACCCTTGAAGATTTGAAGAATTATGAAGAAGGGTCCTCCAATTATGAAGAATTGACACTTTATACCCTTGTATCCTCATAATTACAAGTTTGGTCCCTAAAGTTTGTCAAATTACCAAAAGGGCCCTTAACTTTGAAGAATTGGCAAGTTTAGCCCCTCAACAAAGCTAAATTGTCAACCAATATCATCCACAAAGTCAAATATATCATGAAGTCCTTCAAAGTACAAGAAATGACAAGTTTGGTCCTTTGAAAAATCCAAAATTACAAAAAGGACCCTCAACTTTCAACAATTGGCAAAAATGGTCCCTCATTTATCAAGACTTGGCAATTTCAGTCCTCCAAAATGCTCAACATACAAGTCAAGACCATTATCTATCAACAAAATGCCAAAACAGCCCCTCAAGTATCACAATATGGCAAGAAATACCCCTGAAAATACTTTGGAAAAGTATTTGGGGCAAAAGTGTGAAAAGTGAAAGTTTGTTAACAAAGGAAATCCGGATTTGGTTATTTAAATAGCAAGTGAAAAGAGAAAAGAAGGTGAGGGACTAATTATGGCCAGACATAATATTTACCTTAACCTACCAAATGGTGACAAGTGTCCCACTAACTCCCTCCCACCAATCAGCTTCTTCCATTTTGCCACATCACTTCCCACCATTACCAGATTTAAACTAATCTTTATTAGTTTAATAATCTGGCGCTAAACACTTTTTTAAACCCACACTCAGATTAAACGCCCAACTATTCACCAAGAACACAAATTGGGTTTTCTTAATTCACTTGTAATTAAACCTCATAAACCTCCAGATTAATGATTAAACATGTCCTAATCATATCCCAACCTTAAAAACACTTGCCACTTAACCCCACATGCCACATGGGACATGCCCTGCTACACGTTTGAGGAAGAAGACAAGATTGTGCCAGCAATCCAACGCCTCACAATCCTGCTTGCATCCTAAGCTCATTTTAAGCCCTTGATGCTATTTCAACAGCTCACACCTCAACTACATGACAAATTCAGTCACATGATTCTCCAAAGAAGACAAAGACCTCAAGGGCATTTTTGGGACTTCAACCATTAGGGTTTCTAGTTATTAGCTGTTCCTTAGTCATTTGTATGCCTATATAAAGGCCTTAGGGTGCTTCATTAGACGTTTGCTTTTGGTTTTTCCTTTGTTCAAACACTTGTAAATCCTTTTTCAGTTTAATGAATTTGAGTTAAGTGCTTTGAAGAAAGACCAAGTGCCACCTTTATTCTGTTGTTTATGTTCTTAGTTTACTGCTTTTGAAGTTAAAAACCTGTTTTCAAAAGAGGAGTGTGCACAAGTTTGCATATTTTCCTCATTTTCTTGATATTTTGCTAAGTCTTGTTCCAATCTTGGAATTCTTGGGCTATAGGGCTGATCATAGCATCCTAACTGAGTTGGTTAAGGTGTGGTGAGGCTTATAACTTGGGGATAATCAAGTGTGGGGTAACAAGTTTGCATCAATCAAGATTTTTCCAAGTTTCTGATTTTTCATGTTATTGTGCTTAACCCTTGTTGAATCTTAGCAGGCTTTTGTGGAAGCTTGTGCTTGTTCTTGCTAGCACATAAGCTCAAAATTCGTGGGTGTGGATGTACATCCATGAGGTTTGCTTACTTAATCTCCAAATCTGCATAAATTGTGATTTTTGGTGATATTTGTATGAAACTGTTGTTCTTGTGAATTTTGTGGCTTGTTCTTGCTTGAATCTGTTTATTAGACTTGTTTGAGTGTTAATTGATGCTTGGTTGGCCTGAAATCTTGTTTTGGTTTTGAAAATCTTGATTTGAAAAAGTTAAAGGGGTGTTTGGGTCTACTGATTTATGCTTGTAATCTGATTTTGTGTTAAGGGAAAGTGTTGTTCATGCTTTGTATCTGATATACCTTTGTTTGAGAGTGTTTTGCTGCAAGTTATTGGGTTTGAACACTTGAATTGATCAATCTGCTATTAAGACCTTGTTTCTGCTTGTTTTGACCTAGGATTTTGGGAACACTTAGTGTGTATGCATGCTTAGGGATAAAAGTGGTTTAAACAAAGTTAACATAACCTGTTTGAAAGATTTGAGGTGTTGAAATTGGCTTGTGTGTCAAATACATCAGCAAAAGTAGAAATCTGCATGTGTAGTGTTCATCAGTAACTTTTATAGCTTGGATCTTGCTTAATTCTTTGAACCAGTGCATGAAACCTGTTTAGACTTGCTTATTGGAGTTTATTATAGCTTGTGTGTGCATTTGGTTGAATTTGGTTGGCTGAATTGCTCTTAAACTGCTCTTGAATGCTAAACTGCTCATTGTTCATGTCTGTGCAATATCTGGTGATAAATTGATTAAACTGTATCAATTGGCTGTTTGTGATTGTGTTATTTTGCTTGTTATTGACTCCTTTTGATCCAAAGATCAATTGGGTGCCTTTGTGAAAACTGAATCCAAGAAAAAGTCACTAAAGACAACAAGTCAAAATAGTCAAGCAGTGGGAAAAGTTCCCACTGCTCAACATCCAAAACTAGCCCCTGCTAGTGCAATTTTATCATCAGCTTATCAATAAGCTATTCTAGCTTATTCTGACTTGCAACAACTTATTTTTTGTAATAGATCTTCATTATTTGACCCATTTAAGTGAACTGGAGCTTATCAGACTTTGACTTTGACTTTTCACTAGAAAACCAACTTGTTTGACTTTTAAGATAAGTGCTTATTTGATTTTCCAGCTTATTGAGTGTGCTTATTTGAAAGTTCTTTGGTTTTTAAGCTTAGTTTTGTCAAAAGAAACATTTTGCAACTTGAATCAGCTTCTGAGGTGGTCTAGATCATAAAAACGACTATTTTGTCGTTTTGTGAATAAGTTGTTGACTTGTTTCTGGCTTATTGAGTGGTCTTATTTGAAATTTCTTTTTACAGAAGTCTTTGTTAGGTCAAAAGAAGGTTGTGTGTTAAATTTTAGCTTATGGCATCAGCTTATAGCTTAATGGGCCAAAAAGCCCATTAAGAATAAGCTGCTTATTATAAGTTAGCTTATTTCACATTTTCAGCTTTTGGGCCTTTGGAAAAAGTTGTTTAAAATCAAATTTTGAGTCAACCTGTGCTTTTTGAGCTTATTTTGAGCACTTTTTCTTATTGGGCCTTAATTAAGCCCAATAAGGGACTGTTTTGGGTTTGGCCCATTTTCTAGGCCCAATAGGGGTATTTAGGTAATTTCACTTTCATTTCTGAGTTATTTAGGTTAAATTAAGCTAGTTTGCAAGTTTTTAGAATTTTTTATAATTTTTGGATTTTTAATATTATTTTATTATTATTTTATTATTAAAAATTAAAAGTCTGATTTTCTAGGTTTTTATATTTTTCCTAGGTTCTAAATACTTAATTAGGATTTTTGCAACTTTCCAAATATTTTTTAGGTCTTTTAATTATTTGTTATAATTAATTTAAGATTTAATTGATTTTAGGAGTTTTTAATTATTTAAAAATAGTTTTAATTGGTTTTAAAATTTTGAAAAATAGTTTTTAGCTTAATTAGAGTATTTTTTGAGGTTTACAAACTTGAAAATCTTGTTTAGGGCTTTTTAATAATTAATTTTGATTTTTAGGGCTTTAATTAGCATTAAAAAGTCATTATCTAATTAATTAAAAGGTTTTTGCAAGTTTTGATTTTTTGTAAACTCTTAGATTATTATTAAGAATTTTTGGTGATTTTTAGGAATTTTTAGGGTTAAATTTTAATTTTGGTGGTTTTTACGACTTTACGTGTACGCCTTTTTAGACTTAGTTTAATCCGTCTTCATAACCGTCATTCTTTTCTAATCCCTTTTCTATTTTTCTTTTCTCAAATATAATCACAAATTAATCCAAGTCATTACACACATAACACACTAGCCTCCTTGAGAACGAACTTAATTGGGTCATTCACACACGGTTTTCCTAAATCGTCGTGCTCACTTGCCCTATTTATTGCTCTCTTTTCCTAAAGGGTTGCAAAACCTCAACATCATTTTGGCGCCGCTGCCGGGGAGGCGTGTTGTGTTTTGATTTGGCATTGTTGTTTTTATACTAACCATAATTAGTATTTGTATTAGTAGCACTCTACTAATACGTATTATCGTTTTTCGGTTTTTGTGTGAATATTATTATTATATTGTATACGTAGAACAATAAATACACAAGTACTCCAAATACGTGAGCAATCACAACCTTGACTTGGGAGGTCATTACCCAATCATTGTATTCGAATCTCAAACCAAAGAAAAAGGCAAAAATAGATAAATACTTTCGTGAAGCTTAATCTTGAAAATACAAACTATAAGGTGGGTATAAGGCGGATATTATAAAATATATCCTAAGGAAAAAGGCTCTTAAGTGCTTCGCGCCGCCTCGTTTCCCCGCTTGCTTGTGAGTATTTGATTGTGAGAGTGAATCGAGGGTTTTGCCGCCCAAAGTATTACTAAGTATCATATATATTTTCTTGGTTTCAATTTGATTAAACCCTCTTGAACGATTTGGTGTTCCACCGTCGTTCTAAAGTCATCGAAGGCGTTCACTCCACGTGTTCGTTTTCATTCCTTGAGGCTTTGTTAATCAAGAGATTTGATTAGTGAGGAGATTTGTGGACTCATTGTCTACTTAATACATTTCACCAAGTTCCAAAAAAGGTTAATACAATCAAAAACCACAAAAAAATTGAAAAAATAGAAAACACCAAAAAGAATCTTCTTTGCTCATCCCCTCGTTGTACGTGACGTTTATGCTAACTCAAAATCAAGCAAGACGTGCTCGTAAACGAAAAAACAAATCTATCACTCCAAACAATTCTAGTGAGGAGTCTCCTATTGACGAACCCATTGTAAGAGAAGCACCAACCATGGCGAATCGAACTATGATGGAGTTACTTCAAGCACCCACCGAGGGTTATGGAGAGGCTATTGTAATTCCCGCTATCCTTGCGGAGAATTTTGAGGTTAAGACGGGTTTGTTGTCCATGATTCAAAACAACAAATTCCGTGGTGATGAGAAGGACAATCCACACAACCATATCCGCCAATTCAATCGTCTTACCGCTACTTGCAAGTTTAAGGATGTTTCAAACGACTCGATTAAGATGATGCTTTTTCCGTATTCCTTAGCGGGGCCCGCAAAAATTTGGTTAGAGAAAGAGCCACCCAATTCTATATTGACGTGGAAGGATCTCGTGTCTAAGTTTGTGAACCAATTTTTTCCGCCCTCTAAGACTACGCACTTGAAAAACGAGATTTCAAAGTTTTCACAAGAATTTAATGAAAGTTTTTCAACGGCTTGGAATAGGTTTAAGGAAATGTTACATGAATGTCCTCATCACGGTTTTTCCGATTTGCATCAAATTGACACGTTTTACAATGGACTTAATGATCATGAAAGGGATTATTTGAATGCCGCCGCGGGTGGTAATTTTTTGTGTAAAACGGTTGAGGAAGCTTTGGTGATTATTGAAAATAGATCTAAGGTGTATAGTCCTCGTAGCACGTCTAGTGTTCGTAAGGCTTCGTCTTCGGCTTCACCTTCTTTGTCTAATACCATCGATGCTTGCCAAATTGAGGCGAACTTGGAAAACAAGATTTTTGATAAGTTGAAAGGACTTTTGATTGAGTTTAAAGTTGGTGAACCAAGTGCTCCCGCCACGGTCAAAGCGGTTGAGGTTTCTTGCATGTATTGTGGTGGAGGTCATGATTTCTCCGAGTGCATTACCAACGGTGGTAACACTTCGAGTGCCTTTGCGGCCACGGGAAATTACAACCAAAACGGTCAAGTTTCCCGCTCTAATCAAATGACTCCACCGGGTTTTGGATCAAATCAAAATGCTAACAACTATCGCAACAATCAAGTTGGTTTTAAGAACAATTACAACAAGGGGAATTATGGGAATCAAGGGGCTAATAATCAAGTTTCAAACAAAAATGATTTTCAAAATAACAACAAGAGTTTGCAAACATTGAAAGATCTTCCAAGTGAGTTTGTTGAATATGCTAGTGGTAATGATGCTAGGTTTGACAACATTCAAAGAGAAATAATTAGCCTAAGATCCGAGTTCAAAAACGACTTGAAGAAAGAGTTGAAAAATGAGTTAGCTAATGAACTTAAAATCCACACCAACAAGATGGAAGGAAATGTCACTAGGTTGCAACAAAACCAACAAAAGATGGAACAAGGGCAACATGAGATTAAACAAGAGATGCTTAAGGCCGAGAAAAGGCAAACCGAAGCCGTATTGAGGCAATCTAATTTTGAAGATAAAATCTCGTCTATGTTTGAGGCAATAATGTGTAAACCGTCGTCAAGTGGTCTTCCTAGTAACACCATATCCAACCCTAAGGGTGAGATGAAAGTGATTACCACACGTAGTGGTAAGACACTTAAGGAGCCGATTCCTCAACCAATTGCTCCTACGGAGGAAGCAATTGAGGAAGAACCCGAGGTGGTGGTCGAAAAGGAGCATATTTCAAGCCCACAAAGTACCGCTCATGCCACACCTACGATTGACCCATCACCCATATTGGAACCCGAGATTCCAAAGGCTATGCCTATGCCCCAACCCACACCACCCTTACCTTACCCATCGAGACTTAGGAAGGAGAAACGACAAGAGCGCGACAACTATCAATTTGAGCTTTTTATGAAAATGTTTCGTGATTTGCACTTTAATGTGAGTTTCGCCGATGCCTTGGTCATGATGCCTCGATTTGCCGCTAACTTTAAGAGTATGTTGAACAACAAGGAAAAATTACACCAAAAGTCTAGTTGTTCGTCGGTTTATCTTAATCGCATACCTCAAAAAGTCGGTGATCCCGGTAAATTTTTGATCCCTTGTGCAATTCAAGATATGGAAGAATGCTATGCCTTGGCCGATCTTGGTGCTAGCATTAACTTGATGCCACTTGCAATCTACAAGTCTCTCAATCTTCCTAATCTTACTCCTTCACGAATGTCTATTGAGTTGGCCGACCATTCCACAATTCTTGCATGTGGTTTGGCGGAAGACGTTTTTGTGAAAGTGGGGAAGTTCTACTATCCCGTAGACTTCATTGTTGTTGACATCCCCACGGATCCTCAAGTTCCTCTCATTTTAGGTCGTTCGTTTTTAGATACGTCTATGGCTTTGATCGATGTGCATGCTAGAAAGATCACCTTACGTTTCAACGACGAGGAACTTGTTATAAACGCAACTCAAAACTCTCAAATTTCTCATGTTTATTCCGTTGCAACCATAAACCTCGTTGATATGATCGACATGGTTTGCGAGGAATTTTCACAAGAAGTTCTAGGTTTTGGTGATGAAGAAACTAGTGGCAATCCCACTATGTTAGATCCAATTCTTGATAATTCGACACCAACCTTCACTCCTTTCGAAGGTGGTGGTTTTACGTTGGAAGAATTCGATGTTCCACGTACTTGTGACGAAGACCTCGACAACTATGAGGACTTCTCGATTATCAAGGATTTTCTCAACGATTTCCCATTTCCTCCACCCGAGGAGGTTATGAGTATCGAACCCAAATCTTCACTTGAGGAACCACCTATCCTCGAGTTGAAAGATTTACCTCCTCACCTCGAGTATGTCTATTTGGAGGAGGACGACAACTTGTCGGTTATTATTGCGAAGGAACTTTCGAATGATGAAAAAACCGCACTTGTCGATATTCTTAAGGCTCACAAAGGGGCGATTGCGTGGAAGTTATCCGACATTAAGGGGATCGATCCCAAGTTTTGTACCCACAAAATCTTAATGGAGGAGGATTTCAAGCCAACAATCCAAAGTCAAAGGAGGGTGAACCCCAAAATTCACGACGTCATAAAAAAGGTCGTCCTTAAACTCCTTGACGCGGGAATGATTTACCCTATTTCCGATAGCCCTTGGGTGAGTCCTATTCATTGTGTCCCTAAAAAGGGAGGGATGACCGTTGTGCCAAACGATGCCAACGAGTTAATTCCCACAAGACTCGTGACCGGATGGAGAGTGTGCATTGACTATCGTAAGTTGAATGAAGCCACTCGAAAAGACCATTTTCCCTTGCCCTTCATGGACCAAATGTTGGAGCGTCTTGCGGGAAACGATTTCTATTGCTTTTTAGATGGTTTTTCCGGTTACTTCCAAATTCCCATCGATCCTCGTGATCAAGAAAAAACTACGTTTACGTGTCCATATGGAACGTTTGCCTATCGTAGAATGCCATTCGGACTTTGTAATGCACCGGGAACTTTTCAACGATGCATGATGGCTATTTTTCATGATATGATCGAGAAGACGATGGAAGTCTTCATGGATGACTTTTCCGTGTTTGGTGATTCCTTTACTTCGTGTTTGTCGAACCTTGAGATAATGTTAAAACGTTGTGAGGAAACCAACCTTGTGGTCAATTGGGAAAAGTGTCATTTTATGGTTAGAAGTGGAATCGTCTTAGGGCACAAGGTCTCGAAAGCGGGGATTGAGGTAGATCAAGCTAAGGTAGACGTCATCGCCAAATTACCTCATCCCAAAACCGTCAAAGGAGTTAGGAGTTTCCTAGGCCACGCGGGCTTTTATCGACGATTCATCAAGGATTTCTCGAAGATTTCTCGACCCATTACACATCTTCTTGAAAAAGAGGCACGTTTTGTCTTTGACGAAGATTGTGTACGAGCCTTTGAGATCCTTAAGAGGAAACTTACCGAAGCTCCCATTCTTGTTGCTCCAAATTGGAACCTCCCCTTTGAACTAATGTGTGATGCAAGTGATTACGCTATTGGGGCCGTTTTGGGGCAACGTCATGATAAGCATTTCTTGCCTATACACTATGCTAGCAAGACGATGACCGAGGCTCAACTTAAATACACTACAACGGAAAAGGAGTTCCTTGCCGTGGTGTATGCATTTGAGAAATTCCGACCTTATCTCGTCTTGACGAAATGCATAGTGTATACGGACCATTCGGCTATCAAGTATCTCATGGCTAAACAAGATGCAAAGCCGAGATTACTTCGTTGGATTCTCCTCCTTCAAGAATTTGATCACACCATTGTTGACAAAAAAGGAGCCGAGAATCTAGCGGCCGATCATCTCTCTCGTTTGGAAGATCCTCACCAAAGTGTTTACGAGCCCAAGGAAATCACCGAAACATTTCCGCTCGAGACACTTGGTGTAGTGAATTCCAAACTTGATTCTTCTACCCCATGGTTTGCGGATTTTGCAAATTACCATGCGGGTAACTTCATCATTAAGGGTATGACAACTCAAGAAAAACGAAAATTCTTTCGTGATGTCAAGTTCTATTTTTGGAACGACCCTTACTTGTTTCGAACTTGTGCGGATCAAATCATCCGACGTTGTGTATTTGGCACCGAAGCTTCTAACATCCTTAGAGCTTGTCATGAGGGACCCACGGGTGGTCACCACGGTGCTAATCTCACGGCTAAGAAGGTGTTTGATGCCGGCTTCTTTTGGCCTACTATTTACCGAGATGCACAAATCCTTGTGAAGTCTTGTGATGCATGCCAACGACAAGGAAAAGCCTCACAAAAAGATGAAATGCCACAAAATATCATTCAAGTATGTGAGATCTTTGACGTTTGGGGTATAGACTTTATGGGGCCGTTCCCATCATCTCGTGGTAATAAGTACATCCTTGTTGCGGTTGACTACCTATCTAAGTGGGTGGAGGCGAAGGCCTTGCCCACTAATGATGCTCGTGTGGTAGTTAAGTTCTTGAAAAGTTTGTTTGCTAGGTTTGGAACCCCTCGTGCGATCATAAGCGATCGTGGAACCCATTTTTGTAATGACCAATTCAAAAGAGTCTTAAGGAAATATGGGGTTACACATCGTCTTTCTACGGCTTATCACCCGCAAACGAGTGGGCAAGTCGAGGTTTCAAACCGAGCATTAAAGAGGATCTTGGAGAGGTCCGTGGGGGAAAACCGACAATCTTGGTCGGATAAGTTAGACGATGCTTTATGGGCCTTTAGGACCGCTCATAAGACACCCATTGGGTGCACTCCCTATAAGCTTGTGTATGGAAAGAATTGTCATTTGCCTATCGAGTTAGAACACAAGGCTTATTGGGCCCTAAAGCATTGTAATGATGACATGGAGACCGCGGGGAAACACCGGAAAATGCAATTAAATGAATTGGATGAATTGAGAGACATTGCTTATGAAAATTCATTGATTTACAAAGAGAAAACTAAAAAGTTTTTTTTTGGGTAAAAGGGACTATCCCCGGTAAAATATATTACACCAAAAAACATTGAAGTACAGATGGAATGTGGCTGAAATACCACATTAACCTCAAGCTAAACGCTTGATAAACGCCTACAACGATGTATATGACATGCCATATACATTTACACACCTAAAAAATAGAACAAAATAAAATCAAAGATTTATTCTTGTCTTCATTTAGCTTTATCCCTCTTGTCATGATATAAGTATGCAGCTTCATCATAGACATTCTCAACCTCTTCTACCTCCGAATCAGATTGATTTAGAATCTCAAAGCTATTTGATGTACCAACACCACCCTCATTCCGACTAATATTATTCATGAAACCTGCCTTAAACGTTGCTGGAAATTCAGAATTAGAATCTGGATTATTCGTCCGTTTAGTAGGATTAATTGGAGTCACCGCAACAAGGGCCGGTCCACTCTTAGTAGAAGACGCACTCGTACCGGCCTTTGGTATCGATGGAGCATTCTTATTATACTTGGAGGTTGAACTAGCTGGTAAATTGACTTTAGGAACATAAAGAGGTTTACTACCAACCTGGAAACCTCCATTCACGCTGCCATTAGTCTTTTTACCTCTCTTCTTCTTACGTTTTACATTCTGAAAACCTTCCTCCTTTTGCTCATTGACCTTGCTAAGATCAGCAACTTGCGTAGCCATAGGGCAAGCCGTAACAATTTTAGGACAGCACGTGTTATCATGGCCAAAAGTATAACATTGGGAGCACCGTAATGGCGTCCATTCATACTCAATAGTAACCGTCTCATTTGAATATCCAGACCCATTTGATAAAGGGACACCAAAAGTTAGCATTTCCAATGGTTCATCTCTAGCACTGACTTCAATCAAGCACCGTGCATAACTACTTCTTCCCCACGATTCCCTACACATGTTAGTCGTGTATGCATCAAGCATAACAGGCTTACCAACATGGGAAGCAATAATGCTTAACCCATCTTCCGAAAATACCTGAATTGGCACATTATGGATTTTAACCCACACTGGCAAACTTGTAAGTTCTTCCTTTTCCAATCTTGTATCAATTGACCATTCTTTAAGCACTATTGGAACCTTACGTATCATCCACGGGCCATTTTCAAGAACATCCTCCAACCCCTTATGCGAACTGAATTTAAAAAAGAAAAACCCTTTCGCATTTAACATGATACGAGTAAGCCCAAACTTACCCCAATTTTGTTTAACAAAGTACTCCACAACTGGGTATGCAAGCCGTTTACCAATAAAGTACCCATATAATGTGTTCTCAAATCGAGTTTGTACCTCATTGACAACTTGAACTGGCATGCAAAACTTGATACCCTCATCATTGCTCGTAGGAACCTCCATGTATCTAAAGTTAGCCTTAACATTGCTGCTTTCACTCCTCAAAGAATCCAAACCATTACCCTCCTGATTGTTACAGACAATAGGAGCTGTATTCAATGATGGCTGCATCAAAACAGAACCTATTAAAGGGATGCATGATTCAAAAATTAAAAACCGGGTTTTTAACATTGGGGATCAAGTTTTACTTTTTAATTCAAGATTGAAAATATTTTCCGGTAAATTGAAATCCCGTTGGTCCGGTCCATTCACCGTGACTCAAGTGTTTCCGTATGGGACCATCGAGCTAGCTCAAGATGATGGTCCTAACTTCAAGGTGAATGGACATAGGTTGAAGCACTACCTTGGTGGGGAAGTTCCATCCTTGAACTACCTCGACCAAGTCACCTTCCCCAATGATAATTAGTGTTGAGGGGATCGAGTCGAGCTCATGACTCGGTAATCAAAAACGAGGAGCCTCGTGGGGGAGTCCCATGCTTATCCTATGTACATATTATCGCTTTCTTAGTCTAATGTAGCTTACGTGTGGGGATTTGTGCCCTTCCAACCTTTGTTCCGTGGTTGTTTGTGATATGTGGTTTTTAGATCATGATCTTCACGATTGGAGCCTCTCGTGTTCGTTTTAGGGGAGCACTCGATCATTTGCTTTGGAGACATTTCTCAATATCCATGATATATCCTTTAGATGTTCTAACCTTAGGTTTTTAGCACACTTCATAAACGGCTAGATTAGGCATTCGACTACGTCTCTAGTATGGGGGTATTTGCACCCCTAGACTCAAAACATTGAGGACAATGTTTAACTTTAGTATGGGGGGGTGAATAGATACTTTCCTTGCCAAACCTTCACGCTTTCCAAAGTTTATCGTTTTGTTTATCATTTTGTTGCAAAATAAGGCTAAAAATGGCCAAATTTTAAAATTTTTCTCATGTTTTATAAGTGTTTGAAGACACGAATGTAGGTTTTCCGATGGCGAGAATAAGAGTAATTTTTGACTCGACCGTGCGTGTTGAGCACTTAGCTTTGATTCCTTAACTACACATTAGGCTAAGTCTCTTAAATGAGGACGAGAAATGATAGAGTTAATTATAAGTTACTATGCTAAACGTTGAGTACTCGTATTCTTTCAAAAACTCATGTGTTCTCATTGTTTGCTTATTCTCCCTTCGCGTGTAAATATTTTTGCTTAATAAATATTGACTTAGCGGTTTAGTTAGGATTGTTGGGTTTCTAGTCTTTTCTAGTAGCTTTCGTGTAATTAAATTGGGAAGACATTAAGATATCGCCAGCGTCACGGTTTTGAAGTATTGGCAACCCGAATAATCGAAAGCTTCACCTAATAATAAGATTTCAAGTGCTCACCTAAATCAAGCAAACAATTTGAAGCCCCACAAGGCCGAAAAATCTATGCAAAATTGAAAGTGAATCAAGCCTTAATCTTCGAAGCTTTAAAGATCCAAAATTCGCCTTAGCGTGAGGATATACGTCTTTGGCTAATAAAACCACCGATGAGGCGGATAATAAAAGGCAAGGCAAGACCGAAGTCATAATAAAAGCTTCATGGCGAAGTTGAATAAAAGATGGAGGTAAACCAAAGATAATAAGGCCCTTCCGTTAGGGGGCATATAAAAGTCTTGGTAATAAGTCTCATGTTCAAAACCGTTATAAAACCGTGTTTATCGATTCTTCTTGTCAACTTAATTTTTTAACATCGTCGTCTATTAGGAGGGGTTATTGATTTGATGGTCTTAGTTACACCGTTAGGACTCTATTTTTAGACCTAAATCTCTATTATCGCATAAGTCAAACAATGTATCCTCGTGAAACATTCAAGACATCATAAAATATAAGAGATACAACTTAGGAATAATGGGAGGATAAGTACGTGATTAGGGCATATGAGTAGTGTTAGCATTACTAACTTATAATGACAATGATCTCGTTGCACGCTTAGCATGGAATTGGAGTGAAAATCGAGGATGACGAAATTATTTCTAACGAAGCATTCACGTGTTCTTATTCTATGAACCTAAACGTCCCATTTTGCGATGAAAATCATACATTATGTCTATAACACAAGTAGTAGTAATAGTAGTAGTGTAGCTAGTTTATCATTCCAATAAAGTGAATAAAATGAATTTTGGAGATGCTTTGATACTTTATTCTAGCATTGCGTGAGGGCACGGCAATGGTTTAGTATGGGGGAGTGATGAGACTGCTTTTATACATAGTCTCATCTTCCAAAAAGGGCTTAAAATGCATTAAATATCATCAAAATACCCAAATATATGCTTGTGTTTGTTGCTTGTGTATTTTAGGTACGGATATTGAGATAATGACAAAAGATCACAAGAATCATGCAAAAAACGAACACGGGAAACGAAGCCGCACAATGAACCAAGCCCTAGTGAAGACTTTCCCAAGATCAACCCTTGAAGATTTGAAGAATTATGAAGAAGGGTCCTTCAATTATGAAGAATTGACACTTTATACCCTTGTATCCTCATAATTACAAGTTTGGTCCCTAAAGTTTGTCAAATTACCAAAAGGGCCCTTAACTTTGAAGAATTGGCAAGTTTAGCCCCTCAACAAAGCTAAATTGTCAACCAATATCATCCACAAAGTCAAATATATCATGAAGTCCTTCAAAGTACAAGAAATGACAAGTTTGGTCCTTTGAAAAATCCAAAATTACAAAAAGGACCCTCAACTTTCAACAATTGGCAAAAATGGTCCCTCATTTATCAAGACTTGGCAATTTCAGTCCTCCAAAATGCTCAACATACAAGTCAAGACCATTATCTATCAACAAAATGCCAAAACAGACCCTCAAGTATCACAATATGGCAAGAAATACCCCTGAAAATACTTTGGAAAAGTATTTGGGGCAAAAGTGTGAAAAGTGAAAGTTTGTTAACAAAGGAAATCCGGATTTGGTTATTTAAATAGCAAGTGAAAAGAGAAAAGAAGGTGAGGGACTAATTATGGCCAGACATAATATTTACCTTAACCTACCAAATGGTGACAAGTGTCCCACTAACTCCCTCCCACCAATCAGCTTCTTCCATTTTGCCACATCACTTCCCACCATTACCAGATTTAAACTAATCTTTATTAGTTTAATAATCTGGCGCTAAACACTTTTTTAAACCCACACTCAGATTAAACGCCCAACTATTCACCAAGAACACAAATTGGGTTTTCTTAATTCACTTGTAATTAAACCTCATAAACCTCCAGATAAATGATTAAGCATGTCCTAATCATATCCCAACCTTAAAAACAGTTGCCACTTAACCCCACATGCCACATGGGACATGCCCTGCTACACGTTTGAGGAAGAAGACAAGATTGTGCCAGCAATCCAACGCCTCACAATCCTGCTTGCATCCTAAGCTCATTTTAAGCCCTTGATGCTATTTCAACAGCTCACACCTCAACTACATGACAAATTCAGTCACATGATTCTCCAAAGAAGACAAAGACCTCAAGGGCATTTTTGGGACTTCAACCATTAGGGTTTCTAGTTATTAGATGCTCCTTAGTCATTTGTATGCCTATATAAAGGCCTTAGGGTGCTTCATTAGACGTTTGCTTTTGGTTTTTCCTTTGTTCAAACACTTGTAAATCCTTTTTCAGTTTAATGAATTTGAGTTAAGTGCTTTGAAGAAAGACCAAGTGCCACCTTTATTCTGTTGTTTATGTTCTTAGTTTACTACTTTTGAAGTTAAAAACCTGTTTTCAAAAGAGGAGTGTGCACAAGTTTGCATATTTTCCTCATTTTCTTGATATTTTGCTAAGTCTTGTTCCAATCTTGGAATTCTTGGGCTATAGGGCTGATCATAGCATCCTAACTGAGTTGGTTAAGGTGTGGTGAGGCTTATAACTTGGGGATAATCAAGTGTGGGGTAACAAGTTTGCATCAATCAATATTTTTCCAAGTTTCTGATTTTTCATGTTATTGTGCTTAACCCTTGTTGAATCTTAGCAGGCTTTTGTGGAAGCTTGTGCTTGTTCTTGCTAGCACATAAGCTCAAAATTCGTGGGTGTGGATGTACATCCATGAGGTTTGCTTACTTAATCTCCAAATCTGCATAAATTGTGATTTTTGGTGATATTTGTATGAAACTGTTGTTCTTGTGAATTTTGTGGCTTGTTCTTGCTTGAATCTGTTTATTAGACTTGTTTGAGTGTTAATTGATGCTTGGTTGGCCTGAAATCTTGTTTTGCTTTTGAAAATCTTGATTTGAAAAAGTTAAAGGGGTGTTTGGGTCTACTGATTTATGCTTGTAATCTGATTTTGTGTTAAGGGAAAGTGTTGTTCATGCTTTGTATCTGATATACCTTTGTTTGAGAGTGTTTTGCTGCAAGTTATTGGGTTTGAACACTTGAATTGATCAATCTGCTATTAAGACCTTGTTTCTGCTTGTTTTGACCTAGGATTTTGGGAACACTTAGTGTGTATGCATGCTTAGGGATAAAAGTGGTTTAAACAAAGTTAACATAACCTGTTTGAAAGATTTGAGGTGTTGAAATTGGCTTGTGTGTCAAATACATCAGCAAAAGTAGAAATCTGCATGTGTAGTGTTCATCAGTAACTTTTATAGCTTGGATCTTGCTTAATTCTTTGAACCAGTGCATGAAACCTGTTTAGACTTGCTTATTGGAGTTTATTATAGCTTGTGTGTGCATTTGGTTGAATTTGGTTGGCTGAATTGCTCTTAAACTGCTCTTGAATGCTAAACTGCTCATTGTTCATGTCTGTGCAATATCTGGTGATAAATTGATTAAACTGTATCAATTGGCTGTTTGTGATTGTGTTATTTTGCTTGTTATTGACTCCTTTTGATCCAAAGATCAATTGGGTGCCTTTGTGAAAACTGAATCCAAGAAAAAGTCACTAAAGACAACAAGTCAAAATAGTCAAGCAGTGGGAAAAGTTCCCACTGCTCAACATCCAAAACTAGCCCCTGCTAGTGCAATTTTATCATCAGCTTATCAATAAGCTATTCTAGCTTATTCTGACTTGCAACAACTTATTTTTTGTAATAGATCTTCATTATTTTACCCATTTAAGTGAACTGGAGCTTATCAGACTTTGACTTTGACTTTTCACTAGAAAACCAACTTGTTTGACTTTTAAGATAAGTGCTTATTTGATTTTCCAGCTTATTGAGTGTGCTTATTTGAAAGTTCTTTGGTTTTTAAGCTTAGTTTTGTCAAAAGAAACATTTTGCAACTTGAATCAGCTTCTGAGGTGGTCTAGATCATAAAAACGACTATTTTGTCGTTTTGTGAATAAGTTGTTGACTTGTTTCTGGCTTATTGAGTGGTCTTATTTGAAATTTCTTTTTACAGAAGTCTTTGTTAGGTCAAAAGAAGGTTGTGTGTTAAATTTTAGCTTATGGCATCAGCTTATAGCTTAATGGGCCAAAAAGCCCATTAAGAATAAGCTGCTTATTATAAGTTAGCTTATTTCACATTTTCAGCTTTTGGGCCTTTGGAAAAAGTTGTTTAAAATCAAATTTTGAGTCAACCTGTGCTTTTTGAGCTTATTTTGAGCACTTTTTCTTATTGGGCCTTAATTAAGCCCAATAAGGGACTGTTTTGGGTTTGGCCCATTTTCTAGGCCCAATAGGGGTATTTAGGTAATTTCAATTTCATTTCTGAGTTATTTAGGTTAAATTAAGCTAGTTTGCAAGTTTTTAGAATTTTTTATAATTTTTGGATTTTTAATATTATTTTATTATTATTTTATTATTAAAAATTAAAAGTCTGATTTTCTAGGTTTTTATATTTTTCCTAGGTTCTAAATACTTAATTAGGATTTTTGCAACTTTCCAAATATTTTTTAGGTCTTTTAATTATTTGTTATAATTAATTTAAGATTTAATTGATTTTAGGAGTTTTTAATTATTTAAAAATAGTTTTAATTGGTTTTAAAATTTTGAAAAATAGTTTTTAGCTTAATTAGAGTATTTTTTGAGGTTTACAAACTTGAAAATCTTGTTTAGGGCTTTTTAATAATTAATTTTGATTTTTAGGGCTTTAATTAGCATTAAAAAGTCATTATCTAATTAATTAAAAGGTTTTTGCAAGTTTTGATTTTTTGTAAACTCTTAGATTATTATTAAGAATTTTTGGTGATTTTTAGGAATTTTTAGGGTTAAATTTTAATTTTGGTGGTTTTTACGACTTTACGTGTACGCCTTTTTAGACTTAGTTTAATCCGTCTTCATAACCGTCATTCTTTTCTAATCCCTTTTCTATTTTTCTTTTCTCAAATATAATCACAAATTAATCCAAGTCATTACACACATAACACACTAGCCTCCTTGAGAACGAACTTAATTGGGTCATTCACACACGGTTTTCCTAAATCGTCGTGCTCACTTGCCCTATTTATTGCTCTCTTTTCCTAAAGGGTTGCAAAACCTCAACATCATGCTCCAACTCAACAGGGAGGTGGCATGCCTTCCCGTACACGAGATGATATGGAGTGCAACTAATGGGTGTCTTATATGCGGTACAAAAAGCCCACAAAGCATCATCTAACTTATCGGCCCACGAGGCACGATGCTCTCCCACAATTCTCTCTAAAATTTTCTTTAATCCATCGTTAGATATCTCGGCTTGACCATTTGTTTGGGGATGATAAGCGGTGGAAAGACGGTGATTGACACCGTACTTAGCCATGAATCGAGCAAATTGATCATTGCAAAAATGAGTCCCGCGGTCACTAATGATAGCACGAGGAACACCGAATCGAGCAAAAAGCTGCTTCAAAAAGTTCACAACCACCCTCGCATCATTCGTAGGGAGAAGCCTTTGCTTCAACCCATTTGGATACGTAGTCAACGGCTACGAGGATGTAATTGTTCCCTTTGGATGATGGAAATGGCCCCATAAAGTCGATACCCATACGTCAAAGATTTCACATTCTTGTATGAAATTTTGAGGCATCTCATTTTTATGTGTGATCTTTCCTTGTCTTTGGAAAGCATCACAATGTTTAACCATTTCATGAGCGTCATGATAAATGGAGGGCCAATAGAATCCAAAGTAGAACACTTTCTTCGAGGTATAGTTAGGACCAAAGTGACCACCAGTGGGTCCTTTGTGGCAAGCTTCAAGGATTAGTAAAGCTGTCGGCCCATCAACACACCGACGAATGACAAGATCCGCACATTGTTTGAAAAGGTAAGGGTCGTCCCAAAAATAGTACTTAATGTCTTTAAATAGCTTTTTCTTTTGTTGGGACGTTAACCCTTCCTTGAGAATTACACCCGCCAAATAGTTTGTAATGTCCGTAAACCATGGGGTTTCATCAAGATTGGAGTTAATAGACATCAAGGCCTCAAGGGGAAAAGAGTCATTAATCTCTTGATTTGGGAGCTCCCCTTGATAAGGATCCTCGAGTCTACTAAGATGATCCGCGGATAGGTTTTCAGCTCCCTTTTTATCACGAATTTCGATTTTAAATTCTTGTAGGAGAAAAACCCAACGAACAAGTCATGTCTTGGAATCTTGCTTAGTTAACAAGTACTTCAACGCGGAATGGTCGGTATAGACAATGGTGGTGGAGAGGACAAGATAGGGGCGGAACTTCTCAAAAGCATACACTACAGCTAAAAGCTCTTTTTTGGTAGTGGTATAATGCAATTGAGCCCCCGTCATTGTCTTGCTAGCATAATGGATTGGTTGGAAGTGTTTGTTCACTCTTTGTCCAAAGCTCCAATAGCAAAGTCGCTATCATCACATATTAATTCAAAAGGTAACTCCCAATTAGGGGTAACCAAGACCGGTGCCTTAGTTAGTTTATCCTTAAGAAGATTGATAGATTCGATACACTCTTGAGAAAAGATAAAATGTGACAATCCGTCAATTTATGGTTGATATTTTATTCTCGAATATTATTTAAAAACATTAATTTTAATGTTACAATATGAACTCACTTATTTTTGGGAAGAAATTTGGATTTACGTCTTGGAGTAGCATCGACTACGTCTAAACCGGAGGATTCAACGTTACGTGCTTACGTTTACATACACCGTCTTTGGTGACAGTCCGATATTTCAGAAAATAAATTTGTCCATGAATATTATTTTGGAGTTTTAAATTTGTGTTGGTTCATAAACTCACAAATTTACGAGAAGAGATTAGGACTTACGATTTTATTTTAACGTCCTTTACGACTAAACCGGAAACCTTAGGATTACGTATTTACGTTTTCGAACTCCGTTTTTGATGAAACATTTTTTATTGGATTCGTTTTGTGACGTTGATTCATAATTTATAAAAACATTTTTCGTAAAACGACCCGAGGGCCCGCAAATCGAGGAAACTAGAATCGAGGAGTACCCGTAAATAAATGGGGATGAGACAAGTGGGACACTTGTCCCACCCCACTCAAAAACCGGCCTAAATAAGCCAACACACCATAAGGTGTCATTTATTTGGCCAAGCTACAACACTTGTCCATTTTTAGCTTCAACTTGAAGCTACCATCCATCAAAACCATCAAACCATACCACTTTCTCTTTTCCTCCATGCAATACCACACACAAATTCTCACTTCCTCCTCCATTTGAGCCGTCCCATATTCACCAAAAACATCCATCATTGATCAAATTGAACCACAAAATCTTATGTTATATACACATATCTTGAAGCCCTCTTGAAGCTCTCTTGATTGGTGGTGCTTATAACATCCAAGGAGGAGTTTTTATGGAGTAGTAGGGCTGATTTTCCACAAGGAGTGTATGAAGATTGGTGGTCATGAAGAAGGTCTTGGTGCATCACAAGTATCTCCATCAAAATCCATGTTTTGATCACAACCTACATCATCATGGTGGTATAAAGATTGTCCTCCTCATCTTCTTGTTATTTTGATTATGTAAACATGTATTTTATTTCCTATTGTATATGTTTATGATGATTATATGATGATAAAAATGTTATGTGGGGATTTGTTTTTGATAATCATGGATAAAAAGATGAAAAACTATAAGTAAAAATGGGTAAATCTTGTTTAAATGAAAGGCTGTATAAAAACAGTAAATAAACAGGTCATGGACTGATAAAATGATGAAGTAAAATGTATTTACAGTAATCTATGGGTCTTGTACACATGTGAGAGTTGGCCATGCAATGGAATCAAAATAATGAGTGAGATATGATCAAAACAAGTTAGGTGGTCTAATCTGAATAAGCAGTTTTGTAGGGACTGTTAAGGCAAGTTAAACTCAAAATGGGCAGTAACTATAACTAAGTTAAATGTAGAACATATTATGAAGATCATGCCATCCAAAAATGAGCTTCTAATTCATTATAGAACTCTAGATATGTTAAAAATGGTGAACATGAAGTTAAAAATCAGATTTTGGAAATAATGTTTATTATTATTATATAAGCACTCACATTATAATGTATAAAATGTAAAAATATAAACCCACTAACTTATAAAACTTATTTATATAAATGTATAAAAGGTTAATTAAATGGGTAAATTATATAAATGGTGGTAAAATAATATTTATAAGTAATAAAAATTATAAACTTGATTTTTACGACTTTTTCGGCTATCGCCGTAAAATTAACGTTTTTCGCCAAATAAAACTTAGACGACCAAACCCGTCTAATGTAAAGTTTATAAAAGTCATATACTGATATATAAGTATCAAATACAAGTAAAAACCGATAAAAACCCGAACTATAAGAAATACGGACGTTAACGGACTAAATTAACGTTATTGGACTAATAATACAACAAAAATGGACTAAAACACTTATAAACTTATTATTGGGCTTAACCCATTTAGGCCCAACTTGTAAAGTATAAATACTGATAATGTAAGTATAACAAGGATTAATACAAGTTATGAACTTATAATAGGCTTATTGGACCTAAAACACGTAAATAGGTAAAACGAGAAAACTAGTATAAAAGTTATCAACACATAACTCTAAAATGAGTAAACGAGAATATGTAAACCCACTTGATCATCATATATATATAATCATCATATGTATACATAATTTTTATTTTTATAAAGTCATTGGACAAAAGTCTAAGACAAGTATTCTTTGTCTAGGTTTCCGTGATTGAAGCACGTACCGTACGTCCGAATTGCCGATAACCCGCCTTCCCACATCAACGTGAGTTCATAGCCCGCACTTAAACAATATTTTCCATTCAAATACTTTGTAAAACTTTGTATGAAATGTAATGACTTCGGACCGATGTAACATTGATATTTATGAATGGAAATGATTTATTATTAAACGACGCGATTTTTATGCGTTGTCTATGATGTGAGTAATGTGCTATCCGTAACACCAACTAGTCTTCCGCTGTACTTAGTTGTATAAATTTGGGGGTGTTACAGTTTGGTACCAGAGCTCTCGTTATAGAGAACGAAAGATTTTTAAAACCAAGGTTTTGAATAAAACATTTCAAAATCTTTTAACTATAAACATTTTCCTAAAAATGTCTAAAAATCTTTTGACTATAACGGTGCTGAAGAATTCCCGAGTTACCGACAAGGCCAGACTGAGAAGTGTTATTTTAATATATATATAATTTGGCTTATATATATATATATATATATATATATATGATGTAATATTATTACATGATTGTTTGATGATTATTCTGATTTTTATACGAGGTATTTATACGACGTAGATTGTCACAATGTACCCTAAATCCCCTAGTAAATTAATCGAAGCTATCCTCGTAGGAATTCTAGCTATCCTAGATCTAAACCAAGTTGTGGATATTTATGATCCCAACAAATGGTTGATATTCGTAGAAATATAGATATTAGTTGATTGTGATATTGAGAAAGAATTGGCGAGATTAAATCGATATCGATGTCATGACGATCTTCTCTTATAAGAGTGGAGTTTGACAAAACGTTATCACCTGGAAAGATGTCATCTGATTCGTTGTCATCCAATTCTTAAATTGAAATCGAAAGGGTGAATGTTGCACTTGAGGCTGTTATTGGAACCATTACCCAAAAGCCTCATGCCACTAATACCTTTCCGAGAAGTCTAGTTGAATGATCAAGTCATTTCATATTAATGACTCATTTGATAATTGTTGTTGTAAGAGCTAATAGGATTGGAAATTAAGTGTTGATTCATATTGAGATCGTATTGCCTTTACAAGGCCGAAGAATAAGATTGAACTATTGGAATATGAGGTAGGATATCGAATTGAGTATAAAATTGGTTGAAACTTGAATAAAGTAAAATTTAACTCGTATGGAATATGAGATTGTTAAGAGGAAGTAATTAAGTTCTGTAATTGAATTATAAGGTTTTAAATGATTGTAGGTTCGTGTTAAGGGTTGTTCATAGGCCATTGTCCACTAACGAGGATGCCCAGTGTCCAAGAAATAAATTGAAGAAATCTTCTTCTAAAATTAGGACCGATGGATCTTCTGGGACATATGGAACACCTAATGACTCTTGTAGATTAGTATTCATTGTGGTATCTTTTAAGAGTCCCTAACTTAATTGAGACATCAGTTGGTAGGATGAGTTCTAAGAATTGTATGACATAGTGACACGTAATGTGTTACGGTACAATTTTGACTTGATTGTGATTAATGAAAAGACTACCTTTGATTGCTAAATTCTACATGTATCGATGTTATCTATCCTTTATTGCTTCATCCTAATGTTCGCATTAGTGATGCAACCATTGAACATGTACTCATCTCGAATTGAGTTACGTTGTGGATTATTCTCTTTGTACTCCTGAGTGCCATCGAAGTCATGAACCTCATGATTATTTGGCTAATCTCATTTCCTATCATATCGTAGTTAATTCTTGGTGAACAAGCTTTCATCACTCTTTTGCAGATCACACCTTGTTTTTATAAAGTTGAAACGGTATCCTTTGAGAAAAATTGAATTTTTATCACTATAAGGATTATGCATAGTGAGATTTATAAGTGATTGTTATTTGAATGAAGTTGTTTATAAAACACTATGGAAAACCTTATTGTTTTCATAACAAAGAAAATCTTTGTAAATTTATTTTTGATTCTTATTTAAGAATTAAGCATGAAAATGTTTTTATTATAAACATGATGATAAAATTTTGACGAACTGAGTATTGCATCGTTAATATTGAAATTGTATATAGTTGCGCGCCTACATACAATTTGGAATGGACTATGCAAGACTGATTAGTAGTCTCCATAAAACTAATGAATAAACAACTACATTTTCTTTGAGGATTGTGAAAGATTTGATTTTAATGAGATCTGCAAGAAGTGAAAAATAAGGACATAATGTTAGGGACACCTACATATGTGCCTGTAGCATCTATTCTTCTGAGTCGAATTTACTCATCTGTGGGAATTGTCTTATTTGACAATTGACAATTCTTTCTTGTCCAACTCTTCCGTAGTAAGATTCTTAGGAAAATTTTCTGATTACCGAGTGTTGATACCCGACTGGATGTATTGACGTTCTTATCATTTCTTATGATTTGATTTCATTTAAATGACCTGGGTAACGATCCGAGGAGCTTTCGAATGCGTACTCAAATTATGAAAACATGGGATATATTCATATTCATTAAATGTTTTCGTCTGTATCTGATTTGAAATTCTCTCGCATGGATTATGCGTTGACCTTACTCTTTTAATAGTAATTGTGTATCCTAATATCCCTGAATTTGTGAAGGATTATGAGTTATTATTAGTCTTTTGAGAAGTTCACATCTTATCAACGGCAACGAAACTGAAAAGTTGATAATGCCAGTAGAATGGATTGATTGATTATGACATGACGAAATTGTCTTAATTGATGGGAACTCGAATAGAATTCCCCTAAAATGATAAGATGTTGATTATCAAAAGTGATCTAAATAGTTCGTGATGGATGACCATATCCTGCATTTAGACTTAAAATTATACCGTTAATGGTTGTGAATTAGTCATAGATATTATAATCTAGGAAGAACCTAATATGAATTTATTAAAAGATGTTTCTATTATTTGAAACTTTAGTAAGTATTTGTTGGTGAATTACCTAGACTTTCGTCATTAAGGCAAGTCGAAATTGGTATTGATTATATTCTCGGTGCTGCACCTGTGGCTTGTGCACTGTACGTCAGCACCATCTGAATTTAAGGAATTACCGTACAACTGAGAAAGTTGTCGGAGAAAGATTCTATTATACCAAGCCTGTTATCCTGAAGAGCTATGGTGATTATCATTCCTTATATCTATAGATTACTGTGAACTGAGTAAATTGACAATCGAAAACGATATCCATAACTCGAAATGGAAGATTTGTTCGATCATTTACAAGGTTCTAGCGTATGTTTTAAAGATTTGATCCACGGCATGGTTATTATCAACTTCGCATCTGCGGAAAAGATTATCTATTCCAATCACTACATCCGGTACTTGTAATGAACATTATGAGTTTCATGTGATGACGTTTGGATTGACCGATGCACATGTAGTATTCATAATTATGATGAATCACGTGTGTAGGCTGTAATTTGATAAATTCATGCTCGTGATCATTAAGGACCATTTATTTGTTTATAAGAATGAGAATGAAGTTAATAATTAATTATAGATTTCCCTGAATTGGCCGAACGATAAAAGCTTGTACCTTGAATAATTAACATGAGATTAAAGACTTAACCTTAACATTATTTGACCGTGTGATTAATAAGATAATGGAATATATTGACTCTTCAAAAATTAAGAGCCCTCTTAAGACTTTGGATTTTACCAAAAAAGAAATGGAAATATGTTTTGACAAATATTTTAAACAAAGGATTTTAAGGGATTATTCCCTTATACACAAACCATTTAACTAAACTTCTGTTTAGGGGTAAATGTTTGTGTATACCTCCAGATAACTTAAAAAGGATTGAGGAAAACCATTTAAACCATAACCTGAAAACTTAAAACGACAATTTTTGCTTTTCAAACTAAGAAAACTTTGACCACAGTATAAACAAAGGTTTTTCAAACATTTACGAATCTCATTAAATATTTTCGATAAATCAACAAAAATCTTGTTAATTAAATCCAAATTTATTTTGAACATTTTATATAATTGGTCGAACTAAGAAATTTAAACTTTTAACGTTTACGCTTCAAAAAAAAAATTAAATAATTATTGTTAATTTACATGTAATAATTATCGACGCTTTAGACGTCAGATTGAGAAAAACTGATAAAAATGATAGTTGAGAAGAAACTAAAACTTAGAAAATATGAAGAAAGAAATTATGAGTGAATTTTAGACATGATAATTATTTCATCAGGAAAGATGGATGTAAATACTGACGCATTATATAGAAAGGATAAAGAATCAATTAGGACATGTTCCTTAATAATGAAGGTGCAAAATAAATTGCCAAACAATTTGAAATATAGCCGATGATTGTAAAAAGGATAATATAGAGAATAAAAGTGGTACGCGGCTAATGTGAACCATTAGAATTCAGAAGCCGATAGCGTTAAATATTTTAAAGGCCACTGGTGGTTGCCTAAATATAGAGGATTGTGAGATAGAGTTATGTTGGAATTTGTAAGTATAAGTATTCTATTTATGTCATTTATGACTAAAAGTATCTTTGTCTGAAGAAGATGTACTGATGGCAATTATGAAGGCAGACATCGCCTCATACATTAGTAAACATCTAGCTATTTCAAAGGTCGTCATCTGAATTTGATTCGATTTGGATCATCGTCGACAGACTGACCAAATCTGCTAATATCATTCTCGTTAATGATAGAATCTTGATGAAGAAATAGACTCTTTTATTTAAAAGAGTTATGTAAACATAGTGTGCCTGTATCAATCATCTATATATCAAGATCCTCGCTTCGCATCGAATTTCTAGAGATTTGCTCTGAAGTCATTGAGAACGAACCTTGATGAGAGTACTATGTACCACCTCAATCGAAGGGACGAGGTAAAGTAACGATACAAAATACTATAAGTGCTGTTTTATGTTTGAATGATTGACCTTTGGTAATAAATCGTATAATCGCTTTCCTTTAGAAGGATTACCATTGATAATCATTGTATTAGGATTGAGATCGAATCTTGTTAGGATCTAAATATTAGAGCATCTGTAAGCAGGAGTTGAGATGAAGACACCCGACATACACCCATTGTGAGTTGGACATGTCTTTTAGGTTTAAGGTTTACTATGATGGCGAACCTAACCTTGCAAAATACCCGACCCGCGAGATCTGAAACGATTGTTGAAATTAGGATCTGATTATTCACTGCCGGTAGTGGGCAAGAGGTTATGTGAAGATGAAATGTAGATCTTGAAGTGCCAAATGGGTAGCGAAGTTATGCCACAATTTTTAACCTTGGAAAAATGAATTCATGATCTGACAAATCATGGGATATAAGTCCCCGTTGTATGGGACCATTGAGATGATATAAAAGATTAGTTTGAAAGGCATATAAGCTGGATCTACCCTAGGACTTCAAAGACTGCGTGAATTATGTTTCGTATATCGAACTTGATGGAATATCTATCAAGTGAAAATCTTATCGTTCTTAGTAAAGCTTAGATCGGCGAAAAGTTGCATTCATCAGAAACCCGTGAACATCATGGATAGAGAAAGTAAGTCAACATTTAGCCTGATCTTATTCCCGTAGTTATGTTTGATGAAACTCGCGTATTATAATGGATTACACTTGTGAGAAAAGACCGAATGTGGAGGAAATACCCACATGGCTTTAACTCTATAAGAAGCGAGTAGTAAGGTAAGATGATCTTTGAGGACAAAGATCCTGTTTAGGGGTAAATGCTGTGACAATCCGTCAATTTATGGTTGATATTTTATTCTCGAATATTATTTAAAAACATTAATTTTAATGTTACAATATGAACTAACTTATTTTTGGGAAGAAATTTGGATTTACGTCTTGGAGTAGCATCGACTACGTCTAAACCGGAGGATTCAACGTTACGTGCTTACGTTTACATACACCGTCTTTGGTGACAGTCCGACATTTCAGAAAATAAATTTTTCCATGAATATTATTTTGGAGTTTTAAATTTGTGTTGGTTCATAAACTCACAAATTTACGAGAAGAGATTAGGACTTACGATTTTATTTTAACGTCCTTTACGACTAAACCGGAAACCTTAGGATTACGTATTTACGTTTTCGAACTCCGTTTTTGATGAAACAATTTTTATTGGATTCGTTTTGTGACGTTGATTCATAATTTATAAAAACGTTTTTCGTAAAACGACCCGAGGGCCCGTAAATCGAGGAAACTAGAATCGAGGAGTACCCGTAAATAAATGGGGATGAGACAAGTGGGACACTTGTCCCACCCCACTCCAAAACCGACCTAAATAAGCCAACACACCATAAGGTGTCATTTATTTGGCCAAGCTACAACACTTATCCATTTTTAGCTTCAACTTGAAGCTACCATCCATCAAAACCATCAAACCATACCACTTTCTCTTTTCCTCCATGCAATACCACACACAAATTCTCTCTTCCTCCTCCATTTGAGCCGTCCCATATTCACCAAAAACATCCATCATTGATCAAATTTAACCACAAAATCTTATGTTATATACACATATCTTGAAGCCCTCTTAAAGCTCTCTTGATTGGTGGTGCTTATAACATCCAAGGAGGAGTTTTTATGGAGTAGTAGGGCTGATTTTCCACAAGGAGTGTATGAAGATTGGTGGTCATGAAGAAGGTCTTGGTGCATCACAAGTATCTCCATCAAAATCCATGTTTTGATCACAACCTACATCATCATGGTGGTATAAAGATTGTCCTCCTCATCTTCTTGTTATTTTGATTATGTAAACATGTATTTTATTTCCTATTGTATATGTTTATGATGATTATATGATGATAAAAATGTTATGTGGGGATTTGTTGTTGATAATCATGGATAAAAAGATGAAAAACTATAAGTAAAAATGGGTAAATCTTGTTTAAATGAAAGGTTGTATAAAAACAGTAAAGAAACAGGTCATGGACTGAAAAATGATGAAGTAAAATGTATTTACAGTAAGCTATGGGTCTTGTACACATGTGAGAGTTGTCCATGCAATGGAATCAAAATAATGAGTGAGATATGATCAAAACAAGTTAGGTGGTCTAATCTGAATAAGCAGTTTTGTAGGGACAGTTAAGGCAGTTAAACTCAAAATGGGCAGTAGCTATAACTAAGTTAAATGTAGCACATATTATGAAGATCATGCCATCCAAAAATGAGCTTCTAATTCATTATAGAACTCTAGATATGTTAAAAATGGTGAACATGAAGTTAAAAATCAGATTTTTGGAAATAATGTTTATTATTATTATATAAGCACTCACATTATAATGTATAAAATGTAAAAATATAAACCCACTAACTTATAAAACTTATTTATATAAATGTATAAAAGGTTAATTAAATGGGTAAATTATATAAATGGTGGTAAAATAATATTTATAAGTAATAAAAACTATAAACTTGATTTTTACGACTTTTTCGGCTATCGCCGTAAAATTAACGTTTTTCGCCAAATAAAACTTAGACGACCAAACCCGTCTAATGTAAAGTTTATAAAAGTCATATACTGATATATAAGTATCAAATACAAGTAAAAACCGATAAAAACCCGAACTATAAGAAATACGGACGTTAACGGACTAAATTAACGTTATTGGACTAATAATACAACAAAAATGGACTAAAACACTTATAAACTTATTATTGGGCTTAACCCATTTAGGCCCAACTTGTAAAGTATAAATACTGATAATGTAAGTATAACAAGGATTAATACAAGTTAAGAACTTATAATAGGCTTATTGGACCTAAAACACGTAAATAGGTAAAACGAGAAAACTAGTATAAAAGTTATCAACACATAACTCTAAAATGAGTAAACGATAATATGTAAACCCACTTGATCATCATATATATATAATCATCATATGTATACATAATTGTTATTTTTATAAAGTCATTGGACAAAAGTCTAAGACAAGTATTATTTGTCTAGGTTTCCGTGATTGAAGCACGTACCGTACGTCCGAATTGACGATAACCCGCCTTCCCACATCAACGTGAGTTCATAGCCTCGCACTCTTTTAAATGATTTTATAAATGTTTTATAAACCCGCGAGGGAGATGACATGTTAGTTTTTATAAAATAGGACACCATTTGTCCCGATTGTTTGTTTATTGATTTGGACCCGAATGATTGAATGACCCGATTGTATGACCCGATAAATGATTAAAGGACCCGATAGATGAAATTAAATGGATTATTAAAGTTAGGTTATGTCACAAAAAGTCCCATTAGCATGAATTGTGAACTACCGGGATTTGGTAGACGCTTATGCATTTAATAGTACTATTTGGGGACGATCACCCCAGTTCGCGCCTTGACGGTTGATCCCCGTCGTGCCACATTGATTGGTAAGCGAATTTATGTATGAGAAGATTTCCATAGCGTGACCTTTGTGACGACACGCTACTTTAGATGGGCAAAATTGGTATCGGGTTAGCTACCCGTTTTGGTTTTAGTAAGGTAACAATGTCATGCGGCTTATAATAATCCAATCACCGAAATATTACTAGACGCTCCGAATTACGATGTATTGCCTGACTAGCAATACAGGGTCATACTATTGATATTATGTTTGTGTTTTGGTTTTTATAACCATATTCATATAACGGTTTTATTTAATCTATAAAACGTTGCAAAACGTATTGTATGGTGTTTTTAACGACAATGATTCGTATAATGATTTTTAAGGCAAATGCCTATATTATGATTTTCGATAAGGATTAGTATAAAATGACTTTGGCTATTTTATGGCCTATTAAAATGATTTGTACAAAATGATTTCAGTAGTAATTTTATACTGATATTATATTGATGGATTTTATTAAACTCTATGAATTCACTCGGCGTTATCGCTGACCTTTTTCTTTTAACATGTTTTATCTCAGGTACTTGAAGGTAATTCTCGGGAAGACAACAAGAATTCATGGCCCGCACTTAAAAAATATTTTCCATTCCAATAATTTGTAAAACTTTGTATGAAATGTAATGACTTGGGACCGATCTAACATTGATATTTATGAATGGAAATGATTTATTATTAAACGACGCGATTTTTATGCGTTGTCTATGATGTGAGTAATGTGCTATCCCGTAACACCAACTAGTCTTCCGCTGTACTGAGTTGTATAAATTTGGGGGTGTTACATAAAAGGAGTATCTTTTTCCAAAAGGTGGGCCATCGGGCGAGCGATCTTAGAAAAATCTTGAATGAAACGACGATTGAAGCCCGCATGACCAAGGAAACTTCTCACACCCTTCACGGTTAAAGGTGGAGGCAAATGAGAAATAACATCGACTTTAGCACGGTCGACTTCAAGACCGGGTTTGGAAATTTTATGACCAAGAACAATGCCTTCTTTTAGCATGAAATGACACCCAATTAAGAACAAGACGAGTGTCTTCACACCGTTTGAGCATACGTTCTAAATTGGCAAGACAAGTAGAGAAAGAATCACCATAGACCGAGAAATCATCCATAAAGACTTCCATAGTTTCTTCAACCATGTCATGGAAAATAGCCATCATACACCTTTGGAAAGTCCCGGGAGCATTGCATAAGCTCAAAGGCATTCTTTTGTAAGCAAATGTTCCATAAGGACAAGTGAATGTGGTTTTCTCTTGGTCTTTGGGATCGACGGGAATTCGAAAATACCCGGAGAAACCGTCTAAGAAGCAATAATAGTCATTACCTGCTAAACGCTCGAGCATTTGATCCATGAAAGGAAGAGGAAAATGATCCTTGCGAGTGGCATCATTGAGCTTGCGATAGTCTATGAAAACTCGCCAACCCGTGACAAGTCGAGTAGGAATCAACTCGTTGTTTTCATTGGGAACAACGGTTATTCCACCTTTCTTAAGCACATAATGGACGGGACTAACCCATGGCGAATCCGAAATAGAGTAAATCATTCCCACATCTAGAAGTTTGATAACCTCTTTCTTGATGACGTCATGAAATTTTGGATTAACCCTTCATTGGATTTGGATTGCGGGTTTAAAGTCATCTTCCATGAGAATTTTAAGAGTAAAAAAGTTCGGATCAATTCCGCGGATATCGGAAATTTTCCAAGCAATTGCTTTCTTATGATTCTTCAGCACATCGATAAGTCGAGATTTTTCGTCTTCTTTCAAATCCTTTGTGATGATGACGGGTAACTTTTTATTGTCTTCAAGGAACACGTATTCGAGATGAGACGGTAAATCCTTAAGCTCTAAATCCGGAGGATTTTTGATGGAAGGCGTAGTCAAATTCAGATCATCGATAGAGATTTCCTTAGGAGATGGTGGAGAAATATGGTCCTCATTGAGAATTTTCTCAATGGTACGAATGTATTCATCCCAATCGGAGGGAGAATCGTCATATTTTAAGTCCGCATCCCCTATAGTTGCTTCAAATTCTTTCAAAAGGAAATCACTTTCTCCAAATGGAGTCAGTGAAGGAGCAATAGAGGCAACGGTCTCAACAATGGGTAGAGAAGAAGAACCACTTTTACAAGCGTCTTTGAAATGCTCTACAGAAGCCTCATCAAGTACGTCAATGAAATTAACGATCTCGTATTCAGAAGGTTGCTTAGAAAGTTTACCCATGTTGAAGACGATTTTATCGTCACAAACTCTCATGATTAATTCGCCCGCGGCTACACCGATGAGAGTGCAACCGGTCCTCAAGAATGGACATCCAATGATTAATGGAACACGGGGATCCATCTCGTAGTCAACGACAACAAAATCCACCGGAAAGGTGAATTTGACGACACTGACGAAGACATCTTCGGCTATCCCCACCGGATAAGCAACCGTACGGTTAGCTAATTCCAATGTCATTCGTGTGGGGACTAGCTCGGGGTAGAGATAATTGTTTCCAAACACTTAACGGCATTAAGTTTATACTAGCACCTAGATCGGCTAGGGCCATAAAATTCTCTACCCTAGGGAAGTTGTAAGGAATGAGAAAACGACCTGGATCACCATGTTTGGTTGGTAATTTCCTTAGGAGCACTTCGGAGCAATTCTCATTAAGTTGGGTCTGAGCGATATCAAGAAGCTTTTCTTTGTTACTGAGAAGATCTTTAAACATTTTAGCATATTTCGGCATGTGAGCAAGAGCCTCAACAAAGGAGATGTTGAAATTTAGTTGTTTAAACATTTTAAGAAAGTTAGAAACCTGAATATCATCCTTGTTCTTCAAATTCTCTTTCCTCAACCGTGAGGGATAAGGTATATTGGGTTGAGATGAAGGCTTTGGAATGGATTTCTCACTCACATCCTTGGGTGGTGGAGGGGTGGATGTAGAAGGTGGAGGATTTGGAGAAGGGGACTTGTTTTCCTTTGTCACAATCACCGGTGTAGGTGTAGGAATATCGGGTTCCTTTAAACCTTTGCCACTTCGGGTGGTGATTGCTTTCATCTCTCCTCTTGGATTAGCAACGGTGTTACTCAGAAGAGAATCCGAACCAGAGGCTTTATTACTTGGGAAGAAACTAGCCATCACATCCCTTAAGTCATTTGTTTGACTGCTCAAAGAGTTTCGCATATCGGCTCGAAGATCATTCCCTTGTTTCGCCATATCTCCTTTCAAGTTGATGATTTGACGTTGAAGATTCTGCACCAGCGCGTCATTAGTCCTCATGTAAGTTTCAACCTCGTGATTAAATGCGATGGGTTGGGTGGGAGGAAGAGCATGGTAAGCAGGTGGTTAATAAGCGGGTTGTTGGTAAACTTGGTTATTTCCTTGAGGTGGATATGGGTTTCTTTGGGTTTGATATTGATTTGGAGCTCGAGTTTGGTTTTGATTGTTTCGATTGAGGTTGTTTATGTTTTGAGGGGGGAAACCGGGTGGTGAAAGGAAGTTGTTTGAACGATAACTGAGCAAATTGCGGTCACCTTGAGGACGTGCTTGATAGCCTCCGGTAGAAAAGTTACCGTTAGCGACATACACATTATCCGGATTTTCACGAGTCGAAGGACAATTGGTGTATGAATGAGAACCCTCGCATATTTCACATGACTGACTCAAAGCATTAACTTACACATTGATGTTTTTGGCATTGTTAGTGAAATTGTGTATAATGCAGTTCGTTTTTTCTCAGTTCTTGCTAATCGAAAGTCCAACCAATATCGGGTTTTTAACTGTTTTTGGTTGTTAATTTTTTTTGGATATTCTATTTGCTAATTCAACAAAGCCTTGCAAAACGGAAAAATATTACCTACTTATATGTAAAACATTTTGTAATTACCAAGTTTTTATTCAAGTAATATTCAAAATGTAAAATTTGAAACTTTAAGGACTGAAAATGTAAATTCTAGGAAAGTAAATGCTTGAAATGAAAATTCTAACAAGTCTAGGGACTAAAAATGTAAATCAGCCAACTAAAAGGATCAAATATGTGAGACTTGTAACAAACTAACCAAAATGTAACAAAATCAACAACTTGCTAACTGAATTTAACAAATCTCAAAACTGAAAGGACTAAAATGTTGCAAACCCTAAAAAAATGGAAGTTTAACCCTTTTTACAAACTGCTTGAAACAACAAGGACTAAAAGGCAATTTTTGAAACTTTATAAGCAAAAACGGGTTATAGAGACAAATAAGCTCGTGTGAGCTTATTACTTGACCAAAATCAATGAGACCAATTGCAAAACACTTTAAATCCAAAATAAGCTATGTCTGTAAAAGGATTTTTACTCAAAGTTCAAAATAAGCAAATAAGCACTTCTTGATAAGCCCAAAATAAGCTATAGAACAAACCAGACAAGCACCACTTGATTTTCTTGCTAAAACTGATTAAGCTACTCTAATGATGAACGGGAAATCAAAATAGAACGAATTTCATCCAGTAATAAGCTAGAAATCTGAATTAAGCTAAAATGTGCTTATCGTTGACCAGGCGTTGACCAAACTTTTTTGACAAAAAGCTTAAACTTTCAAAAATCATGTAACATCATATACTAAGTAGATTTGTGAAGAAAAATGGCCAGGTTAATGAAGAGAATCAAGAGATACAAAATTTCAGTTTTCATTTACAGAAACATGGCTCATCTCAGCTTTTTATGATTTTGCTTATTTCTATTTGCTGAATGAAAACTGTATAGAATGCTTATAGGACCTAAAACTTTATGATGTTAACTACAATTGAGAACAAGTTTGGTACAATTTCATCAAAAATTCATCAAATGCAAAGCAAGTGAAATTGGCAACTTTTTAAGAACAAAACTGAAAGAAATTCAACCCACACTTTTTCTTGCCATTTGCCTTTTTAAACAGTTACTTGACTTGAGACTTACTCAAAACACTTAGTAATGACCTTATAACTAGAAATGAGCATTAAAATGCCAAGACTCAATACTTGAAAACCAATAACAAACTAATGCCAAACACTCCTTATTTGAGATTTGATAAAATTTCCAAAGACTTTTCATAGCTGATTAAGAGTGAGTGAAAAGCTTTTGACTACCAAACTTGAGACTCAAAATAAGAGAGTTAAAATCTACAAGCAAGCTATAAGACCAACAATTACTCTATTAAGATGTAAAGACTGAAAATGACTGAAAATAAGGTAATGACTAGAACAAACTCTAAAATAGAAAGCAGCTAAGCAAGAATAAGCTAACAACAAGTAAACAATCAAACAACCAGTCAACTAAACAGCTTTGATCATGCATTCAACAAGATTTACTCTAAGAAATGTAGCATGCATTTGACAAATTCAGGTGAACCAAAATAAGAACTTTAAAACCTTTTGTAGTAATCCATTGGGAAGAAGAGGAGTGCTGAACTCTCTTACCCTAGAGATAACCACCACCTTATCACTAGATCATCTAGTCAATCATCAAAAACAGCTACTATTCACTAGAAATCATCAAAATGGCTTGAAATCTTCAATAAGGCTAATATCTGAACTGCAATCACTCAAATAGCTACCAAACTTCTTCAAATTCAGTTATGATCATGCAATGATCATAACAAACTAAATTCAGCAACTCAATGATCAAGAAGGAGCAAGGAATGAATAGTAGATTGAATATGAGTTTTGGCGGGAAAAGTAGAATTCAAATTTTATTCAATGAAAGTTGTTACAAAGCTGTTGAAAAGCTACTAACTAACTAACTAACTCAAGAGTTTGTCAGACTCATGAGTAGTTAGGGTAATAAGGAAGAAAAATGAGAGAGAATTGAAAAATCTGTGTTTTTACAAAATTTAACTACTACTTTACAAATGAGAACTAGCAAGCTATTTATAGACATGAAGAGTAAGTTTGTTGGGGATGATGACGTGTTGAGACCAATCCCAGGTCTCCACGTGGCATGATTCTGCAAAACTGCTCTTCAAAGTATGAACACCAATTGGGGCTTTCTTCTAGAGTGGATTTCTTGTTAATTGGTTGTTACCATTGTGTTCGTCTCTTCAAAATAAGCACTTTTGGTGTTTACATCTTTTCATGAAATTGATTGTAGCTCAAAAACGATCCTGGAAATGTTTTGGTTTCTTGAAGAAGATACGTGGCAGATTCTGATTGGATGAAAAGAGGTCACACGGATCAAACTATTAAGATTTGGTAATTAATGTGGCGGCTGATAGTGGGTAATAAATGCACCTATTTGGCAATCCGTGTGCCACGTTCTCTTGCTTCTCATTGGCCCACACTTGTTGCACATGGATCAAACTTGTAAACTTTCCAACTTTGGCAGTTTGAGCCCTTGTACTTTGGCAGATTATATTTAAGGCTTGTAACTTCGTTTCTTTGACACTTTTAGTCCTCCAAACTTCATCTTTGAGCAGAATTGGTCCTTTGACTTTGTTGACTTGATAGTTGACCAATTTTGACTTTGATCTTGACTTTTTACAATATTTGCACTTTAGTCCTTCAACTTTGGCATTTTGTCAAGATAGGTCCTTGTACTTCAAAGTCTTGTCACTTTTGATCCTTCTTTGTCTTTTTCATCCATTTGAGCTTGATTTTTCCTTGTTTGCTTGAAAATGTATCCTTTTACCTACACAAGTGTACACAAACACAAACATACCACATAATACTGTTTTTGCAAGATAAATTGGTATTTTGCTTCATGTTTTAGGGTTATTTGTTGATAAAAGGATATGAGTTTAAGCTCATATCAAATCCCCTACACTTGAACATTGTCATGTCCTCATGCAATATTATTTATTAAAGCTCAAATTTACAATCTCCTCATAATTAACCCACCTTGGCCATATGAGATGCATCTACACTACTCTAAACTACATGATGCATGATTTTGACTTTTAATAATGCAATGAACAAAATACAATTCTATCTATATCTTTTTTATTTTTCTTGAAATGGTTTTGATGGAAATAACTCATAAAGAATTCAATGGCTTAGATCAGGTCTTGGGTACCATGGACATTTATCACCCTCAAGTTTCACTTTCCCCATACCAAGCTTAAAAATGGGATCATTGCATTCACAAGTAAAAAGTGCATCAACTTATTCATGACAATTAAATGTGGAACCGGTTATTATTTGAGCAAATTGCTTGTGGGCAAATTTGTCATTATTCAAGCGTGAAATATAAGAAATGTAAAATCCAAAAATAAGGAAGCACGGTTTTAATCCTAAGTAATCCTCTCATCCATTACTTGAAAAACCGCTCACAATTAATACAAGTTCGTTTTAAGAGTAATAAGTCATTCGCCTTATGTGTAAAATCCTCATGTCATGCTTTCATAAGTAGCTACACACTCGCTAAGAAAAGAAAAATAAAACTCACACAATAATTTACATCCGCCATCTTTTTGAGACTTTGGATCTTCAACCCCGCAACCCGTCAAGGTAATATTGGATTGGAGCAATCTATTGAATCCCCGCAACCCGTCAAGGTAATATTGGAACTCAATAGTCACTATAATTAACACCACACTGCCCCTCTTGGGAGTCTTGTATTCTTTTTTTCTTTCTTTTTTTTTTCTAGCCACTCATCATTTTTTTTATAAGCCGCTCTTATTTTTCTTTATTCCTCACAAAGAAATTTGAAAAGAATAAAAGGAAAAAACACCCGCTAAATATTGAGCATGACATAAGTCTAGTACACATAAAACGTACTAACTTAGAATCTTAAGACGTACTCATACCAACCATGAATGATTAGCCAAAAATGCATAAGAGATTACAAACCAATTAAAACCGTACTTGATTATTTATTAACAATTATATACATGCGAAGAAAATAGAGGTTAAGAAGAGAAGGGTTTAGCCACAAGTAATTATCATGAAGTTTATCTAGCCCTTTATACTTGCTTCAACTCTATCATTTCCCATTCTCCACAAATTTAAAATCTCAAATAATGAGATTGGTGGATGCTTAGCCTAATAGACCAATGAAGGACTACATGGTTAAGGATACTAGCTAGAGAATGCTAAGATAAGCAAACTCTGGTTGAGTCAAAATATCCATGGCGGGCCTAATATGTCAAAGAAGTCTAAACTTGTTAAAACCATGTTTTATTTTATTTTCTCTTTTTATATCTTTTTGATGAAAAATAAAAGAAAAGATATATACAATGCAAATGTGTTATGCAAATGAAAAATGATTGATGCAAAGATTATGAATGCATATTTTTGGTGGCCAAAGTAGATCAAAAATTTGAAAAATGTCGAAGAATCAATTTTCCATGTTATCATGCAAGACAATGACAAGTTCTAGGTAAGGTCACTTCGATAGAAGGCCCCCCTACACTTAAGCTAAACATTGTCCTCAATGTTTAAGAGCATGGAAGTATAAAAACTTCCCCTACACTTATGACAATGAATAGACTTTGCTTAACCCAAGTTAAGGAAAGGACAACTATTAGTGAAATCATGTTTAAGCAAAAGGTGTCAATGAAAAATCACAATAGTAACGAAGTGAACCGGATACAAGGGCCTCCTCCATAAGCTCCAAAGCATGAGATGAGTGAGCAACCCTACAAACAATCATGAAGACAAAAGAAGGTCGCCCCTACACTTATCTCCAAGTCTATACCTTTATTTCTAACCTACACACTCTAAACCTAGTTATACGATGCTTGAGTTAGTGAGTCTCTAGCTCGACTCGTCCCACACTTAAAAGTGTCTAAAACCTATCATGGAGAAGAAAAATTTTGCCCTTTTTAAGAAAAATCTCCATGATGAGGTAAAACAAGTGTTCATTTATCAAAACTCCATAAATATCCCCCAGGATCAAATACATAATTACCCTCCCACTTATAACACAATTCAACAACTAACTTCCCAAGCAATGGTGAAAAGAATGAGGTGTAGTTCTCTAAAATGGTTTCCCATATGTTCTTCCCAAGGTGATAGTGTAAAGCTCTCAAATCTTTCATAAGGTTTCCTTTTGTTGCATCAGGCGGATACTGAGATGGTTTAGCAAGCTCTATGCCAGGATCAAAAATCCGTTCCTTGATGGGAAAACAACAAGTGTTGGTTGCCTTAGAAGATTCTTCTTTGCAAATCACATTGTGGGAGAAAGGTTGTGAAGGCATGGGTAACAACAAGCTCTTGGAAGAAACCATCATGACTTGTTTTCCTTTATCACTTTAAAAAGATGAAGTGGGCAAGGAAAAAGGTGAAGGATCTTCATTCAATAGGGATTCTAAATAGAGTATGTCCCTCTCCTCATCAAGGTAACCAAGAGTATACTCAAAAGATATATCCTCCACTAAAAACTCATCACTCTCATCCATTATAGAATCCTCCTCATCACCATAAACATCATATATAGGTCTATCAAAGATTGGTGATCCCTCAAAACCAAAGGAAGTATGATCATCAACAAATGGAGAGTCACAAGTAGAAAGCTCATCATCACTATAGTCATCATATGTTGGTGAATCACAAAGAAAAGATTCCTCATCACTTAAGTCCTCATGATTAAGATTATCATTGTGGAAAAGTGGATTGTCATATGGGATTTCACTAAAGTTTAGCTCTTGAGGTTCATGAAAATCCAAGGAGGAAGTAATGGAAGCAATGGTCTCAATATGAGGGAAATCATAGTCTCCACTTGAACAAGCTTCATAAAAGTACTCATCACAAACTTCATCAAGAAGATCATCTTGTGTTTCGTCCTCATGCACAACATCAATGTGTTTCACTGCTTCGGGCTCATTAGACTTTTTAGACAACTTCCCCATGTTAAACACAACTCTCTCATCTCCTACCCGCATTGTAAGTTCTCCTTCCGCCACATCGATTAAAGTACGACCCGTTCTCAAAAATGGCCTACCAACAATCAAAGGCACTCTAGGATCCATATCATAATCAACCACCACAAAATCCGCGGGAAATGTAAATCTATCAACCCCAACAAAAACATCCTCCGCAATTCCCACCGGATAAGCTATAGTACGGTTGGCCAACTCAAGAGTCATCTTAGTAGGAGTGAGCTCGGGAAGTGAAAGTCTCTTCCAAACCGATAATGGCATAAGATTTATGCTTGCTCCTAAATCCGCTAAAGCCATACAATTTTCCACCCCCGGGAAATTGCAAGGAATCAAAAACCTCCCCGGATCTCCAAGCTTAGTAGGCAACTTCTTAAGCAAAACCGCGGAACAATTTTCATTCAAAGAAGCATTAGGCAAATCCACCAATCTTTCCTTGTTAGAAAGCAAGTCCTTAATCATCTTAGCAAACTTAGGCATATTGGCTAAGGCTTCCGCAAAGGAGATATTGATGTTAAGTTGCTTGAACATCCTCAAAAAGTTAGAAACTTGGATATCATCCTTGTTCTTAAGCTTTTCTTTTCTCAATCTTGAGGGATAAGGAAGACTTGGTTTTGGTGGTGGTTGAGTTGTGGATGAAGGATTTTCCTTATTGAGTGCTTCATAAATAGGCTTTGAAATTGGAGAAATGGGAGCATTTTGAAGTGGTGAAGTAGAGGTAGAGGGCTTGTCACAAGTAGGAGAACAAGTGGGTTGAACAATAGTAGGTTTAGGAGGTGAAGGATCCTTTGTTGTTGTTCCACTCCTTGTTGTAATAGAATTTACATTGGCCCTTGGGTTTGTTTGTGTGTTGGAAGGTAAAGCCCCTTGTGGTCTTTGAGTTAATGCCATTAAAACCTTATTCATTTGGTCATTCATTTTCTTCTCCATAGCTTGGAACTTCCTTTCATTCTCTTGATTCATTTTTTGCAAGAGATCCATTGTGTTATAATCTTGTGGCACATAACCTTGAAAACCTTGAGGTTGGAAAGGTAAAGGTTGGGCATTAAATCCTTGATTTGGTGGATAAAAGGTATTTTCTTGAGGTTGAAATTGATTGGGTGCCTTGTAGTTATTTCCTTGGTAAGGTGGTCTTTGCCCTTGATTCCTTGGTAAAATTTCAGGTGGATTTTGTTGAATTTGGGTGGGTGGTTGGGGTGGGAATCCAGGTGGAGTAAGGTAGTTTTGGGATTTGTAAGAAAGGTTATTTGGATTGATATTTGGCTTGAAGTGTTCACGATGTTCCTCTTGGTAAGCATAGCATTCCCCTTGATACACTTGCACCTTATCACATTGTTCATAAGAATGGGGACCTCCACAAGTAACACAAGAAAGAGTAATGGCATTCACATTATTTGAAGAATTGTTCAATGACATGGTCTTAAAAGCTTGAAGCATTTCTTGTTGTACTTTCAAATTCCTCTCACTATCTCTATCCATCCTTTGAAAAATCTCTTGTTGAAACTTGAGGAGTTGGTTGTCACAAGGAGTTTGAGAATTGTTTTGGATAACATGAACCCTTTCTTCAAATTGATTGTTTGTTTGAACCATTGCTTTAGTCTCAATGATGTCCAAAGCCTCTTGGTAGGTTTTAAGAAGAATATTCCCTCCCGCGGAAGCATTGAGTGAATCTTGGTGGTGAGATTTAAGGCCATTATAGAAGATAATGATTTGGTGAACATGATCCAATCCATGATTAGGGCATCTCCTCAATAACTCACTATACTCTTCCCAAGCATCACTAAAGGATTGACTAGGTTTTTGTTGAAAGCCTATAATTAAAGTCCTCAAAGCCATAGTCTTATGTGGAGGAAAGAACTTGTTCAAAAACTTAGTGTTGAAACCATCCCATGTGGTGATACTATCGGGTGGTTGGGTGTCTAACCAATGCTTAGCGAGTCCCTCTAGGGAAAATGACACTAACATCAACCTAATCACCTCATGTGGAACTCCATTATGCTTAATTGTATTGCAAAGAGAAAGGAATCTCTTAAGGTGAGCATGAGGATCCTCATTCTTGTTACCAAAGAAAGGTGATTGTGAAACCATAGTGATCATAGATGTATGTAGCTCAAATGTGTTTGCGGGAAAGTCGGGAATCTTAATAGCACTAGCATATCCATGAATATTGGTTTGCATACGTTCCAACAAAGAGCGATTATCAATAGCCATGGCTTCTTGTGGTGGAGGAGTCAAAGCACGATTCTCGTGATCGGCTTGGTGGACGGTGGTGGTCTTACTTTTTCTCCTTTTCTTCCTTTTTGGAGGAAGAGGTTGTACACCAATCGGTATTTGTGCACGCCCGCGAGTGAGCATGCAACTCAATACGAGGATGAGAGAGAAGCTCTCGTGTGACTTTGAAGAGAAATGGATTATCCTCTTCGAGTTTCAATATTAAATATCCACAAGAAAATAACAATATACGTATGTACTACTTGGGTGCAAGACCCTCAATGAAGCCTTCCTTCTTAGAATACTTACAAGTGAACGGGGGGTTAGGTGGCGCGAAGCACTTAAGTACCTATTGACCCTTAGATGGCATTTTATAGCACATCGCCTTTCTATTCACTTAAATGTTCGTATTCTTCGAATTGTTGCTTATTGAGAGTATTTATCTATTCTTGCTTTATTTTGTTTGATCGATACACGTGTCAAGGACCGGAACGCCCCTCAACACGGTGTATTGCCTCGGCAATACTTATGGAAGATATGTAGATTGGTTGTTCTTATACGTATACGTATTTACTTATAATAATATATGGAAAATATTTTTGTATTTATGAGTTTTTTAGAGAAAATACTATATGTACATAAAAACCGAGAGAATCCAATAATATATATTTTTGGGTGCAATCTCTTAGGAAAAAGATTGCTTTTTGGATTTTTTAATTTTTTTGGTCAATTCTTTAGGAAAAGAATTGTTTTGTTATTTTTTTAGTTTTTATATATTTTTATATTTTTGATTTTTTATTTGTTTTTTATTTATGATACGTAAAAATAACGTTCACAAGGTGAACGGATCCCAAAAGCCAATGAAAACCGTCAATCGATAGTCTCTCGTAAAGTCTAAGAACCGGCAGCGGCGCCATTTGAAATTGTGTATAATGCAGTTCGTTTTTTCTCAGTTCTTGCTAATTGAAAGTCCAGCCAATATCGGGTTTTTAACTGTTTTTGGTTGTTAATTTTTTTTGGATATTCTATTTGCTAATTCAACAAAGCCTTGCAAAACGGAAAAATATTACCTACTTATATGTAAAACATTTTGCAATTACCAAGTTTTTATTCAAGTAATATTCAAAATGTAAAATTTGAAACTTTAAGGACTGAAAATGTAAATTCTAGGAAAGTAAATGCTTGAAATGAAAATTCTAACAAGTCTAGGGACTAAAAATGTAAATCAGCCAACTAAAAGGATCAAATATGTGAAACTTGTAACAAACTAACCAAAATGTAACAAAATCAACAACTTGCTAACTGAATTTAACAAATCTCAAAACTGAAAGGACTAAAATGTTGCAAACCCTAAAAAAATGGAAGTTTAACCCTTTTTACAAACTGCTTGAAACAACAAGGACTAAAAGGCAATTTTTGAAACTTTATAAGCAAAAACGGGTTATAGAGACAAATAAGCTCGTGTGAGCTTATTACTTGACCAAAATCAATGAGACCAATTGCAAAACACTTTAAATCCAAAATAAGCTATGTCTGTAAAAGGATTTTTACTGAAAGTTCAAAATAAGAAAATAAGCACTTCTTGATAAGCCCAAAATAAGCTATAGAACAAACTAGACAAGCACAACTTGATTTTCTTGCTAAAACTGATTAAGCTACTCTAATGATGAACGGGAAATCAAAATAGAACGAATTTCATTCAGTAATAAGCTAGAAATCTGAATTAAGCTAAAATGTGCTAATCGTTGACCAGGCGTTGACCAAACTTTTTTGAAAAAAGCTGAAACTTTCAAAAATCATGTAACATCATATACTAAGTAGATTTGTGAAGAAAAATGGCCAGGTTAATGAAGAGAATCAAGAGATACAAAATTTCAGTTTTCATTTACAGAAACATGGCTCATCTCAGCTTTTTATGATTTTGCTTATTTCTATTTGCTGAATGAAAACTGTATAGAATGCTTATAGGACCTGAAACTTTATGATGTTAACTACAATTGAGAACAAGTTTGGTACAATTTCATCAAAAATTCATCAAATGCAAAGCAAGTGAAATTGGCAACTTTTTAAGAACAAAACTGAAAGAAATTCAACCCACACTTTTTCTTGCCATTTGCCTTTTTAAACAGTTACTTGACTTGAGACTTACTCAAAACACTTAGTAATGACCTTATAACTAGAAATGAGCATTAAAATGCCAAGACTCAATACTTGAAAACCAATAACAAACTAATGCCAAACACTCCTTATCTGAGATTTGATAAAATTTCCAAAGACTTTTAATAGCTGATTAAGAGTGAGTGAAAAGCTTTTGAATACCAAACTTGAGACTCAAAATAAGAGAGTTAAAATCTACAAGCAAGCTATAAGACCAACAATTACTCTATTAAGATGTAAAGACTGAAAATGACTGAAAATAAGGTAATGACTAGAACAAACTCTAAAATAGAAAGCAGCTAAGCAAGAATAAGCTAACAACAAGTAAACAATAAAACAACCAGTCAACTAAACAGCTTTGATCATGCATTCAACAAGATTTACTCTAAGAAATGTAGCATGCATTTGACAAATTCAGGTGAACCAAAATAAGAACTTTAAAACCTTTTATAGTAATCCATTAGGAAAAAGAGGAGTGCTGAAATCTCTTACCCTAGTGATAACCACCACCTTATCACTAGATCATCTAATCAATCATCAAAAACAACTACTATTCACTAGAAATCATCAAAATGGCTTGGAATCTTCAATAAGGCTAATATCTGAACTGCAATCACTCAAATAGCTACCAAACTTCTTCAAGTTCAGTTATGATCATGCAATGATCATAACAAACTAAATTCAGCAACTCAATGATCAAGAAGGAGCAAGGAATGAACAGTAGATTGAATATGAGTTTTGGCGGGAAAAGTAGAATTCAAATTTTATTCAATGAAAGTTGTTACAAAGCTGTTGAAAAGCTACTAACTAACTAACTAAATCAAGAGTTTGTCAGACTCTTGAGTAGTTAGGGTAATAAGGAAGAAAAATGAGAGAGAATTGAAAAGTGTGTGTTTTTACAAAATTTAACTACTACTTTACAAATGAGAACTAGCAAGCTATTTATAGACATGAAGAGTAAGTTTGTTGGGGATGATGACGTGTTGAGACCAATCCCAGGTCTCCACGTGGCATGATTCTGCAAAACTGATCTTCAAAGTATGAACACCAATTGGGGCTTTCTTCTAGAGTGGATTTCATGTTAATTGGTTGTTACCATTGTGTTCGTCTCTTCAAAATAAGCACTTTTGGTGTTTACATCTTTTCATGAAATTGATTGTAGCTCAAAAACAATCCTGGAAATGTTTTGGTTTCTTGAAGAAGATACGTGGCAGATTCTGATTGGATGAAAAGAGGTCACACGGATCAAACTATTAAGATTTGGTAATTAATGTGGCGGCTGATAGTGGGTAATAAATACACCCATTTGGCAATCCGTGTGCCACGTTCTCTTGCTTCTCATTGGCCCACACTTGTTGCACATGGATCAAACTTGTAAACTTTCCAACTTTGGCAGTTTGAGCCCTTGTACTTTGGCAGATTATATTTAAGGCTTGTAACTTCGTTTCTTTGACACTTTTAGTCCTCCAAACTTCATCTTTGAGCAAAATTGGTCCTTTGACTTTGTTGACTTGATAGTTGACCAATTTTGACTTTGATCTTGACTTTTTACAATATTTGCACTTTAGTCCTTCAACCTTGGCATTTTGTCAAGATAGGTCCTTGTACTTCAAAGTCTTGTCACTTTTGATCCTTCTTTGTCTTTTTCATCCATTTGAGCTTGATTTTTCCTTGTTTGCTTGAAAATGTATCCTTTTACCTACACAAGTGTACACAAACACAAATATACCACATAATACTGTTTTTGCAAGATAAATTGGTAATTTGCTTCATGTTTTAGGGTTATTTGTTGATAAAAGGATATGAGTTTAAGCTCATATCAGTTAGCGTTTTGTAGAGCCAATACTTCAACAATCGAAGTAAGCTTATCAATTCTCTTGTCGGCGTCACTAGTACTAGCACTAGCCACATTAGCCCGAACACTCTTAGTATGCACTCTAGACTTATTCTCAATAATATCCCACGTGGCATTAGAAGACTTAACCAATATGTTACCCCCCGAGGCACTATTTAGTGAATCTTGGTCATTCATGCTTAAACCATTGTAAAAAGTATTAATTTGATGCACTTTTGTAAAACCATGTTTTGGACACTTTCTTAAAAGTTCCTTAAAGCGGTCCCAAGATTCACTAAATGTCTCACCGTACCTTTGTTCAAAGTTAATGATTTCATTCCGTAAGGCGGTAGTACGTGAGGGTGGGAAAAATTCGTTGATGAATTTGGTCTCTAAATCCGACCACGTAAGAATACATTGTGGCGGTTCCTTATCATGCCAATGCCGGGCTTGTCCCTCTAAGGAGAAAGGAAAAAGTTGCAAGCGAATTACCTCTTGTGGAAGCCCATTATACTTGACCGTATTAGTGAGTTGAATAAACCTTTTGATATGGTCATGAGGATCATCAAGTGTACGCCCCAAGAATGGTTGAGCAGAGACCATTTGAATGAAGGCGGATTTGAGCTCAAAGTTATTGGCCCCAATCTCGGGTATGACAATAGCATCGGTGTTGCCCTCTACTTGCGATTGCAAAAGCTCGATCATTGGTCGATTGTCCATGGCGACAATAGGTTGAGTTTCGGCTTCGGCTTGAGTTGCTTTCTTCTTACGAGCACGGGTACGCATACACACCTACAAAAGGAAAAGAAAGATAAACAAGAAATATTTTTGGTTTTTTATGTTTTTCTATTTTTTTGGATTTTTTCAAAATTTTATATTTTTATGGATTTTTTGAAAATTTTTGAAAATTTGACAAGAAAAATAACGTTCAAGAGGGAACGGATCCCAAAATCCAACTCGTCTCTCACTAAAAACCGTTAATCTTAACGAAAAGAGCCGGCAGCGGCGCCATTTAATACAAGAGATTTTCTCGTATGAAAGTTATTCGTTAATCCAGTGTTTTCGAATTGATTACCAGTTGAAAGTGCGACTTAGTCGTTCTTGGTGGAAAGATAAAGTGGAGTGATTATCTATTTTCAACTAAAAGTAAATGTTGTTTAGTAAAAGTTAAAGCTTTAAAAGTTAAACAAAAATTAAGGATTAAACATAAATGAAGAAAAATTAAAACTTTAAAAAGGAAATTTTGAAAACTTTAATTAAAATGTAAACTTGAAAATAATTCTAAGATAAAAACAATGAAAAATAAACTAAGTGAAAATGGCGGGAAAGGTTTGAGAGTAATTTGGAATGAAGTGAAGCTGACCTAATTCGGGATATGAAACTTCTGATGTAATTCGGAATGGTTAACAAGAACATAATTCAGAATAGCTAACAAACACGTAGTTCGGAATCTTTAACTTGGACTTAATTCGGAATACTAATTAACAACCTAATTCGGAATGGGGTTTTTGAAGCTATTTCAGAATACGATACTTGACATAGTTCGGAATATATGGTTCACACATAGTTCGGAATGCTGACACCTAATGTAGTTCGGAATGTTGTAGATTATGAAGTAACTCGGAATACAAAACCCAATATAATCGGGAAACTTGGTCTGACCTAATTCGGAAAAATCTGAAATACTTGTAGTTCGGGAAAATTTATCCTACACTTCACTCGGAATAAAAGGGTTTAGCAATTCGGAATAGAGAAAAAATAAGTAGAAACTAAAAGTTAAGCTAAAAATCAAATACGCACTTACCAAAACTTTTACCAAATCAACTTTAAGAAAAAGCTTATAAGACACAATTTAAAACCTAATCCGTGTAAATATTGGAGAACAATAACACAAACACGATCCTTGAATTTACTTAAGAAAAAATCAAACAAACACCCCTTTGGTGCTTATTCTTGCCGCCGGCCAAAGAGAAGAAAAAGGTAGAGTGGTTTTTTTGATTTTCTTGGAAAACCTCTATGAATGAAATAAATTTTCCCCTTTTTGTTATTTGGTAAAAACAAAGTGGGCTTGGTCCCTTGTCTCCTTTAGTGACGCGGCTTGTAGGGCCCACAAGGGAAAACCCAAAGTTTTCCCGTGTTTTAATTTACCTGTTTCGTATGTTCGTATATTCGTGTTATAATTGTTTGTGTTATATTTACAGGTACGTGATTTTTACGTTCATGATTTCATGTTCATGATTATAATAATTATTGTTAATAATTATCGTGTATTAACGCGTACTTAATACTTATCGTGATAATAATACGTACATAACTTCTGTAATTACTAATCATGACACGTGTTCATGCTATTAAAGGAAAGTTTTAATATGTACGTACGTTTACTAAGTGTACTGTTCATGGTAAAAGCATGCGGGTTTTACACCAAAAGTGGCTACTTAAGCTGGTGATCCGTGTGACTTGGTCCAAATGGTTGGGGTTAGAATAACTTTAGTAGCTTGTCATGTTTAGTCCGTATCTTTTGGAAAGATGGATCCTTAACACTTTAACTTGTAAAATCTTCATCTTAGGCCCTCTAAATTTCATTCCAATTGCCCTTTTCGTCCCTTTGACATTTCTTTGACCTTTTCTTTATAAATCGATCATCAAATCCCATGTTTTCTTTGTTTTTATTCCTTTTGTACCTATTTCACATAAAAACACAAAACCAAGCGTAATTCTTACTTTTACGTTTATAAACTTATGTTTTGGTTTGGTTTTTCCTTGTTTTTAGTGGTAACATGGTAAGTGTTTTCACACTTATCAGGTATCCAGAGCCCACAGTTATAGAGAATAAGGATTTTCTTTAACTATAACTGAGAGATTTTTAAATTTCAAGACTATAAGCCATCGTCAGCGCCAGTGTAAGTTTTTTATTCCTTTAGTTGAATATCTTATGATATTATATTGTATAAATTAAAAGGATGTATACTTCCACTATAATTTCATTTCCGATGACGATGATAGAGAAGTTCTGATGTTCAGCCCATCTCCCACAGATGTGTGTGTTCCAACTATGTCTTTTTATGATACTCATGAAGTACAAGAATATATCTCACATCAAACTGAAGTGATGAATAGTGCACCTTCACCTACATCTAGTTTTCTATTACCTTAGGATCTTTATTCGTCTCCCAATCCCAATCGAAGTCGTGAAGAGTCTTCTGAAACTAAGGAAGACTCTAGAGCACGAACTTTGGAAAAGCACGACAAGCAATTGTCCGTGCTAGTCATCTTGATGAAATTTCCCTTGAAGCTTTTATAACAGTGGAGAAGAATATTAGGAATCTGATAAGAGGAAGAAAGGAGATTGAAGAGCATATTAGTCAGTTGGAATATAAAGTGGACGTTACTCGACGCCATATATTAGAGTGGGTAGATGGATGCATGCTTATGAAATAAATATGACAAGACTAGAGAAAGAGAATTCTAAACTGAAAGAAGGACTTACGAGGACTGGGCTTAGTTTAGAATTACTCATCGACGATCTTAAAACAACTCAACAATCTGAATTCGGATATATTTTGGACAGAATTGAGGAGATCAAAATGAGGAATTAAGCTTAGGAATCTAGTTTCAGTTTGTAAGATATGTACAGTTTTTCTTTATGTAACAAAGATGCTTACTGTGTAAATATAAACGAAAAATTGTTCATAAATAAAGAAGTGTGCGTTTGTTCTAAAAAATTCTTGTCATTTTATTTGAGCCATTATCGTTACTCATATTATGAATCCTCATATATGAATTTGTTTGAAAGGATTAGGAAATTTTATCGTCATTCATAGTATGAATCCTCATATATGAAATTGTCGAAAGAATTAAAGTTATCGATACCCGATGATATATTAAATTGGTTCCATACTCCACGTATGAAAAAAATAATATATCATTCTTATCGAGTGTTATTATGTTGGTAGGATGACTCATACGAAAGCATCAACATCTGCGATAGTAAATATAACACCTTAAGAAATAAGGAAATTTGTTGTTGAGAGTGTGACTGCAGCTTTGCAAGAACAAGCCGCCAATATAGCTAGTACAAGTAATGGAAATGCTCCTAAAAGAGAAGTTCCGATAGAGAAGATATGTACTTACAAAGATTTCATGCACTATCAGCCTTTTAACTATAAAGGATCTGAAGGAGCTTTTGGACTTATTCGCTGGTTCGAGAGAACTGAATTAGTATTTGTTCGCAGTGACTGTTCTGAAGATTGTAAAGTGAATTTTGCTACGGGTACTCTGATAGAAGAAGCTTTGTCTTGGTGGAATGCTGATGCATAACCCAATGGGATAGAAGAAGCTTATCAGACTCCCTGGAGTGAATTCAAGAATATGCTAATTAAGAAATATTTTCCTCGCGGTGAGATTAGAAAAATGGAGGAAGAGTTCTATAATTTAGTAGTAAAGGAGAATAATCTTAATGTTACATACGAAGATTTCATGAATTAGCATTATTATGTCTTAATATGGAGCCTAATACTAAAAAAAATTGATGGAAGCTTTTATTGGAGGATTGCCTAGAAGTATTGAAGGGAATGTTACCGCCTCTTAACCACAAACTTTAGAGGAAGTTATATCCATTATTCAAAGGTTAATGGATCAAGTGATAAGGTATACATGTACAAGTGGCAGTTAATAATAAGAGGAAGTTTGATGATAGGAAGAAATTTCCCGTTAATCGTAATTTCTAGAAGAATAATTTTCATAACTATAATCAAGTTAATAATCGTCAGCGGTAGAACAAAAGAAATGATGTTTCTAAATTTTATGTTGTAATTCGAGCAATGGTTATAGTGGAAGACAACCCCTTTGTTAGAGGTGTTCTCTACATCACACGGGATATTGCACTATCAAGTGTCAAAACCGCGGAAAAATAGGACATCAGACAAGATTCTGCAGAAGTAAAAGACTAGATACTAGAAGTAATCAAATTCCTGTAACTAAAGTTTGCCATAACTGCGGAGAAAATGGGCATCAAGTGAATGAGTGCCGTAAAGAGAGCAATAGTTGTAACAAACCAAAACTGTGGTCATTATATAATAATTTTTACGTATATTTTTGAAATTTTTGACGAGGTTGATTGTCATGATGATTGGTGATTTGATATGGATGATGTTGACAGTTTAATTTTTACGTTTTGACGAGTAGCGAGGATTATTAGTGATGACGATATCGACGGATGCCCGAGAAATTTTACGTTTTATTTTAAACATGTCGATGTTTAATATTTTGGCGTTTTTATTTTAATGTTGTATTAAGTCGTGTCGGGACTATATAATATCATATTTTGTAAGTTTTGAGGAGCATTTTTATGAAACCCGAGACCGGTAAATATTTTCAAAAGTGACTAGTAGTCCTTTCCCGCTTTTTAGCAAAGTATTTGCATTTTGGTCCACAAGAATCACAATTAGCAAAAACTACCCTAAACTTTCACATATAAAAGGAAAATTAAACACATTTTCACACACAAACACCACTCACCCTCAAAAATTCTCTCTCTCCCTCCCTTGTTCTTTCTTTCCCGTCCACCCCAAGCAACACCAACACCCCAAAAATTTTGATTTTTAGTTTGAATCTATTAAAACTAATCAAAGACCCATTCCTAGTTCTTGATTCTCTACACACTGGTATGAAGATTTCATACATGCATTGACATTTTTGAAAAACCCATTATTAGATGAAAATCTTGTGATTGAATCTTAAATTGTTGTTGTATGTAGATGTTTATGTGTTTATACATTAGTTTTGATGATTGCATGTTGATATTTTTGAGTTGAGTTTTTATGATTTGATCATCTAGTATGATTTTGAGTGTTATGATTGAAAGTAGTAATAGAAGGATGATTATAGTGGTAAAATGTGGTGAAAATTTGATTTTGAGTGATTTTTAAATGTATATTTTTAAACAGATTATTAAAGTTAATTTTATGAAAATATGAGTTCGAGTTTGAGATAAACTAACTAGATATTGTTGTACAGGATGTTTTTAGCTTCGTTTTGGTATAAGGTAGGACTTCTAGCTCCAAACAAGCGAAAAGTTACGTTAGTTTGAATATTCGTGTGCCGGGAGACGAGTATCGTCACAATATATAATTGTTGTCGATATTTGGATCGAATCTCGGGGACTATAAAAAGGATTTTGGAAGTGTGTCAAGTACTGATTTTGAATGATGAGTATGAGGATGTTAAGTTATTTTTAAAGTCGAGTGTCGGTTTTATAAACAGAGAAAAATAAATGAGTTAAAAGACTATATGAATGGTTGATGTAAAACTGTCCGGTTTTTGTAGTTCAAAGATGTGTCGAGGATGGAACTATAAATGTAAAATCTTTTGATGAGTTTTTAACAAGCCTTTCTATATATAGTAAGTGAGTTTCTGATTAATATCATAAAAATTTGACGTGTTTAAGTGGGGTAAATGAGCTTGTACATTTGGTGTGTACCAGCATATTTTTATCGAAAGAATTAACTAATAGAATAAACATATAGAATGGAGTAAAAGGGCACTTGTATTGTTTTCATTTTGGATTGGTTGTGATTTTATGATTTTGAGTTTGATATTACTAAGTATGGATTTTACTCAAGTTTATTATTGATGAACGCACCTTATTTGATAGGTTGCGGGTTTTGTGTCTACCGGGCATCAACTATCGTCGAAGATCGTTTTACTACTGCTATTACTCCAGGTGAGTCTATAGCCTCTCTTTTGTAATTTTTTTGAATGATTTTAAAACCCGCGAGGGGGATACATGTTGTTTGAAAGTAAAATGAACACAAGTCATGATTGATTGTATGGACCCGAATGTTGCCTTTGTTGCCTTTGTTGTTTTGAATTGTATAAGTACCTAAATTGCAAAAGTACCTAAATTCATGAACCATTAACTATCTTCTGACTTGATGTTGTGAGTTGGAAATAGCCGCTTATTCTAATAATAGTACTACTGGGCTGACGACCCTATCTGAGACCAGGACTTTACGCTGAGTAACCCGCTGGGAAGGATAATTTTACGAGAATGAGAATTGGTATTCTTGAAATTGATACCCTAGTAGGGGCACTAGAATATTATCTAGTCATGTCGGCTTTAGACGTGGGCGACTAAGTTAAGGGGTCGGTGTCATGAGCTTAATACAATTCTATAGCTATTGCTATATGCCAGAATACCTGAACAATAGATTGTATACGTAGCAATTCTATTAAATGATCTTGATTGAGTTTTCTCTTGTGTTCAAATGTTGATTTGGAAAACCTATAGACTCGCTCAACCGTTGTGTTGATGAGTTTAAGCATGTATTTCAGGTATTTGAAGTGGATTGCTGCTGGAGCTTGCTGGAGAAGGATTGTGGATTGCATTTGGTGGTGTTTGGTCTAAAACAGAATTCTTTCCCTATTGTTATAAACATATAGTAAATGGTCAAGTATTTTGGTAAAAGGTTTGTTGTTTTGATTAAGATCTTAGGGGAACCTGTACGCTACTCTGATATATTTTAAACTGATTTTCTTGGGATTGAAGGTTTTAGACATTGATTTAAATCATTTCCATATTTATTTCAAAATATACCGTTTTTGGGTCGTTTAAAGAGTTGTGAAATGAAGTTTGTGAATAACACCCAATTGTGTATTTTCCGCTGCGCAATGTAAATTGGTGGTGTTAAAGATTGGTAACCAGAGCTTTTTAGTTATAGCGAATTAGGTCGACTTTTGAAAAATGTCCTAAACTATAACTTTGGTGTCGAAAGTATTTTATAAAAGCAACGCAACTTCTCTGCAAGGCTCCGGTAAGATTATTTATTTTTATTATGCTTTGTTATTATAGATGTATCCCTTATAATTGTTTTGAATTCTTGAGTATTTATTAAGTAAATACTGCGATGAGGTATTGGTATTAATGAAAGGATGTGGAGTGCTTTCGTCATAATTTCATCATAATTTCATTTTTATGAATATTGTAAAATTATCATTTGCATTGCATTGCATTGCATCCTATACATATATATTTGGCATACGCAATTCATTTGCATTTGCATGACTATGCATTGCATATATATTTTTGAATAATGACCTTATGTACTTTTGAATTTTCTGTGATTTCAGAAAATGTCTGACATACCATATTACGTTAAGAATGGGGGATTTGATGTGGGTCAATGGAATATGCAGAATCAGCAAGTATGTGATCATAAGATTTCAGGTGGATGGTTAGATTATGAGGATGATACGAATTGTGACAATCCGTCAATTTATGGTTGATATTTTATTCTCAAATATTATTTAAAAATATTATTTTAATATTACATTATGAACTCACTTATTTTTGGGAAGAAATTTGGATTTACGTCTTGAAGTAGCATCGACTACGTCTAAACCGGAGGTGTCTACTTTACGTGCTTACGTTTACATACACCGTTTTGGTGACAGTCCGACATTTCAGGAAATAAATTTATCCGTGAATAATATTTTGGAGTTTTAAATTTGTGTTGGTTCATAAAGTCACAAATTTATGAGAAGAGATTAGGACTTACAATTTTAATTTAACGTCCTTTACGACTAAACCAAAAACCTTAGGATTACGTATTTACGTTTCGAACTCCGTTTTTGATGAGACAATTTTTATTAGATTCGTTTTGTGCTGTTGATTCATAATTTATAAAAACGTTTTTCGTAAAACGACCCGAGGGCACGCAAATCGAGGAAACTATAATCGAGGAGTACCCATAATTAAATGGGGATGAGACAAGACAAACTTGCTCCACCCCACACATGGGACGTCAAGTTTAAGCTAACACACCACCTTGGTGTCATTTTATTAACAAAGACATAGGACACTTGTGCTACACCTTTCACCAAAATCACTTAAGTTGTAAAAACTAGCAACCAAACCACACACACACATGCAAACCAAGAAAACAAAATCTCTCTCTCTTTTTCTCTCATCTTGCCGTCCTATATCATCACCATCCACTCCATTTTGATCAATTTTAACCACAAACATTTGTTATAATTAACATATGTTAATCTCCATTCAAAAAGATGAATATTGGTGCAAGTTTTAACATCCAAGGAGAAGTTTTGTTGGTGTCTAGGGGCTGATTTTCCACAAGAGGTTCATGAAGATAGGTGATCTTGAAGATGGTCTTGGTTTAAAACAAAGTTTCTTCATCAAAATCCATGTCCTAATCACAACCTACATCATCTTGGTGGTATAAAGATTGTTCTCCTCTTCCTCTTTTTATTTTGATTATGTAATCATATATTTTTTTTCTTATTGTATATGATGAATATATGATGATAAAAGTATTGTGTGGGGATTTGGTGTTGATAATCATGGGTAAGAAGATGAAAAACTATATGTAAAAGTGGTTAATCTTACTTAATGATGAACTGATAAAATGGCATATATTAATGGATATACAGTAAGTAATATGTCTTGTACACATGTGGGAGTTGGCCATGGAATGGAATCATAAAAATGAGTGAGATATGATCAAAACAAGTTTAGAGTGCAAATCTGAGTACACTGTTTTGGACGAATTTTATAAAATACTTAGAGGCTGATTCAACAGTAGCCATAGGAGAGTTAAATGGAGCACATATCATGTAGTTTATGCCATAAAAACTTGGGCTTCTATCTCCATATAGAACTCTAGATATGGCTGTTTTGGTGAAAATGAAATTTAAAATCAGATTTGTATAATAAAAACTTATATAATATAAGCACTCACTTATATATTTATAAAATATATACACATGAAAACCCACTAACTTATAAATTTCATTTATATAGATATGTATAAGGTTAAATAAATGGACTCTTTATAAAAAATGGTAGTTGAATAAGATTTATAAATTATAAAAACTATAAACATGATTTTTACGACTTTTTCGGCTATTACCGTAAAATTAACGTTTTTGTTAAATAAAACTTAGACGGTTGGACCCGTCTAATGTAAACTTTTATAAACTCATATACTGATATATAAACATATATAACAAGTAAAAACCAATAAAACCCGAACTATATAACATACGGACATTAACGGGCTAAGTTAACGTTATTGGACTAATAATACAACAAAATGGGCTAAAATACTTATAAACTTATTTATTGGGCTTAACCCATTTAGGCCCAACATGTAAAGTGTAAATACTGATAATACAAGTATAAAATGGATTAATACAAGTTAAAGAACTTATAATAAGCTTATTGGACTTGAAACATGTAAATAGGTAAAACTAGTAAACTAGTATAAAAGTTATCAACACATAACACTAAAATGAGTAAATGAGAATATGTAAACCCACTTGATCATAATATATATAAAATCATCATATGTATACATAATTGTTATTTTTATAAAGTCATTGGTTATGAGTCTAAGACGAGTATTATTTGTCTAGGTTTTCGTGATTGAAGCACGTACCGTACGTCCGAATTGCCGATAACCCGCTTTCCCACATCAGAGTGAGTTCATAGCCTCGCACTCTTTTAAATGTTTTAATGAAATGTTTTATAAACTCGTGAGGGAGATAACATGTTAGTTTTTATGAAATAGGACACTAGTTGTCCTAATTGTTTTTTTATTGATTTGGACCCGAATGATTGTATGACCTGATGAATACTTAAATGACCCGATAGATGAAATGAAATAGATTATTAAAGTTAGGTTATGTCACTAAAAGTCCCATTAGCATGAATTGTGAACTACCGGGATTTGGTAGACGCTTATGCATATAATAGTACTATTTGGGGACGATCACCCCAGTTCGCGCCTTGACGGTTGATCCCCGTCGTGCCACATTGATTGGTAAGCGAATTTATGTATGAGAAGATTTCTTAAAGCGTGATTATTGTGACGACACGCTGTTTTAGATGGGCAAATGATTGTCGGGTTAGCTACCCGTTGTTTGTTGTAGTAAGGTAACAATGTCATGCGGCTTATAATAATCCAATTAACGAAATACTGCTATACGCACCGAATTACGATATATTGCCTGACTAGCAATACGGGGTCATATTATTGATATGATGTTTGTGTTTTGGTTTTACATTACCATATTCATATAACGGTTTTTATTTAACTCTACACGACGTTATAAAACGTATTGTATGATATTTTTACGACATTGGTTCGTATAATGGTTTTGAAGGCGAAAGCCTATATTATGATTTTTAATAAGGATTTGTATAAAATGACTTTGGCTATTTTATGGCCTATTACAAAGATTTGTACAAAATGATTTTCGGTAATAATTTTATACCGATGTTATATTGATGGATTTTATTAAACTCTATGAATTCACTCGGCGTTATCGCTGACCTTTTCTTTTAACATGTCTTATCTCAGGTACTTGAAGGTAATTCTCGGGAAGACAACAAGAATTCATGGCCCGCACTTAAATAATAATTTCCATTCAATGCTTTGTAAAACCTGTATAAAATACAATGACTTGGGACCTATGTAAATTTGATATTTATGAATGGAAATGCTTTATTATTAAACGACGCGATTTTTATGCGTTGTCTATGATGTGAGTAATGTGCTATCCCGTAACACCAAAGAGTCTTCCGCTGTATTGAATTGTATAAATTTGGGGGTGTTACAGTTTGGTACCAGAGCTCTCGTTATAGAGAACGAAAGATTTTTAAAACCAAGGTTTTGAATAAAACATTTCAAAATCTTTTAACTATAAAAATTTTTCTAAATATGTCTAAAAATCTTTTGACTATAACGGTGCCGAAGAATTCCCGAGTTACCGACAAGGCCAGACTGAGAAGTGTTATTTTAATATATATATAACTTGGATTATATATATATGATGTAATTTTATTACATGATTGTTTGATGATTATTTTGATATTTATACGAGATATTTATACGACGTAGATTGTCACAAGGAACCCTAAATCCCCTAAAAAATCAATCGAAGCTAGTTCCGTAGGAATTCTAGCTATCCTAGATCTAAACCAAGTTGTGGATATTTATGATCCCAACAAAATGGTTAATATTCGTAGAAATATAGATATTAGTTGATTGTGATATTAAAGAAGAATTGGCGAGATTATATCTGATATCGATGTCATGACGATCTTTCCTTATAGAGTGGAGTTTGACCAAATGTTACCACCGAGAAAGATGTCATCTGATTCGTTGTCACCCAATTCTTAAATTTGAAATCAAAAGGGTGAATGTTGCACTTGAGGTTGTCCTTGGAACCATTACCCAAAAGCCTCATGCCACTAATACCTTTCCGAGAAGTCTAATTGACTGTGTGAGTCATTTCATACTAGTGACTCATTTGATAAATATTGTTGTAAGGAGTTATAGGATTGGAAATTAAGTGTTGATCATATCGAGCTTTTATTTCCCTTTTAAGATCAGAGAATAAGATTGAAAGTATTGGAGGATGAGGTAGGATATCGCATTGAGTATAATTCGGTTGAAATTTGAATAAAGTAAAAATTTAACTTGTATGGAATATGAGATTGATAAGAGGAAGTTATTAAGTCATGTGATTGAATTATAAGGTTTTAATTGATTGTTGATTCGTGTTATGTGTTGTTCCTAGGCCATTGTCCAATGACGAGGATGCCCAGTGTCCAATAAATAAATTGAAGAAATCTTCTTCTGAATTGGGACCGATGGATCTTCTGGGACAGGTAGGACACCTAATGACTCTTGTAGATTAGTATTCATTATGGTATCTTTTAAAAATAATCCCTAACCTAACTGAGACATCAGTTGGTAGGATGAGTTCTTGGAATTGTATGACATAGTGACACGTAATGTGTTACGGTACAATTTTGACTTGTTTGTGATTAATGAAAAGACTACCTTTGATTGCTAAATCCTACATGTATCGATGTTATCTATCTTTTATTTCTTCATCCTAATGATTGAATTAGTGATGCAACCATTGAACAAGTGCTCATCTTGAATTGAGTTACGTTGTGGATTATTCTTTTGAGTGCCATCGAGGTCATGAACCTCATGATTATTTGGCTAAGCTCATTTCCTATTATATTGTAGTTAGTTCTTGGTGAACAACTTTTCATCACTCTTTTGCAGATCACTCATTGTTTTTATAAGATAAAACAGTATTCCTTGAGAAAAATTGAATTTTCATCACCATATGGATTATTTAAAGTGAGACTTATAAATAATCGTTATCGAAGTAAAGTTGTTTATGAAACGCTTTGGAAAACTTAATTGTTTTCATAACAAAGAACATCTTTGTAAAATTTATTTTTGATTCTTATTTAAGAATTAAGCATGAAAATGTTTTTATTATAAACATGATGGTAAAATTTTGACGAACTGAGTATTGCATCGTTAATCTTGAAATTGTATATAGTTGCATGCCTACATACAATTTGGAAGTGATCATGCAAGGCTGATTAGTAGTCACCATAAAACTATTAATAAACACTACATTTTCTTTGAATTTGTGAAAGATTAAATTTTATGAGATCTGCAAGAAGTAAAAAATAGGGACATATTGATAGGGACACCTACATATGTGCCTGTACCATTTATTCTTCCGAGTCGAATTTACTTATCTGTGGAATTTGTCTTATTTGACAATTGATATTCCATCTTTGTCAAATTCTCCGGTGGTGAGATTCTTAGGAAAAGTATCTGATTACCGAGTGTTGATACCCGACTGGATGTATCGACGTTCCTATCATTTCTTTTTATTTGGTTTCATTTGAATGACCTGGGTAACGATCTGAGGAGCTTTCGAATGCGTACTCAAATTATGAAACATGGGATATATTCATATTCATTAAATGTTTTCGTCTGTATCTGATTTGAAATTCTCTCGCGTAGATTATGCGTTGACCTTACTCTTTTAAGGTTAGTTATGTCTCCGGATATCCACTAAATTGTGAAGGAATATGAGTTATTATTAGTCTTTTGATAAGTTCACATCTTATCGACGACAATGAAACTGGAAAGTTAATAGTGCCAGTAGAATGGATTGATTGATTATGACATGACGACATTTTCTTAATTGATGGGAACTCGAGTAGAATTCCCCTAAATGATAAGATGTTGATTATCAAAAGTGATCTAAATAATTCTTGATGGATGACCATATCCTACATTTAGACTTGAAATTATACCGTGAATGGTTGTGAATTAGTCATAGATATTATAATCTAGAAAGAACCTAATATGAATTTATTAAAAGATGTTTCTGTTATCTGAAATTTTAGAAGGTATTTGTTGGTAAATTACCTAGACTTTTTCCATTAAGGCAAGTTGAAATTGGTATTGATTATATTTCCGATGCTGCACCTGTGGCTTGTGCACTGTACGTCAGCACCATCTGAATTATAGGAATTACCGTACAACTGAGAGAGTTGTCGGAGAAAGATTTTATTCTACCGAGCTCGTCATCATGAAGAGCTATGGTGTTATGATTCCTTATATTTATAGATTACTGTGAACTAGGTAAATTGACAATCGAAAACGATATCTATAACTCGAAACGGAAGATTTGTTCGATCATTTACAAGGTTCTAGCGTATGTTTTAAAGATTTGATCCACGGCATGGTTATTATCAACTTCGCGTCCGCGAAGAAGATTATTTATTCCAATCACTACATCCATAACTTGTAATAAACATTATGAGTTTCATGTTATGTCGTTTGGATTGACTAATACACATGTAGCATATATAAATTTGGTGAATCACGTGTGTAGGCTATAATTTGATAAAATCATGCTTGTGATCATTAAGGACCATTTATTTGTTTATAAGTATAAGAAGGAGTTAGTAATTATTTATAGATTGCCCTGAATTGACCGAACAATAAAAACATGTACCTTAAATATTTAACATATGATTAAAGACTTAATCCTTTATATTATTTGACCATGTGATTAAAAGATAACGAAATATATATTGACTTTTCAAAGATTTGAGCCAATAAGACTTTGGGTTTTACCAAAAAGAAAGTGCAAATGTGTTTTGACAAATGTTTTATCGAAAAGAACTTTTGAGGGATTATTCCCTTATACCCAGAACATTTAACTAAACTCCTGTTTAGGGATAAATGTTCGTGTATACCTCAAGAAAACCTAAGAGGGATTGAGGAAACCATTTAAACCATGACATAAAATTTGAAAAGACACTTTTTGTTTTTCAACTAAGAAAAATGTGACCAAAGTATAAATAACGATTTTTCGAACATTTGCGAATCTCACTAATTATTTTCAGTAAATCAATAAAAATCGTGAAAATTAAATTCAAATTTATTCTTTTGAACATTTTCCTATAATTGGACAAACCGATAAATTTAAAACTTTTTACGTTTACATTTCATAAAAATTAAATATTTATTATTTAATTACTTGCAATAATTATCGACGCTTTAGTCGTCAGATTGAGTAAAACGGATAAAAATGATAGTTGAGAAGAAATTAAAACTTAGAAAATATGAAGAAAGAATATCTGAGTGAATTGTGGACATGATAACTATATCATCAGGAAAGGTGAATGTAGATACCGACACATTATATAGAAAGGATAAAGAATCAATTAGGATGTGTTCCTTAGTAATGATTGTGCAAATAAATTGTCGAACAATATAAAAATAAAAGATGTTTGTAAAAAGGATAATATAGATAATAAAAAGTGGTTCGCGGCTAATGTGAACCATCAGAATTGAGAAGCCGATGACGTTGAATGTATAAAAGGTCGTTTATGGTTGCCTAAATATGGAGATTTAGAAATGTAGTCATATTGAAATCTTGTAAGTATAAGTATTCTATTCCTGTCATTTCTGATTTAATGTATCATTAACAGAAGAAGTTGTACTGATGGCAAATTATGAAGGCAGACATCGCCTCATACATTAGTAAACGTCTAGCTATTGCAAAGGTCATCATCTGAATTTGATTCGATTTGGGTCATCGTCGACAGACTGACCAAATCTACTAATATCATTCATGTTAATGATGGATTCTTGATGAAGAAATTGACTCTTTTGTATTTAAAAGAGTTATGTAAACATGGTGTGCCTGTATCGATAATCTCTATCGAGATCCTCGCTTCGCATCGAATTTCTAGAGATTTGCTCAGAAGTCATTGGGAACGAATCTTGATGAGAGTACTGTGTACCACCTCAATCGAAGGGACGAGGTAAAGTAACGATACAAAATACTACAAGTGTTGTTTTATGTTTGAATGATTGTCCTTTAGTAATAAACTATAAAGTTGTTTTCCTTTGGAGAGATTATCATTGATAATTATTGTATTAGGATCAAGATTGAATCTTGTTAGGATCTAAATATTAGAGCATTTGTAAGCAGGAGTTGGGATGAAGGCACCCGACATACACCCATTATGAGTTGGACATGTCTTTTAGGTTTGAGGTTTCCTATGATGGCGAACCTAACCTTACAAAATACTCGACCCGCGAGACCTGAAATGATTGTTGAAATTAGGATCTGATTATTGACTGCCGGTAGTGGGAAGGAGGTTATGTGAATATGAAATGTAGATCTTGAAGTGCCAGATGGGTAGCGAAGTTATGCCAAAAATTTTAACCATGGAAAAATGAATTGATGATCTGAAAGATCATGGGATATAAGTCCCCGTTGTATGGGACCATTGAGATGATGTAAAGATTGGTTTGAAAGGCATATAAGCTGGATCTACCCTAGGACTACAAGGGCTGCGTGAATTATGTTTCGTATATCGAACTTGATAAAATGCCTATCAAGTGAAAATCTGACTATTCCTTAATGAAGTTTATATCGGCGAAAAGTTGCATTCATCAAAAACCCGTGAACATCATGGATAGAGAAAGTAAGTCAACAATAAGCCTGATCTTATTCCTGTAGTTATGTTTGATGAAACTCGCGTATTGTAATGAATTACACTTGTGAGAAAAGACCGAATGTGGAGGAAATACCCACATGGCTTTAACTATATAAGAAGCGAGTAGTAAGATGATCTTTGAGGACAAAGATCCTGTTTAGGGGTAAATGCTGTGACAATCCGTCAATTTATGGTTGATATTTTATTCTCAAATATTATTTAAAAACATTATTTTAATGTTACACTATGAACTCACTTATTTTTGGGAAGAAATTTGGATTTACGTCTTGAAGTAGCATCGACTACGTCTAAACCGGAGGATTCTACTTTACGTGCTTACGTTTACATACACCGTTTTGGTGACAGTCCGACATTTCAGGAAATAAATTTATCCGTGAATATTATTTTGGAGTTTTAAATTTGTGTTGGTTCATAAACTCACAAATTTATGAGAAGAGATTAGGACTTACGATTTTAATTTAACATCCTTTACGACTAAACCGGAAACCTTAGGATTACGTATTTACGTTTCGAACTCCGTTTTTGATGAGACAATTTTTATTAGATTCGTTTTGTGCCGTTGATTCATAATTTATAAAAACGTTTTTCGTAAAACGACCCGAGGGCACGCAAATCGAGGAAACTAGAATCGAGGAGTACCCGTAATTAAATGGGGATGAGACAAGATAAACTTGCCCCACCCCCACACATGGGACGACACGTTTAAGCTAACACACCACCCTTGGTGTCATTTTATTAACAAAGACATAGGACACTTGTCCTACACCTTTCACCAAAACCACTTAAGTTGTCAAAACTAGCAACCAAACCACACACACATGAAAACGAAGAAAACAAAATCTCTCTCTCTTTTTCTCTCATCTTGCCGTCCAATATCATCACCATCCACCCCATTTTGATCAATTTTAACCACAAACATTTGTTATAATTAACATATGTTAATCTCCATTCAAAAAGATGAAGATTGGTGCAAGTTTTAACATCCAAGGAGAAGTTTTGTTGGTGTATAGGGGCTGATTTTACACAAGAGGTTCATGAATATAGGTGATCTTGAAGATGGTCTTGGTTTATCACAAGTTTCTCCATCAAAATCCATGTCCTAATCACAACCTACATCATCTTGGTGGTATAAAGGTTGTTCTCCCCATCCTCTTTTTATTTTGATTATGTAATCATGTATTTTATTTCCTATTGTATATGTATATGATGAATATATGATGATAAAAGTATTGTGTGGGGATTTGGTGTTGATAATCATGGGTAAAAAGATGAAAAATTATATGTAAAAGTGGTTAATCTTACTTAATTTAGTAGGCTGTATAAAAACAGTAAATAACCATATGATGAACTGATAAAATGGAATAGGTTAATGGATATACAGTAAGTAATATGTCTTGTACACATGTGGGAGTTGGCCATGCAATGGAATCATAAAAATGAGTGAGATATGATCAAAACAAGTTTAAAGTGCAAATCTGAGTACACTGTTTTGGAAGAATTTTATAAAATACTTAGAAGCTGATTCAACAGTAGCCATAGTAGAGTTAAACGGATCACATCTCATGTAGTTTATACCATAAAAATTTGGGCTTATATCTCCATATAGAACTCTAGATATGACTGTTTTGGTGAAAATGAAATTTAAAATCAGATTTGTATAATAAAAACTTATATAATATAAGCACTCACTTATATATTTATAAAATATATACAGAAAACCCACTAACTTATAAATTTCATTTATATAGATATGTATAAGGTTAAATAAATGGACTCTTTATAAAAAATGGTAGTTGAATAAGATTTATAAATTATAAAAACTATAAACATGATTTTTACGACTTTTTCGGCAATTACCGTAAAATTAACGTTTTTGTTAAATAAAACTTAGACGGTTGGACCAGTCTAATGTGAACTTTTATAAACTCATATACTGATATGTAAACATATATAACAAGTAAAAACCGATAAAACCCGAACTATATAACATACGGACATTAACGGGCTAAGTTAACGTTATTGGACTAATAATACAACAAAATGGGCTAAAACACTTATAAACTTATTTATTGGGCTTAACCCATTTAGGCCCAACATGTAAAGTTTAAATACTGATAATAAAAGTATAAAATGGATTAATACAAGTTAAAGAACTTATAATAAGCTTATTGGACTTGAAACATGTAAATAGGTAAAACTAGTAAACTAGTATAAAAGTTATCAACACATAACACTAAAATGAGTAAATGAGAATATGTAAAACCACTTGATCATCATATATATGAAATCATGATATGTATACATAATTGTTATTTTTATAAAGTCATTGTACATGAGTCTAAGACGAGTATTATTTGTCTAGGTTTCCGTGATTGAAGCACGTACCGTACGTCCGAATTGCCGATAACCCGCTTTCCCACATCAGCGTGAGTTCATAGCCTCGCACTCTTTTAAATGTTTTTATGAAATGTTTTATAAACTCGCGAGGGATATAACATGTTAGTTTTTATGAAATAGGACACTAGTTGTCCTAATTGTTTGTTTATTGATTTGGACCCGAATGATTGTATGACCCCGATGAATAATTAAATGACCCGATAGATGAAATGAAATGGATTATTAAAGTTAGGTTATGTCACTAAAAGTCCCATTAGCATGAATTGTGAACTACCGGGATTTGGTAGACGGTTATGCATATAATAGTACTATTTGGGGACGATCATCCCAGTTCACGCCTTGACGGTTGATCTCCGTCATGCCACATTGATTGGTAAGCGAATTTATGTATGAGAAGATTTCTATAAGCGTGATTATTGTGACGACACGCTGTTTTAGATGGGCAAATGATTGTCGGGTTAGCTACCCGTTGTTTGTTGTAGTATGGTAACAATTTCATGCGGCTTATAATAATTCAATTAACGAAATACTGCTATACGCACCGAATTATGATATATTGCCTGACTAGCAATACGGGGTCATATTATTGATATTATGTTTGTTTTTTGGTTTTACATAACCATATTCATATAACGGTTTTTATTTAACTCTACACGACGTTATAAAACGTATTGTATGATATTTTTACGACATTGGTTCGTATAATGGTTTTGAAGGCGAAAGCCTATATTATGATTTTTAATATGGATTTGTATAAAATGACTTTGGCTATTTTATGGCCTATTACAATGATTTGTACAAAATGATTTTCAGTAATAATTTTATACCGATGTTATATTGATGGATTTTATTAAACTCTATGAATTCACTAGGCGTTATCGCTGACCTTTTCTTTTAACATGTCTTATCTCAGGTACTTGAAGGTAATTCTCGAGAATACAACAAGAATTCATGGCCCGCACTTAAATAATAATTTCCATTCAATGCTTTGTAAAACCTGTATAAAATACAATGACTTGGGACCTATGTAAATTTGATATTTATGAATGGAAATGCTTTATTATTAAACGACGCGATTTTTATGCGTTGTCTATGATGTGAGTAATGTGCTATCCCGTAACACCAACGAGTCTTCTGCTGTATTGAATTGTATAAATTTGGGGGTGTTACACGAATGACAAGAAGAATGTTGTAGAATCTGATAGTGATAATTATGTGACTGAGAGTGAAGTTGGAAGAACTGAGGTTAGAGCTGAAGTGAGAAGTTATGGGACTGATTTTGAGAAGTATTAGAAAGAGATAGATATGCTTCGTAGGTTAAGTGAATATGTAGCTCATCTTGGGTCGTATCTTGAACCACATTGGAAGTTTCAGGATAGTGAGATGTATGTTGATTCTCATTATATGATAGATCCGCCGTGTCAAGGAGGGCATTTAAGGTATGGATTTAGGAATCCATCATGTTTAGAACCAAAAGGGAGGTGCTGCAAGTTAGGACCAGATGAAGATGAAGCAGGGACGAGCCAAGTTGGAGAAAGTGATGGACCACATCCTTTGGAGTGATGTAGTGATGGATTGTTGTTGTATTTCAGTTTATGTATTATTGTGTTGTATTTGGATTATCTAGATGTTGTGAGGTAGTATTGTGATGGATTATTATTGTTGTTGTTGTTGTTTAGGATGGTAAGGGTAAGTGACATTAGTGACAAGGTTTTGTTGCGATTTTCTCGGATTTATGGATAAAATCTACTATTACCCTTTAGTATTTTGATGTGTCTTTGTTATTCTCTCCTTTGTGAGATGATTGTGGAATTTAGGTAGTATTGTGTTGTTGGCGTATGCAGTATTCATGTTATATCTTGATGAAAAGATCCTATTCATTCTATCTTGATGTGTATACTTATTAAGTTTCTTCTACTGTTATCACATAGAAAGAGTTGAGTGAGATATGTTTCTGTCATTAGCAGGGATTCCTGTGTGACTGAGTATCTTGAAATATGTCTCCAAAGGTTGCCAACCAATAGGGTAGATTATATGATTGTGGGAATAGTTGTTAGATTATTTGAAGCTGATAGTGCTGAGAAGAGACGAGATGTTGCTGAGATTGAAAATTCTGCTATTTTAGTTGAAGATGCTGCTGAAACTGAAGATGCTGCTGAGATTGAAGATGTTGCTGTTCCAGTTGGAGATGCTGCTGTCATTCTGTAAGACTTTAAAAGGATGTATGTGTGTTAGATTCCTAATTATGAGACGAGATGCGATGAAGAGTGTCGTATAGATAATAATAGTAATTGGAAAGGTGCAATTATATGGACAAGTTCGAGTAACTGATGGATGATTTAATATATCAATAGTCATTTGGGAATGTTCAACTAGACGAAAAGAGATAGTAAATTAAAGATTGATCCTGATTCGAAATTAAGTGTGGAAGAAAAGGGTAAAGGAACGGTATTGTTGCGAATGACCATAAGGAATAGGAATTTATTTCCCCTAATAGAAGGTAAACTTGGAATTTAATAATCTAAGATACGAAGAGATGGTATTTAAGCAATTACTATAAATCGGGTAAGTAGGAGGAAGTATGATGTGTAGATCACATATATTTTATACCACTTAAGTAATTATCTATTTACTTGATGTAAGTACGGACTAGTTGGAGGTCGAGCTGCTGAAGGAATAACAAGGAATGTGGTATAAAAATTAGTATTTTTGTGGTAATGGAATGTTTTCATTTCAGTAAAGGAGATTGAATAAAGGAATTATTCAGATAATGGAAAAATCAATATGAAACGGATGTTGCTGCTATTACAGCCTATATTTTGGAAATGCTGATAAGATTTTAGATTTAGATGTAGTAATTTGTATATTCTTATCTGGTAATCATTGAGTTAGAATTTTATTGAAGTTCTGAAAGTGTTACTGATGGTGTATTTAAATTCTGAAGGAGTTATTGAGGATATATTGAGATTTGAAGATGTTAGATTTTAGCTGACCTGAGGACGAGAAATCAACGAGAATTTGCGACTGGTTGAAATGAGAAATTCACCGACGGAAGACTAATTATATATATATATATATATATATATATATATATTATAGAAATATTTTCTAAGCATATGGAATTAAGAAGTATTGGGCAATTAATTGAACTAGAGTTTTGAGAAAGTTAATCAGGATAAGGATGAATATCATAGGATATGATAAATAAAAGTGGAAAGAATTAAATTGAAATGTTGTTGAGCATTGAGTACTGATTTCAGGAAGTAATCAGTGGAAATTTCTATTGAAAGATTTTACTGATCAAAGATGAGAAGGTAGGTAAGAGGAAACTAGTAATAGGTCGAATTTTTCGTGCGCTTTATTAGTAGTAGTCGAAAAGAATGGGAAGATGAGTTAGTACTTGAGGGTATTATGTGATTGTTCTGTGGAACTGTAGAGTTCACTGTCGTCTTGGGAAAAGGAATCTTTGTGTTAGCTTAGTGATAAGAGTTGTGCAATCTGATTGCTATTTTGTTAGATGGCATTATCAGAAAATTGAGGTTGGTAATATGATTGATTGTAAGGATTGGCAGATGAGACAATAAGGATAATCTGATTTGACTGGAAGGGTAAGTCATCAGACAAGTGATAACGGAAGTAAAGAAGTTGGATGTTTTGTAAATAAGATAATGGATGTTAGGTTGAACAAACTAAGCACCCAAAATTGGTGTCCATTATTGATTGAGAATGTTTAATGTGATGATAGATGATTGGAAAGAAAAGTATTCCCTAACAATTGGAAAATTTTTATTAAAAGGAGGAATGGTGTGTAAAATTCTTTGGATAAGAATTTTAGTTGGAGTAATATAGATGTTTTAGAATGTGCGATCTATGGCTGAAGTGATCATGAAAATCTGACTAGATTGAAACGATTGAGGCTTTGTCGATACCGACGAAACCGACTGAAGCTTGTCAATTCCTTTGTGTAAGCTGAGTATTATCGGAGGTTTATCAGGAGGTTTTCACTGATTGTTGAACCAAGGATAAAGCTGACAAAGAAGAACTAAATGTGTGAAATCTATTTATATATTTAAGTTGTGATTGTGAGATCTGATTTTGTAGTTGAGGAAGTTGTTTATGAACACTGAGGATAGAATGAAGTTCTGTGCCTGTATAGTTAGTATTGGAGGAATCTGAAGGAATTATAGAGCTGTGATGATGATATTTGGATAATATCAACTGGAAAGGAAAGTAATAGTAGTGTATGGACTTAAACAAAGAAGTGTAACGGGATTTGTAACACTCTCATTTTTCGTATCGGTACATCGGAAGGGTCTTTTAGAGTGTTACGGGATAGCACAATAACTCCAATCATAGACAACACATAAAAATGGTTGTACAAGGTTCAACATACATTCATTCGATAAAAAGTTTTAAAGTGTACAACAGGTGCCAAATTATACAGGTCATTAAGTTTACAAAACATATATCGAATGAACATTTTTAATATTATGTGGGCCATCAGAGTCGATCTCCATCCGGATTACCTTCAAGCACCTGAGATAAAAACATGCAAAAATCATATCAGCGAATGCCGAGTGAATTCATAGATTTTAATAAAAACCGTTATATAAAACAATCGTTAAAATCAGAACACAAGTATAATATCAGAAGTAAGTCCTCGTGTTGCTAGTCAGGCAATATATAAATCAAGCATACATCTTAAATCGTCCATGAGACCGTAGCCTCAATATTACCATTATAGGTAATATTATTATCGTTATTAGCGTCGTATCATATCGGATATTTAGATTATATAGGATTATTATTAGCCGCATGACATTGTTACCTTACTATGAAAACAACGGGCCGCGAACCCGACAAACAATTTGCCCATCTAAGTTAGCGTGTCGTCACAAAAATCACGCTATGGAATCTTCTAATACATAAATTCGCTTACCAATCAATGTGGTACGACGGGGATCAACCGTCAAGGCGCGAACTGGGGTGATCGTCCCCAAATAGTACTATCAAATGCATAAGCGTCTACCAAATCCCGGTAGTTCACAATTCATGCTAATGGGACTTTAAGTGACATAACCTAACTACTAATAATCCTTTTTGTCTTGTTTATAGGGTCATAGCATCATTCGGGTCCATATCATTAAGCATACCATCAGGACTACTTGTGTTCTATTTTTATCAAAAATCTAGCATGTTATCTCCCTCGCGGGTTTACAAATCATTTTATAAAACATTTAAAAGAGTGCGAGGCTATGAACTCACGTTGATAATGAAAGGCGGATTATCGGCTACGGGCGTGCTTCGGTCACGGAAACCTATATAAATAATAATCGGTCTTAGACTCTTGTCCAATGACTCTTATCAAAATAACAATATACATATGATGACTTTTGTACATATGATGATGATCAAGTGGGTTTATATATCCTTGTTTACTCATTTTAGTGTTTACATATGATGATGATCAAGTGGGTTTATATATCCTTGTTTACTCATTTTAGTGTTTACGTATTGGTAACTTTTTACTAGTTTACTAGTTTTACATATTTACCTATTTTAAGTCCAATAAGATTATTATAAGTTCTTTAACTTGTTTTAATCAATTTTATACTTATATTATCATTATTCACACTTTACATGTTGGGCCCAAATGGGTTAAGCCCAATAAGTAATTTTTATAAGTGTTTAACTTATTTAGTCCAATTATTAGTCCAATATGCTTACTTAGCTCGTTAATGTCCGTATGTCCTATAGTTCGGGTTTTATCGGTTTTTACTTGTATTAGATACTTATATATCAGTATATGACTTTTAAAAACTTTACATTAGACGGGTTTGATCGTCTAAGTTTTAATTGGCGAAAAACGTTAATTTTACGGTAATAGCCGAAAAAGTCGTAAAAATCAAGTTTATAGTTTTTATAACTTATAAGTATTATTCCACTACCATTTTTATAATTTATCCATTTACTTAACCTTATACATATTTATATAAATAAAATTCATAAGTTAGTGGGTTTAAATTTTACATTTTATACAATATAATTTTGAGTGCTTATATAATAGTAATAAACATTAATTCTCAAAATCTGATTTTTATTTTCATCTTCACCATTTTTATCATATCTAGAGTTCTACAATGAATTAGAAGCTCATTTTTGGATGGCATGATCTTCATATTATGTGCTAAGTTTAACTTAGTTATAGCTACTGCTCATTTTAAGTTTATCTAGCCTTAACAGTCCCTACAAAACAGCTTATTCAGATTAGCACACTCATCTTGTTTTGATCATATCTCACTCATTATAATGATTCCATTGCATGGCCAACTCTCACATGTGTATGACATCTTGTACTTACTGTAAATGAATTCTAACATGCAAGTTTATCAGTTCAATTTTTAGTTACATACTGTTTTTATACAGCCAACAAATTAATCATGATTTTAGCCTTGTTTCTTATGGTTATTAACCTTTTTAAGCATATTTATCAACACTTGATCCCCACACAAAATTTTTATCATCATATATTCATCATATACATATACAACAAGAAATAAAATACATTTGATCTTTACAAAAATAACAAGAGAAAATGGAGAGGATGATCTTCTTTACCAACCAAGAGTATATCTTGTTTTTGGAAGACAAGAACTTGATGAACACCAAAGGTAACTCCAAGATCATCAAACACCAAGAATATAAGTTGAGAAATCATCCCTAGGACACAAGCAAATCACCTCCTTTGTTGTTAAAATGGCCACCAAATGATAAAGGCTTCAAGGTAACTCCATGATAGAGCTAGATAACAAGTATTTTGTGGCTAGAAAAGATCAAGAAGGGGTGTGTGTTCTTGAAAGTGGACGGCAATGGTGGTGTGGTTGAGAGGATTTTCTAGTTGATTTTGCATGTGTAAATGGTGGTATGTGAAGTGGTTGATGGTTTTAGCTAGTAACTAGCTTAAAGTGTAAGCTTAACTTACACTTGTAAGTTATAAGCTAACATGATGCCACATCTTTGATGTGGTGTCATGTGTGCCGTCCCATGTATGTAGTGGGGTGGGATAATGTATTTTGTCCCACCTCACTAATTTACGGTTATTCCTCGATTCTAGTTTTCTCGATTTGCGTGCCCTTGGGTCGTTTCACGAAAAACGTTTTTATAAATTATGAATCAACGGCACAAAACGAATCCAATAAAAATTGTCTCATCAAAAACGGAGTTCAAAAACGTAAATACGTAATCCTAAGGTTTCCGGATTAATCGTAAAGGACGCTAAATTATGTACGTAAGCCCAAATTTAAATACGTAAATTGTGAGTTCATCAACCAACACAAAAATAAGTTTCAAAATATTATACGAGAAAATAATTCACTACCTGAAAATGTTAGATTGTCACAGCTTTTCCTCCTAAAAGGGATCAACGCCCTCGTGAGCCATTTCATTTGGATGTCCGTTTCTTATTGAAATCGAAGAGGTGCGGGTATTTCTTCCACATTTCATCCTCTCGTTCCCAAGTATACTCCGGTCCATGCTTTGAATTCCATCAGATCTTGACAATAGGTATCCGACTTTGTTTCAGTTGCTTTACCTCACGATCCATAACCTCTACGGGCTCTTCGATAAAATGCAACTTCCTATCTATTCGAACCTTATCTAATGAAACTTTCTAATCACTCACTGCTAGATATTTCTTCAGATTAGATACATGGAATGTGTTGTGAACACCATGACGTTCTGGGGGTAACTCTAGTTTGTAAGCCACCGGACCTACTCTAGATAAAATCTTAAAGGGTCCAATATAACGGGGATTCAATTTTCCTCGCTTTCCAAATCTTATAACGCCTTTCCACGGCGATACTTTCAACATTACTTGGTCACCCACTTTAAACTCCATTGGCTTCCGCCGCACATCCGCGTAACTTTTCTGTCTACTACGGGCAGTCAACAACCTATTCTTAATCTGAACTATCATCTCCCTAGTCTCCCGGATCAATTCCGGTCCCGTGAACTGGGTATCCCCAACTTCACTCCAACATACAGGAGATCTACACTTCCTACCATACAAAGCTTCAAACGGTGCAGCCTTAATACTAGAATGGTAACTATTGTTATACGAAAACTCTGCTAACGGCAATTGTTTATCCCAATTCTTACCAAAATCTAACACACAAGCTCTCAACATATCTTCCAGTGTTTGTATCGTCCTTTCACTCTGCCCATCAGTCTGGGGGTGATAAGCAGTGCTCATGTCAAGATTCGTTCCCAAAGATCTTTGGAGAGATTTCCAAAAATTCGATGCGAATCTAGGATCTCGATCTGAAATGATCGATATAGGAACTCCATGCTTGCATAAAACATTCTCAAGGTATATACGAGTCAGCTTCTCCAGTGAGAACTGCTCTTTAACCGGAATGAAGTGTGCTGATTTGGTCAGTCTATCGACAATGACCCAAATCGAGTTGTTTCCAGATGATGTTCTAGGAAGCTTGGTGATAAAGTCCATCGTAATTCGCTCCCACTTCCATTCAGGAATCTTTGGCTGTTGAAGTACTCCTGATGGCTTTTGATGTTCCGCTTTGACTCTAGCACAAGTCAAGCATTTAAGAACATACATAGCTATGTCAGCTTTCATATTCGGCCACCAGTACAGCTTCTTCAAATCATGGTACATCTTATCAGATCCCGGATGAATGGAATACTTAGATTTATGGGATTCTAACATAATCAAGTCTCTTAAGCCTCCAAACTTAGGTATCCACGTACGACCTCTTAAGCATTTCACTCCATCAGCTCTAACCTCTAAAGGATCTCCTTTTCCTCGGAATCCTTCATTAACAAAATTTTCCTTCTTACAAGCTTCTATTTGCGCATTTCTAATTTGCTCAGGCAAATTATTGTGCACGGTCAAGACTAGAGAACGCACCCTGATAGGCTCTCTATCTTTCCTACTTAATGCATCAGCAACAACATTGGCTTTTCCTGGGTGATATTTTATATCACAATCATAATCACTTAACAACTCTATCCATCTTCGTTGCCTCGTAATTCCTTCTGGTCGAGAATATACTGTATGCTTTTGTGATCGGTGAATACCGTACACTTGGTGCCATACATATAATGTCTCCACAACCTAAGAGCAAAGACTACAGCTCCTAACTCAAGATCATGAGTATTATAATTCTCCTCATTCTTCCTTAATTGCCTAGAAGCATAAGCTATCACTTTCTCTCGCTGCATCAAAACAACTCCATAACCTCTAAGAGATGCATCACAATACACTACAAAATCTTCACTCCCGTCAGGTAATGATAAGATTGGCGCACTACATAATTTTTGCTTCAATGTCTGAAATGCTCCATCTTCATCGCTTCCCCAAACGAAAGGTTTATTCTTCTGGGTAAGCTTAGTCAAGGGTTTAGCTATCAAAGAAAATTCTTTAATGAATCGCCTATAATAGCCAGCCAATCCTAAGAACTGTCGCACTTCCGTTGGCGTTGTCGGTGCAGACCAATTATTAATGGCTTCAACCTTTGCAGGATCAACATGAATTCCATCTTTGTTAATCACATGACCAAGAAATTGCACAGAATCTAACCAGAAATCACATTTCGAAAACTTAGCATACAACTTTTCATCCTTCAACAAATTCAAAACAATCCTTAAATGTTCTCTATGTTCATCTTCATTTTTAGAATAGATTAGAATATCGTCAATAAACACAATCACAAATTTATCCAAGTAGGGCTTACACACTCGATTGATTAAATCCACGAAAACCGCAGGTGCGTTAGTTAACCCAAATGGCATTACTTGAAATTCATAGTGTCCATAACGAGTTCTAAATGTAGTTATAGGAATATCTTCTTCATGGACGCGAAGTTGGTGATATCCAGACCGCAAATCTATCTTAGAATACACACTAGATCCTTGTAGTTGATCACACAAATCATCAATCCTAGGTAAAGGATATAAATTTTTAATTGTAAACTTATTCAGTTCCCTATAATCAATGCACATACGGAAAGATCCATCCTTCTTCTTAACGAACAAGACTGAAGCTCCCCAAGGTGACGAGCTCGGTCGAATAAAACCTTTATCAGACAACTCCTTAAGTTGCTCAGATAACTCCTTTAATTCAGAAGGGGCTAATTGGTAAGGCGCACGTGCCACCGGTGCAACACCAGGAATTAAATCGATTCGAAACTCTACTTGCCTTATCGGTGGAAGTCCGGGTAAATCTTTAGGAAATACCTCAGGAAATTCACAAATAATAGCTACATCTTCCAATCGTTTCTCCCTAGACTCATACCCGGTTACTTGAGCTAAGAATAACTCACAACCGTTCCTGATGTACTTTTGGACTTTAATACATGAAACGATTTTCAAACGGGATTCACCTAGATTAACATCAATTACTACGTCCTATTCCTAAGAGGAATCTTAACCTTATTCTCTCCACATAAAATAGTAGCATTATTCAACGACAACCAATCCATACCAATAATAATATCAAAACTACCTAATTCTATCAACATCAAATCAATCGGGAAGGAATAGTTCAAGAGATTTAGAGAGCATCCTTCTAATAGCTTATTAGTTTTCACTAATTTACCATTAGTCAATTCCACCTCGTAACTGTTATTTATCTCAACAGGTTCAATGTCAATAAGGGCACTAAATTTAGTGGATACAAAGCTCCTATCAGCACCCGAATCAAATAAAGAAACAGCATAATGATTGTTGAGTAAAAATGTACCAGTAACGACATTCGGATCCTCTTTCTTCACCTCAATTGTTCCAAGTTGATAGTTACCACCCTGGGGGTTTCTTCCAGGTACAATCGCTTTCAACTTGGGGCATTCCGATTTCCTATGACCTTCTTCATTACAGTTAAAGCAAATGGTTCCCTTCTTACACCTTTCAACCTTGTGTCCGAGCTTTCCGCAATTTCGGCACTTCCAGCAGTCGCCAGCATGCCTCTTGTTCCCACACTTAGGACATCTATCATCGTTGCGCGGTGTGTTGTTGGTAAGAGCATTTGCATTCCCCTTTCTCTGGTTCTGACGGCGATTGAAATTCTTCCTATTATCACCTCTATCTACACGATCACCGTCTCCCTTTCTTTTCTCACCAACACGGGCTTCATCTTCCCTATCCTGAATTATCTGTCCAATGAGTTGGTAAGCCATTCGAATAGCATCATCAATGGTCAGTGGTTTAGATGATGTCACGTCCCCCCGGATATTCATGGTCAACCCTTTAATATATTGCTCAATTCGGATCTCTTCTGGTTCAACCAATCGAGGACATAGCAAGGCCAACTCATGGAATCGGTTTGTGTAACTATCAATGTCCACACCTTTCATTCTCAAATGAATCAAATCTTGTTCTAACCTAATAATCACACTACGAGGACAAAACTCCAAAGTCATCCACTTATTAATTTCAGCCCAAGGAGTAGCATTAGCAGCATCAAGACCCATGAAAGCAATTCTCCCGTTCCACCAAGTCAACGCACGACCTTTAAGAGTAGCCATAGAAAAATTCACCTTATCTTCCTCCTTACACTTACTAATCCGAAACACCGACTCAATCTTCTCAATCCACTGGCTTAATCCTACAGCACCTTCAGTTCCATTAAAAGGTAGAGGTTCACACTTCATGAACGTCACATAAGTACAGCCACCAACTTCAGGTGCATTAGTTCCAAGTCCTCCTACATTTCCTCCAGCATTAGCATTCACATTATTAGCATTCACATTTACATTAGTACCGCCAATTCCACTACCGCCAACTCCACTACCGCCAGCTCCACTATCGCCAGCTCCACTACCGCCAGCTTCATTTCTATCATTTGCCATAAATTCAGTCATAGATGCGGTAACTTGCTCCGTAATAATCCTACGTACATCATCCTCAGTCACAGCCTTCTTGGGCGGCATAGTTCTATAATTTCACAATTTCAAAGTATTAAGCATTCACCCAACAAAGGATTCATATAATATGGATTGAATTCATAATCAAGATACAAATAAGGCACAATATGGAATTCAAGACAAGATACACATTTCATTCGATTTGAAACAAAAGCATTGTCTTAGTTACATCCCATATCAAAGTTCTAGCACTATATATACTCAAAATTCGTGCCAAGTTTACTACTAACAAGTTGGTTCAGTCAAAGCTACAAAAGTACAAAACATACAAAGGTCACTACTAAATACAGACTGGTTTATTGAGAACCGCCAGATTGTCCATCATCCATCGTCTTTTGTATCTTCTGTCGGACGATCACTATTACATCTTCAGCTGGGCGCTTATGGATCACTCCTCTTTCAACCATGTCAGCATAAAATCTACTATTCCAACCCACGGATATATTCAACTCCTTCTCAGCTTTCTCACGCATCGCACGAGCTATATTCAACTGAATCTCCATAGAATGCACCTTTTTCTTCATTTCAGCAAACTCATCTCCTAAAAGCCTCATTCAAACCACGCTCTACATCAGTCAAATCCAAACTAAGCAATTCCCGCTCTTTCTCGCCAACCTTAGTCTTCGACTCCAAATAAGCAACTTGAGTCTGAAAAACACCTAATCCAATCACTGTCATACTACTCTTAACACGGGAAGCATCTAGATCACGTCTCAAGGCCCATGGTGCAAGATCATCAATATGAGTAGCCTCTCGAGTACTAGACGACTCTCTTATCATACGTCTACGAGTAGCAATACCATCGGTACCGTCAGGTGTATTATCATCCTCATCCTCCTCTGATTCAGAATCAGATTCAGACGATTCAGACATTTCATCCCTAGGTAGCTCAGCCTCAGAATCAGACAAATAAACTGGTGGGGGTAAAGGCTCGCCCTCTGGAACATCATAAGGATAAATAAGCTCAGCTTCCTCATCGTCATCAACCTCATCGTCTATACCTACATCCTCCTCGACATCCTCGTCGTCAATCTCATCATCTAAATTATCTAACCCAATCTCCTCATCATTCTCTATATCAACATTATCAATCTCATTTTCTACCATATCAACCTGAGGGGAAATCTGATCTCCTAGTCCTAACTCGGGCTCGGGATCCTCAAATGGTTCCTCCTCATCATCCATATCATAATCTACTAAGTCTAAATAAGGATCATCATCTATATTAGGTTCGGGAATAGCATGGTTTTCTACAGCAATATTAGGGTCAGCCATGACAATATGCATTTATATATATATCTCGTATTAGGATAACATACTAGTTAAACAATTACATACTGAACCCACGATATATACATATATATAAATTAAATTATATATATCAAAATATATATCTTCTCAATAGGGCTTGTTGGTAACGTCGGAGATCTCTGGCACCGTTATAGTCAAAAGATTTTTCAAATATTTTCTCAAATATTCATGGTTAAAAGATTTTGAAAAGTTTTGTTCAAAACCTTGGTTTTTAAAATCTTTTGTTCTCTATAACGAGAGCTCTAGTACCAAACTGTGACACTCTCATTTTTCGTATCGGTACAGCGGAAGGGTCTTTTAGAGTGTTACGGGATAGCACAATAACTCCAATCATAGACAACACATAAAAATGGTTGTACAAGGTTCAACATACATTAATTCGATAAAAAGTTTTAAAGTGTACAACAGGTCCCAAATTATACAGGTCATTAAGTTTACAAAACATAGATCGAATGAACATTTTTAATATTATGTGTGCCATCGGAGTCGATCTCCATCCGGATTACCTTCAAGCACCTGAGATAAAAACATGCAAAAATCATATCAGCGAATGCCGAGTGAATTCATAGAGTTTAATAAAAATCGTTATATAAAACAATCGTTAAAATCAGAACACAAGTATAATATCAGAAGTAAGTCCTCGTATTGCTAGTCAGGCAATATATAAATCAAGCATACATCTTAAACCGTTCGTGAGACCGTAGCCTCAATATTTACCATTATAGGTAATATTATTATCGTTATTAGCGTCGTATCATATCGGATATTTAGATTATACAGGATTATTATTAGCCGCATGACATTGTTACCTTACTATGAAAACAACGGGCCGCGAACCCGACAAACAATTTGCCCATCTAAGTTAGCGTGTCGTCATAAAAATCACGCTATGGAATCTTCTCATACATAAATTCGCTTACCAATCAATGTGGTACGACGGGGATCAACCGTCAAGGCGCGAACTGGGGTGATCGTCCCCAAATAGTACTATCAAATGCATAAGCGTCTACCAAATCTCGGTAGTTCACAATTCATGCTAATGGGACTTTAAGTGACATAACCTAACTACTAATAATCCTTTTTGTCTTGTTTATCGGGTCATAGCATCATTCGGGTCCATATCATTAAGCATACCATCGGGACTACTTGTGTTCTATTTTTATCAAAAATCTAGCATGTTATCTCCCTCGCGGGTTTACAAATCATTTTATAAAACATTTAAAAGAGTGCGAGGCTATGAACTCACGTTGATAATGAAAGGCGGATTATCGGCTACGGGCGTGCTTCGGTCACGGAAACCTATATAAATAATAATAGGTCTTAGACTCTTGTCCAATGACTTTTATCAAAATAACAATATACATATGATGACTTTTGTACATATGATGATGATCAAATGGGTTTATATATCCTTGTTTACTCATTTTAGTGTTTACGTATTGGTAACTTTTTACTAGTTTACTAGTTTTACCTATTTACCTAATTTAAGTCCAATATGCTTATTATAAGTTCTTTAACTTGTTTTAATCCATTTTATACTTATATTATCAGTATTCACACTTTACATGTTGGGCCCATATGGGTTAAGCCCAATAAATACTTTTTATAAGTGTTTAACTTATTTAGTCCAATATGCTTACTTAGCTCGTTAATGTCTGTATGTCCTATAGTTCGGGTTTTATCGGTTTTTACTTGTATTAGATACTTATATATATCAGTATATGACTTTTAAAAACTTTACATTAGACGGGTTTGATCGTCTAAGTTTTAATTGGCGAAAAACGTTAATTTTACGGTAATAGCCGAAAAAGTCGTAAAAATCAAGTTTAAAGTTTTTATAACTTATAAGTATTATTCCACTACCATTTTTATAATTTATCCATTTATTTAACCTTATACATATTTATATGAATGAAATTCATAAGTTAGTGGATTTTAATTTTACATTTATACAATATAATTTTGAGTGCTTATATAATAGTAATAAACATTAATTCTCAAAATCTGATTTTTATTTTCATCTTCACCATTCTTATCATATCTAGAGTTCTACAATGTATTAGAAGCTCATTTTTGGATGGCATGATCTTCATATTATGTGCTACATTTAACTTAGCTATAGCACCTGCTCATTTTAAGTTTATCTAGCCTTAACAGTCCCTACAAAACAGCTTATTCAGATTAGCACACTCATCTTGTTTTGATCATATCTCACTCATTATAATGATTCCATTACATGGCCAACTCTCACATGTGTATGACATCTTGTAATTACTGTAAATGGATTCTACCATGCAAATTTATCAGTTCAAGTTTTAGTTACATACTGTTTTTATACAGCCAACAAATTAATCATGATTTTAGCCTTGTTTCTTATGGTTATTAACCTTTTTAAGCATATTTATCAACACTTGATCCCCACACAACATTTTTATCATCATATATTCATCATATACATATAAAACAAGAAAGAAAATACATTTGATCTTTACAAAAATAACAAGAGAAAATGGAGAGGATGATCTTCTTTACCAACCAAGAGTATATCTTGTTTTTGGAAGACAAGAACTTGATGAACACCAAAAGTAACTCCAAGATCATCAAACACCATTAATATAAGTTGAGAAATCAGCCCTAGGACACAAGCAAATCACCTACTTTGTTGTTAAAATGGCCACCAAATGATCAAGGCTTCAAGGTAACTCCATGATAGAGCTAGATAACAAGTATTTTTTGGCTAGAAAATATCAAGAAGGGGTGTGTGTTCTTGAAAGTGGACGGCAATGGTGGTGTGGTTGAGAGGATTTTCTAGTTGATTTTGCATGTGTAAATGGTGGTATGTGAAGTGGTTGATGGTTTTAGCTAGTAACTAGCTTAAAGTGTAAGCTTAACTTACACTTGTAAGTTATAAGCTAACATGATGCCACATCTTTGATGTGGTGTCATGTGTGCCGTCCCATGTGTGTAGTGGGGTGGGATAATGTATTTTGTCCCACCTCACTAATTTACGGGTATTCCTCGATTCTAGTTTTCTCGATTTGCGTGCCCTCGGGTCGTTTCACGAAAAACGTTTTTATAAATTATGAATCAACGGCACAAAACGAATCTAATAAAAATTGTCTCATAAAAAACGGAGTTCAAAAACGTAAATACGTAATCCTAAGGTTTCCGGTTTAATCGTAAAGGACGCTAAATTATGCACGTAAGCCCAAATTTAAATCCGTAAACTGTGAGTTCATCAAGCAACACAAAAATAAGTTTCAAAATATTATACGAGAAAATAATTCACTACCTGAAAATGTTAGATTGTCACAGGATTTATATGATCATGAAATTTGACAATGTGGTACTTGTTTTGGGATGGTAAAGTATTACTTGTATGGAATCAAGTATGAAGAAAATAAGAATAAGAAGGACTTGTTTATAAATGTCATTCGGGGATTATAAAAGGAAGGAGTTAAGGATTACCTAATGATGACTGAGAAATAATAATCGGTAAATTTTAGATGGGATATGTTATAGTTCTGCATTACGAAGTGCGTTTCAGATTATGAAGGATGAGTGTGGATACTTTCACTATTAACTAGTGAGTATTTAGTAAGGAGAAGAAGGAAAAATGGCTTATAAAATTTTTGAAGTAATTGAGAATTGACTCTTGAGTTTTGAGATATTTGGAATATTGGTAACAACAAGCAGAATGGATAGAATGGAAAGAAAGTTAGAATTGAATTGGTAAACTAATGAAAAAGGAATATCAAAAGAAAGAAGATCAATAGATTGTCAAAAATTTTGAAATAGAATGGAAATAGAAATGAGAGAGTTGAGATGTATGTTTTTGTGGGAAAAAAACGGTTATTGTGATTATTTAATTTTTCTCCTATAATATCAGAGAGTGTGTTAAGAATACAAGGACCAGTGGTGAATGAATTGTTCAGATCAAAAAGATAATTTAATTATTATTAGAGTGGTGAGAGTGTCGCATGTAGTATTAAAGGAATTTCATAAGTTGAAGTATTGATACAGTATGGTTGGAATAAACTGTATTACGAAATCAGACTATAAGTTATAGAACTTGGGGTAAATAAAATGTATTACGATATCAGGAAGTGATTTGACCATTATACATTTCAGATTTGAGTATATGAGACTAACGGAGTTATTTAAACAGTATACGATACGAGGAAATAATGTACTATGGAAGATACAGTAATTCAGTGATCTAGCAAGCACTACGTTCGGGACATAGAGATTGTTAGAATTAATGAAGTGGAAAATGAGTATGGAAAGTATATAAGTGACTGGTTAGAATTATGGATAATCTCATTGTGTTTAGTTTAAGTGTTACCTCGGGACATAGAGGCAGAGTAATTTTTGAATACTGGAAATCGTTGTGATAAAGTATGAGTATTGATTAAGGTTTGAACATATTATATGTAACCCAGAGATCGAGATTGACTTTTGAGTATTAGAGATTTCTACAGAGAATGTGAAGAATTGAGTTAAGAAGGAATATTGCATATTTTCGGAAAGCAATGGACAGAGTAAAAGGATGAATTGAACGATGGTAACTGAATTTGGTATCGATCGCATCAACATATAATTGAAACGTGGGATGATGATATCTTAATGTATCACTATGAGGACTAATGGAAACTAGTGAAGATGAAATCATTATACGATGATAATCGTCATATCAGTAGTTAAGAGGTGTAATTTAAGAATTTACCTAGTCGTGGGTCAAGTTGTCAGAGTATTGGGGCAGGAATGAAACTGAGAAAGTGATGCAGAAGGAGTATGAATGATGAAGGAATATTAGCCTAATAGAAAATGGAATTGAAAGTTGAAGTGTAATAATAGTTATGGATATGGTGATATCTAAGAATTGAGTTGGACTGGTGTGAAAGACGTGAGTATCTCTTGAGGATAAGAGGTCACGTTGACTCTAGAAGTGAGGAAGTGCGAATGTGAGGCGGGTTGAGTGCCGGGACGTCGATGTCTTTTAGGAGGGTAGGATGTAACAACCCAAAACCGTGGTCATTATTTAATTATATTTTTGCGTATATTTTTGAAATTTTTTACGAAGTTGATTGTCATGATGATTGGTGATTTGATTTGGATGATGTTGAAATTTTTTTTTACGTTTTGACGAGTAGCGAGGATTATTAGTGATGACGATATCGACGGATGCCCGTGAAATTTTACATTTTATTTTAAACATGTCGATGTTTAATATTTTGACGTTTTTATTTTAATGTCGTATTAAGTCGTGTCGGGACTATATAATATCATATTTTGTGTGCGTTTTAAAATTTGAGAAGCATTTTTATGAAACTCGAGACCCGTAAATATTTTCAAAAGTGACTAGTAGTCATTTCCCGCTTTTTAACAAAGTATTTGCATTTTGGTCCACAAGAATCACAATTGGCAAAAACTACCCTAAACTTTTCCCATATAAAATGAAAATTAAACACATTTTCACACACAAACACCACTCATACTAAAAAATTCTCTCTCTCCCTCCCTTGATCTTTCTTTCCCGTCCACCCCAAGCAACACCAACACCCCAAAAATTTTGATTTTTAGTTTGAATCTATTAAAACTAATCAAAGACCCATTCCTAGTTCTTGATTCTCTACACATTGGTATGAAAATTTCATACATGCATTGACATTTTTGAAAAACCTATTTTTGGATGAAAATCTTGTGATTTGATCTTAAATTGTTGTTGTATGTAGGTGTTTATGTGTTTATACATTAGTTTTGATGATTGCATGTCGATATTTTTGAGTTGGATTTTTATGATTTTATCATCTAGTATGATTTTGAGTGTTATGATTGAAAGTAGTAATAGAAGGATGATTATAGTGGTAAAAATGTGGTGAAAAATTGATTTTGAGTGATTTTTAAATGTATATTTTTAAACAGATTATTAAAGTTAATTTTATGAAAATATGAGTTTGAGTTTGAGATGAACTAACTCTATATTGTTGTAGAGGATGTTTTTAGCTTCGTTTTGGTATAAGGTAGGACTTCTAGCTCCAAACGAGCGAAAAGTTACGTTAGTTTGAATATTCGTGTACCGGGAGACGAGTATCATCACAATATATAATTGTTGTCGATATTTGGATCAAATCTCGGGGACAATAGAAAGGATTTGGAAATGTGTCAAGTACTGATTTTGAATGATAAGTATGAGGATGTTAAGTTATTTTTAAAGTCGAGTGTCGGTGTTAGCCCTATATTTTATATGGTCGAACAAGAATGTAATAGGTCATCTTAGTCGTTAATGGTCTTGTATTGTAATAGGTTAGTCGGGAAAACCAGGCTTGGACTTTAAGCTAATATTGTATAAGTCGGAAAAACCAAGACAAAGCCAAGCCCGACCCAAGGATTCTAAACCCACGGCCCATATGCCAAGGGTATATATACCCTCTTCCATGTGTGGAAGAGGGTGTTGGTTCATTTTACTTTCTCTCTCTAGTAAACATAAACCTTCGAAAATCTCTCTTGTTTCTCTCTCTACTTTTCTTCTCTTTCTCTCTCTAAATATCTCTTCTAAATCTTGTGTTATGGATTAAATGGGATTAACATTTGGTATCAAGAGCCTATAGTGAATAGGTGATTGAAGATTCGTGTGTGGTGTTCTTGATTTTTCGTGGTTTTTTATCTATATCTCACGTCTCAAAAATTTTTTGTATTTTTTACGGTCTATTCTTGATAAAAATCATCTACATATTAGTAGTAGTGATTTGGGTATCTTGGTTTTGGCTAAAACACAAGTCTTTTGGATCAAAAGTTGAGAAATCTCTTGTTTTTCTTCATTCCGAATTTCCAGCAAGTATCACCATCGGAAAGTACAAAGGGAGTGAGGCCAGATCGCAATAACCACAAGGTTCTACTTTGCGATCTAAGGATTCCGATACCTTATTCCGAAGAGACATTCCGATCGTACATTGCGATATGGGATTCCGACAGTTTCAAGGGATTTTTGAGTCGTTACTCTGTCCAATTTGTTTTAGCTATACTCCGATCTAAACATTCCGACAGTGCTTTGCGATCTAAACATTCCGACAGGTAACATTGCGATAGGTATTGTGATCACATATTACGATAGAACATTCCGATAGACATTCCGACAGGTATTCCGATAGTACATTCCGACGGGTATTCCGATAGAACATTCCGACAGACATTCTGACAGGTATTCCGATGGACATTCTGACAGGTATTCCGATGGACATTCCGACATGTATTCCGATGGACATTCCGATGGATATTTTGTTTGAGTAATTTTCAGACTTAGCCACTATCTAGACTAGTTTCGGAACTTAGTTTACACGAAGATTAAAAAAAAAAACAAAACAAAAAGAGTTAAAATTTTTAGGTCAAGTAAAATCAAATTTTTTCCCTACTAGTTTTTGGCTATTTCTAACTCAAATTCAAAATTTGGCGATACAAAATTTTTCGGCTTACCGATTTGTCAGACTGAGGAATTTATTGTCAAACTGAGAAATTTTTTTTTGAATTTTCGGAATTTCAGTTTTAACCACACATCATCACAACAAATCCGCTAAGATCTGTAATTCATCCACAAGTATTCACCATGTCTAACAACAACATCAACATTGCAACTGCTAATCAAATTCGTTTGGAACAAGGTGGCAACGGTAATCCACCTGTGCTCAATGCCGGTTGCAACGTTCAATGGAGATCTCATTTTCTCAGATTTCTCGACGGAAAAGAAAACCGAACTGCTCTTCGTCACTGCCTTGAGAATCCACCTCCAGTTTTTGAATTCAGACCAATAACAACACAGGCAGAGGATGGTTCTTCATCAACTATACGAGCTATGGAGGATTTTGACACATGTTCTGCTGAGAAAAAGAAACTCCTCCAAGCTGAAGCTGATGCTGTAAACTTCATACGCACTGGAATTGATAACGATATCTATTCCACAGTTGATGCATGTCCTAATGCTATGGAAATGTGGAATGCAATTCATCGATTGAAGCAAGGGGAGTCGATCAATGTTCAAGATCTCGAGACTAATCTACTTTGGGAGTTTGGAAAATTCACATCTGAAGATGGTGAATCCATTGACTCATATTACTCGAGATTCTACAAAATGATGAATGAGCTTGTCAAAAATCAGTGAACCATCTCCAATCATCATGCCAATGTTCAGTTTCTACTTCAACTCAAACCGGAATGGCAAAGGTTTGTGACTTTGGTTAAACAAAGGGAAGACATCAAGACCATCTCCTATCACAAACTTTATGATATCTTAAAACAACATCAGAATGAAATGAATGAACTATGGGCTGAAAAGGCAAAACGGTCTGCTAATTCTATTGCTTTTGTGGTAGCTACTTCAATAAAACCCGTTCCCCGTCAACAAGCACCTACTCATTCCTCAAAGTCATCAAGTTCATCCACCAAACCTCTAGCTGCTGCTAAACACAAAGCAAAAGAAATTGTCCCCACTCCACCTCCAAAGTATGACACCGAGTCAGATGGAGACAGTGATGATGAACAAACTTCAATGGACAAGAAGATTGAAGAACTCATGTCTTTACTCACCACAACTTATAAGAAGATCTACAAACCTACCAACAACAACCTCAGATCATCATCCAATGATAGATATAAGGAAGTTGATCATGCACCTAGGTATGATCGTGATGCTAGGTATGATAATTAGAGGATGCTAAATCAAGTTGGGGCTAGAGATACTGTAGGCACTCAAGTTGTGCAGAAGACTGGGATTCAATGCTTCAACTGCAAGGGATTTGGGCACATGGCTAGGGAATGCAAGAAGCCAAAACGGGTTAAGGACTCAGGGTATCACAAGGAAAATATGTTGATGTGTAAGAAAGAAGAAGCAGGTATTCCATTCACAGCAGATGAAGTTGACTGGCGTGATGACACTGATGATGAAGCCGATGATCAAGAGTTAGAGGCACATTATGTGTACATGGGAAAGATTCAAGAAGTGATCCCAGAGACTGATGATACTTCTGGACCCATCTATGATTCTGAGCCACTAGAAAAGGTACCATCACATGATAACTATAATGTGTTTGCTAATGAACGACGTCATCCTGAGCAACCCGAAAGCATCAATGACACATATGTAATGGATACGAAGGATAGAAATATCTCTACGAATTCACAGCATATGTGTAATGATGACGGAAAAGCTGTTCAGGATACTGACTCGGATGAGGACCGTGATTTGCTTGCGTCTATTATTGATTCTTTAGAACAAGAAATTGAGGAAAACAAAGAGGCTAATAAACGTTTGAAGCAAGCAAACACATCCTTAGCCGAGGAGATAGACAGGCTTAAAGAGTGTGATTATGTAAAAGAAGTTGATCGACGGGTTGCGATAGCTAATGGTTTGTTATATGAACGTAAGGTGCTCAATGAACAATATTGTTCTGAAGTAACACACAAAATTCATATGTCAAAACAAAAGATATTGGACCTTGAAGAACAACTGCTGCTACATAAACTCCAAATTACTGAATTAGAGTCGGTTAACAAAGAACAAACTGAGCTTTATAAAACTCGTGAAGAAAAGGATATTGAAAAAGTTCTTGCTTTGGAAAAGAGAGTCGACACGTTAAACAACATTGTTTACAAAACGGGTCAGTCTATTAAAACTATGAATATGCACAATAAAATATGAAAAGGAGTTTTGTCAAGCCTGAATATCTCAAGAAAGTTCAATGTACCAAGCCTGCTCTTTATGATATCGGTTGTTATGTTGATAATCTTGCTCTTATGCTTTCCCCTGACTACGACGAAATCATTCGTCAACAAGAAAAAAGTCGATCAAACTTAAGTGATTTAATAAACCTTTCTAATTCTGATAATTATATTAAGTTTGTTCCTCAAAAAGAACTTTCCAAAGAACAAAAGATGTACAATAGTGTTCCACCACCAAGTGATGAACCCCAAAAGAAAGTTTCTTTAAAAAGGAGTTTCAAAAAGCAATCAATTTTCTTAGAAAAACAAATTTCGGATGAAAAACATAAATGGGATGAGAAAAGCATAAGTGTTCATCAATTTGAGTTTATAAAACAAGGGGTTTTAAATTTGTACAAAGGTGTCGTCGACTATGAAAAAGTTTCTAGGGATACCATTTGGAATATTGAACCTAACCCACAAGTAGAAGTCGTCATTCAACAATGCATTGTTCCAACCATTGATGATCTTTCAAAAAATGTGGAAATGTTTTATACTGCTCTCACTGAGGGAATGTTAACTGATTTAAGTTATGTCAAATCTCTTGAAGATGAAGTTGATTTTCTTTAAATTAAATTAAAGACACAAGAACACCAACTTTCTTACGAAATTGATCGACTTTCTAAGGAATACTTTTATGCTGACCATATGAATTCTATACTTGGTGTGTATACCGATCTTGATCAATATTGTCATGTAGCATGTCTAGTGTCAGAATCGGACGAGAAATGACGCAATCTTAAAGTAGAGCTTTCAAAATAAATTTAGTCATATAACAAACTTTCGAAAAGTTTTTCTCAACTTGAGAAACACTCCATTTCTCTTGAACTTTCTTTACAAAAAAGTGAAAAATCTCATAATCATAAAAAGTGTCAAGAAATGTCAGCTTCTTCGTTTCGTCTACTAAATGAAAAAGATTTAGAAATAAATGATTTGAAAGCTCAGCTAAAAGAAAGGGACATAGCCATAAGTGAGTTACAGAAACTCATTGAGAAAGTTAAAGGAAAGTCTGTTTTGGGTAAACCATCCGCCGTTCGTCAACCGAATGCGGTTAAATGCCCCAAATCATCTATTTTGGGACAATCCCCACAGACTTTGCCTAAGATAGGAAATGATAAGAGTAGCAATGTGATAGCACCTGGAATGTATAAGATGAACACTAAGCCCACTCAAACTGGAACATCGCGGTTACCTGAGAATATTAGGAAAACTAATCAACGTGTGTCTTCTTCTACATGAGTAATCCCCACTACTAGCGTTAGCGGACCACAGCTTAAGAGCAATAGAATGCAAGATAAGGTCATGCCTAACAATAGTCAAGGAAAGAAGTTGGAAGTAGAAGACCACCGTAAGAATTTTAAGTTTTCTAAGAATAAAACGTCTGTAACTGCATGTAATGAAAGTTTACATGTTAAGACCTCGAATGTTGAATTTGTTTGTGTTGAATGTGGAAAATGTGTTCGTAATTTCAATCATGATGCTTGTGCTATTAATCATAATGGCGTGAATACTAGAACTAGGAATCCTATTCGTGTGCCCACTAGTACTAGTGAACCCACAAGAACTTTGAACCAATCCACTGATCAACCACTTAAGAAACTAAGTACGTTAGAATCTACTACTCTACGTAAACAAAGCAGGTTAAAGAAGCTTTATGAGAACATGATTAGGACATGTACACGGGGGTATTCAAGATTTACACCACCCGGATACAAATGGATACCTAAGACAACCCCTATTCTAATTGGGTCTATGAATGTTAGCTTGCCTTTAGAATCTAGGTCCACTACTATTTTGGAACCCGTTTCTATCAAGGGCTCCCATTTGTCAAATGCTACATTGTCTTCTAATTCTTCTGCAGCTCGTCGAAATCATCCTATTCATAATGGACTCCAGGTGCACAAAGCACATGACGGGCAATCTCAAGCTTCTCATTAACTTCGTGGAGACGTTTCTGGGTACGGTACGATTTGGAAATGATCAATTTGCACCGATACTAGGATATGGAGACTTGGTTCAAGGGAATATCACTATAAAACGGGTTTATTACGTCGAGGGACTGAATCACAATTTATTCTCGGTTGGTCAATTTTGTGATGCGGATTTGGAAGTGGCTTTTCGGAAATCTACTTGCTATGTTAGAGACTACGATGGGAATGACCTTCTTACAGGTTCTCGTGGTTCTGATCTCTACACAGTAACTCTTCAAGACACATCTTCAACAAATCCAATTTGCTTAATGGCTAAAGCTTCATCATCTCAAGCATGGTTATGGCATCAACGATTGTCACATCTCAACTTTGACACCATCAACTTGCTTTCGAAAAATGATATTGTGACCGGTCTCCCAAAGTTAAAAGTCGTCAAAGACCATCTTTGTTCTTCTTGTGAGTTGGGGAAAACAAAACGGAAGTCTTTCAAATCAAAGACTACCCCAAGCTCAAAAGGATGATTGGAACTTCTACACATGTATTTATGTGGTCCCATGCGTGTAGTGAGTATTAACGGGAAAAAGTATATTCTCGTGATTGTTGATGATTACTCTAGATACACATGGACTTTCTTCTTAAGGTCCAAAGATGAAACACCAGAGGTTCTCAAAAACTTTCTCAAGATGATACAACGTAACCTTCAAGCTCAAGTCTTAACCGTAAGAACGGATAGGGGTACTGAATTTTTGAACAAGAACTTGCAATCTTACTTTCAAGAAGAAGGCATCAAACATCAAACGTCAATTGCTCGAACTTCTGAACAAAACGGCGTTGTCGAAAGGCGGAACCGTACTTTGGTTGAGGCTGCTCGAACAATGCTTTCTGCTTCAAAATTACTGCTATTCTTCTGGGCTGAAGCAATTGCAACTGCATGTTATACTCGGAATCGTTCTCTCGTCATCCCTAGACATGAAAAGACACCTTACCACATCATCAATGGCAGGAAACCTACTGTCAAATTCTTTCACGTATTTGGATCTTTATGCTACATTCTTAAAGACGGTGAAAATCTCGACAAGATGAAAGAAAAAGGTGATGCATGTATTTTTGTGGGGTATGCGACATGTCGAAAGGATATCGGGTCTATAAAAAGGGAACAAAGATTATTGCCGAAACAATTCATGTGAACTTTGACGAATTGCCACACATGGTACTTGATCACAACAGCTCAAGTCCCGCTCCTCAATGTCCAACTATGGCACCTACGCAAAACAGTGTACGTCCCGTGCAAGAATGTCAACAAAGTAATCCTACAGCAGACTCGAAGGATACGACACAAATGAGTGAGTTGGTTGATTTATATGATCCAATGTTTGATGAATATTACTATGGAAACAATCAAGTTGTGTCAAAGCCTTCCGCTATCAATACTGCTGATGCACCCGAACAAAATCAACAAGACACAACTGCCTATACTTCAGCAACCGTTGCTCAAGAGAGAATTCCATTGGTTACTCAACAAACTCAAGAAACAATCATACAACCAACCTCACCAACCGTCAATGTTGAAGGCGGAAACAACAATCAAGCAGTCGATGTACAACCTGACGAAGAAGAATTTATCAACCCGTTTGGTACACCGGTACACGAAGTCGGAGAGTCTTCTACTCAACATGTTGATCCGTCCAACATGCATACATTCTACCAACCATATCCATCCACTCACCATTGGACACGTGATCATCCATTGGAGCAAGTCATTGGAAATCCTTCACAACCGGTTCGAACACGCAGACAACTCGAAACCGATGGCGATGTGTGTATGTATGCACTCACCGTGAGTTTAACTGTACCTACAAACATCAAACAAGCCATGACTGATCATGCGTGGATTGAATCAATGCAAGACGAAATTCATCAGTTTAAACGCCTAAATGTTTGGGAACTTGTTGACCGACCCTATGGAATGTCAATTTTAGATTTCAAATGGATCTGGAAAAACAAACTGGATGAAGAACAAACCATCATCAAAAACAAATCTCGTCTTGTGGTTAAAGGGTATCGTCAACAAGAAGGGATAGATTTCGATGACTCATTCGCTCTAGTTGCTCGTTTGGAAGCTGTCAGGATATTCCTTGCTTATGCTGCACATAAGGGCTTCACGGTTTTTCAGATGGACGTTAAAAATGCTTTTCTTAACGGTCATTTGAAGGAAGAAGTGTATATGAATCATCCGGAAGGATTCATCGATCCTCATCATCCTGACAAAGTCTATCGTCTCAAGAAGGCTGTATATGGACTTAAACAAGCTCCAAGGGCATGGTACGAAGAACTTTCAAACTTCTTGGTGTCCAAAGGATTCTCCAAAGGTTTTATTGATCCTACTCTCTTTACTAATAAATATGGGGATGACATAATGCTGGTGCAAGTTTATGTTGATGACATTATTTTTGGTTCTACGAACCCAAAACTTTCAAAACGTTTTGAAAAATTAATGCACAGCAGATTTGAAATGTCAATGATGGGGGAGCTAAAATTCTTTTTAGGCCTCCAGATTCATCAATCCCCACGTGGTATCTTCATTAACCAAGCTAAGTATGCTCAAGAGATACTTAAAAAGCATGGTATGACATCATGTGCTCGCGTTGGTACACCATTGTCGACCACATCCCTAGACGCTGACTTGTACTCATATCCCGTAGATCAAACGCGATATCGCAGTATGATCGGGTCACTTATGTACCTTACAGCCAGCAGGCCTAATATTCATCATGCCACATGCTATTGTGCACGATATCAAGCCAGACCTACTCAAAAGCACCTCAAAGAGGTTAAATAGATCTTTCGGTACCTTAAGAATACCATTCACATGGGACTCTGGTATCCGAGGGAAACCGGTTTTCATCTAACGGCTTTTTCATATTCTGGTCACGCAGGTTGTCTTGATAGTCGTAAAAGCACTTCTGGTAGCATACAATTTCTAGGGGAAGACAAGCTTGTCAGCTGGTCGTCAAAGAAGAAGGATTGCACTTCGCTCTCATCAGCTGAAGCAAAATATGTGGCTCTATCCGCGTGCTGTGCTCAAGTCCTCTGGATGAGAACTCAACTCATGGATTATGGCTTCCACTTTGATAAAATACCTATATATTGTGACTCAAAGTCGGCCATAGCCATATCTTGCAATCCGGTTCAGCACTCCCGCACCAATCACATCGATGTCAGATATCACTTCATCAAGGAACAAGTGGAACGCGGGATCGTGGAATTATACTTTGTCAGAACTGAGTACCAGCTGGCAGACTTGTTTACAAAAGCTCTCTCGAAAGATAGGTTTGCGTATCTCGTTGGCCGTCTTGGTATGAAGTATATGACTCCAGAAGACTGGGAGTTTTTGGCAAATGAAGCTGCTTGATATTCTCTAATAATGACTTCTAAGCGCATCACAACTTAGGACTCGGACCTCAACTAAGGAAAGTTTATCTCAGACGATAACTTATCCTTCTCAACGAGAAATTCATATTTCTCGTTCATGAGCTTCTCATAAAAACATTCAAAGTTTTTAAGTTCATGAAAAACGATTTCCAAGTAAATGTCAGCTTAGAACTCGAACTTCAACTTAAGGAAAGTTTATCACGGATGATAACTTATCCTTCACAACGGGAAATTTATTTTTCTCAGTCATGAGCTAGTCACAAAACAATCAAAGTTTTGAGCTCATGAAAAACGGACCCGAAAGGGGAGTGTGCGTTTCAGTGCGCCTTCCCTAAGCAATAGAAGAGAAGTCTTCTATCCTGATTATTTTAAAACCGTTGAACAAAATTTTTTAATACTTTCTCAAAAGGTTTTTCTAAATCTTTCAAAATTGTGTGTTCAACACTCCCTTCCTCATAATAGGTTTTTATATCTCAAAATGTCATATGTTATTTTGATCAATATTTGAGGGGAGCGTTTTAAAATCAAGCCTTTTAATGTTGTTGGGTACATCTCTAAGATTGTCATATTTTATGTATCCAACACATTCCGAAAATGATAATAAATCTGTCATATATTTATCGGTAAAGGTATCTCATCTCCGTACCTCAACATATTTTGTGGTGTCATTTTTCCAAAATTTTGTCAAATTTTGTCTCAAGACACACATATATTGTTGAGGGGGAGCAACCCGACTTAATGTTCCATGATTCATGCGTGCACACATGTTTCTCTCTCAATGGTTTTCAGAAATTGTCATATTTTAATCAATTGATATCTCTAATATGATATTTTTATATTAGAGATAGGGGGAGAAAATGTGATTAAAATGTAATATATCGCAACATGTGATCTTAAAGACTCAAGTGCAACTCTTTCCTTCACATGCCAAACTATTTCATATATCGATGCATGTGTGTAGGGGGAGCTTTTCGAAAATATAAAACTTTCAAAGTGTTAAAAGTTTTGATTTTTATCAAGCACTTTGAATGGTTTCAAAGGTTTTATGGTTACGATCTTTACCCAAAACAACCTACTATCCACGACGGAACGATGGAGTCAAAAGGTGGTTTAGGATAAGAAACTTAGTCCTATGATCCAACCAGAACCTGAGGGATCTACCCAAGGACATTCCATAGCTAGAAATAGTTGTCCTTAGGAAAGATGGAGTTGAATGAAGCTGAATGCGGACCAATTACTTAAGTTAGCACTGGAACAATCACAACAAGGTGCTAGTGATGACGTATTGGTAAGAATTAAAGGAGTTGAATATTCTATGCAGCTTAGGCAGAAACCGGGTCAATACATCTATTGAAGACAAGTAATCATGGACCCAGTGATGCAATGCACAACCCGTCCCAGCCATTCGAGTTTCTCTCAAAAGAAACTTGTCTCATTGTCACGGAGATTAACACGGATCTATTGACTTTCTCACTCCGAGTTAGTTAATTTTGAAAAGGTGGCAGTCTGCTCCAGCCTACGATTACCAAAATGCACTTCTTGAGTCTAGAGCCAAAAGAGATCAATCTATCATCTCATTAGGACACAATCGAGTCCTACGCATTATCCTTGTAATATTGCCAGAACATCTGAGTGATACGATTCACAATGAAGATGGAAAACCTGCTTGAGCCAGCATTAAACAAGCTCATGGTAGGTAACTTGTGCAATTCTACACGAATCAAACTTGTGAGAACTGGAAAGCAACTAAGTTTGGATTCTTAATTGATTCAAAATTGATTCCAGGTTTCTTCGCAAAATCCGTGTGATCTTGCCAGAACATTCAGAGTGACACTCTTTAGTGTTCACAGTGACGAATGGAAATCCTTCCAGTGTCAACATCAAATAGCACTGCGGTAGGTAACATGCAAGATTCTTATGAATCGAGCTTGTGGCAAACTGGAAAGCATCAATGGTGCGATTCTTATAGAATCAAACTTGTTCCAGGAATTCTGAATCGACGACTCTAATCAAACGGATAACCGTATCCTTTTTTATTCACTCTTTACGTTTGCAGTCTGCTTTGAGACGGTCGAGTAAAGAGAACTGGCTACTACCGCCGAGAAACCCTGTCAAGGAGATTCTTAATAGAATCTACCCGATGACAGGTACGGTATCTAATACCGTCTAAACGGTCTTCACCGACCGGAGGTAAAACACTACCGAGTTAGGATGAAATGTTCAACGCCATTTTATCCGTGTCTATATATGTTGTTGCTGCATATCAAGAAGGTGGCGTAGCTGTGTAACCGATGTCGATTCAGAAGTCACAAGAGCACAAGATGGCGATACATAAGATACCTAAGAATGTAAGAATGTAATAGGTCATCTTTGTCACAAGGAGCACAGATGAAGATCTCAAGCACTCAAAGTCAAATGACAAAGGCTCAAGATAAAGATCACGAAAGCATGAAGTAACAATGTTGTTACAAACAAGATCAAGACCAAGATACAAGACCAAAGCAGGAAGATCTCCTCTACAAGAATGTATTCACTCAACCATCTTATGGTTTTTAAGCTTTTTAAGATGACCGATACATTGGGGGAGATTGTTAGCCCTATATTTTATATGGTCGAACAAGAATGTAATAGGTCATCTTAGTCGTTAATGGTCTTGTATTGTAATAGGTTAGTCGGGAAAACCGGGCTTGGACTTTAAGCTAATATTGTATATGTTAGGGGCGTAAGCCCAAGACAAAGCCAAGCCCGGCCCAAGGATTCTAAACCCACGGCCCATAAGCCAAGGGTATATATACCCTCTTCCATGTGTTGAAGAGGGTGTTGGTTCATTTTACTTTCTCTCTCTAGTAAACATAAACCTTCCAAAATCTCTCTTGTTTCTCTCTCTACTTTTCTTCTCTTGCTCTCTCTAAATATCTCTTCTAAATCTTGTGTTATGGATTAAATGGGATTAACAGTCGGTTTTATAAACAGAGAAAAATAAATGAGTTAAAAGACTATATGAATTATTGACATAAAACTGTCCGGTTTTTATAGTTCGAAGATGTGTCGGGCACAGAACTTTAAATGTAAAATCTTTTGATTAGTTTTTAACAAGCCTTTCTATATATAGTAATTGAAGTTTCTTATTAGTATCATAAGAATTTGACGTGTTTAAGTGGGGTAAATGAGCTTGTACATTTGGTGTGTACCGGCAGATTTTTATCGAAAGAATTAACTAATAGAATAAACATATAGAATGGAGTAAAAGGGCACTTGTATTGTTTTCATTTTGGATTGGTTGTGATTTTATGATTTTGAGTTTGATATTACTAATTATGGATTTTACTCAAGTTTATTATTGATGAACGCACCTTCTTTTATATGTTGCGGTTTTTGTGTTTACCGGGCATCAACTATCGTCGAAGATCGTCTTACTACTGCTATTACTCCAGGTGAGTCTATAGCCTCTCTTTTGTAATTGTTTTGAATGATTTTAAAACCCGTGAGGGGGATACAGGCTGTTTGAAAATAAAATGAACACAAGTCATGATTGATTGTTTGGACCCGAATGTTTGGACCCGAATGTTGCCTTTGTTGCCTTTGTTGTTTGAATTGTATAAGTACCTAAATTGCAAAAGTCCCTAAATTCATGAACCGTTAACTATTTTCTGACTTGATGTTGTGAGTTGGGAACAGCCGCTTATTCTAATAATAGTACTAATGGGCTGACGACCCTATCTGAGACCAGGGCTTTACGCTGAGTAACCCGTTGGGAAGGATAATTTTACGAAATGAGAATTGGTATTCTTGCAATTGATACCCTAGTACGGGCACTGGAATTGCATCTAGTCATGCCGGCTTTAGGCATGGGTGACTAAGTTAAGGGGTCGGTGTCATGAGCTTAATACAATTCTATAGCAATTGATATATGCCAGAATACCTGAACAATAGATTGTATACGTAGCAATTCTATTAAATGATCTTGATTGATTTTTTTCTTGTGTTCAATGTTTATTTGGCAAACCTATAGACTCGCTCAACCATTGTGTTAATGATTTTAAGCATGTATTTTAGGTATTTGAACTGGATTGCTACTGGAGCTTGCTGGAGAAGGATTGCGGATTGCTTTTGGTGGTGTTTGGTCTAAAACAGAATTCTTTCCATATTGTTATAAACATATAGTAAATGGTCAAGTATTTTGGTAAAAGGTTTGTTGTTTTGATTAAGATCTTAGGGGAACCTATACGCTACTCTGATATATTTTAAACTGATTTTCTTGGGATTGAAGGTTTTAGACATTGATTCAAATTATTTCCATATTTATTTCTAAATATACTGTTTTTGGGTCGTTTAAAAATTGTAAAATGAAGTTTGTGAATAACACCCAGTTGTGTATTTTCCGCTGCGCAATGTAAATTGGGGGTGTTAAAATAGTCGAGGACAAGCCTATTTGCTAAACGATACTCATCAAGATTAGAATATGGTTAAGGTATGTTTCATCTAAATCGGTACAGCTCGAAGAGACAGAAGATTAGAAGAGGGCACATCTGGTTAACGTAATATTTGACTCAGGACCTGATAGAAGTTTCATATCTGTTAAAATTGCTGCTAAGTTAGATATTCTGATTGTTTTTTTGAATACTAAGTATGAGATATAAATAGCCGACGGAAAAATAATTAGCACTAATACCGTTATTCGAGGATGTATCATTACTTTATTACGTCAATCCTTTGAAATCGATCATATACCCATTAAGCTCGGTATTGTTGACGTAGTCATTGGAAAGGACTGGTTATCTAAATACCATGCTAAAATTCCATGTGACGAGAAAGCCGTTCATATTCCTATTAACGGTAATGTTTTGATTGTCTATGGTGAGCGAAGTAAGACTCAACTAAATCTCATATCATGCTTAATGATAAATAAGTATGTATCCCGAGGTGGTCATGTTTTATTAGTTCAAGTAGAGGAAAAGGAGAAAGAAGAGAAGCGATTAAAAGACATTCCGATAGTTAGAGAATTTCCCGAAGTATTTCCAAATGAATTACCAGGTTTGCCACCTGTGCGTCAAGTTGAATTCCAACTCAATTTGATACCAGGAGCAACACCGATTGCTAAAGTGCGTTATCGATTGGCACCTTTGGAAATGAAAGAATTGTTAAGTCAAATCCAAGAACTAACTGATCGAGGATTTATTAGACCAAGTATATCGCCGTGGGGGGCTCCAGTCTTATTTGTGAAAAATAAAGATGGATCTTTTAGGATGTGTATCGATTATTGTGTGTTAAACAAAATTACTATAAATAATCGTTGCCCATTACCCAGAATCGACGATTTATTTGAATAATTTCAAGGATCGAGCATATATTCGAAGATTGATTTACGATCAGGTTATCATCAACTGAGAGTTAAGGAAGACGATATTCCTAAAACTGCTTTCATGACGCGAGACGGACATTATGAATTTCAAGTGATGACTTTTGGTTTAACCAATGCATTTTCATACACCTCATGAACAGAGTGTGTAACCTTACTTGGATAAATTTGTAATCGTGTTTATCGATGATACTCTTATCTACTCTCGTAATAGAGAAGAACATGCCAAGCATCTTGGTATAATTCTCGAATTACTTAAGAAGGAGGAGTTGTATGCTAAGTTCTCGAAGTGCAAATTTTGGACCAATGTTGTTCAATAGGACATAGCATTGATAGCCAAGGTATTCGTGTGGATCCTGCAAAAATTGAAGCGGTAAAGAATTGGAGTAAGCCTAGTACTCCTACGGAAATAAGACAATACGTCAATTTTAGTTCGTTATTCTAATCTCGACTATTACTTATTATGTGTTTACTTTAATGAGAATTTTAAATTATCGGCTAATAGAGAAGGTTATTGCTTGAAACTTTGTAAAACGCGCATTAAAATACCATGAACAGTAAACATGAATAGTAAATACAATACGATAACATTAAAACTTTCCATTCATAATATATTACACGTGTCACGATATTAAATAACATGTATTTACGTATATTATAAATGTGTTATGATCACGACTTATTAATTCACGATAATTAAAACACGAGCGTACAAGTGTATTTAATTTAACTAGAAAAGCTACGGTTTTTGCTTGTGGGCTCCATGTTGGCCGCGGTTAGACAAAGAGAGAAGGAAGAAGACGGGCCTTTTGACCCATTACACAATACAAATCCAATAAAAAGGAAAACACAGGAGATTATTATCATTACTTAGGTTTATAAAAAATCAAGAAACCCTTGTGTCTCCTTCCTTCTTGCTGCCGATTTTCATCAACACCAAGGGGTGTTCGGGTCGAGTTTGATCTTTGATTTTTAGTGCTACGTGTTCGTGATAATGAAGCTTTTTCTTTCACGCATTCGGTAATCGTTATACCCTTTTCTTTTTAATTCATTTTATGAATTCATGATTTCATGACATTGAATTAAAAACAAATAATTAAAACATGTTAGGATCTCAAGAGAACATGATTTAAGGTTTGTTTGGTTTGGGTTTTGTTCGACCGAGACAACACCGAGAGCCACAAGGCTCTCGACTTGGTTTAATCACCACCACCGAGACCACCAAGGGTCTTGACTTGGTTCGGTTTTGGCTCGATCGCAACACAAAGGAACCCCGACTCAAGGTCGGGGTATAGTTTAGCGTTTGGGTTGGTTTGATTCGTGTCAACCGGGACCAATAGGGTCTCGGTGGGACTTAATAATAAGAACACTGGGAACCGGCTTAAGCCAGTGTCAAGTTGGGCTCGACAGTGGCTTGCCGAGGCTCGACAGTAGGAACGATAGGCCACCAGTGGCAACCGGCTAGCCGGTCTAGCCACTGGTGGGGCTGCGTTTGGTTTTCAGTCGTCGGCTGACACAACTAGCCGCCGGCTATGTGGTGTCGGCTAAGCATTTTCGGGCTCGGGAAAATTTTAAACACAGGTTCGGGCTCGGGAATTTTTAAAAGAAGTTTATTTCTTTTAATTAAATTATTTCCAAGACTATTTAATTTAATTAAATACATGACTTAGGTTAAACTATTAAAATCAATATTTCATGACTAACGTAAGTATTTACTTAGCTTAATTTAATTAAACATGTATTTTAATTAAATTCAACCTATAGTTTATTAAATTGACCATGTTAACTATTTACTAAGCTATAATACTTAATCCATGAATTGTATTTTTTACTAATAAACTTTACTTTATATCTTAATAATCCAGCTTATTTCTAATTATGGAAACTTACAATTTTTGGAAACTTTCTATTTTTAGAAACTTACTATTTTAGGAAACTTCTATTTTCAGAAAGTTACTTAGTATTACAATACAAGTATTATAATACCTTATTACATGAATAATAAACAACAGAATACAAGAATAAATACAGTTTACACTTAAAACAGTAAAACATGACAGAACATGAATAATAAACTAAGAACACACAGAACTAGTAAAACACATGTATCTCAGACAATTCATACACGTCCCTATTCTTATGTAGTATTATTCGTCAAGGTGGAGTAGGATCTTCAGCGTTTCTGTTAGCTTCTACTGGACACAAGGTACGGATTTCCCGTCCTTCAATAAGGACAATCTCTTCCTTTATTAGGATTTCCCGTATGCAGCCAACTGTTTTCCTAGTAGTTATAGAATTAAATGCTTATGTTTTATTAGTTACCTTAGCCATATACATGCATGCCAGTTTCACCTAGTTATGGAGGTACCATAACCATAACACTGGAGGCACTAGTGTTATGACTTCATCACGGCGGAGTGATAGCTTGTGGCTTCCTTTTCAGTTTATTTGGCCGTTATTATTTATTTACTTTCATGTGGGACGTATGGGTGCATCCTAGTTACAGTGTCAGTCAGGATTTCATGGTGAATGTGGTGTGTGCCTTGCATCCTTCACAAGGAGCTGATCCCATCTACCCATACCATATAATTAGAGGCATCCCCTATAATTGCATGACGAGGTCACCCCTCCAAGTATTCATGCACGTTTTTTACCTCATGGCCTATATTGGCTTTTGGTATATTAATCTAATACAGATATTCATAAGTAAACATAAGATTTGTTTTTAGAACTAAAACCAGTAAACATGTTATACGTCTAGGTTTCCCAGGACTTATTCATTTCCGTTGTTATTCTTGCTTTATATGCTATTTATATGCTTTCATAACGCTATATTTTCCATGCTTTATTGTATATCCGTGCACTGGGCATTATGCTCAGCCGTTTTCCATTTCCATGTTCCCAAACGGTAGGTACCCAAGGTCGCAAGTAGGATCTCAACAGTATGTGCATTCGGATGAAAGCTATCCAGCCTTCTATATCTTATGCATTTATCATACTTTATCTTACTTTATTTCATGTTGGACATTGTTTAGTCCTTTCCCTTTACAGTACTTATATTTGCTTGTGTTGAGTTACTTGGACTACTGATGTTTGTTTCTGGTATTTCCTTTTATGGTCATGAATGTTTAGACATTTACCTTGCATGCTATGATGACACGCCATATATTACTGTGATATTCCATGTTACCAAATGGGGTGTTAAAATTATGGTATCAGAGCCAAGGTTTCGACTTGTAGCTCTATAAAACATGACCTGTGACTTACGGGTAGTCACCAACATCTTTCTAGAACTGACAATTGGTTTTCATACATTCATTTCATTTCTATTTCATGTATTCATTTCATGCATTCAATTCATTGTCACAAGAACTTTGACTAAGTAATTGTGACAATCTAACATTTTAAGGTAGTAAATTATTTTCTCGTATATTATTTTGAAACATATTTTTGTGTTGGTTGGTGAACTCACAATTTACGGGTTGAAATTAGGGCTTGCGTGCATAATTTAACGTCCTTTACGACTAAACCGGAATCCCTAGGTTTAAGTATTTACGTTTTTTAACTTCGTTTTTGATGAGACAATTTTTATTAGATTCGTTTGGTGCTGTTGATTCATAATTTATAAAAACGTTTTTCATAAAACGAACCGAGGGCAATGATTTAATGGGGTTGATGGATTTTGCATATGTGTACTCAATCATTCTCGGTATATAATCGAATTGATTACGGTTTAGGGGGAATTATTGGTATTGGTCACTAAAAGGGGGAGCTTTTGATTATATATTTTAAATTAAACGACAAGATAGCAAAACTAATATTAAATGAAATGACAAGGTAATAGAAGTAATTAAAAACTAAATTAAAAGTAATTTTAAAAATAAAATGAGAAAAGACAATTTAAAATTAAACTCGACAAAAATTTAAATTTTGAAAGCTTTAAAATTAAACTAAGACAAAACAATTTTAAAATAACACTAAGTAAAAATGGCGGGAAAACATTAATTTGAAAACCTAAAAAAAACAGCAAATAAAACCAAAACTTGTGAATGGATCGTAGCTGGGATCGTGGCCCAAATCGTAGTCCAAATCGTACTCTTGGATCGTACTCAGTGATCGCACTCACTGATCGCACTCAGTGATCGCACTCAGTGATCGCACTCAGTGATCGCGCTTAGTGATCGTAGTCACTGATCACAAGTAAAAACCCTTAGGTTTATGTGATCATGAAACTAGATCGTAACAAGTAAACCCTTAGAATATTAGGACGGTACACAAAAATGCAAATAAGCAATAACCGAATAAGCACTTTAACAAAAAGTAATTACCAAAAAAACTTAATTAAAACAATAATAAGAAGAACTAAATAAGCACAAATTTAAAAACTTTTAAAACACTAAATAAACAAGATTTATAAAATAACATTAAAAAGATGAAACTTTTGAAAACACTTAAAAGAAAATAAGATAAACACGAAATAAGCCAAAAAGCATAATAAGCTAAAAGCTTAAATCGTATAAGAACTTTAATAGGAACAAAAAGATAAACTTTTTGATCAAATAAGCATTAAGATTAAACAAGATGTATCATTGATCCGAATCAAAATCAAATCAAGAACAAGAAAGGTAGAATAAGATAAATAATGAAAAACTTGAACTAAAACTTTTAGATTAAGGATTGAATTACAAGATTATATGAAAAGCTTAAAACTTGAAAAAAAAGATTAAAGAAATCTAGAGAGAGAAAGTAGAATCACCTACTTCTCTCTAAATATATGAAAACTAAAAAAATGAAAAATGACAATCTAACTAACACCCTCCTAATGAAGCATTAGGATGGTATTTATAGGAGAAGGGAGTTGGTAGGATGTTTCCTTCTTTCTTCCTTTTGTCTTCTCGTCTTTTTAAATGACTCGTCTTTCTCCACTTTGTCTCGGGATTAGTCGAATGAAAATATGAACTCGTCTTCTATTTTTCTTCTTTTAGTAGACTTGGTTCTTCGACTTTGTTAAACTTCTGTCCTTAGACTTTTTCTTCGATAAATCTTCAGAATAGGCCTTTAACTTCCGTTCTTCTTGCACTTTTGATCTTTTGACTTCGTCTTTTATCTTTTTCTTCGATAAAAGCCCGTGAAAGCCAGTGTTTTCTTCCTTTTTCATATTTTTGTCCTAAAACACAATAAAAACACAAACCACGCATAATTCCGCCTTTTACGACATTAATACACGTTTTGGTCTTGTTATTATTAGAAATAAGTGGTAAAAGGATAAGTGTTTTCACACTTATTAAATCCCCTACACTTGACCATTTCAATGCCCTCATGCAATGCATTATTTTCAAAGCACGGTTTACATTTTCCATCATAATTAACCTACCTTGGCCTTTATTAAATACTAAATACTAAGGAAACCAAAAAGATTAGAAAATTGAAAAATGCAAGAAGGAAGACCAAGTAAAGAGATCGAAGACTTACATTAGGGCTTTGGTCGTCATGAATGTTTATCACCCTCAAGTTTCACGTTCCCCAAACCAAGCTTATAAACGAGATCATTGTTATTATAAGTTAGTAAGCTAACACTCACTCATGTGGCCCAATTATTCACTCAAACTCCGTTATTCCTAGGTGTATCTCTTATATTTTATTATTGTCTTGAATGATCAAGAGGATGCATTGTTGACTTATTTCGATAATTTATTAGTCTGAAAATAAAGTAGGACTAATAAGTGTGAAAACACTTATCCTTTTACCACTTATTTCCAATAATAACAAGACCAAAACGTGTATTTTATGTCGTCAAAGTCAGAATTATGTGTGGTTTGTGTTTTTATTGTGTTTCTAGATAAAAATATGAAAAGGGAGAAAACACGGGCTATCACGAGTTTTTATCGAAGAAAACAAGAAAAGACGATGTCAAGAGATCAAGAGTGCAAAAAGAACGGAAGTCCAAAGCCTATTCTGAAGATTTATCGAAGAAAAAGTCTAAAGACGGAAGTTTAATGAAGTCGAAGAACCAAGTCTAATTATAGAAGAACATTATTAGACGAGTTCAATTTATATAGACAAATCCCGAGACGACGTCGAGAAAGACAAAGAATTTAAATCAAGTCGAGACGAGAAGAAAGAAAGAAGAAAGATCCAACACATTTTCCTCCTCCTATATAAACCCTCCTAATATGTCATTAGGAGGTGTTAGTCATTTTAGGAGTAGATTAGTTTAGGAGTAGGAGTAGATTACTTTCTCTCTCTAGATTTATTTCATGTTCTTAAGCTTTTCTTTCAAGTTTTCTTAATCTTTAATCTTAACCTTGTACTTTTGAATCTTTAATCTTCATCTTATTTCTAGCTTTTTACAATCTCTCATTCTTCCTTTCTTGCTTTTAAATATCTTGTTTTGTTTGATTAATCTTGAAGTTTTGTTTAATCTTGATGTTTATTTGATAAAAGTTCTTATTTTTCCATTGTTCTTATCATTGTCATGCAATTGATGTTCTTTCCTTGTTGTGTTTTTAGCTTATTTCTGGTTTAGCTTATTTTCTTTTAAGTGTTCTCAAAATTTTAATCTTTTTAAAGTTTATTTTATAAATTTTTTTATTTAGTGTTTTAAAGTTTTTAAATTTGAGCTTATATAGCTTTTCTTTTTATTGTTTTAATTAAGTTTTTGGTAATTGCTTATTATTAAAGTGCTTATTTGGTTTTGCTTATTTGCCTCTTGTATACCATCGTAATTTTCTTAAGGGTTTACTTGTTCCGATCTAGTTTCGTGATCGCATCAACCCCGGGGGTTTCTACTTGCGATCCAAATTAAGATCACTCATAAGATCACTGAGTAAGATCACTGAGTAAGATCACTGAGTAAGATCACTGAGTGCGATCACTGAGTAAGATCACTGAGTGCGATCACTGAGTGCGATCACTGAGTGCTATCACTGAGTGCGATCACTCAGTGCGATCGGGAGTGCGATCCGGAGGGCGATCTGGGAGTACGATCAGGAGTGAGATAGGGAGTGCAATCCAGAGTGCGATGGGGAGTGTGATCGAGAGTGCGATGGGGAGTGCGATCCAGAGTGCGATGGGGAGTGCGATCGGATTGCATTTTTCAGTTTTTATTTCCTGTTTTTATTTTTAAATTCAAATATAACTTTTCCTGCCATTTTTACTTAGAATTAGTTTAAACTTGTTTTGTCTTAGTTTTATTTTTAGTTTAATCTTTTCAAGCTTTAATATATATTTCGTTTAAGTCTTTATTAGTTTATCCTTTTATTAATTTGCCATTTACTTTAAATTTTGCATTCTTATTTTGTTACACAACGACAACCTTTTATTTTATCCACCAAAGACGACTGAGTCACACATTTAACCGTGATCAATTCGATTAGACCGTGAACAACGAACATTTAACCTAGCAAAACCCCACTTTCAAATGGCGCCGCTGCCGGGGAACGTGAATAATTGGGCCACATGAGTTTGTGTTAGTTTGCTAACTTATAATAACAATGATCTCGTTTATAAGCTTGGTTTGGGGAACGTGAAACTTGAGGATGATAAACATTCATGACAACCAAAACCCCACTTTCAAATGGCGTCGCTGCCGGCTCTTTTCGTGAAGATTAACGGTTTTTTGTGTGAGACACGTTGGATTTTGGGATTTGTTCACCTTTGAACGTTATTTTTTTTGCCAAAAATTTTCAAAAATCCTAAAAATAAAAAATTTCAAAAATCCCAAGAACAATTAAAAAATCATAAAAAACATTTCTTTTTTGAAAGTTTTGCACCAAAAATATTCTTCTTTCTTATCTATTGTTCTTAATGAATTCGTATGTTGCTTGTGCTGTAGGGTGTGGAAAACCATTGTATGGATTTCAAACATGTCAATGGTGTACATGTGAGCGGTGTGGAAATGAGATCGACGATACACAATTTGGATTTTATCCCTCGTGCAATTCGATTAACTCATCCTTTGTTTCTAATGCACTTACTCCACCCTCTTGCATATATTGTGGAAGCGATTCTCATTGGCATGTTTCGTGTCTAATTCGATACCCGTCTCATGAAGATCAAGAACTGGGTTACAATTATGACAATGGTAATAGCTATCTACAAGAAGCACCGGGTTTTCCTCAATACCCGTATTGCAACAATTGTGGGGGCCCTCACGATACCTTTTCTTGTCAACCGATGAATTTTTATGAGCCAAATCCGTGTTCTAATTCTTTTCAACCGATGATTTATGATGGACCACATCCGTGCTATAATTATGGTTTTCATAATTTTGAGCCCCCACAATACACCCTCGATCATCAACCTTCTTTGAATCCGAATGACGAAACACACGCCCTTATTTTGCAACTTCAAGAAGCCGTAGTTCAACTAAAAGAAGCAAGGGAGAATAAGAAGCGACAGAAACAAGAGCAAGTATCTAATCTTAGTGATTATACTCCTCCTCTTGTGCGTCCATACTACTACTATGATGATGACGAGGATGATATCTATGATCTCAACCCATCTTCTGAGATTACTACTCCTACTCTTGATATCCCTAATGCGTCTAAGGATAGTGATACATCGAGTGAGATTAGTGATTTTGGTCTTGATAAATTATTTGATGAGGTTTGTGATGCACCGAATTTTGTGGAGCCTACGGACGAGGTCGCTCTTAATGATGATTTTTCTCCATGCTATGAGAATTTTACTTTTTAAAATTCTCCTTCTCCTCCGGGCGATGACGGCGATGTTGATTTATTCTCTCCGACTTACGAGAAGTTCACCACTAAACTTGGTCTTGTAGATGAGCTGGAAGACGTTATTCTTCGCGACAAATTATTGAAAGCTCATCTTCTTATTGCTAAAATTGAAGCGTTGAATTCTGCTCCTATTTTCGAGTCTTTACCTCCGTCTATTACTTCAGTTTAGAATAATGATACAGCTATGGAGGAAATCGACATTCTCTCAATACCTCCGGGTATTGATGATGATGACACGGAGGGGGATATTATTTTTGATAATTTGCTGCATGAAGATATTGTCCGAAGTCTCCCTCCCGACCACCTTTTATCCCAACCTTTAGACACCATTACCGAGGATGAGTGCTTTGACTTGGGAGGTGACATTGACCATTTTATGATTGATAACCTTATGGCTTAGCCGCTTTCTGAACATCAATTGTCTTTGGGGGATGAAAATTTGCTTACTTTACCCACCCCACCTCCCGTGGATCATGATTTCACATACTTTTCTTATGTTGAAAGGACTTTTCTGCCGTTCAAGACTTATCCTCCGGCCTCTACTTTACTATTTTCCTCCGGGAACAAGGACAAGGTCTTTGATCCTGGTATTACATTCGAGGCTTCCCCATGGACCAATTAATTCGGGGACAAGTCAGGCTCGTGACTCGGTTAACAAAAACAAGCGCTTCTCTGGAGGCAACCCGATTATCTATCTTTCTTTATCCGTTTTTATAATAAGTGTAGGGGGAGCCCCGTTGTTGTTTGTTGTCTTGTTTCTTATGATGTGCAGGGATTAAAGCTTCAAAGAGCACTTTTGATGATATTTGACGACCCGTGATCCCGTGTACCCGTCTTCCCGGTTCTATCCTAAACTCTTGTGATTCAATATTTCATATCTTATATGTTGACATTGAAATCACGATAGTTGTCCTTTCCTTAGCAAGATTTAAACAAAGTACACAATGTCCTAAGTGTAGAGGAGTTTACTCCCACATGCTTAAACATTGAGGACAATGTTTATTTCAAGTGTAGGGGGGACTTCTATCGAAGTTAAGTGGGCTTTTCCATGAATTTGTCCTCATTTTAACCGGAAAATTGATTTTTCGACGTTTTTCAAAATTTTTAATCTATTTTGGCCTAGTAGTTTTTCCTTTGTTATCGTTATTTACTTTCTTTGTTAAGAATAAAATTTTAATAAAGTGGTTTTAATTTTTCAACGTCATGAATCTTTTAAATCAACCCGAGTTTACTTATCCAAGTTTACTCTAGCTAGTTCCTTAACATGTTTAAATTAAGTTTTGCTAGGCTTTTATATAGGAAACTTTAAAACACGATGTAACACCCACAAATTTACACAATTCAATACAGCGGAAGACTCGTTGGTGTTACGGTATAGCACATTACTCACATCATAGACAACGCTTAAAAATCCCGTCGTTTAATAATAAAGCATTTCCATTCATAAATTCAGAAGAAGATTTCATCAATTTATTTATTGGACACTGGGCATCCTCGTTATTGGACAATGGTTTAGGAACAACCCTTAACACAAACTAACAATCATTTAAAACCTTATAATTCAATCACAGAACTCAACAACCTCCTCTTAACAATTTCTTATTCCATACAAGTTAAATTTTACTTCATTCAAGTTTCAACCAAATCATACTCAATGCGATATCCTACATCATTATCCAATACTTTAAACTTATTCTTAGACCTTAATAGGGCAATAAAAGCTCGATATGAACAACACTTAATTTCCAATCCTATAGCTCTTTCAACAATAGTTATCAAATGAGTCACTAGTATGAAATGACTCGATCATTCAATTAGACTTCTCGGAAAGGTACTAGTGGCATGAGGCTTTTGGGTAATGGTTCCATTGACAGCCTCAAGTGCAACATTCACCCTTTGGATTCTCAAATGTAAGAATTGGGTGACAACGAATCAGATGACACCTTTCCAGGTGGTAATGTTTTGTCAAACTCCACTCTATAAGGAAAGATCGTCATGACATCGATATCAGATTTAATCTCGCCAATTCTTCTTTAATATCACAATCAACTAATATCAACATTTCTACGAATATAAACCATTTGTTGGGATCATAAATATCCACAACTTGGTTTAGATCTAGGATAGCTAGAATTCCTACGAGAGTAGCTTCAATTAATTTACTAGGGGATTTAGGGTTCCTTGTGACAATCTACGTCGTATAAATACCTCGTATAAATATCAAAATAATCATCAAACAATCATGTAATAAAATTACATCATATATATATATATATATATATATATATATATATATATATATATATATATATATATATATATATATATATATATATATATATATATATATATATATATATATATATATATATATATATATATATATATATAATCCAAGTTATATATATATATATATATTAAAATAACACTTCTCAATCTGGCCTTGTCGGTAACTCGGGAATTCTTCGCCACCGTTATAGTCAAAAGATTTTTAGACATTTTGAGAAAAATGTTTATAGTTAAAAGCTTTTGAAATGTTTTATTCAAAACCTTGGTTTTAAAAATCTTTCATTCTCTATAACGAGAGCTCTGGTACCAAACTGTAACACCCCCAAATTTACACAGTTCAATACAGCGGAAGACTCGTTGGTGTTACGGGATAGCACATTACTCACATCATAGACAACGCTTAAAAATCGCGTCGTTTAATAATAAAGCATTTCCATTCATGAATGTCAAATTTACATAGGTCCCAAGTCATTGTATTTCATACAGGTTTTACAAAGCATTTGAATGGAAATTATTATTTAAGTGCGTGCCATGAATTCTTGTTGTCTTCCCGAGAATTACCTTCAAGTACCTGAGATAAAACATGTTAAAAGTAAAGGTCAGCGATAACGCCGAGTGAATTCATAGAGTTTGATAAAACCATTAATGTATCATCGGTATATAATAATTACCGAAAATCATTTTGTACAAATCTTTGTAATAGGCCATAAAATAGCCAAAGTCATTTTATACAAATCCTTATCAAAAATCATGATATAGGCTTTCGCCTTCAAAACCATTATACGAACCAATGTCGTAAAAATATCATACAATACGTTTTATAACGTCGTGTAGAGTTAAATAAAAACCGTTATATGAATATGGTTATGTAAAACCAAAACACAAACATAATATCAATAATATAACCCCGTATTGCTAGTCAGGCAATATATCGTAATTCGGTGCGTATAGCAGTATTTCGTTATTTTTGGATTATTATAAGCCGCATGACATTGTTACCTTACTATACCAAACAATGGGCAGCTAGCCTGAAACTCAATTTGCCCATCTAAATTAGCGTGTCGTCACAATAATCACGCTTGTGTAAATCTTCTCATACATAAATTCGCTTACCAATCGATGTGGCACGACGGGGATCAACCGTGAAGGCGTGAACTGGGGTGATCGTCCTCAAATAGTACTATTATATGCATAAGCGTCTACCAAATCCCGGTAGTTCATAATTCATGCTAATGGGACTTTTAGTGACATAACCTAACTTTAATAATCCATTTCATTTCATCTATCGGGTCATTTAATCATTCATCGGGTCATACAATCATTCGGGTCCAAATCAATAAACAAACAATCGGGACAACTAGTGTCCTATTTCATAAAAACTAACATGTTATCTCCCTCGTGGGTTTATAAAACATTATATAAAAACAATTAAAAGAGTGCGAGGCTATGAACTCACGTTGATGTGGGAAGGCGGTTATCGGCGATTTGGATGTACGGTACGTGCTTCAATCACGGAAACCTAGACAAATACTACTTGTCTTAGACTTTTGTCCAATGACTTCATAAAAATAATAGCTATGTATATGTATAATGATTTTATATATATGATGATGATCAAGTGGGTTTATACATTCTCATTTACTTATTTTAGTGTTATGTATTGGAAATTTTCAAGACTAGTTACACTAGTTCAAGTTGTTTACATTTTGAGGCCCAATGGGCCCATTACAAGCCCAATATATTATATTAGCCCAATTCTACTTTTATTATCAGTATTACACTTTACCTGTTGGGCCCAAATGTGTTAAGCCTAATAAGTAAGTTTATAAGTGTTTTACTAACTAGTCGGGTTTATAGTCCAATAAGGCTACTTTGGCCATTTAATGTCTATATGTTGTAAAGCTCGGGTTTTATCGGTTTTTACTTGTTATATAAGTTCATATATCAGTATGTGAGTTTATAAAAGTTTACATTAGACGGGTCCGACCGCCTAAGTTTTATTTGACAAAAACGTTAATCTTTCGGTTTTAGCCGAAAAGACGTAAAACTTAGTATATAGGTTTATAACTTGGAAAAACATTTATATTTATACTTTATATAACATAATCCATTTTAATATCAACATTTATATAACTCTTTTATTATAATCATTATCAGCTAGTGGAATTTGTAATTATATATTTTTTATTTAAATCTTTGAGTGCTTATATTATTTATTATTTATACAAAATCAGTCCTAAAAATCTAGTTTACTAAAATGGTCATATCTAGAGTTCTACAAGGAGATAGAACCCCAAATTTTTATCACAGAAACTACATGATATGTGCTTCATTTTATTGCTTTTAGCTACTGATGAATCAACTTCTAAGTATTTTATAAAATTCGTCCAAAACAGTGTAGGCGCACTCTAAACTTGTTTTGATCATATCTCACTCATTTTGATGATTCTATTGTATGGCCAACTCTCACATATGTATAACACCTAATACTTACTGTATATTGATTCCACTTAACCATTTTATTAGTTTAACATTTGGTTACTTACTGTTTTTATACAGCCATCATTTTAAGCATGATTTTAACCTTGTTACCTATGGTTTTTCATCTCTTTAATCATATTTATCAACACTTGATCCCCACACAACATTTTTATCATTATATATTCATCATATACATATACAATAAGAAATAAAATACATGATTACATAACCAAAATAACAAGAGGATGGGAAGAACAATCTTTATACCACCAAGATTGTGTAAGTATTCATCAAGGCTTGGATTTTTGATGGAAGAACTTGTGATAGATCAATACCAATCTTCATGGCCACCAATACTTTTAAACTTCATGTAGAAATCAGCCTTTGAACATCACCAAATCTTCTCCATGGATGTTCAAATCACCACCAATCTATAGAGCTTCAAAAGGGCTTCATCATATGTGTGAATAACATATGATTTCATGGTTGAAATTGATCAAATGGGTGTTATGGTGTGAGTTTGGGATGGCAAGCGTAGAGAGGAAGAGAGGATTTTGGTGGTTTTGCATGCGTTGCAAATGAACAAATGGTTTGAGTTTAGCTTGTTTTAGTGGGAAGTGGTTTTGGTGGAAGGCTAAGGACAAGTGTCCTTAGCTTTAATATTAAGTTGACACCTTTGTGGTGTTGTGGACTAAGCTAAACCGTCCCATATTGGGGGTGGGGCAAAACTTCTTTTGTCTCATCCCCAATTATTTACGGGTACTCCTCTATTCTACTTTCCTCGATTTGCGTGCCCTCAGGTCGTTTTACGAAAAACGTTTTTATAGATTATGAATCAACGGCACAAAACGAATCTAATAAAAATCGTCTCATAAAAAACGGAGTTCAAAAACGTAAATACGTAATCCTAAGGTTTCCGGTTTAGTCTTAAAGGACGTTAAATTATTCACGTAATTCCTAATCTCTTCTCGTAAATTTGTGAGTTTATGAACCAACTCAAAATTAAAATCCCAAAATAATATTTACGGATAAATTTATTTTCTGAAATGTCGGACTGTCACCAAAGACGGTGTATGTAAACGTAAGCACGTAACGTGGAATCCTCCGGTTTAGACGTTGATGTGATCGTGATAGTATAGTGATAATTTGAGATTACGTTATAGGGTAAATTAGAAAATTACCTTTAGCAAAAAGTAATAGACTAATGTTACCAAAGACTAATTCAATTAAACACGCTGGTGAATCAAGTTCGTTGTACACGAAGATCGAGTGAATTTGAGACGTTTTGTTTTAATTTGGACAATCGATTTGAATTGGTTTTCAGTTTTTAAACTACAAATTAAATCTACCAATTTTAAACTATTAAAAATAAGCCTAAAGTGCATGAATCGTAAACCCCGCTATTATTTAAATCTAAAAACAATTAATTACTTAAAATATAAAACTATTTAAAAATTAAACTATTTTAATAATCTATAAAAAATTAATCTATTTAATAAAAATAACTTTCAAACTATTATAGAAATCTAATTAAACTTTCTAGACTTTATAAAACTTTATTAAAATTACTTTAAAAACTAATCTATTTTAAAACTAAATTTTGTTTAAATCTAATATTATAAAATTCTAAATAATTAAAAATAAACTAATTAAACTTTTTAAATTTAATAAAAACATTTTTTTTATGAAACTAATTATTATTAAGAATCTGAAAGTATACTTTAATTAAATAAACGTTAAATTAAATTTATTTTAAAATAAAAACGTAATATACTTAAAAATAACTAAGAGGCAAAATCTGCCAAAGCAATCATACTATATTAATTAGTCTTCAGAACGATTACTTAAAAGAGCTACAGAGCTCAGTGGTAAACACGTTTAACTAGTGAAGTGCAGGTCTCGGGTTCGAGACCTGCGAGAGACTATTTTTTGTGAATAAATCCTCTTTTTGCTAGATTAAAACTAGTCACAGGAGTGACTTATGTGAGCTTTATTTGGAAATAAACTGATAAGGATATCAGTTTTAAGGCTATCAGATCAGTTGAAATGATAGCTTTTGTTAACTATCAATACAGCCAAGAACACAAAGCGAATATTTATCAGAAAAGCAATAACATTCAGCAAACTAGAAACTATTACATCAGAATAAATCTAGGATCAGGCAATAAAAGTTCAGCAGATTTATCTAAAAGCAGTCATTTAAACAGACTACAAGCAAATTCAAAATACTCAGGTTTTCACAATATAACTTCAACAATCAATAGCAGTTAAACGAATACAACTCGCACAGCTAATAATCAAACCATTTTAGTGAGCAGACAGCTAAAATTAATCCCAACCCCATTATATCCTTAAAATACAATAGACAGAATCCCCAAAGCTATTATAAGACCTTCATCTTAGAAACTCAGACTGAATTGAACAAATAGGTAGCACAGTTCATTTAGTAAGATTCACTACTCAAACAAATTTCAGTATCAAATAAAACCCCTAACGTGAGTAATCTATTAGTAGCAGCAAAGAAAAATTCAGACAGTATGAATAACTAAACCTATAGAAAGCAGACTCATCAACTAGAGTTAATCAGTAACATTCAGAATTAAAATCAAGACTCTGAGAACAAACTGAAATGACAACAACAAATTATTCCTAAAAATCCCACATGTAATCAAACCTATAGATCTCTAAGCTTAAATAAAACTCAGAATATATCAAAAACTAGATTAACCAAAACAGTCCAAAGCCATTATAACAGCAGAAATTATCACATTAACAGATAACCAAATAACGTCAACATAACATAAATATGAATAAAATAAAATTAAACGGATTCGAACCTTGTGGAGATTCCTTTGAGACGAAGGTCAGCGCTGAGCTGCCTTATGAACCCGTAACAATCACCACCATTATCCTTCACTCGTTCCAGTTTCAACCACCATTTGATCCAGGTTCAATCGAACCAACACCAAATATTTTTGTTTAAAACTAAACAGTAGGTTTAGTTTGTTATCCTTTTTTTCACTTTAATTATTCAATAAAAGCTACGATTAAAAGCTCAATTGAATAATCTTTTATATAACATTAACTTAGCATAGATAAAATTAACCAACTTCAATCTTGATAGAAAAATAAAACGCAAGAGTAAAAGACAATTGATTCCAAACTTTCACTTTATTTATTCATAAAAATCAGTACAATAACATTTAAAAATAAAATACAATAATCTACTACTAAATTAACATTATAACAGTAATGTAAAGAAAGGATGATCAATTACAATAGATTAGGGGGTTTTTATAGCCATCCTAAGGCTTTGTGATGAGCGAATATCCGAATATTCCCTAGCATATTCTTCATTCTTCTCAGCCCTTGGATCTTTATTCTTCTTTCTCTCTCCTGTTTAGCCTTGATCGGATGGTCTATATGACACACACTAGCACACGGATTGCCAACGTGGCATCCGTGTGTTAGTTGTGTTTCTTTTGAGCCCTTTGATTGGATAATAAGGATTGGTGAGGTGTTGCCTCCAATGAAAAACAGCCACGTATCCTTGCCTCACCATACCTTCTCTTCCTAAAACCATGGGGGTTTTATTCCCACACGTACGAATTAAACGTGTGCATAAAAAGCCCCATGTTAAATTGTGATTTATCGAATTAAGATTGGGTGAATAGTAACTAGGGTTACTGGTTATGTTTATTTAGGGTGAGGGTGAGAGACGAAGGATATGATAACACATAGGTAATATCGAAACTTTATGTGAGGGGAAAAAGTGAAATGGTTTTATTTATTGATTGTGAGGATGAGTGGATAAATTTATTTGTAAAGTGAATGTGTAACGTGTGGTTGTAATTGAGTGGCTAAGGAACGATTGGATTTCGTTTATTTAGTGAATGGAGATAACGTTTTTTTATACACGTTCAACTGAACCCTAGAGCCCATCTCAACTTTTCATTCATTCTCTTCTATTTTGGGCTTGGGCGCAAATAAAATTCTCCATCCGTCGTATATAACTCATCCATTTGGGCCATTGAGTGAATTTGGACCCAATTATCAAAAGTGTTAAAATGTTTATCCAATATTAGGCTCTCAGGCCCAATAAGCATTTGTGGGTCCCACTTGGCCCGTTTTCTTAACAAATGATAAAATCCGCTAAAGTCGAGCTCGATTTTGGCTTCTTCAATCTTTTTCTTCAAACTCGTGTCGATATTTGCCGGTTTTCGCGAACTTGGTACCTACACACATTCAAACAAGAAACAAGCATATACAAGGCATTTTTGATACATTAATAGCATTATTTCATTGTTTATTGATACAAATGACATGAGTAATTACACTCATATCAAATTCCCCCATGCTAAGCAATTCCCGTGTCCTCACGCAATGATAAAATAAAACTCTAACTACATCATTATTCAACTTTTGACAACTTATTTAGCAAAGACATAATGTATTGCTTTCATTATTTGAAAATTAACTTAAAGGATCATAAAACTCAAATAGATTCATCGTCCTCGACTTTTCACTTTTCCATGCCAAGTGCAAAAACAAGATCATTGTTATTATAAGTTAGCAAACTAACACGAACTCATGTGGGCCAATTATTCACTTAAACTCCCTTATTCCTAGGTGTATCTCTTTTATTTTATTGTTGTCTTGAATGATCACGAGGATGCATTGTTGACTTATTTCGATAATTTATTAGGCCGAAAATAAAGTGAACGATTTAATCAATAGTTAGCTAAAGGACAAAATCTTTTAAAACTGCTTCTCGGGACCTCATAAAGTTCATATCTTGGCATAACTTGCTTCGCGATTTGAGACCTTTCTCGGACCGATATTTGGCAGCGACTTTATACTTCAAACCTTGAGAGACGTTCATGAAATAATGGTCTTCTCTTCATATAGGAATTTGTTCACTTGAAGTTTTGAGAGATTCATACTTGGACCACGACTTCTTCATTTTTCTCCAATCTTTATTTGGGATTTTGATATACAACGATCCGCCTCCTTTTTGGACTTGGCTTCATTTATCCTCATACCTTGTTAAGGCCTTTTTGGATAGACTTCTCCATGACTTTTGGGGAGTATTTGCTTTTCGTCGTGTGTCTCGATCCTTCATATTGATTTTTGATAAATGATTCTTCACATCACTTGAGATCTTTAGCAATAAAATATAGCCCTCATGTCTTGTTAGGACCTTTTTGGACTCGCCAATCTTCGCATCCCGCTTCAATAAGTTATGCCTTGGCTATGAACTCTAATCCATACCGAGCAACTTTTAAACGATCTTGGGCTAGAAGCTAAGTAACTTTTCAAATCGTTCAACCTTATTTATTGCAGATAAATTTATTAGCAAGCGATGGGAGAAAAGGCTTATAATTAACTCACATAAATTCCTGAAAGAAAACCAAACTTATAATTGGCTCTATCATCTCTTGTTCTCCATATTGTAAAATTTCAAAAATGTGAAATCAATGGATACTTAGCCTATTAAATCAAAGTTTTGGGTTTTCAAGTCATCTATAGGATCTTGCATCTTCTTATACTTCTTCAAGTTTTAGAATTTGCATTTTAAAGTTCCCTTGATAGACGACTTTCTAGGATCAATTATAGGAGTTTGCGAAAAGTTCTTGTTCTTAACTCGTATGAATTAAGACTTTTGCGTTTTAAAGCTCCCTATATAATAGCCTAGCAAAACTTAATTCAAATACGTTAAGGAAAAGCTAAGGTTAAAAACCGAGTCGAGTCAAAAACTATTCTTATTGTCCCCAACGGAAAGCCTACATTCGTGTCAAAAACACTTATTTTCTTTATTAAAACTTGAAAATAACACTAAAAATTTAAAATTTTATTGAAAAATGAGAAAAACAATACGTTTGGACACGACAAAAAGCAATTGCAAGCGATTATATCGACTGACTCCCCCATGCTAAAACCAAACATTGTCCTCAATGTTTCTTAGCTCAAGAGTAACACCCCATTGCTAAAACACGAAGAGTCTAATGCAAAATCCTAGCATGGAAAGAGCACGTAAATCTATAAGCCGTTTATTAATTATGCCTCAAGATAAAACGTTAGTCGATAAAAATCAAGGGATAGAGAGTGTGCCCCTTTTTGGCATTCAAAGAATGGAAGATCAAGTGGACCGGCAAAAACCGAACACGAGAGTCTTCAAATATTAGGGTCATACCTAAGATCACAACACAACAAAACACGAGCACGAGCTTGAAAGATCAAGCCTTATTAGATGTTAGAAAATAGAAAGAAGATAGAATGTATGGGACTCCCCCACAAGGCACCTCGTTTTTGTTCACCGAGTCATGAGCTCGACTCGGTCCCCGCATTCATTGGTCCTTAGGGAAAGTGGTAAAAACCGGCATATTAGGATAAAATCCAACATGAAGCACGATGCTGGGGTCAAAGATTACATCCTCGTTGTCGGATGACAAATGAAAGGATAAAACTCCAACATGAATCTCCAAAAAGAGATGGTAGTCACAACTAATGGTATGGATGTAGCATGCTCCCCGAGATAAACTCGCACCAAGATGATTAAAAAGTCTTTCAATTATTGCATCGGTGAAAGGCCGAGATTTCCCTAAATCAACGATTCCGGGGTCGAATACCTCGTCCTCGGTGGAGAAAGGAATAGACAACAAGGTGTCGTCCCCCCATGCTAATCCTAAGTCATATAAAGCACATGGTAATGGTGGTACAAAAGTCTCAACACTAGTGGTTTCAACTTGCATGACTTTGTTGACCTTATCACTCTTAGGAATGTGAATAAAGGGGTCATGGTACTCAAAACGAGTCGCATGAAAAACCCGCACAATAAGATCAAAGCGAGTGGGAAGGATAATTGGAGCAAAAGTAATTTCTCCCTCCGGGTCAACATTGTCATCATCATAAATCGGGTGATCAAACCAAGAGTTTTCATCACCGTCATTAGAGTCTTCCTCAAATTCCGAAGGAATGTCTATGGAAAGTAACTTATCAAACTCCCTAATGAAAAGATCATCATCACAAAGGTTGTGAGATGTAGGAGGTATGATGCTCTCAAAATCCTCTTGAAACAATGGGTTATTGTTTATTGAAGCTTCAAAGAGAGGATTTGAGTAAGTCACGGAAGTGTCATCCATCTTGTCATCACAAGAAATATCCGACAAAGTATCGAGTGTGTCACACTCGGATACAAGATCATCATTCTCAGTTGAAGGCAATTCATCGGTGAATTCCTCGAGAATGGTAGGTAAAACACTAGATTCACGCTCGATCTCGAGATCAGAAACGTCTTCACTTCCCCGTGGAAGTGGATCAACGAGTTCATCGGCGAACTTATCGAATGAATAATCACTAACCTCACTCGGTGTGAAGTTAGGAATCAAAGGCTCTTCAATGGAAGATTGTGCCTTAGGAACATCAACATAATCCTTAGAAGAGAGTGAAATTGATTCCATTTTCAAAGATTGTTCAATTAAAGCAATATCACTCTCGGGATCAAAATTCTTACTATCAAACTCACTAGCATCAAATGGTGCACTAAGGTATTCATCAATTTGTTTTTCAATCTTAGAACTTTCATCCTCGTGTGGAGTGAGTGGAGATGAGGTAACATTATGATGTTGGAGTTTTGTACACCTTTAGGAAAAGGATGCACAAAGTAGGGCAAGTGCACGACGATTTAGGAAAACCGTGTGTGAATGACCCCAAGTAAGTGAGTTCGTTCTCGAGGAGGCAAGTGCGTTGTGTTAAGAGTTGATATTGATTTGTGATTATATTGATTGAGAAAGAAATGGGATTAGAAGAGAAAGACGGTCACGAAAATGAATTAAACTACGACGAAAAAGGCGTAAACGTAAAACCGTAAATAGTGCCAAAAATAAAATTTTAACCTAAAAATTCCTAAAAATTACTAAAAATCCAAAATAATATTCTAAGAGTTTACAAAAAATCCAAACTTGATAAAACCTTTTAATTAATTAGAAAATGACTTTTTAATGCTAATTAAAGCCCTAAAAATCACTTTTAATTATTAAAAAGCCCTAAACAAGGTTTTATAGTTTGTAAACCTCAAAAATATCCTAATTAAGCTAAAAACTATTTTTCAAAATTTTAAAACCAAATTAAACTATTTTTAAACACTTAAAAACTATTAAAATGTATTAAATCTTAAATTAATTCTAGAAATTAATTGAAAAGCCTAAAAAATTTTTGGAAAGTGACAAAACTCCTAATTTAATGTCCTTAACCTAGGAAAAATGAAAAAACAAGAAAAAATGAAACTTCAAATTTTAATAATAAAATAATATTAAAATATTCAAAAAATTAAAAGTTTGTAAATAAATTATAAAAAATTATCAAAAATCCTAAATAATGTAACTAACACAAAAATGCAAACCAAATTTTCTGAAACCTATTTAATAATTTTATATTGAATTTTAAAGTTGCTTAAAAACCTAAAATCCTATAAAATTAAAAATAAGCTAAATTGAAAACCTAATAAGCTGTAAACCTCAAAAATATGATTAGAAACCTAAAAATTATTTTTCCATATTTTTAAATCACTTTTTACCATTTTTTAATGACTTTCTAAAAATTAAACTTAAAATAATCCTAGTAAATAAAATAATAATGAGAAAAATAAACTTTTTGCTCAGAAAAATCAACAACCCTAATAAAAATCTAGGAAAAATGCTAAACTTGAAAAAGCTAAAAGAAATAAGCAGGAAACTGCTTATTGAAAAGCTGTTAACTTAAATAAGCTCAAAAACCAAACACCTTAAATAATTAATGAAATGAAGTGTAAACATAAAAAGTCATCTGGATCACTGGTAAGCACGCTACTCCTTGGAACGCAAGGTCGCGTGTTCGAGTCCAGGCAGGGTGAACTTTTTACAAAACTTTTTTTTTAAAAAAAAAACTTAATCTAGTAACCTTTAAACTCACAAAAACACAAATGAAGTTTTCTTCACTTGTGCAGTTATGATCCAGAGGGCTTGATCTTGCTTTTTGGTGGTGTTTTTTTTTATGGAACAAAGGCACCCTTGTACTCTTTGGAGTACAAGGAGTCAGATCAAACACAAATTAAGCAATTTTACACACAATCAAGCACAAGGAAAGCCAAGAAAAGTTACTGATATAGCTTGCACAAGTTTAAAGGTGTTTGCTGGTTTAGTGTGCACATAAGTGAGATTCAAAGGCTCAAATCATGCATATAAGTCAGTCAACTAGCAAATAGACAATACACAAGCCTAGAACAAGCCTACTTCTAGCAGATTTAACACTTGGAAGCACCAATTTCACACAAGTAAGCAGAAATCAAGCAGTGACTGATTTTTAGCTATATCTTCAAAATTTTATCATGCAAAGTGTTCTAAACTTTACCAAACTGCAATAAACAACTAGCATATACCCTATAGCAACCTACTAAGTGGATTTAACAAGCTTGCAGGCAAGATTAATAGAAAAACTACCAGTTAAACACTTATCCCAAACACTCCTTAAACTATGAAAATGGAAAATTAACAAAGCAAATCTTATCTAAAATCAATCAAACTGAATCAAACCCAAACTAACATGCATAAAAGTCCTATTTAAGCAGTTTTAAGCACTCAAACATATATTTAACACCTTAACATGCAAAATCACATTAAGCACAAAATTTCAGAAATCTAAAAATGAAATGGAAAACAAGAGACTACCTCAAGGGTCCTACATCCAGGACCCTTAGTGGTTGATAGGTTGGGGCTTATGCAGAACTTTGTTGATGGGCTTATGGAGTTTTTCTTTAACAAAAATGGATAAAAATGTTCCTTGTTTGAACCTGCTAAGAGAGAACAAGGGAGACTGTGTAAAAGCTTAAAACTTGCTCCTAGCTTATAGATTAAGCTAGAAGAAAGTTTGAGCTTGTGAGTGAGGATATGATAAGCTTAAGAATAGGAAATGTCCAAACCAATGGATATTTTACACTTGGGTACCCACTACACCAGAACAAGCCATGGTGTTATGGACATACACAAGGTCAAATACCATCAATCCAACACTCTGAATCAACATTTTAACAGGTTTATATGAAAATTTAAAGTATAAGAAATCTTTGAAAAACAAACAGAAACTTTAAAAATTGAAAACTTTTTGCTGAAAATCAAACCAAACTCAAACAATAAACTTAAATCAACTGAAAATGTAAAGGGAACTCAACATTTCTCATCAACAACACTTAAACCATTTATATTAATTCATAAACTGGCTTTACAAAGTTTGTGAAAAAGGAGAAAAATCAAGAACAAGAACTATGCTACGTCCTAAAGGCCTTTATATAGAGGCTTACAATGTGATTCTAGAAGTGATAAGAAGCTAAAACCCTAACACTTGAACTTCCAATCTTGCCCTTGGATGATTTTGAATTTTTCAGTCAAAAACAAAGCCATGTGATGTTCTTGGCATTTTGTGGGATGCCAGTGATGTAGAAGCAATCTAGGTCGTCCATTTTGCCTTTGGAAGCAAGAAAATGCTGTGAGTTGTTGATCTTGCTGTCCATTTTTGTTTGAGAGTGAATAGTGGGGCAGGGGAGGGTTGGAGGGACATGTGAGGTGATGGTGATGGGTGTTTAAGGATGGTTTTAGGTTTATATGATGTTTAATCAAGAGTCTGGAAAGAATCAACAAAAAACCATTTGATTTGGTTGATGTTCATCTTGGAAATAGTTAGGGTTTAAGGGAGGATTAAGAGGGGTTTTAATCCGTTTTGGGTTAATGGTTTTTTAAATTAATTGTTTGGAGGGAAGGGTTTTACTGAATTAAGTATTCAGTTAAGGGGTGAGTGGATGGGTGACATGGCAGAAAGGTTGAATTTGATTGGTGGAAGAGTGTGAGTGGGTGAGGTGGCAGTAGCTGATTGGGTGTGAGGAGTTAGGCTGTCTGGCAGGTTTGCCCCCTTACAATTCACACTTTGTTCACTTTGTTAAAAATGGCTATCAACGCCAAATTAACACATGACAACTTTGGGAAGGTTGTCAAATTTGGCACAACAAGTTTTAAAACTTGTTTTAAGGACTAAACATGCAATTTCTTCATATTCCAAGGACCAATTTTGACATGTCTTCATACTTCAAGGACTTGACTTGTTTGTTGACTTCTTGGAGGACCATTATTGACAATTTAGATTTGTTGAGGGACTAAATTTGCCAATTCTTCAAAGTTAAGGGTCCTTTTTGTAATTTTGACAAACTTTAGGGACCAAACTTGTAATTATGAAGATACAAGGGTATAAAGTGTCAATTCTTCAAACTTGGAGGACCAATCTTCAATATTCTTCAAATCTTCAAGGGTTTTCTTTAGAAAATTCTTCATTAGGGCTTGGTTCATCGTGCAGCTTCGTTTCCCGTGTTCGTATTTGATTGATTCTTGTGATCTTTTGTCATTTTCTCAATATCCGTACCTAAAATACACAAGCAACAAACACAAGCATATATTTGGGTATTTTGATGATATTTAATGCATTTTAAGCCCGTTATGAACGATGAGACTATGTATAAAAGCAGTCTCATCACTCCCCCATACTAAACCATTGTCGTGCCCTCACGCAATGCTAGAAAAAAGTATCGTAGCATCTCCAAAATTCATTTTTATTCACTTTATTGGAATGATAAACTAGCTACACTACTACTATTACTACTACTTGTGTTATAGACATAATGTATGATTTTCATCGCAAAATGGGACGTTTAGGTTCATAGAATAAGAACACGTGAATGCTTCGTTAGAAATAATTTCATCGTCCTCGATTTTCACCCCAATTCCATGCTAAGCGTGCAACGAGATCATTGTCATTATAAGTTAGTAATGCTAACACTACTCATATGCCCTAATCACGTACTTATTCTCCCATTATTCCTAAGTTGTATCTCTTATATTTTATGATGTCTTAAATGTTTCACGAGGATACATTGTTGACTTATGCGATAATAGAGATTTAGGTCTAAAAATAGAGTCTTAACAGTGTAACTAAAACCATCAAATCAATAACCCCTCCTAATAGACAACGATGTCAAAAAATTAAGTTGACAAGAAGAATCGATAAACACGGTTTTATAACGGTTTTGAACATGAGACTTATTACCAAGACTTTTATACGCCCCCTAACGGAAGGGCCTTATTATCTTTAATTTACCTCCATCTTTTATTCAACTTCGCCATGAAGCTTTTATTATGACTTCGGTCTTGCCTTGCCTTTTATTATCCGCCTTATCGGTGGTTTTATTAGCCAAAGACGTATATCCTCACGCTAAAGCGAATTTTGGATCTTTAAAGCTTCGAAGATTAAGGCTTGATTCACTTTCAATTTTGCATAGATTTTAGGCCTTGTGGGGCTTCAAATTGTTTGCTTGATTTAGGTGAGCACTTGAAATCTTATTATTGGGTGAGGCTTTCGATTATTGGGGTGCCAATACTTCAAATCCGTGACGCTGGCGATAACTTAATGTCTTCCCAATTTAATTACACGAAAGCTACTAGAAAAGACTAGAAACCCAACAATCCTAACTAAACCGCTAAGTCAATATTTATTAAGCAAAAAATATTTACATGCGAAGGGAGAATAAGCAAACAACGAGAACACATGAGTTTTTGAAAGAATACGAGTACTCTACGTTTAGCATAGTAACTTATAATTAACTCTATCATTTCTCGTCCTCATTTAAGAGACTTAGCATAATGTGTAGTTAAGGAATCAAAGCTAAGTGCTCAACACGCACGGTCGAGTCAAAAATTACTCTTATTCTCGCCATCGGAAAACCTACATTCGTGTCTTCAAACACTTATAAAACATGAGAAAAATTTTAAAATTTGGCCATTTTTAGCCTTATTTTGCAACAAAAACGATAAACAAAAAGATAAACTTTGGAAAGCGTGAAGGTTTGGCAAGGCTAGTATCTATTCACCCCCCCATACTAAAGTTAAACGTTGTCCTCAATGTTTCGAGTCTAGGGGTGAAAACACCCCCATACTAGAGACGTAGTCGAATGCCTAATCATGGAAAGGGTGTAACCAATAAGTAATAGTCGTTTATGAAGTGTGCTATAAAACCTAAGGTTAAAACATCAAAGGATATATCATGGATATTGAGAAATGTCTCCAAAGCAAACGATCGAGTGCTCTCATAAAACGAACACGAGAGGCTCCAATCGTGAAGATCATGATCTAAAAACCACATATCACAAACAACCACGGAACAAAGGTTGGAAGGGCACAAATCCTCACACGTAAGCTACATTAGAAAGCGATAATATGTACATAGGATAAACATGGGACTCCCCCACGAGGCACCTCGTTTTTGATTACCGAGTCATGAGCTCGACTCGATCCCCTCAATACTAATTATCATTGGGGAAGGTGACTTGGTCGAGGTAGTTCAAGGATGGAACTTCCCCGCCAAAGTAGTGCTTCAACCTATGTCCATTCACCTTGAAGTTAGGACCATCATCTTGAGCTAGCTCGATGGTCCCATACGGAAACACTTGAGTCACGGTGAATGGACCGGACCAACGGGATTTCAATTTACCAGAAAAGATTTTTAATCTTGAATTAAAAAGTAAAACTTGATCCCCAATGTTAAAAACCCGGTTTTTAATTTTAGAATCATGCAACTTTTTAGTTTTCTCTTTATAAATCAATGAATTTTCATAAGCAATGTCTCTCAATTCATCCAATTCATTTAATTGCATTTTCCGGTGTTTTCCCGCGGTCTCCATATCATCATTACAATGCTTTAGGGCCCAATAAGCCTTGTGTTCTAACTCGATAGGTGATGAGACGGCTTTTATACATGGTCTCATCGTTCTTTTTGGACTTAAAATGCATTAAATATCATCAAAATACCCAAATATATGCTTGTGTTTGTTGCTTGTGTAATTTAGGTACGGATATTGAGAAAATGACAAAAGATCACAAGAATCACGCAAAAACGAACACGGGAAACGAAGCCGCACGATGAACCAAGCCCTAGTGAGGAATTTTCCAAAGAAACCCTTGAAGAATTGAAGAATATTGAAGATTGGTCCTCCAAGTTTGAAGAATTGACACTTTATACCCTTGTATCTTCATAATTACAAGTTTGGTCCCTAAAGTTTGTCAAAATTACAAAAAAGACCCTTAACTTTGAAGAATTGGCAAATTTAGTCCCTCATCAAATCTAAATTGTCAAATATGGTCCTCCAAGAAGTCAACCAACAAGTCAAAGCCTTGAAGTTTGAAGATATGGCAAATTCAGTCCTTGGAAAATAAAGAAATTGCATAAATGGTCCTTGTTTCAAGATTACAAAAACATTGTGCCAAAAATGACAAGCTAAGGAAAGTTATTAACAAAGGAAAAGGAGATTTGGCTGTTTATTACAAATTGAAGAAGTGAAAAGAGTTGAGGGACCATTCATGGCCAGACAACCAAACCTAGCTCAGCCTCTCACAACACGCCACCTCACCCTCCACTTAAACCTCCACCAATCAGAACACCTTATTTCTCCACGTCTACTTTCCACTTTAACTGATTAAGTAATAAACTTAATTAGTTTATTTGTTTCCCTCTAAACACACAATTTGAATATTAAACCCACCAAACCAGATTAAACTCACTGGTTCTTCCCCATAAACCCTAAAAAACACCCAGGTGCGATTAATCCTAAACTAAAGGGGTTTTGCTCCAAAATGTCCAGAATGGAGATTAACCTAAGCCTAAACATAAACCCAATCTTACTTTTGTCCCCACTCAACCCATGTGCTCCCCTGGAGATTCCCTGCTCATGTCATTTTCACCCAAAACCCCAAAACGACAATCTCAACGGCTGAAAGTGTTTTCTTGCTCTCCAATGGTCCTCCAACGGCCAAGATCATCACAAGTACAACCAAGACAACTAGCCATCACTTTCCTTCACATGTGAACCAAAAGTTGACTGAAAATTCAAAATTCGTCAAGGGGCATGATAGGAATTTGCTACATTAGGGTTTCTTAGTCTAGAATACTCCTTAGTCTAGTATTTAAAGACCTCTCAACTTGTGAGAAGGCTTGTTCCAGTTTTTATGTAAAAACCGTTTTCTTTATGAATGAATGAAACTTTGTTTACCCTACATATGACTGAGAACCAAATTTACTTTCCAGCATTAATGTTTTAAGTTGTTTTCTTTCCTGAGTTAATTTGTCTTCAAGTTTTTTTGTTTTTAAAAATTTTCAAATCTTTGCAAGTTTTTCTGAAAAGTGAGATTCTTGGTAAGATTTTGTTTTAAGTTTGTTTCATGTGGATTAATCAAGTGTTATTAAGTATTTGTAAACATTGGTAAAGTTTCTGAAAAATTTTTAGAAAGAAAGAAAAGAAATCAGAATAGTATATAGCTTGCTTGTGCATTGTTTTTCTTGATTTGTCTTAAACAGGTGGAAGACCTGTTGTTGATCTTTGTTCAGCACCAACCCGGGTTGGTAGGAGGTGGATTTACATCCACTAGGGCCTTGGATGTAAGGCCCTAAGGTATTCTCTTTTCCCTTTTGAAAAATTTCAGAAAAAGTGAAGTTTGAAGTGATTTGCATGATTGTTTGATTATTGTTGTTATAGCTGTTTGATTGGTGTTCTTTTGGGTTTGTATGCATGCTAGACTTGTTTGTGATCAGTTTGAATAGGGTTTAGAGTATTTTGATTTGATAAAATTGCATAAACATAATATAAAGGGGTGTTTGGGATTAAGTGTTGCAGGAAGATTGCATAAGAATAATATGGTGTAATCTGGTTAGATAAGCTTCATTAGGTCAAGATAGGTTGTAGTCAGCTTGGGTAGTAAATTGGAAAAGATTTTAAACAAGTTTGTGTGTTAAAAAGGGAAAACATAGCATAAATCTGCATGACCACTTATTCTGCTTGGATTTAAGGAGATTTGAGCTTGGATTGTGTAAATCTGCTAGGATTTAGGGTAGTTAAGGACTTGTGATTGCCTGAGAATTGGTTTTTGTGATTGTGTGCTTCATTTGACCCTTTAAAACTCATTTGTGTGCTTTGAATCTGCCAAGAAAAACCACCAGACCTGCTCATTTGTCACAGCAACTTGAAATGCCATGTTTAGCTTTGATTGTGTGATTTTGTGCTAATTGTTGATTACTTGCTGCTTGTTTTTGTGTTGATTATTGACTCCCTATACTCAACTGAGTATAGGGTTGCCTTTTTGTCCAAAAATAAGCCCAAATTAAGCTTTCCTAAGCTTAATACTCAACTGCTCAAAATTATACACTAGCAGTGGGAACTCCTTTCCCACTGGTAGTTCACTGGTTTCCACTGCCTAGCTAAAAGACAGAAAACCATCACATGTCACTATCTGTTTTCTTCCTTTTTTGTATTTAGTGCCCAAAAAGTGGAATTAGACCTTGAAACTAGTGCCATTATTTTTCTTATTTAATTTAGGATTTTTCTGATTAATAAAATTTTTATTTACTGTTCATTTAGTAATTTTTAGGTTATTTAGCTATTTTTAATTAATTTTAAAGTTTTTGTTTTTGTCTTTTAGTGCCAAAAAGTAATATTTTTAGGTTTAATCAATTTTTCTGAACTTAGAATAATATTTTAAGGTTTTTGGTTTAAAAATTAGTTAATGTTCACTTTTTTAATTAATTTTTATAATTAATTTAAGTTAATTAGGGTTTTAATTAAACTAGTTTTGTCATTTAGTTGGAAATTTAATATTTTTCAAGATTTTTCATTTTTCTACTGTTCATTAGAGTAAAATAGGATTTTTAAAATTGGTAGATTATTTTTAGCATTATTTAATTATTTTTTATAATTATTTTAATTTTAAAATAGTTTTTAGTAATTCAAAAATAGAGAAATAGTATTTAAAAATTATAAAAAATACTTTTTAGTTTTTAATAATATAAGTAAGTTATTTGTTCAATAAAATCATATTTTGGACATTTTAATTAATTATATTTAATTTTAGGGTTTTAATTAGCATTTAAAATTGAATATTTAATTAATAAAAGGTTTTAAAATATTTTTATTGGATTTTATTCCTTATTTATATTATTTTAAACTTGTTTTAGCTCATAAGAAATTTTTAGGTTAAAATTTTAATTTTCGTCGTTTTTACGGTTTTACGTTTACGCCTTTTTCGTCGTAGTTTAATTAGTTTTCGTAACCGTCAATTCTTTCCTTTCTCATTTCTTTTTCAATCAATATAATCTCAAACAAACATCAACTCTTAACACAACGCACTTGCCTCCTTGGGAAACGAACTTGCTTGGTCATTGGTGCTCGGTTTTCCTAAACCGACACTTAATACTTCCACCATTTGTCATCCTTTTCCTAAAGGGTACAAAATCACTACATCATTTTGGCGCCGCTGCCGGGGAGGCGTGTTGTGTTTTGGTTGAACCATTTTTGTTTTTATATATAGCCATAAAAGTATTTGTATTAATAGCACTCTATTAATACGTATTATCGTTTTTCGATTTTTGTGTGAATATTATTACTATATTGTATACGTAGAACAAATAAATTTACAAGTACTCCAAATACGTGAGCAATCACAACCTTGATTCGGGATTTCATCACTCGATCATTGTATTCGAATCTCAAACCAAAGAAAAAAGGCAAAAATAGATAAATACTTTCGTGAAGCTTGATCTTGATAATACAAACTATAAGGTGGGTATAAGGCGGTTGTATTTCACGACCTAAAGGAAAAAGGCTCTTAAGTGCTTCGCGCCGCCTCGTTTCCTCCGCTTGCTTGTGCGTATTTGATTTTGAGAGTGAATCGAGGGTTTTGCCGCCCAAAGTATTATTAAGTATCATATATATTTTCTTGGTTTCATTTGATTAAACCCTCTTGAACGATTTGGTGTTCCACCATCGTTCTAAAGTCATCGAAGGCGTTCACTTCACGTGTTCGTTTTCATTCCTTGAGGCTTCGTTAATCAAGAGATTTGATTAGTGAGGAGATTTGTAGATTTTGGTCTACTTAATACATTCCAAAAAAAAATTGAAAAAGTAAAAACACCAAAAAGAATCTTCTTTGCTCGCCTTCTCGTTGTACGTGACGTTTATGCAAACTCGATCTAAAGCTAGACGTGCTCGTAAACGAAGAAACAAATCACTCACTCCTACTAGTGAGGACTCTCCTATTGACGAACCCATTGTAGTGAAAGAAGCACCCATGGCTAATCGAACTATGATGGAGTTGCTTCAAGCACCCACCGAGGGTTATGGAGAAGCGATTGAGATTCCCGCTATCCTTTCGGAGAATTTTGAGGTTAAGACGGGTTTGTTGTCCATGATTCAAAACAACAAGTTTCGAGGGGACGAAAAGGACAACCCGCATAACCACATTCGCCAATTTAATCGTCTCACCGCCACGTGCAAGTTTAAGGATGTTTCAAACGACTCGATTAAGATGATGCTTTTTCCGTATTCCTTAGCGGGGCCCGCAAAAATTTGGTTAGAGAAAGAGCCACCCAATTCTATATTGACGTGGAAGGATCTCGTTTCAAAATTCGTAAACCAATTTTTTCCGCCCTCTAAAACTACGCACTTGAAAAACGAGATTTCAAAGTTTTCGCAAGAATATAATGAGAGTTTTTCAACGGCTTGGAATAGGTTTAAGGAAATGTTGCACGAATGTCCTCATCATGGTTTTTCCGACTTGCATCAAATAGACACGTTTTACAATGGCTTGAACGATCATGAGCGTGATTATCTTAATGCCGCCGCGGGTGGTAATTTCTTGTGTAAGACGGTCGAGGAAGCATTGGTAATTATTGAGAATAGGTCTAAGGTGTATAGTCCTCGTAGCACGTCGAGTGTTCGTAAGGCTTCGTCTTCATCTTCACCTAGTTTGTCACACAACGTTGATGCTTGCCAAATCGAGGCTAATTTGGAGAACAAGATTTTTGATAAGCTTAAAGGATTGTTAATTGAGTTTAAAGTTGGTGAACAACCCGCTCCCGCTACGATTAAAGCGGTTGAGGTTTCTTGTATGTATTGTGGTGGAGCTCACGATTATTCCGAGTGCATTACCAACGGTGGTAACACTTCGAGTGCCTTCGCGGCCGCGGGAACTTATAACCAAAACGGTCAAGTTCCTCGCACTAATCAATTGACTCCACCGGGTTTTTCACCAAATCAAAATGCTAACAATTATCGAAACAATCAAGTTGGTTACCAAAGCAATCAAAAGAACAATTATAAGGGTAATAAAAACTATGGGAATCAAGGGAGTAGTAGTAGTAGCCAATTGCAAAATCAAAATCAAAACCGTAATTTTCAAAATGCAAGTCAAGGTCTTCAAAATAACAAAGAACTTCCATTGGACTTTTTGAATTACACTACTTCAAATGATAAGATTATGGAAAACATTCAAGAGCAAATGACTAATCAAGCTAAGGAGACGGCTAAGAATGCAAAGGAGTTAGCTAATTTCATTAAGGAAAATCTAGCCATGAGGAATGAATTGAAAAATGATTTTGCTAACCAAATTCGAGGTCAAAACAACAAGATAGAGCAAAGTCATGCTAGGCTTGAACAAAGAATTGACCAAAAAGCCGCTAGCCAAGATGTGAAGTTTAATAATTTTGATGTTAAGCTTAATGCAATTTTAGAAGCCGTAATGGGAAACAAAGCCTCTACTTCGGGTAGTTTGCCTAGTAACACCATTTCAAACCCGAAGGGAGAGATGAAAGTGATTACCACACGTAGTGGTAAGGCACTTAAAGAACCGACTCCTCAACCAATTACTCCAACGGTGGAGGAAATTGAGGAAGAACCCGAGGTGATGGTCGAAAAGGAGCATATTTCAAGCCCACAAAGTACCGCTCATGCCACACCTACGGTTGACCCATCACCCATATTGGAACCCGAGATTCCAAAGGCTATGCCTATGCCCCAACCCACACCACCCTTGCCTTACCCATCGAGACTTAGGAAGGAGAAACGACAAGAGCGCGACAACGATCAATTTGAGCTTTTTATGAAAATGTTTCGTGATTTGCACTTTAATGTGAGTTTCGCTGATGCCTTGGTCATGATGCCTCGATTTGCCGCTAACTTTAAGAGTATGTTGAACAACAAGGAAAAATTACACCAAAAGTCTAGTTGTTCGTCGGTTTATCTTAATCGCATACCTCAAAAAGTCGGTGATCCCGGTAAATTTTTGATCCCTTGTGCAATTCAAGATATGGAAGAATGCTATGCCTTGGCCGATCTTGGTGCTAGCATTAACTTGATGCCACTTGCAATCTACAAGTCGCTCAATCTTCCTAATCTTACTCCTTCACGAATGTCTATTGAGTTGGCCGACCATTCCACGATTCTTGCATGTGGATTGGCGGAAGACGTTTTTGTGAAAGTGGGGAAGTTCTACTATCCCGTAGACTTTATTGTTGTTGACATCCCCACGGATCCTCAAGTTCCTCTTATTTTAGGTCGTTCGTTTTTAGATACGTCTATGGCTTTGATTGATGTGCATGCTAGAAAGATCACCTTACGTTTCAACGACGAGGAACTTGTTATAAACGCAACTCAAAATTCTCAACTTTCTCATGTTTATTCCGTTGCTACCATAAACCTCGTTGATATGATCGACGTGGTTTGCGAGGAATTTTCACAAGAAGTTTTAGGGTTTGGTGATGAAGAAACTAGTGGCAATCCCACTATGTTAGATCCAATTCTTGATAATTCGACACCAACCTTCACTCCTTTCGAAGGTGGTGGTTTTACGTTGGAAGAATTCGATGTTCCACGTACTTGTGACGAAGACCTCGACAACTATGAGGACTTCTCGATTATCAAGGATTTTCTCAACGATTTCCCATTTCCTCCACCCGAGGAGGTTATGAGTATCGATCCCAAATCTTCACTTGAGGAACCACCTATCCTCGAGTTGAAAGATTTACCTCCTCACCTCGAGTATGTCTATTTGGAGGAGGACGACAAGTTGCCGGTTATTATTGCGAAGGAACTTTCGAATGATGAAAAAACCGCACTTGTCGATGTTCTTAAGGACCACAAAGGGGCGATTGCGTGGAAGTTATCCGACATTAAGGGAATCGATCCCAAATTTTGTACACACAAAATATTAATGGAGGAGGATTTCAAGCCAACAATCCAAAGTCAAAGGAGGGTAAACCCCAAAATTCACGACGTCATCAAAAAGGAGGTCCTTAAACTCCTTAACGCGGGAATGATTTACCCTATTTCCGATAGCCCTTGGGTGAGTCCTATTCATTGTGTCCCTAAAAAGGGAGGGATGACCGTTGTGCCAAACGATGCCAACGAGTTAATTCCTACAAGACTCGTGACCGGATGGAGAGTGTGCATTGACTATCGTAAGTTGAATGAAGCCACTCGAAAAGACCATTTTCCCTTGCCCTTCATGGACCAAATGTTGGAGCGTCTTGCGGGAAACGATTTCTATTGCTTTTTAGATGGTTTTTCCGGTTACTTCCAAATTCCCATCGATCCTCGTGATCAAGAAAAAACTACGTTTACGTGTCCATATGGAACGTTTGCCTATCGTAGAATGCCATTCGGACTTTGTAATGCACCGGGAACTTTTCAACGATGCATGATGGCTATTTTTCATGATATGATCGAGAAGACGATGGAAGTCTTCATGGATGACTTTTCCGTGTTTGGTGATTCCTTTACTTCGTGTTTGTCAAACCTTGAGAGAATGTTAAAACGTTGTGAGGAAACCAACCTTGTGCTCAATTGGGAAAAGTGTCATTTTATGGTTAGAAGTGGAATCGTCTTAGGGCACAAGGTCTCGAAAGCGGGGATTGAGGTAGATCAAGCTAAGGTAGACGTCATCGCCAAATTACCTCATCCCAAAACCGTCAAGGGAGTTAGGAGTTTCCTAGGCCACGCGGGCTTTTATCGACGATTCATCAAGGATTTCTCGAAGATTTCTCGACCCATTACACATCTTCTTGAAAAAGAGGCACGTTTTGTCTTTGACGAAGATTGTGTACGAGCCTTTGAGATCCTTAAGAGGAAACTTACCGAAGCTCCCATTCTTGTTGCTCCAAATTGGAACCTCCCCTTTGAACTTATGTGTGATGCAAGTGATTACGCTATTGGGGCCGTTTTTGGGCAACGTCATGATAAGCATTTCTTGCCTATTCACTATGCTAGCAAGACGATGACCGAGGCTCAACTTAAATACACTACAACGGAAAAGGAGTTCCTTGCCGTGGTGTATGCATTTGAGAAATTCCGACCTTACCTCGTCTTGACAAAATGCATAGTGTATACGGACCATTCGGCTATCAAGTATCTCATGGCTAAACAAGATGCAAAGCCGAGATTACTTCGTTGGATTCTCCTCCTTCAAGAATTTGATCACAAAATCGTTGACAAAAAAGGAGCCGAGAATCTAGCGGCCGATCATCTCTCTCGTTTGGAAGATCCTCACCAAAGTGTTTACGAGCCCAAGGAAATCACCGAAACATTTCCGCTCGAGACACTTGGTGTAGTGAATTCCAAACTTGATTCTTCTACCCCATGGTTTGCGGATTTTGCAATTTACCATGCGGGTAACTTCATCATTAAGGGTATGACAACTCAAGAAAAACGGAAATTCTTTCGTGATGTCAAGTTCTATTTTTGGAACGACCCTTACTTGTTTCGAACGTGTGCGGATCAAATCATCCGCCGTTGTGTATTTGGCACCGAAGCTTCTAACATCATTAGAGCTTGCCATGAGGGACCCACGGGTGGTCACCATGGTGCTAATCTCACGGCTAAAAAGGTGTTTGATGCCGGCTTCTTTTGGCCTACTATTTACCGAGATGCACAAGATCTTGTGATGTCTTGTGATTCATGCCAACGACAAGGAAAAGCCTCACAAAAAGATGAAATGCCACAAAATATCATTCAAGTATGTGAGATCTTTGACGTTTGGGGCATAGACTTTATGGGGCCGTTCCCATCATCTCGTGGTAATAAGTATATTCTCGTTACGGTTGACTACCTTTCTAAGTGGGTGGAGGCGAAGGCCTTGCCCACTAATGATGCTCGTGTGGTAGTTAAGTTCTTGAAAAGTTTGTTTGCTAGGTTTGGAACTCCTCGTGCGATTATAAGCGATCGTGGAACCCATTTTTGTAATGACCAATTTGAAAGGGTTCTAAGGAAATATGGGGTTACACATCGTCTTTCTACGGCTTATCACCCACAAACGAGTGGGCAAGTCGAGGTTTCAAACCGAGCATTGAAGAGGATTTTGGAAAGATCCGTGGGGGAAAACCGACAATCTTGGTCGGATAAGTTAGATGATGCTTTATGGGCCTTTAGGACCGCTCATAAGACGCCCATTGGGTGCACTCCCTATAAGCTTGTGTATGGAAAGAATTGTCATTTGCCTATCGAGTTAGAACACAAGGCTTATTGGGCCCTAAAGCATTGTAATGATGATATGGAGACCGCGGGAAAACACCGGAAAATGCAACTTAATGAATTGGATGAATTGAGAGACATTGCTTATGAAAATTCATTGATTTACAAAGAGAAAACTAAAAAGTTGCATGATTCAAAAATTAAAAACCGGGTTTTTAACATTGGGGATCAAGTTTTGCTTTTTAACTCAAGATTGAAAATATTTTCCGGTAAATTGAAATCCCGTTGGTCCGGTCCATTCACCGTGACTCAAGTATTTCCTTATGGGACCATCGAGTTAGTTCAAGATGATGGTCCTAACTTTAAGGTGAATGGACATAGGTTGAAGCACTACTTCGGTGGGGAAGTTCCATCCTTGAACTACCTCGACCAAGTCACCTTCCCCAATGATAATTAGTGTTGAGGGGATCGAGTCGAGCTCATGACTCGGTAATCAAAAACGAGGTGCCTCGTGGGGGAGTCCCATGCTTATCCTATGTACATATTATCGCTTTCTTAGTCTAATGTAGCTTACGTGTGGGGATTTGTGCCCTTCCAACCTTTGTTCCGTGGTTGTTTGTGATATGTGGTTTTTAGATCATGATCTTCACGATTGGAGCCTCTCGTGTTCGTTTTATGGGAGCACTCGATCGTTTGCTTTGGAGACATTTCTCAATATCCATGATATATCCTTTATTGTTCTAACCTTAGGTTTTTAGCACACTTCATAAACGGCTACTAATTTAATGGTTACACCCTTTCCATGCTAGATTAGGCATTCGACTACGTCTCTAGTATGGGGGTGTTTGCACCCCTAGACTCGAAACATTGAGGACAATGTTTAACTTTAGTATGGGGGGGGGTGAATAGATACTTGCCTTGCCAAACCTTCACGCTTTCCAAAGTTTATCATTTTGTTTATCGTTTTCTTGCAAAATAAGGCTAAAAATGGCCAAATTTTAAATTTTTCTCATGTTTTATAAGTGTTTGAAGACACGAATGTAGGTTTTCCGATGGCGAGAATAAGAGTAATTTTTGACTCGACCGTGCGTGTTGAGCACTTAGCTTTGATTCCTTAACTACACATTAGGCTAAGTCTCTTAAATGAGGTCGAGCAATGATAGAGTTAATTATAAGTTACTATGCTAAACGTAGAGTACTTGTATTCTTTCAAAAACTCATGTGTTCTCGTTATTTGCTTATTCTCCCTTCGCATGTAAATATTTTTTGCTTAATAAATATTGACTTAGCGGTTTAGTTAGGATTGTTGGGTTTCTAGTCTTTTCTAGTAGCTTCCGTGTAATTAAATTGGGAAGACATTAAGGTATCGCCAGCGTCACGGTTTTGAAGTATTGGCAACCCGAATAATCGAAAGCTTCACCTAATAATAAGATTTCAAGTGCTCACCTAAATCAAGCAAACAATTTGAAGCCCCACAAGGCCTAAAATCTATGCAAAATTGAAAGTGAATCAAGCCTTAATCTTCGAAGCTTTAAAGATCCAAAATTCGCTTTAGCGTGAGGATATACGTCTTTGGCTAATAAAACCACCGATGAGGCTGATAATAAAAGGCAAGGCAAGACCGAAGTCATAATAAAAGCTTCATGGCGAAGTTGAATAAAAGATGGAGGTAAACCAAAGATAATAAGGCCCTTCCGTTAGGGGGCATATAAAAGTCATGGTAATAAGTCTCATGTTCAAAACCGTTATAAAACCGTGTTTATCGATTCTTCTTGTCAACTTAATTTTTTAACATCGTTGTCTATTAGGAGGGGTTATTGATTTGATGGTCTTAGTTACACCGTTAGGACTCTATTTTTAGACCTAAATCTCTATTATCGCATAAGTCAACAATGAATCCTCGTGAAACATTCAAGACATCATAAAATATAAGAGATACAACTTAGGAATAATGGGAGAATAAGTACGTGATTATGGCATATGAGTAGTGTTAGCATTACTAACTTATAATGACAATGATCTCGTTACACGCTTAGCATGGAATTGAAGTGAAAATCGAGGACGACGAAATTATTTCTAACGAAGCATTCACGTGTTCTTATTCTATGAACCTAAACGTTCCATTTTGCGATGAAAATCATACATTATGTCTATAACGCAAGTAGTATTAATAGTAGTAGTGTAGCTAGTTTATCATTTCAATAAAGTGAATAAAAATGAATTTTGGAGAGGCTACGATACTTTATTCTAGCATTGCGTGAGGGCACGGCAATGGTTTAGTATGGGGGAGTGATGAGACGGCTTTTATACATGGTCTCATCGTTCTTTTTGGACTTAAAATGCATTAAATATCATCAAAATACCCAAATATATGCTTGTGTTTGTTGCTTGTGTAATTTAGGTACGGATATTGAGAAAATGACAAAAGATCACAAGAATCACGCAAAAACGAACACGGGAAACGAAGCCGCACGATGAACCAAGCCCTAGTGAGGAATTTTCCAAAGAAACCCTTGAAGAATTGAAGAATATTGAAGATTGGTCCTCCAAGTTTGAAGAATTGACACTTTATACCCTTGTATCTTCATAATTACAAGTTTGGTCCCTAAAGTTTGTCAAAATTACAAAAAGGACCCTTAACTTTGAAGAATTGGCAAATTTAGTCCCTCATCAAATCTAAATTGTCAAATATGGTCCTCCAAGAAGTCAACCAACAAGTCAAAGCCTTGAAGTTTGAAGATATGGCAAATTCAGTCCTTGGAAAATAAAGAAATTGCATAAATATCCTTGTTTCAAGATTACAAAAACATTGTGCCAAAAATGACAAGCTAAGGAAAGTTATTAACAAAGGAAAAGGAGATTTGGCTGTTTATTACAAATTGAAGAAGTGAAAAGAGTTGAGGGACCATTCATGGCCAGACAACCAAACCTAGCTCAGCCTCTCACAACACGCCACCTCACCCTCCACTTAAACCTCCACCAATCAGAACACCTTATTTCTCCACGTCTACTTTCCACTTTAACTGATTAAGTAATAAACTTAATTAGTTTATTTGTTTCCCTCTAAACACACAATTTGAATATTAAACCCACCAAACCAGATTAAACTCACTGGTTCTTCCCCATAAACCCTAAAAAACACCCAGGTGCGATTAATCCTAAACTAAAGGGGTTTTGCTCCAAAATGTCCAGAATGGAGATTAACCTAAGCCTAAACATAAACCCACTCTTACTTTTGTCCCCACTCAACCCATGTGCTCCCCTGGAGATTCCCTGCTCATGTCATTTTCACCCAAAACCCCAAAACGACAATCTCAACGGCTGAAAGTGTTTTCTTGCTCTCCAATGGTCCTCCAACGGCCAAGATCATCACAAGTACAACCAAGACAACTAGCCATCACTTTCCTTCACATGTGAACCAAAAGTTGACTGAAAATTCAAAATTCGTCAAGGGGCATGATAGGAATTTGCTACATTAGGGTTTCTTAGTCTAGAATACTCCTTAGTCTAGTATTTAAAGACCTCTCAACTTGTGAGAAGGCTTGTTCCAGTTTTTATGTAAAAAACGTTTTCTTTATGAATGAATGAAACTTTGTTTACCCTACATATGACTGAGAACCAAATTTACTTTCCAGCATTAATGTTTTAAGTTGTTTTCTTTCCTGAGTTAATTTGTCTTCAAGTTTTTTTGTTTTTAAAAATTTTCAAATCTTTGCAAGTTTTTCTGAAAAGTGAGATTCTTGGTAAGATTTTGTTTTAAGTTTGTTTCATGTGTATTAATCAAGTGTTATTAAGTATTTGTAAACATTGGTAAAGTTTCTGAAAAATTTTCAGAAAGAAAGAAAAGAAATCAGAATAGTATATAGCTTGCTTGTGCATTGTTTTTCTTGATTTGTCTTAAACAGGTGGAAGACCTGTTGTTGATCTTTGTTCAGCACCAACCCGGGTTGGTAGGAGGTGGATTTACATCCACTAGGGCCTTGGATGTAAGGCCCTAAGGTATTCTCTTTTCCCTTTTGAAAAATTTTAGAAAAAGTGAAGTTTGAAGTGATTTGCATGATTGTTTGATTATTGTTGTTATAGCTGTTTGATTGGTGTTCTTTTGGGTTTGTATGCATGCTAGACTTGTTTGTGATCAGTTTGAATAGGGTTTAGAGTATTTTGATTTGATAAAATTGCATAAACATAATATAAAGGGGTGTTTGGGATTAAGTGTTGCAGGAAGATTGCATAAGAATAATATGGTGTAATCTGGTTAGATAAGCTTCATTAGGTCAAGATAGGTTGTAGTCAGCTTGGGTAGTAAATTGGAAAAGATTTTAAACAAGTTTGTGTGTTAAAAAGGGAAAACATAGTATAAATCTGCATGACCACTTATTCTGCTTGGATTTAAGGAGATTTGAGCTTGGATTGTGTAAATCTGCTAGGATTTAGGGTAGTTAAGGACTTGTGATTGCCTGAGAATTGGTTTTTGTGATTGTGTGCTTCATTTGACCCTTTAAAACTCATTTGTGTGCTTTGAATCTGCTAAGAAAAACCACCAGACCTGCTCATTTGTCACAGCAACTTGAAATGCCATGTTTAGCTTTGATTGTGTGATTTTGTGCTAATTGTTGATTACTTGCTGCTTGTTTTTGTGTTGATTATTGACTCCCTATACTCAACTGAGTATAGGGTTGCCTTTTTGTCCAAAAATAAGCCCAAATTAAGCTTTCCTAAGCTTAATACTCAACTGCTCAAAATTATACACTAGCAGTGGGAACTCCTTTCCCACTGGTAGTTCACTGGTTTCCACTGCCTAGCTAAAAGACAGAAAACCATCACATGTCACTATCTGTTTTCTTCCTTTTTTGTCTTTAGTGCCCAAAAAGTGGAATTAGACCTTGAAACCAGTGCCATTATTTTTCTTATTTAATTTAGGATTTTTCTGATTAATAAAATTTTTATTTACTGTTCATTTATTAATTTTTAGGTTATTTAGCTATTTTTAATTAATTTTAAAGTTTCTGTTTTTGTCTTTTAGTGCCAAAAAGTAATATTTTTAGGTTTAATCAATTTTTCTGAACTTAGAATAATATTTTAAGGTTTTTGGTTTAAAAATTAGTTACTGTTCACTTTTTTAATTAATTTTTATAATTAATTTAAGTTAATTAGGGTTTTAATTAAACTAGTTTTGTCATTTAGTGGGAAATTTAATATTTTTCAAGATTTTTCATTTTTCTACTGTTCATTAGAGTAAAATAGGATTTTTAAAATTGGTAGATTATTTTTAGCATTATTTAATTATTTTTTATAATTATTTTAATTTTAAAATAGTTTTTAGTAATTCAAAAATAGAGAAATAGTATTTAAAAATTATAAAAAATACTTTTTAGTTTTTAATAATATAAGTAAGTTATTTGTTCAATAAAATCATATTTTGGACATTTTAATTAATTATATTTAATTTTAGGGCTTTAATTAGCATTTAAAATTGAATATTTAATTAATAAAAGGTTTTAAAATATTTTTATTGGATTTTATTCCTTATTTATATTATTTTAAACTTGTTTTAGCTCATAAGAAATTTTTAGGTTAAAATTTTAATTTTCGTCGTTTTTACGGTTTTACGTTTACGCCTTTTTCGTCGTAGTTTAATTAGTTTTCGTAACCGTCAATTCTTTCCTTTCTCATTTCTTTTTCAATCAATATAATCTCAAACAAACATCAACTCTTAACACAACGCACTTGCCTCCTTGGGAAACGAACTTGCTTGGTCATTGGTGCTCGGTTTTCCTAAACCGACACTTAATACTTCCACCATTTGTCATCCTTTTCCTAAAGGGTACAAAATCACTACATCAATAGGCAAATGACAATTCTTTCCATACACAAGCTTATAGGGAGTGCACCCAATGGGCGTCTTATGAGCGGTCCTAAAGGCCCATAAAGCATCGTCTAACTTATCCGACCATGATTGTCGGTTTTCCCCCACGGATCTCTCCAAGATCCTCTTCAACGCTCGGTTTGAAACCTCGACTTGCCCACTCGTTTGTGGGTGATAAGCCGTAGAAAGACGATGTGTAACCCCATATTTCCTTAGAACCCTTTCAAATTGGTCATTACAAAAATGGGTTCCACGATCGCTTATGATAGCACGAGGGGTTCCAAACCTAGCAAACAAACTTTTCAAGAACTTAACTACCACACGAGCATCATTGGTGGGCAAGGCCTTGGCCTCCACCCACTTAGAAAGGTAGTCAACCGCAACGAGAATGTACTTATTACCACGAGATGATGGGAACGGCCCCATAAAGTCTATGCCCCAAACGTCAAAGATCTCACATACTTGAATGATATTTTGTGGCATTTCATCTTTTTGTGAGGTTTTTCCTTGTCGTTGGCATGAATCACAAGACTTCACAAGATCTTGTGCATCTCGGTAAATAGTAGGCCAAAAGAAGCCGGCATCAAACACCTTTTTAGCCGTGAGATTAGCACCGTGGTGACCACCCGTGGGTCCCTCATGGCAAGCTCTAAGGATGTTAGAAGCTTCGGTGCCAAATACACAACGTCGGATGATTTGATCCGCACAAGTTCGAAACAAGTAAGGGTCGTTCCAAAAATAGAACTTGACATCACGAAAGAATTTTCGTTTTTCTTGAGTCGTCATACCCTTAATGATGAAGTTACCCGCATGGTAATTTGCAAAATCCGCAAACCATGGGGTGGAAGAATCAAGCTTAGAATTCACTACACCAAGTGTCTCGAGCGGAAATGTTTCGGTGATTTCCTTAGGCTCGTAAACACTTTGGTGAGGATCTTCCAAACGAGAGAGATGATCGGCCGCTAGATTCTCGGCTCCTTTTTTGTCAACGATTTTGTGATCAAATTCTTGAAGGAGGAGAATCCAACGAAGTAATCTCGGATTTGCATCTTGCTTTGCCATGAGATACTTAATAGCCGAATGGTCCGTATACACTATGCATTTCGTCAAGACGAGATAAGGTCGGAATTTCTCAAATGCATACACCACGGCAAGGAATTCCTTTTCCGTTGTAGTGTATTTAAGTTGAGCCCCGGTCATCGTCTTGCTAGCATAGTGAATAGGCAAGAAGTGCTTATCATGACGTTGCCCTAAAACGGCCCCAATAGCGTAATCACTAGCATCAAACATTAGCTCAAAGGGGAGGTTCTAATTGGGTGCAACAAGAATGGGAGCTTCGGTAAGTTTCCTCTTAAGGATCTCAAAGGCTCGTACACAATCTTCGTCAAAGACAAAACGTGCTTCTTTTTCAAGAAGATATGTAATGGGTCGAGAAATCTTCGAGAAATCCTTGATGAATCGACGATAAAAGCCCGCGTGGCCTAGGAAACTCCTAACTCCCTTGACGGTTTTGGGATGAGGTAATTTGGCGATGACGTCTACCTTAGCTTGATCTACCTCAATCCCCACTTTCGAGACCTTGTGCCCTAAGACGATTCCACTCTTAACCATAAAATGACACTTTTCCCAATTGAGCACAAGGTTGGTTTCCTCACAACGTTTTAACATTCTCTCTAGATTTGACAAACACGAAGTGAAAGAATCACCAAACACGGAAAAGTCATCCATGAAGACTTCCATCGTCTTCTCGATCATATCATGAAAAATAGCCATCATGCATCGTTGAAAAGTTCCCGGTGCATTGCAAAGTCCGAATGGCATTCTACGATAGGCAAACGTTCCATATGGACACGTAAACGTAGTTTTTTCTTGATCACGAGGATCGATGGGAATTTGGAAGTAACCGGAAAAACCATCTAAAAAGCAATAGAAATCATTTCCCGCAAGACGCTCCAACATTTGGTCCATGAAGGGCAAGGGAAAATGGTCTTTTCGAGTGGCTTCATTTAACTTTCGATAGTCAATGCACACTCTCCATCCGGTCACGAGTCTAGTGGGAATCAACTCGTTGGCATCGTTTGGCACAACGGTCATCCCTCCCTTTTTAGGGACACAATGAATAGGACTCACCCAAGGGCTATCGGAAATAGGGTAAATCATTCCCGCGTCAAGGAGTTTAAGGACCTCCTTTTTGACGACGTCGTGAATTTTGGGGTTCACCCTCCTTTGACTTTGGATTGTTGGCTTGAAATCCTCCTCCATTAAGATTTTGTGGGTACAAAATTTGGGATCGATTCCCTTAATGTCGGATAACTTCCATGCAATCGCCCCTTTGTGGTCCTTAAGAACATCGACAAGTGCGGTTTTTTCATTATTCGAAAGATCCTTCGCAATAATAACCGGCAACTTGTCGTCCTCCTCCAAATAGACATATCCAAGGTGAGGAGGTAAATCTTTCAACTCGAGAATAGGTGGTTCCTCAAGTGAAGATTTGGGCTCGATACTCATAACCTCCTCGGGTGGAGGCAATGGGAAATCGTTGAGAAAATCCTTGATAATCGAGAAGTCCTCATCGTTGTCGAGGTCTTCGTCACAAGTACGTGGAACATCGAATTCTTCCAACGTAAAACCACCACCTTCAAAAGGAGTGAAGGTTGGTGTCGAATTATCAAGAATTGGATCTAACATAGTGGGATTGCCACTAGTTTCTTCATCACCAAACCCTAAAACTTCTTGTGAAAATTCCTCGCAAACCACGTCGATCATATCAACGAGGTTTATGGTAGCAACGGAATAAACATGAGAAAATTGAGAATTTTGAGTTGCGTTTATAACAAGTTCCTCGTCGTTGAAACGTAAGGTGATCTTTCTAGCATGCACATCAATTAAAGCCATAGACGTATCTAAAAACGAACGACCTAAAATAAGAGGAACTTGAGGATCCGTGGGGATATAAACAACGATAAAGTCTACGGGATAGTAGAACTTCCCCACTTTCACAAAAACGTCTTCCGCCAAACCACATGCAAGAATCGTGGAATGGTCGGCCAACTCAATAGACATTCGTGAAGGAGTAAGATTAGGAAGATTGAGCGACTTGAAGATTGCAAGTGGCATCAAGTTAATGCTAGCACCAAGATCGGCCAAGGCATAGCATTCTTCCATATCTTGAATTGCACAAGGGATCAAAAATTTACCGGGATCACCGACTTTTTAAGGTATGCGATTAAGATAAACCGACGAACAACTAGACATTTGGTGCAATTTCTCCTTGTTGTTCAACATACTCTTAAAGTTAGCGGCAAATCGAGGCATCATGACCAAAGCATCAGCGAAACTCACATTAAAGTGCAATTCACGAAACATTTTCATAAAAAGCTCAAATTGGTAGTTGTCGCGCTCTTGTCGTTTCTCCTTCCTAAGCCTCGATGGGTAAGGCAAGGGTGGTGTGGGTTGGGGCATAGGCATAGCCTTTGGAATCTCGGGTTCCAATATGGGTGATGGGTCAACCGTAGGTGTGGCATGAGCGGTACTTTGTGGGCTTGAAATATGCTCCTTTTCGACCACCACCTCGGGTTCTTCCTCAATTTCCTCCACCGATGGAGTAATTGGTTGAGGAGTTGGTTCTTTAAGTGTCTTACCACTACGTGTGGTAATCACTTTCATCTCTCCCTTCGGGTTTGAAACGGTGTTACTAGGCAAACTACTCGAAGTAGAGGCTTTGTTCCCTATGACGGCTTCTAAAATGGCGTTAAGCTTAGCATCTTGACTATTAAACTTCAAATCTTGGCTAGCGGCTTTTTGGTTTTGTTCAAGCCTAGCATGGCTTTGCTCTATCTTGTTGTTTTGACCTCGAATTTGGTTAGCAAAATCATTTTTCAATTCATTTCTCATGGCTAGATTTTCCTTAACAAAATTAGCTAACTCCTTTGCGTTCTTAGCCGTGTCCCTAGCTTGATTAGCCAATTGTTCTTGAATGTTTTCCAAAATCTTATCATTTGTCGTGGCGTAATTCACAAAGTCCATTGGAAGTTCTTTAGTGTAAGCATTTTGAAGACCTTGACTCGTGTTTTGAAAATTACGGTTTTGATTTTGATTTTGCAATTGGTTACTACTACTCCCTTGATTCCCATAGTTGTTATTACCCTTAAAATTGTTCCTTTGATTGCTTTGGTAACCAACTTGATTGTTTCGATAATTGTTAGCATTTTGATTTGGTGAAAAACCCGGTGGAGTCAATTGATTAATGCGAGGAACTTGACCGTTTTGGTTATAAGTTCCCGCGGCCCGCGAAGGCACTCGAAGTGTTACCACCGTTGGTAATGCACTCGGAATAATCGTGAGCTCCACCACAATACATACAAGAAACCTCAACCGCTTTAATCGTAGCGGGAGCGGGTTGTTCACCAACTTTAAACTCAACTAACAATCCTTTCACTATATCAAAAATTTTGTTCTCCAAATTAGCCTCGACTTGGCAAGCATCAACGTTGTGTGACAATGAAGGCGAAGACGAAGACGAAGTCTTACGAACACTCGATGTGCTACGAGGACTATACACCTTAGACCTATTCTCAATGATTAACAATGCTTCCTCGACCGTCTTACACAAAAAATTACCACCCGCGGCGGCATTAAGATAATCATGCTCATGATCGTTCAAGCCATTGTAAAACGTGTCTATTTGATGCAAGTCGGAAAAACCATGATGAGGACATTCGTGCAACATTTCCTTAAACCTATTCCAAGCCGTTGAAAAACTCTCATTATATTCTTGTGAAAACTTTGAAATCTCGTTTTTCAAGTGCGTAGTCTTAGAGGGCGGAAAAAATTGGTTCACGAATTTTGAAACGAGATCCTTCCACGTCAATATAGAATTGGGTGGCTCTTTCTCTAACAAAATTTTTGCGGGCCCCGCTAAGGAATACGGAAAAAGCATCATCTTAATCGAGTCGTTTGAAACATCCTTAAACTTTCATGTGGCGGTGAGACGATTAAATTGGCGAATGTGGTTATGAGGGTTGTCCTTTTCGTCCCCTCGAAACTTGTTGTTTTGAATCATGGACAACAAACCCGTCTTAACCTCAAAATTCTCCGCAAGGATAGCGGGAATCACAATCGCTTCTCCATAACCCTCGTTGGGTGCTTGAAGTAACTCCATCATAGTTCGATTAGCCATGGGTGCTTCTTTCACTACAATGGGTTCGTCAATAGGAGACTCCTCACTAGTAGGAGTGAGTGATTTGTTTCTTCGTTTACGAGCACGTCTTGCTTTAGAGCGAGTTTGCATAAACGTCACGTACAACGAGAAGGCGAGCAAAGAAGATTCTTTTTGGTGTTTTTACTTTTTCAATTTTTTTGTGGTTTTTGATTGTTTTTAACTTTTTTTTGGATTTTTGGAATGTATTAGTAGACACAAATCTACAAATCTCCTCCTTAATCAAATATCTTGATTAAAGAAGCCTCAAGGAATGAAAACGATCACGTGAAGTGAACGCCTTCGATGACTTTAGAACGATGGTGGAACACCAAATCGTTCAAGAGGGTTTAATCAATAGAAACCAAGAAAATATATATGATACTTAATAATACTTTGGGCGGCAAAACCCTCGATTAGCTTTCAAAATCAAAATACGCACAAGCAAGCGGAGGAAACGAGGCGTCGCGAAGCACTTAAGAGCCTTTTTCCTTTAGGTCGTGAAATACAACCGCCTTATACCCACCTTATAGTTTGTATTTCTCAAAATCGAGCTTCTCGAAAGTATTTATCTATTTTTGCCTTTTTCTTTGGTTTGAGATTCGAATACAATGATTGGGTAATGACCTCCCAAGTCAAGGTTGTGATTTCTCACGTATTTGGAATACTTGTAAATTTATTGTTCTACGTATACAGTATAGTAATAATATTCACAAAAAACGAAAAACGATAATACGTATTAGTAGAGTGCTACTAATACAATTAGCTAATTATGGCTATATATAAAAACAACAATGGTTCAACCAAAACACAACACGCCTCCCCGGCAACGGCGCCAAAATGATGTTGGAGTTTTGTACACCTTTAGGAAAAGGATGCACAAAGTAGGGCAAGTGCACGACAATTTAGGAAAACCGTGTGTGAATGACCCCAAGTAAGTGAGTTCGTTCTCGAGGAGGCAAGTGCGTTGTGTTAAGAGTTGATATTGATTTGTGATTATATTGATTGAGAAAGAAATGGGATTAGAAGAGAAAGACGGTCACGAAAATGAATTAAACTACGACGAAAAAGGCGTAAACGTAAAACCGTAAATAGTGCCAAAAATAAAATTTTAACCTAAAAATTCCTAAAAATTACTAAAAATCCACAATAATATTCTAAGAGTTTACAAAAAATCCAAACTTGCTAAAACCTTTTAATTAATTAGAAAATGACTTTTTAATGCTAATTAAAGCCCTAAAAATCACTTTTAATTATTAAAAATCCCTAAACAAGGTTTTATAGTTTGTAAACCTCAAACATATCCTAATTAAGCTAAAAACTATTTTTCAAAATTTTAAAACCAAATTAAACTATTTTTAAACACTTAAAAACTATTAAAATGTATTAAATCTTAAATTAATTCTAGAAATTAATTGAAAAGCCTAAAAAATTTTTGGAAAGTGACAAAACTCCTAATTTAATGTCCTTAACCTAGGAAAAATGTAAAAACAAGAAAAAATGAAACTTCACATTTTAATAATAAAATAATATTAAAATATTCAAAAAAATTAAATGTTTGTAAATAAATTCTAAAAAATTACCAAAAATCCTAAATAATGTAACTAACACAAAAATGCAAACCAAATTTTCTGAAACCTATTTAATAATTTTATATTGAATTTTAAAGTTGCTTAAAAAACCTAAAATCCTATAAAATTAAAAATAAGCTAAATTGAAAACCTAATAAGCTGTAAACCTCAAAAATATGATTAGAAACCTAAAAATTATTTTTCCAGATTTTTAAATCACTTTTTACTATTTTTTAATGACTTTCTAAAAATTAAACTTAAAATAATCCTAGTAAATAAAATAATAATGAGAAAAATAAACTTTTTGCTCAGAAAAATCAACAACCCTAATAAAAATCTAGGAAAAATGGTAAACTTGAAAAACCTAAAAGAAATAAGCAGGAAACTGCTTATTGAAAAGCTGTTAACTTAAATAAGCTCAAAAACCAAACACCTTAAATAATTAATGAAATGAAGTGTAAACATAAAAAGTCATCTGGATCACTGGTAAGCACGCTACTCCTTGGAACGCAAGGTCGCGTGTTCGAGTCCAGGCAGGGTGAACTTTTTACAAAACATTTTTTTTTTAAAAACTTAATCTAGTAACCTTTAAACTCACAAAAACACAAACAAAATACAAATTTAACAAGATTAAGATCTACAAATAAAAAAAAACGTGCCCAGGTATTATGACTTTCTGATGAACAAATGAAGTTTTCTTCACTTGTGTAGTTATGATCAAGAGGGTTTGATCTTGCTTTTTGGTGGTGTTTTTTTTATGGAACAAAGGCACCCTTGTACTCTTTGGAGTACAAGGAGTCAGATCAAACACAAATTAAGCAATTTTACACACAATCAAGCACAAGGAAAGCCAAGAAAAGTTACTGATATAGCTTGCACAAGTTTAAAGGTGTTTGCTGGTTTAGTGTGCACATAAGTGAGATTCAAAGGCTCAAATCATGCATATAAGTCAGTCAACTAGCAAATAGACAATGCACAAGCCTAGAACAAGCCTACTTCTAGCAGATTTAACACTTGGAAGCACCAATTTCACACAAGTAAGCAGAAATCAAGCAGTGACTGATTTTTAGCTATATCTTCAAAATTTTATCATGCAAAGTGTTCTAAACTTTACCAAACTGCAATAAACAACTAGCATATACCCTATAACAACCTACTAAGTGGATTTAACAAGCTTGCAGGCAAGATTAATAGCAAAACTACCAGTTAAACACTTATCCCAAACACTCCTTAAACTATGAAAATGGAAAATTAACAAAGCAAATCTTATCTAAACTCAATCAAACTGAATCAAACCCAAACTAACATGCATAAAAGTCCTATTTAAGCAGTTTTAAGCACTCAAACATATATTTAACACCTTAACATGCAAAATCACATTAAGCACAAAATTTCAGAAATCTAAAAATGAAATGGAAAACAAGAGACTACCTCAAGGGTCCTACATCCAGGACCCTTAGTGGTTGAAAAACCACCTCCATATAGGCTGGGACCTATGCAGAACTTTGTTGATGGGCTTATGGAGTTTTTCTTTGACAAAAATGGATAAAAATGTTCCTTGTTTGAACCTGCTAAGAGAGAACAAGGGAGACTGTGTAAAAGCTTAAAACTTGCTCCTAGCTTATAGATTAAGCTAGAAGAAAGTTTGAGCTTGTGAGTGAGGATATGATAAGCTTAAGAATAGGAAATGTCCAAACCAATGGATATTTTACACTTGGGTACCCACTACACCAGAACAAGCCATGGTGTTATGGACATACACAAGGTCAAATACCATCAATCCAACACTCTGAATCAACATTTTAACAGGTTTATATGAAAATTTAAGGTATAAGAAATCTTTGAAAAACAAACAGAAACTTTAAAACTTGAAAACTTTTTGCTGAAAATCAAACCAAACTCAAACAATAAACTTAAATCAACTGAAAATGTAAAGGGAACTCAATATTTCTCATCAACAACACTTAAACCATTTATATTAATTCATAAACTGGCTTTACAAAGTTTGTGAAAAAGGAGAAAAATCAAGAACAAGAACTATGCTACGTCCTAAAGGCCTTTATATAGAGGCTTACAATGTGATTCTAGAAGTGATAAGAAGCTAAAACCCTAACACTTGAACTTCCAATCTTGCCCTTGGATGATTTTGAATTTTTCAGTCAAAAACAAAGCCATGTGATGTTCTTGGCATTTTGTGGGATGCCAGTGATGTAGAAGCAATCTAGGTAGTCCATTTTGCCTTTGGAAGCAAGAAAATGTTGTGAGTTGTTGATCTTGCTGTCCATTTTTGTTTGAGAGTGAATAGTGGGGAAGGGGAGGGTTGGAGGGACATGTGAGGTGATGGTGATGGGTGTTTAAGGATGGTTTTAGGTTTATATGATGTTTAATCAAGAGTCTGGAAAGAATCAACAAAAAACCCTTTGATTTGGTTGATGTTCATCCTGGAAATAGTTAGGGTTTAAGGGAGGATTAAGAGGGGTTTTAATCCGTTTTGGGTTAATGGTTTTTTAAATTAATTGTTTGGAGGGAAGGGTTTTACTGAATTAAGTATTCAGTTAAGGGGTGAGTGGATGGGTGACATGGCAGAAAGGTTGAATTTGATTGGTGGAAGAGTGTGAGTGGGTGAGGTGGCAGTAGCTGATTGGGTGTGAGGAGTTAGGCTGTCTGGCAGGTTTGCCCCCTTACAATTCACACTTTGTTCACTTTGTTAAAAATGGCTATCAACGCCAAATTAACACATGACAACTTTGGGAAGGTTGTCAAATTTGGCACAACAAGTTTTAAAACTTGTTTTAAGGACTAAACATGCAATTTCTTCATATTCCAAGGACTGATTTTGACATGTCTTCATACTTCAAGGACTTGACTTGTTTTTTGACTTCTTAGAGGACCATTATTGACAATTTAGATTTGTTGAGGGACTAAATTTGCCAATTCTTCAAAGTTAAGGGTCCTTTTTGTAATTTTGACAAACTTTAGGGACCAAACTTGTAATTATGAAGATACAAGGGTATAAAGTGTCAATTCTTCAAACTTGGAGGACCAATCTTCAATATTCTTCAAATCTTCAAGGGTTTTCTTTGGAAAATTCTTGATTAGGGCTTGGTTCATCGTGCGGCTTCGTTTCCCGTGTTCGTATTTGATTGATTCTTGTGATCTTTTGTCATTTTCTCAATATCCCTACCTAAAATACACAAGCAACAAACACAAGCATATATTTGGGTATTTTGATGATATTTAATGCATTTTAAGCCCGTTATGAACGATGAGACTATGTATAAAAGCAGTCTCATCACATTACAACATGATTCAACAAAATTAGGTCTATCAATTTCCACATTTTCCAATTTCTTAGGAACCAATCTTGGAAATTTTTTCTGGTTTGAAAATCATATGTTTATTACCATGAAACAATTTAAGCTCCCCTTCTTTCATATCAACTAAAACATTGGCCGTACACAAAAATGGTCGTCCTAAAATTATAGGTGCACGAGGATTCGGCTCATAATCAATGAGAGCATAATCGGCTAGGTAAACGAACTCCCCCACTTTAACAATGACATTTTCCGCTATACCAACCGGTCGAGTGGTGGTACCATTAGCAAGCTCAATGATCATTCGAGTGGGCATAAGTCAAAAATAGTCAAGAGTTTTTCAAATGGCTAGGGGCATAACGTTAATACTAGCTCCTAGATCGGCTAGAGCTTTGTATTCCCCAAGCTCATAAAAAACACAAGGTATCAAGAATTGACCCGGATCATTATATTTCTTAGGAAATAAATCAAGAAAATCCGAGGTACTAAGCACATTTAAAGTAGCCTTGGTGACATTCCAAAAGGATTCTTTAGGTGGCACATAAAGCTCAAGCTTTCTTTCTAAATTATCATAAGCGGTGATAGCCTTAAGCTCTCCCCTCGGGTTAGGAATGGTATTACTAGGTAAGCAACCCGAAGAAGTAGATGGTTTAGATATGAATCTCAAACATCGAAATCAATTTATTTTGACTTTGTTCCAAATTTTGTTGCATACGATTTTAACTTTGCTCGAACATTTGCTCAAATCTTTGTTCCATTCTTTGTTGATTAAGCTCAATCTTGTTATTTTGCCCCTTTAGCGTATTTTGAAACTCATTTTTCAAAGTTGCTATTTTTCCTTGAATATTATTTTGAAAAGCTTTCAAATTTTCCTCATTCGTTTTAATGTAGCTTGACAAATCATTTTGATTATTGCTTTGAAAACCTTGATTGTTTTGATTAGCATTAAACCCATTTCCTTGATTATAATTCCCTTGGTTACCACGATTAAAATTATTCCCATTATTTCCATTGTTTTACCTATTTTGAACCGGTGGAAAACCCGGTGGAGCAACATGATTTTGACGAGGAACTTGACCGTTAGAGCCATAAGTTCCCGTCGCAACAAAAGCACTAGCTTGATCAAACCCCGTGGTTAAACAAGCATGATTAGGATGTGCCCCACCACACGATACACAAAAATTCTCAACCATATTAATGGATCCATGAGGATTCTTCCTAATCTCACTCAACAAAGTCACAAATCCACTATCAATCTTAGAGTCCAATCTAGCAATCTCGGGATTAGATGAATTCACATTAGAAACAACCGGTGTGTTTCGTGAATATTGTACTCTAGATTTATTCTCAATTATTCCCCACGCGTCTCTCGGAGTTTTTCTTAAAATATTACCACCCACGGCGGCATTTAAAGAATCTTGTTCAATCATATTAAGCCCATTATAAAAAGTATTAATTTGATGCAATTCCGAGAAACCGTGGTGTGGACATTGTCTCAACAAATCTTTAAATCTTTCCCATGCAACCCCAAACGATTCATGCACATTTTGTTCAAATCTAGTGATCTCGTTCTTAAAGTGTGTTGTCTTAGAAGGTGGAAAGAAATAATTCATGAACTTAGACACTAAATCATCCCATGTTAAGATCGAACCCGGTGGTTCTTTCTCATTCCAAAGCTTAGCATTACCCTCGAGCGAGTACGGAAAAGCATGAGCTTAATCACGTCATTCGGCACATCTCTAAATTTGAGAGTCGAGGTAATTCGAAGAAAATTCCGAATGTGAGAGTGCGGGTTATCGGTCTCATTGCCACGGAATTGGTCGGCACGAATGAGCGATAAAAGACCCGTCTTAATCTCATAATGATCTGCCAAAATAGCCGGCACAACGATTGTCCCCATACCCTTCGGTGGGTGCACGGAGCAATTCCTCCATTGTTCGGTTATCGGCCATCTCTACAACAATAGGTGGAAGCTCGGGTTCCACTATTCATTGTTGACGATTTCTATTTCTACGAGGATTATTTTCAAGCCTATTAAAATCAATCACAAGACGAGAAGAACGTAATTGCATACACTACAAATACGAGAATTTAGAGGATTGAAGAAAAGAAATTAGACAAGAAGAAGATTATTTTTGGTATTTATTTGGTATTGCTCAATCAATAATGATCGATAAAAAACAAGGAATAAGGATAACTACTATGGAAGTAAATTACCCTCGGTCGACTTTGAAACGATAGGTGAAAACCTAAATGTTTCGAGGTTTAATAAGTAAACAAAAAAAAATAAGATTTCTTACTACTTGAGTCGGCAAACCAATAATAGGTTGTCCCTCTCAATATACGCACAAGCAAGCGGGGAAACGAGGTGGCACAAAGAACTTAAAAACCTTTTTCCTTAGACGGCCTTTTATAGCACGTCGCCTTATACCCACCTTATAGTTTGTATAAATCGAGTTCAAACTTCTTATTAGTATTTATCTATTTTGCCTTTTATTTTTGTTTTGGATTCGAATACAATAGCTAGGTGATGAAATCCCAACTAAGGCCTTATTTGATAAGTATGTAAATTTATTGTTCTACGTAATACAACATATTATTCACAAAAAACGAGAAAAACGATACATACTATATAATAGAAAAATAACAAAACCTTCCAAGGACGGAAAGGGTCTTCAAATCAACGATCAACAAATCTCCACAAAAGACGAATCGTACACAAGATCCCCGGCAGCGGCGCCAAAATTTTTGATGTGATCGTGATAGTATAGTGATAATTTGAGATTACGTTATAGGGTAAATTAGAAAATTACCTTTAGGAAAAAGTAATAGACTAATGTTACCAAAGACGAATTCAATTAAACACGTTGGTGAATCAAGTTCGTTGTACACGAAGATCGAGTGAATTTGAGACGTTTTGTTTTAATTTGGACAATCGATTTGAATTGGTTTTCGGTTTTTAAACTACAAATTAAATCTACCAATTTTAAACTTAAAAAATAAGCCTAAAGTGCATGAATCGTAAACCCCGCTATTATTAAAATCTAAAAACAATTAATTACTTACAATATAAAACTATTTAAAAATTAAACTATTTTAATAATCTATAAAAAATTAATCTATTTAATAAAAATAACTTTCAAACTATTATAGAAATCTAATTAAACTTTTTAGACTTTATAAAACTTTATTAAAATTACTTTAAAAACTAATCTATTTTAAAACTAAATTTTGTTTAAATCTAATATTATAAAATTCTAAATAATTAAAAATAAACTAATTAAACTTTTTAAATTTAATAAAACATTTTTTTTTTTTAGTTTTATTATTTTTATGAAACTAAATATTATTAAGAATCTGAAAGTTTACTTTAATTAAATAAACGTTAAATTAAATTTATTTTCAAATAAAAACGTAATATACTTAAAAAAATTAATTAGTCTTCAGAACGATTACTTAAAAGAGCTAAAGAGCTCAGTGGTAAACACGTTTAACTGGTGAAGTGCAGGTCTCGGGTTCGAGACCTGCGAGAGACTATTTTTTGTGAATAAATCCTCTTTTTGCCAGATTAAAACTAGTCACAGGTGTGACTTAAGTGAGCTTTATTTGGAAATAAACTGATAAGGATATCGGTTTTAAGGCTATCAAATCAGTTGAAATGATAGCTTTTGTTAACTATCAATACAGCCAAGAACACAAAGTGAATATTTATCAGAAAAGCAATAACATTCAGCAAACTAGAAACTATTACAGCAGAATAAATCTAGGATCAGGCAACAAAAGTTTAGCAGATTTATCTAAAAGCAATCATTTAAACAGACTACAAGCAAATTCAAAATACTCAGGTTTTCACAATATAACTTCAGCAATGAATAACAGTTAAACGAATACAACTCGCACAGCTAATAATCAAACCATTTTAGTGAGCAGACAACTAAAATTAATCCCGACCCCATTAGATCCTTAAAATACAATAGACAGAATCCCCAAAGCTATTATAAGACCTTCATCTTACAAACTCAGACTGAATTGAACAAATAGGTAGCACAGTTCATTTACTAAGATTAACTACTCAAACAAATTTCAGTATCAAATAAAACCCCTAACGTGAGTAATCTATTAGTAGCGACGAAGAAAAATTCAGACAGTATGAATAACTAAAGCTATAGAAAGCAGACTCATCAACTAGAGTTAATCAGTAACACTCAGAATTAAAATCAAGACTCTGAGAACAAACTGAAATGACAACAACAAATTATTCCTAAAAATCCCACATGTAATCAAACCTATAGATCTCTAAGCTTAAATAAAACTCAGAATATATAGAAAACTAGATTAACCAAAACAGTCCAAAGCCATTATAACAGTAGAAATTATCACATTAACAGATAACCAAATAACGTCAACATAACATGAATATGAATAAAATAAAATTAAACGGATTCGAACCTTGTGGAGATTCCTTTGAGACGAAGGTTAGCGCTGAGCTGCCTTATGAACCCGTAACAATCACCACCATTATCCTTCACTCGTTCCAGTTTCAACCACCATTTGATCCAGGTTCAATCGAACCAACACCAAATATTTTTGTTTAAAACTAAACAGTAGGTTTAGTTTGTTATCCTTTTTTCACTTTATTTTTTCAATAAAAGCTACGATTAAAAGCTCAATTGAATAATCTTTTATATAACATTAACTTAGCATAGATAAAATTAACCAACTTCAATCTTGACAGAAAAATAAAACGTAAGAGTAAAAGACAATTGATTCCAAACTTTCACTTTATTTATTCATAAAAATCAGTACAATAACATTTAAAAATAAAATAGAATAATCTACTACTAAATTAACATTATAACAGTAAAGTAAAGAAAGCATGATCAATTACAATAGAATTGGGAGTTTTTATAGCCATCCCAAGGCTTTGTGATGAGCGAATATCCGAATATTCCCTATCATATTCTTCATTCTTCTCAGCCCTTGGATCTTTATTCTTCTTTCTCTTTCCTGTTTAGCCTTTATCGGATGGTCTATATGACACACACTAGCACACGGATTGCCAACGTGGAATCCGTGTGTTAGTTGTGTTTCTTTTGAGCCCTTTGGTTGGATAATAAGGATTGGTGAGGTGTTGCCTCCAATGAAAAACAGTCACGTATCCTTGCCTCACCATACCTTCTCTTCCTAAAAACATGGGGGTTTTATTCCCACACGTATGAATTAAACGTGTGCATAAAAAGCCCCATGTTAAATTGTGATTTATCGAATTAAGATTGGGTGAATAGTAACCAGGGTTACTGTTTATGTTTATTTAGGGTGAGGGTGAGAGACCAAGGAGATGATAACACATAGGTAATATCGAAACTTTATGTGAGTGGAAAAAGTGAAATGGTTTTATTTATTGATTGTGAGGATGAGTGGATAAATTTATTTGTAAAGTGAATGTGTAACGTGTGGTTGTAATTGAGTGGGTAAGGAACGATTGGATTTCGTTTATTTAGTGAATGGAGATAACGTTTTTTTTATACACGTTCAACTGAACCCTAGAGCCCATCTCAACTTTTCATTCATTCTCTTCTATTTTGGGCTTGGGCCCAAATAAAATTCTCCATCCGTCGTATATAACTCATCCATTTGGGCCATTGAGTGAATTTGGACCCAATTATCAAAAGTGTTAAAATGTTTATCCAATATTGGGCTCTCAGGACCAATAAGCATTTGTGGGTCCCACTTGGCCTGTTTTCTTGACAAATGATAAAATCCGCTAAAGTCGAGCTCGATTTTGGCTTCTTTAGTCTTTTTCTTCAAACTCGTGTCGATATTTGCCGGTTTTCGTGAACTTGGTACCTACACACATTCAAACAAGAAACAAGTATATACAAGGCATTTTTGATACATTAATAGCATTATTTCATTGTTTATTGATACAAATGATATGAGTAATTACACTCATATCAGACGTAGTCGATACTACTTCAAGACGTAAACCCAAATTTCTTCCCAAAAATAAGTGAGTTCATATTATAACATTAAAATAATGTTTTCAAATAAATATTGAGAATAAAATATCGACCATAATTTGACAGATTGTCACAGTATTTATCCCTAAACAGGATCTTTGTCCTCAAAGATCATCTTATCTTACTACTCGTTTCTTATAGAGTTAAAGCCATGTGGGTATTTCCTCCACATTCGGTCTTTTCTCACAAGTGTAATCCATTACAATATGCGAGTTTCATCAAACATAACTATGGGAATAAGATCAGGCTAAATGTTGACTTACTTTCTCTATCCATGATGTTCACGGGTTTCTGATGAATGCAACTTTTCGCCGATCTAAACTTTACTAAGAAATAATCAGATTTTCACTTGATAGACATTTCATCAAGTTAGATATACGAAACATAATTCACGCAGCCCTTGAAGTCATGGGGTAGATCCAACTTATATGCCTTTCAAACCAACTTTTACATCATCTCAATGGTCCCATACAACGGGGACGTATATCCCATGATCATCAATTCATTTTTCCATAGTTAAATTTTTTGGCATAACTTCGCTACCCATCTGGCACTTCAAGATCTACATTTCATATTCACATAACCTCCTGCCCACTACCGGCAGTCAATAATCAGATCCTAATTTCAATAATCATTTCAGGTCTCGCGGGTCGAGTATTTTGTAAGGTTAGGTTCGCCATCATAGGATACCTTAAACCTAAAAGACATGTCCAACTCACAATGGAGGTATGTCGGGTGTCTTCATCCCAAATCCTGCTTACAGATGCTCTAATATTTAAATCCTAACAAGATTCGATCTCGATCCTAATACGATAATTATCAATGATAATCTCTCCAAAGGAAAGCGATTATATGGTTTATTACCAAAGGTCAATCATTCAAACATAAAACAACACTTATTGTATTTTGTATCGTTACTTTACCTCGTCCCTTCGATTGGGGTGGTACACAGTACTTTCATCAAGATTCGTTCTCAATGACTTCTGAGCAAATCTCTAGAAATTCGATGCGAAGCGAGGATCTTGATAGAGATGATCGATATAGGTACACCATGTTTACACAACTCCTTTAAATACAAAAGAGTCAATTTCTTCATCAAGAATCTATCATTAACAGGAATGATATTAGTAGATTTGGTCAGTCTGTCGATGAAGACCCAAATCGAATCAAATTCAGATGATGACCTTTGCAATAGCTAGACATTTACTAATGTATGAGGCAATGTTTGCCTTCATAATTTTGCCATTAGTAAAACTTCTTCAGATAAAGATACATTTAATCAGAAATGACATGAATAGAATACTTAATCTTACGAGATTCCAACATGACTATATCTCAATACTTAGGCAACCACAAGTGGCCTTTTATACATTTAACGCCATCGGCTTCTTAATTCTAATGGTTCACATTAGTCGCGAACCCCTTTATTATTTATATTATCCTTCTTACAAGCATTGTTTATTTTTATATTGTTCGGCAATTTATTTTGCACCTTCATTATTAAGGAACATGTCCTAATTCATTCTTTATCCTTTCTATATTATGTGTCAGTATCTACATTCATCTTCCTTGATGAAATAAATATCATGGTCAATATTACTCAGAAATTCTTTCCTCATATTTTCTAAGTTTTAGTTTCGTCTCAACTATTATTTTTATCAATTTTGCTTGATCCGACGTTTTAAAGCGTCGATAATTATTACACGTAAATTAACAATAAATATTAAGTTTTTATGAAACGTAAACGTTAAAAGTTTAAATTTCTTAGTTCGACCAATTATAATAAAATGTTCAAAACAAATTTGAATTTAATTAACATGATTTTTGCTGATTTATCGAAAATAATTAATAAGATTCGTAAATGTTTGAAAAATCTTTGGTTATACTTTGGTCAAAATTTTCTTAGTTGAAAAGAAAAAAGTGTCGTTTCAAATTTCAAGTCATGGTTTAAATGGTTTCCTCAATCCCTCTTAGGTTGTCTTGAGGTATACGCGAACATTTACCCCTAAACAGGAGTTTAGTTAAATGATTTGTATTTAAGGGAATAATCCCTTAAAAATACTTTGTTAAAACATTTGTCAAAGAATATTTACATTTTCTTTTTGGTAAAACCCAAAGCCTTAATGGTTCTAATTTTTGAAGTGTCAATATATTCTATTTTCTTGTAATCACACGGTCAAATAATGTAGAGGATTAAGTCTTAAATCACATGTTAAATATTAAAGGTACAAATTTTTGTTGTTCGGCCAATTGAGGGCAGTCTATAGATAATTATTAACTCATTCTTATTCTTATAAACAAACATATGGTTCTTAATGATCACAAGCATGAATTTATCAAATTACAGCCTACACACGTGATTCACCAAATTTATGAATACTACATGTGTATTGTCAATCCAAACGATATCACGTGAAACTTATAATGTTCATTACAAGTTCTGGATGTAGTGATTGGAATAGATAATCTTCTTCGCGGACGCGAAGTTGATGATAATCATGTCGTGGATCAAATCTTTAGAACATACGCTAGAACCTTGTAAATGATCGAACAATCTATCATCTTGGGTAGTGGATATAGATTTTAATCGTCAATTTATTTAGTACACGGTAATTCAACAAATGAATATAAGGAATGATAACACCATATCTCTTCCTAGTGACGAGCTCGGTAGAATAAAATCTTTCTCCGACAACTCTCTCAGTTGTACGGTAATTCTTTTAATTTAGATGGTGCTGACGTACAGTGCACAAGCCACAGGTGCAGCACCGGGAATATAATCACTACCAATTTCAACTTTCCTTAATGGAAAAATTCTAGGTAATTCACCAATAAATACCTCCTAAAGATTCAGATAAAAGAAACATCTTTTAATACATTTACTTTGAGTTCATTCTAGATTATAATATCTATGACTAATTCACAACCATTCACGGTATAATTTCAAGTGTAAATGCAGGATATGGTCATCCATCAAGAATTATTTAGATCACTTTTAATAATCAACATCTTATCTTTTAGGGGAATTCTATTCGAGTTCCCATCAATTAAGACAATGTCGTCATGTCATAATCAATCAATCCATTCTACTGACACTATCAACTTTCCAGTTTTGTTACCATTGATAAGATGTGATCTTCTCAAAAGACTAATAATAATTCATAATCTTTCACAAATTCAAGGATATATGGAGACACTACCATTAAAAGAGTAAGGTCAACGCATAATCTACGCGAGAGAATTTCAATTCATATATAGACGAAAACATTTAACGAATATGAATATATCCCGTGTTTTCATAATTTGAGTACGCATTCGAAAGCTCCTCGGATCGTTACCCAGTTCATTCAAATGAAATCAAATCAAAAGAAATGATAGGAACGTCGATACATCCAGTCAGGTATCAACACTCGGTGATCAGATACTTTTCCTAAGAATATCACTACGGGAGAATTGGACAAGAAAGAATTGTCAATTGTCAAATAAGACAATTTCCACAGATGAGTAAATTCGACTCAGAAGAATAAATGCTACAGGCACATATGTAGGTGTCCCTAACACTATGTCCCTATTTTTCACTTCTTGCATATCTCAAAAAAATTTAATCTTTCACAATCTTTAAAGAAAATGTAGTGTTTATTAATCAGTTTTATGGCGACTACTAATCAGCCTTGCATGGTCCATCCCAAATTGTATGTAGGCGTGCAACTATATACAATTTTGAGATTAATGATGCAATACTCAGTCCGTCAAAATTTTATCATCATGTTTATAATAAAAACATTTTCATGCTTAATTCTTAAATAAGAATCAAAAATAAATTGTGACAATCCGTCAATTTATGGTTTATATTTTATTCTCAAATATTATTTAAAAACATTATTTTAATGTTACATTATGAACTCGCTTAATTTTTGGGAAGAAATTTGGATTTAAAATGTCTTGAAGTAGCATCGACTACGTCTAAACCGGAGGATTCTACGTTACGTGCTTACGTTTACATACACAGTCTTTGGTGACAGTCCGACATTTCAGAAAATAAATGTATCCGTGAATATTATTTTGGGATTTTAATTTTGAGTTGGTTCATAAACTCACAAATTTACGAGAAGAGATTTGGACTTACGATTATAATTTAACGTCCTTTACGACTAAACCGGAAACCTTAGGATTACGTATTTACGTTTTTGAACTCCGTTTTTGATGAGACAATTTTTATTGGATTCGTTTTGTGCCGTTGATTCATAATTTATAAAAACGTTTTTCGTATAACGACCCGAGGGCACGCAAACCGAGGAAACTAGAATCGAGGAGTACCCGTAAATAAATGGGGATGAGACAAGTGGGACACTTGTCCCACCCCCACTCAAAACCGGCATTAACTAGCCACTACACCACTTGATGTGTCAAGTGTAAGCTAAGTTGCTTACACATGTCTTAAGCTTACAATGTAAGCTAAGCTACAACAAAACCACTCCACCATACCACTAGCTCTCCATTCATACATGCAAAACAAGCTAAATCCTCTCATCTCTCTCTCTTATTGCCGTCTACTTCCACCCTAAACACCCTCATTTGATCAATTTAAACCACAAAATCATCTGTTATTCACACATATGTTGAAGCCCTTTTGAAGCTCTATAGATTGGTGGTGCTTATAACATCCAAGGAGGAGTTTCCATGAAGTATTGGGGCTGATTTTCCACAATTTGTTCATGAAGAATGGTGGTCTTGAAGATGGTCTTGGTTATTCACAAGTTTCTCCATCAAAATCCATGTCCAAATCACAACCTACATCAACTTGGTGGTATAAAGATTGTCCTCCTCATCCTCTTGTCATTTTTTATTATGTAATATTGTATTTATTTTTACTTATGTATATGTATATGATAATTAATGATGACTAAACATATTGTGTGGGGATTTGGTGTTGATAAACATGCTTAAAAAGATGAAAAACTATAAGAAACAAGGCTAAAATCTTGTTTAAATTGTTGGCTGTATAAAACAGTAAAGAATCATATGATGAACTGATAAAAATGGCATAGATTAATGGATATACAGTAAGTAATATGTCTTGTACACATGTGAGAGTTGGTCATGCAATGGAATCATTAGGATGAGTGAGATATGATCAAAACAAGTTTAGAGTACAAATCTGAGTTCACTATTTTGGACGATTTTTAGAAAATACTTAGCGGCTGATTCAACATTAGCTATAGAGTAGTTAAATGGAGCACATATCATGTAGTATATGTAATAAAAATTTGAGCTTCTATCTCCATATAGAACTCTAGATATGGCAGTTTTGGTGAACATGAAAATAAAAATCAGATTTTGGAAATTAAAGTATAATAGTATTATATAAGCACTCAAATAAAAATAGTATAAAATGTGAATTAAAACCCACTAACTTATATAATACATTTATATAAATATGTATAAGGATAAATATATAGACATTTTATAAAATTGGTAATTTGATAAGTTTTATAAGTTATAAAACTATAAACATGATTTTTACGACTTTTTCGGCTATTACCATAAAATTTACGTTTTTGTTAAATAAAACTTAGACGGTTGGACCCGTCTAATGTAAACTTTTAAAACTCATATACTGATATATCAACATATACAACAAGTAAAAACCAATAAAACCCGAACTATATAACATACGGACATTAACGGACTAAGTTAACGTTATTAGACTAATAATACAACAAAATGGGCTAAAACACTTATAAACTTATTTATTGGGCTTAACCCATTTGGGCCCAACATGTAAAGTGTAAATACTGATAATACAAGTATAAAGTGGAATAATACAAGTTAAAGAACTTATAATAAGTTTATTGGACCTAAAACACGTAAATAGGCAAAACTAGTAAACTAGTAAGAAGTTACCAATACGTAAACACTAAAATGAGTAAAAGAGAATATGTAAACCCACTTGATCATCATATATATAAAATCATCATATGTATACATAATTGTTATTTTTATAAAGTCATTGGACATGAGTCTAAGACGAGTATTATTTGTCTAGGTTTTCGTGATTGAAGCACGTACCGTACGTCTGAATTGCCGATAACCCGCCTTCCCACATCAACGTGAGTTCATAGCCTCGCACTCTTTAAATGTTTTTATGAAATGTTTTATAAACCCGCGAGGGAGATAACATGTTAGTTTTTATAAAATAGGACACCATTTGTCCCGATTGTTTGTTTATTGATTTGGACCCGAATGATTGTATGACCCGATTGTATGACCTGATAAATGATTAAATGACCCGATAGATGAAATAAAATGGATTATTAAAGTTAGGTTATGTCACTAAAAGTCCCATTAGCATGAATTGTGACTTACCGGGATTTGGTAGACGCTTATGCATATAATAGTACTATTTGGGGACGATCACCCCAGTTCGCGCCTTGACGGTTGATCCCCGTCGTGTGACATTGATTGGTAAGCAAATTTATGTATGAGAAGATTTCTATAGCGTGACCTTTGTGACGACACGCTAATTTAGATGGGCAAATTGAGTATCGGGTTAGCTACCCGTTGTTTGTTGTAGTAAGGTAACAATGTCATGCGGCTTATAATAATCTAAGTTAACGAAATACTACTATACGCACCGAATTACGATGTATTGTCTGACTAGCAATACGGGGTCATACTATTGATATTATGTTCGTGTTTTGGTTTTTATAACCATATTCATATAACGGTTTTTATTTTCATACAACGTCATAAGACGTATTGTATAATGTTTTTACGACATTGGCTCGTATAACGATTTTTAAGGCAAATGCCTATATTATGATTTTGATAAGGATTTGCATAAAATGACTTTGGCTATTTTATGGCCTATTATAAAGATTTGTACAAAATGGTTTTCGGTAATAATTTTATACCGATGTCATATTGATGGATTTTATTAAACTCTATGAATTCACTCGGCGTTATCGCTGACCTTTTCTTTTAACATGTTTTATCTCAGGTACTTGAATGTAATTCTCGGGAAGACAACAAGAATTCATGGCCCGCACTTAAATTATAATTTCCATTCAAATGCTTTGTAAAACCTGTATGAAATATAATGACTTGGGACCTATGTAAATTTGATATTTATGAATGGAAATGCTTTATTATTAAACGACGCGATTTTTAAGCGTTGTCTATGATGTGAGTAATGTGCTATCCCGTAACACCAACGAGTCTTCCACTGTATCGAGTTGTATAAATTTGGGGTTGTTACAGTTTGGTACCAGAGCTCTCGTTATAGAGAACGAAAGATTTTTAAAACCAAGGTTTTGAATAAAACATTTCAAAATCTTTCAACTATAAACATTTTTCTAAAAATGTCTAAAAATCTTTTGACTATAACGGTGCCGAAGAATTCCTGAGTTACCGACAAGGCCAGACTGAGAAGCGTTATTTTAATATATATATATATATATGACTTGGATTATATATATACATATGATGTGATTTGATTACAAGATTGTTTGATGATTATTTCTATATTTATACGAGGTATTTATACGACGCAGATTGTCACAAGGAACCTTAAAACCCCTAGTAAATTAATCGAAGCTATTCTCGTAGGAATTCTAGCTATCCTAGATCTAAACCAAGTTGTGGATATCTATGATCCCAACACATGGTTGATATTCGTAGAAATGTAAATATTAGTTGATTGTGAAATTGAAAAAGAATTGGCGAGATTAAATGTGATATCGATGTCATGACGATCTTTCCTTATAGAGTGGAGTTGACAAAACGTTACCACCTAGAAAGATGTCATCTGATTCGTGTCATCCAATTCTTAAATTGAAATCGAAAGGGTGAATGTTTCACTTGAGGCTGTCATTGGAACCATTACCCAAAAGCCTCATGCCACTAGTACCTTTCCGAGAAATCAGATTGAATGTGTGAGTCATCTCATGCTAGTGACTCATTTGATAATTGTTGTTGTAAGAGCTATAGGTTTAGAAATTAAGTGTTGATCATATCGAGCTTTTATTTCCCTTTTAAGGTTTATGAATAAGCTTGAAAGTATTGGAGAATGAGGTAGGATATCGCATTGAGTATGATTTGGTTGAAACTTGAATAACGTAAAATTTAACTCGTATGGAATAAGAAATTGTTAAGAGGAAGTCGTTAAGTCTTGTGATTGAATTATAAGGTTTTATTTGATTGTTGATTCGTGTTAAGTGTTGTTCTTAGGCCATTGTCCACTAAAGAGGATGCCTAGTGTCCAATAAATAAATTGAAGAAATCTTCTTCTGAATTGGGACCAATGGATTTTCCGGGACAGGTGGGACACCTAATGACTCTTGTAGATTAGTATTCATTGTGGTATCTTTTAAAAATAATCCCTAACTTAACTGAGACATCAGTTGGTAGGATGAGTTCTTGGAATTGTATGACATAGTGACACATAATGCGTTACGGTACAATTTTGACTTGTTTGTGATTAATGAAGAGACTACCATTGATTGCTAAATTCTATATGTATCGATGTTATCTATCTTTTATTGCTTCATCCTAATGTTCGCATTAGTGATGCAACCATTGAACAGGTACTAATCTTGAATTGAGTCACGTTGTGGATTATTCTCTTTTGAGTGCCATCAAGGTCATGAACCTCATGATTATTTGGCTAAGCTTTTTTCCTATTATATTGTAGTTAGTTCTTGTGAACAACTTTTCATCACTCTTTTGCAGATCACTCATTGTTTTTATAAGTTAAAACAGTATCCCTTGAGAAAAATTGGGTTTTCATCACCATATGGATTATTTAAAGTGAGACTTATAAATAATCGTTATCGAAATGAAGTTGTTTATAAAACACTTTGGAAAACTTAATTGTTTTCATAACAAAGAAAATCTTTGTAAATTTATTTTGATTCTTATTTAAAAATTAAGCATGAAAATGTTTTTATTATAAACATGATGACAAAGTTTTGACGAACTGACTATTGCATCGTTAATCTTGAAATTATATATAGTTGCGTGCCTACATATAATTTGGAATGGACCATCCAAGGCTGATTAGTAGTCACCATTAAACTGAATAATAAACACTATCTTTCTTTGAAGATTGTGAAAGATCAAATTTTATGAGATCTGCAAGAAGTGAAAAATAGGGACATAATGTTAGGGACACCTACATATGTGCCTTTAGCATCTATTCTTCTGAGTCGAATTTACTCATCTGTGGAAATTGTCTTATTTGACAATTGACAATTATTTCTTGTCCAATTCTCCCGTAGTGAGATTCTTAGGAAAAGTATCTGATTACCGAGTATTGATACCCAATTGGATGTATCGACGTTCCTATCATTTCTTTTGATTTGATTTCATTTGAATGACCTGGGTAACGATCCGAGGAGCTTTCGAATGCGTACTCAAATTATGAAAACATGGGATATATTCATATTCGTTAAATGTTTTCGTCTGTATCTGATTTGAAATTCTCTCACATAGATTATGCGTTGACCTTACTCTTTTAAGGTTAGTTATGTCTCCATATATCCTTGAAATTGTGAAGGATTATGAGTTACTATTAGTCTTTTGAGAAGTTCACATCTTATCGACGGCAATAAAACTGGAAAGTTGACAGTGCCAGTAGAATGGATTGATTGATTATGACAAGATGACATTGTCTTAATTGATGGGAACTCGAATAGAATCCCCCTAAACGATAAGATGTTGATTATCAAAAGTGATCTAAATTCTTGATGGATGATCATATCCTGTATTTAGACTTGAAATTATACCATGAATGGTTGTGAATTAATCATAGATATTATAATCTAGAAAGAACTTAAACTAAAATTATTAAAAGATGTTTCTGTTATCTGAAACTTTAGGAGGTATTTGTTGATTAATTACCTAGACTTTCGCCAATAAGGCAAGTTGAATTTGGTATTGATTATATTCCCAGCGCTGCACTTGTGGCTTGTGCACTGTACGTCAGCACCATCTGAATTAAAGGAATTACCGTACAACTGAGAGAGTTGTCGGAGAAAGATTTTATTCTACCAAGCTCGTCATCATGAAGAGCTATGGTGTTATCATTCCTTATATTTACAGATTACTGTGAACTGAGTAAATTGACAATCGAAAACGATATCCATAACTCGAAATGGAAGATTTGTTCGATCATTTACAAGGTTCTAGCGTATGTATTAAAGGTTTGATCCTCGGCATGGTTATCATCAATTTTGCGTCCGCGAAGAAGATTATCTATTCCAATCACTACATCCGGTACTTGTAATGAACATTATGAGTTCCACGTGATGTCGTTTGGATTGACTAATACACATGTAGCATTCATAAAATTGGTGAATCACGTGTGTAGGCTGTAATTTGATAAATCCATGCTTGTGATCATTAAGGACCATTTGTTTGATTATAAGAATAAGAATGAGTTAATAATTATCTATAGATTGCCCTGAATTAGCCGAACGATAAAAACCTGTACCTTAAATATTTAACATGTGATTAAAGACTAAATCCTTTATATTAATTGACCTTGTGTTTAATAGATAATGGAATCTATATTGACTCTTAAAAATTAGAGCCCTTTTAAGACTTTGGATTTTACCAAAAAGAAATGGAAATATGTTTTGACAAATGTTTTAACAAAGGATTTTTAAGGGATTATTCCCTTATACAGAAACCATTTAACTAAACTTTTGTTTAGGGGTAAATGTTCGTGTATACTTCTAGACAACTTAAGAAGAATTGAGGAAACTATATAACTTATGACTTGAAATTTGAAACGATACTTTTTGCTTTTCAACTAAGAAAATTTTGACCAAAATATAAACAAAGATTTTTCGAACAATTACGAATCCTATTAATTATTTTTGATAAATCAACAAAAATCGTATTAATTAAATTAAAAATTATTTTGAACATTTTCATATAATTGGACGGACTAAAAAATTTAAAATCTTTACGTTTACGTTTCATAAAAATTGAATATTTTTTATTTAATTAGTCGTAATAATTATCGACGCTTTAGACGTCGGATTGAGTAAAACGGATAAAAATGATAGTTGAGAAGAAACTAAAACTTAGAAAATGTGAAGAAAGAAATTTTTAATGAATGTAAATACTGACACGTTATGTAGAAAAGGATAAAGAACCAATTAGGATGTGTTCCTTAGTAATGATGGTACAAAATAAAATTGTCGAACAATTTAAATATGATCGATGTTTGTAAAAAGGATAATATAGATAATAAAAGGGGTTCGCGGCTAATGTGAACCATTAGAATTGAGAAGCCGATAGCATTAAATGTTTTAAAGTCCACTTGTGATTGTCTAAATATGGAGGATTGTGAGATATAGTTATGTTGGAATCTTGTAAGTATAAGTATTCTATTCATGTCATTTTTGATTTAATGTATCTTTATCTGAAGAGGTTGTACTAATGGCAAATTATGAAGGTAGACATTGCCTCATACATTAGTAAACGTCTAGCTATTGCAAAGGTCATCATCTGAATTTGATTCGATTTAGGTCATCGTCGACAGACTGACCAAATCTGCTAATATCATCCCTGTTAATGATAGATTCTCGATGAAGAAATTGACTCTTTTATATTTAAAAGAGTTATGTGAACATGGTGTGCCTGTATCGATCATCTCTATCAAGATCCTCGCTTCGCATCGAAATTTCTAGAAATTTGCTCAGAAGTCATTGAGAACGAATCTTGATGAGAGTACTATGTACCACCCCAAATCGAAGGGACGAGGTAAAGTAATGGTACAAAATACTATAAGCGCTGTTCTATGTTTGAATGATTGACCTTTGGTAATAGACCGTATAATCGTTTTCCTTTGGAGAGATTATCATTGAGAATTTTCATATTAGGAGAGATTATCTGAATGTGAGAGCATCTGTAAGCAGGAGTTGAGATGAAGACACCCGGCATACACCCATTGTGAGTTGAACATGTCTTATAGGTTTAAGGTTTCCTATGATGGCGAACCTAACCTTACAAAATACCTAACCCGCGAGACCTGAAATGATTGTTGAAATTAGGATCTGATTATTGACTGCCGGTAGTGGGCAAGAGGTTATTTGAATATGAAATGTACATCTTGAAGTGCCAGATGGGTAGCGAAGTTATGCCAAAAATTTTAACCATGGAAAAATGAATTGATGATCTGGAAGATCATGGGATATAAGTCCCCGTTGTATGGGACCTTAGAGATGATGTAAAAGATGGTATGAAAGGCATATAAGCTGGATCTACCCTAGGACTTCAAGAGCTGGGTGAATTATGTTTCGTATATTGAACTTGATAAAATGTCTGTCAAGTGAAAATTTGATTGTTTCTTAGTAATGTTTAGATCGACGAAAAGTTGCATTCATCAAAAACCCGTGAACATCATGGATAGAGAAAGTAAGTCAACATTAAGCCTGATCTTATTCCCGTAGTTATGTTTGATGAAACTCGCGTATTGTAATGAATTACACTTGTGAGAAAAGACCGAATGTGGAGGAAGTACCCACATGGATTTAACTCTATAAGAAGCGAGTAGTAAGATGATCTTTGAGGACAAAGATCCTGTTTAGGGGTAAATGCTGTGACAATCTGTCAATTTATGGTTTATATTTTATTCTCAAATATTATTTAAAAACATTATTTTAATGTTACATTATGAACTCACTTAATTTTTGGGAAGAAATTTGGATTTACGTCTTGAAGTAGCATCGACTACGTCTAAACCGGAGGATTCTACGTTACGTGCTTACGTTTACATACACCGTCTTTGGTGACAGTCCGACATTTCAGAAAATAAATTTATCCGTGAATTGGGATTTTAATTTTGAGTTGGTTCATAAACTCACAAATTTACGAGAAGAGATTAGGACTTACGATTATAATTTAACGTCCTTTACGACTAAACCGGAAACCTTAGGATTACGTATTTACGTTTTTGAACTCCTTTTTTTATGAGACAATTTTTATTGGATTCGTTTTGTGCCGTTTATTCATAATTTATAAAAACGTTTTACGTAAAATGACCCGAGGGCACGCAAACCGAGGAAACTAGAATCGAGGAGTACCCGTAAATAAATGGGGATGAGACAAGTGGGACACTTGTCCCACCCCCACTCAAAACCGGCCTTAACTAGCCACTACACCACTTGATGTGTCAAGTGTAAGCTAAGTTGCTTACACATGTCTTAAGCTTACAATGTAAGCTAAGCTACAACAAAACCACTCCACCATACCACTAGCTCTCCATTCATACATTCAAAACAAGCTAAATCCTCTCATCTCTATCTCTTATTGCCGTCCACTTCCACCCTAAACACCCTCATTTGATCAATTTAAACCACAAAATCATGTGTTATTCACACATATGTTGAAGCCCTTTTGAAGCTCTATAGATTGGTGGTGCTTATAACATCCAAGGAGGAGTTTCCATGAAGTATTGGGGCTGATTTTCTACAAGGTGTTCTAATACACGACTTTTGACACCCCGTATAAAATTAAAGTTCTTGTTCTCGATATCTTAACGAATTGATCTAGGTTCTATGTGTGACTCTATTGTTTTTGGTGAAACAAATATTTTGGTTGTTTTTAATTTAAAAGTGCAAAACAATTAAAATAAATGACTTAAAAGTAAAGGCGGTAATTTAAAAGGCGTTAAAATAAATCTAAGTCTAATTAAAAGTAAAGGTTGCAATATTTAAAAACATGAAAAGTAAATAACGAGAAATTAAGTGACTTAAAATTAAAGCGTGACGAGAATTAAAATTAGACAAAGTATTAAAATGACAACTAAAAAATTAAACAAGACAAAATAGTAAAAAATTACCCTAATCGGAATGTATTCCGATCAGATGATAATCGGAATGTAGACTCACCACCTAATCGGAATGTGGGCTTACCTTCTGGTCGGAATATAGGTCGGAAACACCACGATCGGAATGCTGTCACTCGTTCTGATCGGAATAACCAAACTAACCCAGATCGAAATGTGTAGTGGACTCAGATCGGAATAATGATCGGAATTGCCAATCGGAATACTGTCACTTACCTCTGATCGGAATACCAAACTTACCTCTGATCGGAATACTCACAAACCCTCCAATCGGAATATCATACACCCTTGATCGGAATAACTGTCACTTACCCTGATCGGAATGTGCTAGACACCCCCAATCGGAATAACGCAAACCCTTTTTCGACCAAGCAATGGAGTGCTGGTCGGAATGTGAAACCCTTTTCCGATTCATCAGATCGGAATACGGATGAAATAACACAAAATAAGCTAGTACTAATAAGCTATAAACAAATAAGCACACACCTAAAATCTTAAGCAAACACGTATAAGAAAAAGCTTCTAAACTGAAATTTATAGACTTTTGAAAACATAAAACGAAAAAGATTTACGAAAATAATACTTTATATAAAAATAACTTTTATAAAAACTTAAGAAACTTTAAGATGAAAACAAATAAGCTATAAAATCAATAATCCAAAACAATCAAAAGCATAAAAACATAACCTTTAATCAAATAAGCAAGATAATAAACATGTAAACAAAGATTAAAGCATAGAAAGAAAGGTAGATGAGAGATTAAAACAAGAAAATTAAAGAACACTTACTTGGAATTAAAAGGTATTAAAAGTGCAAGACAAGTATTTAAATTGACATATATTTAAAGAGCAAGTAATTAAAAGGTGGAAGAACTAGTGTCACTCTAGCCAACAAAAAATGAAAAGATTAATCCTAATGACTATATATAGGGGAGGATTAAGGGGTGCTTAGGAAGCTTCCTCCCCTCTTTCCTTTCTCCTTAATTGCATGCTTAGTCCTTCCTTCTTAATCTCTTTGTTAATTGCACCATTAGTCCTTATGCCTTTAAATCTTCTTTAATCTTGGACTTTAATGACTTTTGGCTCTGGATTTCTTTGAACTCGTCTTTTAATTCTTCAATAAATTAGACTTGAGTTTTTCGGCTTTTGATAAACTTCCGTCTTTTGACTTTTTCTTCGATAAATCTTCAGAATTGGTCTTGGACTTCCGTTCTTTTTGCACTCTTGACTTCTTGACTTCGTCTTTCGTCTTTTTCTTCGATAAAAGCCCGTGAATGCCCGTGTTTTCTCCACTTTTCACCTTTTCGTCCTAAATTACAACAAAAACACAAACCACACATAATTCTGACATAAAAGACATAAAATACACGTTTTGGCTCGGTTATTATTGTAATTAAGTGGTTAAAAGGATGGGTGTTTACACACCTATCAAATCCCCTACACTTGACCATTGCAATGTCCTCATGCAATGCATTAGTTACAAAGCACGTTTACATTTTTCATCATAATCAATCCACGTTGGCCTTTATTAAAGAGATAGAAAACTATACACATTCAAAGGAAGAAAATAAAGAAATAAAAAACATACCTTCGGGTTTTGGAAATGTCATGAATAATCATCCTCCTCAAGTTTTCACTTTCTCCAAACCAAGCTTAAAAACGAGATCATTGTTATTATAAGTTAGCAAACTAACACGAACTCATGTGGGCCAATTACTCACTTAGACTCCCTTATTCCTAGGGGTATCTCTTATATTTTATTGTTGTCTTGAACGATCACGAGGATGCATTGTTGACTTATTTCGATAGTTATTTAGGCCAAAAATAAAGTGAACGATTTAATCAATAGTTAGCTAAAGGACAAAATCTTTTAAAACTGCTTCTCGGGACCTCATAAAGTTCATATCTTGGCATAACTCGCTTCGCGATTTGAGACCTTTCTCGGAACGATATTTGGTTGCGACTTCATACTTCAAATCTTGAGAGACGTTCATGAAATAACGGCCTTCTCTTCATATAGGAATTTCTTCACTTGAAGTTTTGAGAGATTCATACTTGGACCATGACTTCTTCATTTTTCTCCAATCTTTATTTTGGACTTTGATATACAACGATCCGCCTCCTTTTATGACTTGGATCTATTTATCCTCATACCTTGATAGGGTCCTTTCGGATACACTTCTCCATGACTTTTGGGGAGTTTTTGCTTTTCGTCGTGTGTCTCGATCCTTCATATTGATTTTCGATAAATGATTCTTCACATCACTTTTGGATCTTTAGCAACAAAATGTAGCCCTCGTGCCTTGTTAGGGCCTTTTCGGACTCGCCAGTCTTCGCATCCCGCTTCAATAAGTTATGCCTTGGCTATGAACTCTAATCCATACCGAGCAACTTTTAAACGATCTTGGGCTAGAATCTAAGTAACTTTTCAAATCGTACAACCTTATTTATTGCAGATAAATTTATTAGCAGGCGATGGGAGAATAGGCTCATAATTAACTCACATAAATTCACGAAAGAATACCGAACTTATAATTGACTCTATCATCTCTCGTTCTCCCCAGTTTAAAATCTCAAGGAATGAGACTCGTGGATGCTTAGCCTATTAAATCAATGTTTTGGGTTTTCGAGTCGCCTATAGGATCTTGCAAACTCTTAGACTTTTTCAAGTTTAGAAATCGCATTTTAAAGTTCCCTTGATAAACGACTCTCTAGGATCAATTATAGGAACTTGCGAAAAGTTCTTGTTCTTAACCCGGGAGACTTAAGACTTTCGCGTTTTATAGCTCCCTATATAAAAGCCTAGCAAAACTTGAGTTAAACACGTTAAGGATACTAGCTAGAGTAACTTAGATAAGTAAACTCGGGTTGGGTCAAAAGATTCACAACGTTTGAAAATTAAAACCACTTTAATAAAGATTTATTCTAGCAAGGAAAGAAAATAACTATACAAAGGGAAAAACTAATAGGCCAAAATAGATCAAAAAATTTTGAAAAATGTCGAAAAATTGATTTTCCGGTTAAAATGAGGACAAATACAAGGAAAAGACCACTTAACTTCGATAGAAGTCCCACTACACTTAACATAAACATTGTCCGAAATGTTTAAGCATGTGGAAGTAAACTCCCCTACACTTAGGACATTGTGCACTTTGTTTAAATCTCGCTAAGGAAGAGACAACTAAAGAGATTCCTATTTTAATATTGAGAAAATATAAAATAGTGAATCGAAAAGAGTTTAGGATAGAACCGGGAAGATGGAACACGGAATCACGGGTCGTCAAGAATCATCAAGAGTGGATCATTGAGCGTGAATCCCTGATTAAGAGAGGAGAGGAAATAGAAAACACCAAAGGGTCTCCCCTACACTTAGGATAAAGAAAGCTAAAAGATAGATACATGGGTTGCCTCCCAAGAAGCGCTTGATTTTTGTTAACCGAGTCGTGAGTCTGACTCGACCTTGATCATCAGGAAAAAGCATGTAACATATCCACCAGGATCAAAGACATAGTTTTCGTCCATCAAATAGCACAAGCTTAAGGCGAACAAGGCAAGCCAAAGAAGAGTAGGAAGGTTCCCTTAAGCAGCGATGGAGCACGGTGGAAGCAGGGGTGAAGTGGTGCAAGTAGATTTCCATAAGTTCCAAAGATATTTCCTTTTTATTTCATCAGGTGGATACTGAGATGGCTACAGAATATCGATACCGGGGTCGAACACCTTTTCCTTTAAGGGAAAATAGCACTTAGGCTCAACAGAATGGGAAGAAGATCCGCGAAAAAGCATAACCTCGTCCTCAGAAGGGGGACAAAGAGGTGTTAAATCATATGTGTTGCGGATATTGGTGTCGACCGGTTTCTTCTCCTTTGAAAGAATGTTCTTCAAATCCAAAGTAGGATCAAGACGATAATCTTCAAAATCACAAGGAGGAGCATCACTCTCATGAGGGAAGTAAGTGTTGAGAAACGTAGAGAAGTCTTCCTCAAATTAGTAATCGTCCAAAGTAGGATCGAGTGATGGCGGAGGATCTTCATCATGTGAAGAATCACTCGAAAGAGTATCAGCCTCATCAAAATCATCATACGTGGGCAGGTCGGGATACTCGGAAGTACAATCATCAAAATCATCCGAATCTTAGCTAGAATCATCATCATAAGCATCAAAGATCGGTGGAGAATCATAAATAGGAGAAGGTTCCAGATTGGAGAGAGAATCATCCACATCGTCATGAAAAAGTGGATTATCAATGCAAGAGTCGAATAGCGGATTGTTGTAGATGACAAAATCATCGAGCACATTAATCATATTCACTGATTCTCGTCTAAAAGATTTGCTTGTAAGCTTCCCCATTTTGAAAACTTGTGAATCATTCCCGACTCTTAAGATTAACTCGCCTTCGACTCTTAAGATTAGCTCGTCCGGTTCTCAAGAATGGTCGACCAAGTATTAAAGGAATACGAGGGTCCATTTCATAGTCAACAACGACAAAGTCGACCGGGAAAGTAAATGTGCCAACTTTAATGAACACGTCTTCGGCAATACCAACGGGGTAAGCGAGAGTGCGATTTGCAAGTTCAAGAGTCATCTTTGTTGGAGTAAGGTCGGGCAATGATAGTGTTTTCCAAACACTCAAAGGCATAAGATTAATACTGCCCCCGAGATCAGCTAGGGCAGTAAATTCTTCAGTTTTGTTGAAAATGCAAGGCAACAAAAAACGACCGGGATCTCCAAGCTTTTCCGGAAGTTCTTTAAGAATAACTGCAGAGCAGTTTTCATTTAAACGTGTGTTGGCGAGCTCAATCAGCTTCTCCTTCTTTCTCAGCAATTCCTTGAATGCTTTAACAAATTTTGGCATGTGGACAAGTGCTTCAACAAGGCTAATGTTGATGTTCACTTGAGAGAGCATCTTCATATAGCTTGACACTTGACAGTCATTCTTGGTTAGCTCGTTGGTCTTGCCTAAGTGAGAAGGATGTGGGATATTGGGTTTGTGCGGTGAAGGTGTAGGTGGTAAAGGTTGAGATGTTGAAGGTTGAGATGTTGAAGATTCCTTTCTAGGTACATCGTCATGACGAGGCGGAGACGGTAATGGTGCACTAATACCAGGTGTAGGAGGAGTAGGGATAAATGGTGGTGGAGGAGGTGTAGATGAAGGGGGCGGGATAGGTGGTCCTACGAGGGTGACTCCACTACGGGTCGTAATAGCACTCACATTTGCTCGCGGATTGGTGACGGTGTTTGAAGGTAGAGAACTCGAAGAAGAAGGTTGAGCGGCGGGCAAGAAACTAGCAAGCATATTCTTCAAATCATTTGTTTGATTGCTGAAGGAGGATTGAATATTATCTCGAAGCTCGGATCTTATCTCATTTCCTTGCTTGGTAATATCTCCTTTAAGTTTGATAATTTGGCTTTGCAGATTCTTGATTTGCTCACCTTGGGATCTCATGATGGCTTCAACATCCGGATTAATGGGCGGGGTTTGTTGAGTAGGTGGGTGATAAGGATTAGAAGCTCTTGGTGGGATTTGGTTGCTTCTATTGTAGTTGTTGGCGGGGTTTTGGTTTTGAGGAGAGAAACCGGGTGAAAGGTAGTTGTTTGACCGGTAACTCAGCAAATTTCTATCCCCTTGAGGTCGAGCTTGGTAATTTTCCAGTGAATAATTACCATAAGCTGCTTACACATTTTCCGGATTTCCTTGTGTGGAAGGACAATCGGTGTATGAGTGAGGACCGCCGCATGTTTCAAAAGAAGGTGCAACCGCTTTAACTTGTTGTTGTTGGTTTGAAGCGAGAAGCAAGATACTTTTGCTCATTTCAGTCATCATGCGGGTGAGTTCGGTCATATCAGGGTTTGCTGAAGTAGAAGAGACATTGACTCTCGGGTTGTTCCTTGAAGAAGCAGAGGAATCCCAGTTTTTGTGGTGAGTAGTCATGTTCTCAATAAGCTCTCTACACTCCTCGGGTCTCCTTTTCATAAATGTGTCACCGGCGGCTGCATTAATCGTATCACGATCTCGAAAAGTCAATCCGTTGTAGAAAGTATCAATTAAGGTCACAGGGAGCATGTTGTGGTTTGGACAACGATCAATCAAGACATTATATCTTTCCCAAGCATCAAAAAGAGATTCATCGGGATCTTGCATGAAACCGCTGATTTGATTACGAAGGCTCGTGACCATGGATGGTGGAAAGTAGCGCGACAAAAAGCGTTGAGTCATGTCATCCCAAGTATGAATAGAATTCTTCGGGAGACGATCAAACCATTTCTCGGCATGATGCGATAAAGTATGTGGGAAGAGTTGTAGGCGAAGAACATCCATTGTGGCACCGGGCAACTTCATGCTTTGGGTGATTGTAATGAACTTGTCGAGGTGTTTGTTGGCATCATCATCAGGCATTCCTCTAAAAGGATTTGTTTGCACTTGCTGAATCATGTGGTGCTTCAACGAAAACTCCGGAGCGTTTATTTGCATCGGCGCAATCGGTCCTCCTCGTCCAAACATGGTAGGTTGACAAAGCTCCTCCATTGTCCGAAGATCGGGCTGTGGAAGAACATTGTTGTTGTTATTATTGAGGTGCGGTGGATTATTGTTGTTGTTAACACCTGACATACTTAAATCTTCTCGAGTCTCGGGCTCTTGATAATTAGAAGATCTAGTACGCATACACCTACAAAAACAAAAGAAAACAATACCAAACACAAAGACAATATATATACACAATAAAAATAAAACTTTTTGGATTACGCTCACAAGTGAACGGATCCCAAAAAGCAACGTGTCTCTCACAGAAAACCGTTAATCTTTACGAAAAGAGCCGGCATCGGCGCCATTTGATACACGGCTTTTGACACCCCGTATAAAAATTAAAGTTCTTGTTCTCGATATCTTAACGAATTGATCTAGGTTCTATGTGTGACTCTATTGTTTTTGGTGAAACAAATATTTTGGTTGTTTTTAAAATAAAAGTGCAAAACAATTAAAATAAATGACTTAAAAGTAAAGGCGGTAATTTAAAAGGCGTTAAAATAAATCTAAGTCTAATTAAAAGTAAAGGTTGCAATATTTAAAACTTTGAAAAGTAAATAACAAGAAATTAAGTGACTTAAAATTAAAGCGTGATGAGAATTAAAATTACACAAAGTATTAAAATGACAACTAAAAAATTAAACAAGACAAAATAGTAAAAAATTACCCTAATCGAAATGTATTCCGATAAGATGATGATCGGAATGTAAACTCACCACCTAATCGGAATGTGGGCTTACCTTCTGATCGGAATATAGGTCGGAAACACCACGATCGGAATGCTGCCACTCGTTCTGATCGGAATAACCAAACTAACCCAGATCGGAATGTGTAGTGGACTCAGATCGGAATAATGATCGGAATTGCCAATCGGAATACTGTCACTTACCTCTGATCGGAATACCAAACTTACCTCTGATCGGAATACTCACAAACCCTCCAATCGGAATATCATACACCCTTGATCGGAATAACTGTCGCTTACCCTGATCGAAATGTGCTAGACACTCCCAATCGGAATAACGTAAACCCTTTTCCGACCAAGCAATGGAGTGCTAGTCGGAATGTGAAACCCTTTTCCGATTGATCAGATAAGAATACGGAGGAAATAACATAAAATAAGCTAGTACTAATAAGCTATAAACAAATAAGCACACACCTAAAATCTTAAGCAAACACGTATAAGAAAAAGCTACTAAACTGAAATTTAAAGACTTTTGAAAACACAAAATGAAAAAGATTTACGAAAATAATACTTTATATAAAAATAACTTTTATAAAAACTTAAGAAACTTTAAGATGAAAACAAATAAGCTATAAAATCAATAATCCAAAACAATCAAAAGCATAAAAGCATAACCTTTAATCAAATAAGCATGATAATAAACATGTAAACAAAGATTAAAGCATAGAAAGAAAGGTAGATGAGAGATTAAAACAAGAAAATTAAAGAACACTTACTTGGAATTAAAAGGTATTAAAAGTGCAAGACAAGTATTTAAATTGACATATATTTAAAGAGCAAGTAATTAAAAGGTGGAAGAACTAGTGTCACTCTAGCCAACAAAAAATGAAAAGATTAATCCTAATGACTATATATAGGGGAGGATTAAGGGGTTCTTAGGAAGCTTCCTCCCCTCTTTCCTTTCTCCTTAATTGCATGCTTAGTCCTTCCTTCTTAATCTCTTTGTTAATTGCACCATTAGTCCTTAAGCCTTTAAATCTTCTTTAATCTTGGACTTTAATGACTTTTGGCTCGGGATTTCTTTTAACTCGTCTTTTAATTCTTCAATAAATTAGACTTGAGTTTTTTCGGCTTTTGATAAACTTCCGTCTTTTGACTTTTTCTTCGATAAATCTTCAGAATTGGTCTTGGACTTCCGTTCTTTTTGCACTCTTGACTTCTTAACTTCGTCTTTCGTCTTTTTCTTCGATAAAAGCCCGTGAATGCCCGTGTTTTCTCCACTTTTCACCTTTTCGTCCTAAATTACAACAAAAACACAAACCACGCATAATTCCGACATAAAAGACATAAAATACACGTTTTGGCTCGGTTATTATTGTAATTAAGTGGTAAAAAGGATGGCTGTTTACACACCTATCATGTTCATGAAGAATGGTGGTCTTGAACATGGTCTTGGTTATTCACAAGTTTCTCCATCAAAATCCATGTCCAAATCACAACCTACATCAACTTGGTGGTATAAATATTGTCCTCCTCATCCTCTTGTCATTTTTGATTATGTAATCTTGTATTTCTTTTTACTTGTGTATATTTATATGATGATGAATGATGATTAAAAATATTGTGTGGGGATTTGGTGTTGATAAACATGCTTAAAAAGATGAAAAACTATAAGAAACAAGGCTAAAATGTTGTTTAAATTATTGGCTGTATAAAACAGTAAAGAATCATATGATGAACTGATAAAAATGGCATAGAGTAATGGATATACAGTAAGTAATATGTCTTGTACACATGTGAGAGTTGGCCATGCAATGGAATCATTAGGATGAGTGAGATATGATCAAAACAAGTTTAGAGTACAAATCTGAGTTCACTGTTTTGGACGATTTTTAGAAAATACTTAGAGGCTGATTCAACAGTAGCTATAGTAGAGTTAAATGGAGCAAATATCATTTAGTATATGTCATAAAAATTTGAGCTTCTATCTCCATATAGAACTCTAGATATGGCAGTTTTTGTGAACATGAAATTAAAAATTAGATTTTGGAAATTAAAGTATAATAGTATTATATAAGCACTCAAATAAAAATAGTATAAAATGTAAATTAAAACCCACTAACTTATATAATACATTTATATAAATATGTATAAGGATAAATAAATAGACATTTTATAAAATTGGTAATTTGATAAGTTTTATAAGTTATAAAACTATAAACATGATTTTTACGACTTTTTCGGCTATTACCGTAAAATTAACGTTTTTGTTAAATAAAACTTAGACGGTTGGACCCGTCTAATGTAAACTTTTAAAACTCATATACTGATATATCAACATATACAACAAGTAAAAACCAATAAAACCCGAACTATATAACATACGGACATTAACGGACTAAGTTAACGTTATTAGACTAATAATACAACAAAATGGGCTAAAACACTTATAAACTTATTTATTGGGCTTAACCCATTTGGGCCCAACATGTAAAGTGTAAATACTGATAATACAAGTATAAAGTGGAATAATACAAGTTAAAGAACTTATAATAAGTTTATTGGACCTAAAACACGTAAACAGGCAAAACTAGTAAACTAGTAAGAAGTTACCAATACGTAAACACTAAAATAAGTAAAAGAGAATATGTAAACCCACTTGATCATCATATATATAAAATCATCATATGTATACATAATTGTTATTTTTATAAAGTCATTGGACATGAGTCTAAGACGAGTATTATTTGTCTAGGTTTTCGTGATTGAAGCACGTACCGTACGTCCGAATTGCCGATAACCCGCCTTCCCACATCAACGTGAGTTCATAGCCTCACACTCTTTAAATGTTTTTATGAAATGTTTTATAAACCCGCGAGGGAGATAACATGTTAGTTTTTATAAAATAGGACACCATTTGTCCCGATTGTTTGTTTATTGATTTGGACCCGAATGATTGTATGACCCGATTGTATGACCCGATAAATGATTAAATGACCCGATAGATGAAATAAAATGGATTATTAAAGTTAGGTTATGTCACTAAAAGTCCCATTAGCATGAATTGTGAACTACCGGGATTTGGTAGACGCTTATGCATATAATAGTACTATTTGGGGACGATCACCCCAGTTCGCGCCTTGACGGTTGATCCCCGTCGTGCCACATTGATTGGTAAGCGAATTTATGTATGAGAAGATTTATATAGCGTGACCTTTATGACGACACGCTAATTTAGATGGGCAAATTGAGTATCGGGTTAGCTACCCGTTGTTTGTTGTAGTAAGGTAACAATGTCATGCGGCTTATAATAATCCAAGTTAACGAAATACTACTATACGCACCGAATTACGATGTATTGCCTGACTAGCAATACGGGGTCATACTATTGATATTATGTTTGTGTTTTGGTTTTTATAACCATATACATATAACGGTTTTTATTTTCATACGACGTCATAAGACGTACTGTATAATGTTTTTACGACATTGGCTCGTATAACGATTTTTAAGGCAAATGCCTATATTATGATTTTGATAAGGATTTGCATAAAATGACTTTGGCTATTTTATGGCCTATTATAAAGATTTGTACAAAATGATTTTCGGTAATAATTTTATACCAATGTCATATTGATGGATTTTATTAAACTCTATGAATTCACTCGGCGTTATCGCTGACCTTTTATTTAACATGTTTTATCTCAGGTACTTGAAGGTAATTCTCGGGAAGACAACAAGAATTCATGGCCCGCACTTAAATTATAATTTCCATTCAAATGCTTTGTAAAACCTTTATGAAATATAATGACTTGGGACCTATGTAAATTTGATATTTATGAATGGAAATTCTTTATTATTAAACGACGCGATTTTTAAGCGTTGTCTATGATGTGAGTAATGTGCTATCCCGTAACACCAACGAGTCTTCCGCTGTATCGAGTTGTATAAATTTGGGGGTGTTACATAAATTTACAAAGATTTTCTTTGTTATGAAAACAATTAAGTTTTCCAAGGTGTTTTATGAACAACTTCATTTCGATAACGATTATTTATAAGTCTCACTTTAAATAATCCATATGGTGATGAAAATTTAATTTTTCTCAAGGGATACTGTTTTATCTTATAAAAACAATGAGTGATCTGCAAAAGAGTGATGAAATCTTGTTCACCAAGAACTAACTACAATATGATAGGAAATGAGCTTTAGCCAAATAATCATGAGGTTCATGACCTCGATGGCACTCAGGAATACAAAGAGAATAATCCACAACGTAACTCAATTCGAGATGAGTACTTGTTCAATGGTTGCATCACTAATGCGAGCATTAGGATGAAGCAATAAAAGATAGATAACATCGATACATGTAGGAATTAGCAATCAATGGTAGTCTTTTCATTAATCACAAACAAGTCAAAATTGTACCGTAACACATTATGTGTCACTATGTCATACAATTCCAAGAACTCATCCTACCAACTGATGTCTCAGTTAAGTTAGGGATTTTTAAAAGATACCATAATGAATACTAATCCACAAGAGTCATTAGATTTTCCACATGTCCCGAAAGATCCATCGGTCCCAATTCAGAAGAGGATTTCTTCAATTTATTTATTGGACACTGGGCATCCTCGTTATTGGACAATGGTTTAGGAACAACCCTTAACACAAACTAACAATCATTTAAAACCTTATTATTCAATCACAGAACTCAACAACTTCCTCTTAACAATTTCTTATTCCATACAAGTTAAATTTTACTTCATTCAAGTTTCAACCAAATCATACTCAATGCGATATCCTACATCATTCTCCAATACTTTCAACCTTATTCTTAGACCTTAATAGGGCAATAAAAGCTCGATATGAACAACACTTAATTTTCAATCCTATAGCTCTTTCAACAATAGTTATCAAATGAGTCACTAGTATGAAATGACTTGATCATTCAATTAGACTTCTCGGAAAGGTACTAGTGGCATGAGGCTTTTGGGTAATGGTTCCATTGACAGTCTCAAGTTCAACAATCACCCTTTCGATTCTCAAATTTAAGAATTGGGTGACAACGAATCAGATGACACCTTTCCAGGTGGTAACGTTTTGTCAAACTCCACTATATAAGGAAAGATCGTCATGACATCGATATCAGATTTAATCTCGCCAATTCTTCTTTAATATCACAATCAACTAATATCAACATTTCTACGAATATCAACCATTTGTTGGGATCATAAATATCCACAACTTGGTTTAGATCTAGGATAGCTAGAATTCCTATGAGAATAGCTTCGATTAATTTACTAGGGGATTTAGGGTTCCTTGTGACAATCTAGGTCATATAAATACCTTGTATAAATATCAAAATAATCATCAAACAATCATGTAATAAAATTACATCATATATATATATATATATATATATATATATATATATATATATATATATATATATATATATATATATATATATATATATATATATATATATATATATATATATATATATATATATATATATATATATATATATATATATATATATATATATATATATATATATATATATATATATATATATATATATATATATATAAACCAAGTTATATATATATTAAAATAACACTTCTCAGTCTGGCCTTGTCGGTAACTCGGGAATTCTTCGGCACCGTTATAGTCAAAAGATTTTTAAACATTTTATTCAAAATATTTATTTAAAAATATTTATGGTTAAAAGATTTGAAATGTTTTATTCAAAACCTTGGTTTTAAAAATCTTTCGTTCTCTATAACGAGAGCTCTGGTACAAACTGTAACACCCACAAATTTACACAATTCAATACAGCGGAAGACTCGTTGGTGTTACGGGATAGCACATTACTCACAACATAGACAACGCTCAAAAATCACGTCGTTTAATAATAAAGCATTTCCATTCATAAATATCAAGTTTACATAGGTCCCAAGTCATTGTATTTCATACAGGTTTTACAAAGCATTTGAATGGAAATTATTATTTAAGTACGGGCCATGAATTCTCGTTGTCTTCCCGAGAATTACCTTCAAGTAACTGAGATAAAACATGTTAAAAGAAAAGGTCAGCGATAACGCCGAGTGAATTCATAGAGTTTGATAAAACCATTAATATATCATCGGTATATAATTATTACCGAAAATCATTTTGTACAAATCTTTGTAATAGGCCATAAAATAGCCAAAGTCATTTTATACAAATTTTTATCAAAAAATCATGATATAGGCTTTCTCCTTCAAAACCATTATACGAACCAATGTCGTAAAAATATCATACAATACGTTTTATAACTTCGTGTAGAGTTAAATAAAAACTGTTATATGAATATGGTTATGTAAAACCAAAACACAAACATAATATCAATAATATGACCCCGTATTGCTAGTCAGGAAATATATCGTAATTCGGTGCGTATAGCAGTATTTCGTTATTTTTGGATTATTATAAGCCGCATGACATTGTTACCTTACTATACCAAACAACGGGTAGCTAGCCCGAAACTCAATTTGCCCATCTAATGTAGCTTGTCGTCACAATAATCACACTTGTGTAAATCTTCTCATACATAAATTCGCTTACCAATCAATGTGGCACGACGGGGATCAACCGTCAAGGCGCGAACTGGGGTGATCGGCCCCAAATAGTACTATTATATGCATAAGCGTCTACCAAATCCCGGTAGTTCAAAATTCATGCTAATGGGACTTTTAGTGACATAACCTAACTTTAATTATACATTTCATTTCATTTATCGGGTCATTAATCATTCATCGGGTCATACAATCATTCGGGTCCAAATTAATAAACAAACAATCGGGACAACTAGTGTCCTATTTCATAAAAACTAACATGTTATCTCCCTCGCGGGTTTATAAAACATTTTATAAAAACAACTAAAAGAGTGCGAGGCTATGAACTCACGTTGATGTGGGAAGGCGGTTATCGGCGATTTGGATGTACGGTACGTGCTTCAATCACGGAAACCTAGACAAATAATACTTGTCTTAGACTTTTGTCCAATGACTTCATAAAAATAATAGCTATGTATATGTATGATGATTTTATATATATGATGATGATCAAGTGGGTTTATACATTATCATTACTTATTTTAGTGTTATGTATTGGAAATTTTCAAGACTAGTTACACTAGTTCAACTTGTTTACATTTGCAATAGTTAGATGTTTACTAATGTATGAGGCGATGTCAGCCTTCATAATTTTCTATCAGTACAACTTCTTCAGATAAAGATACATTAGTTCAAGAATGACATGAATAGAATACTTTTACTTACGAGATTCCAACATGACTACATCTCAAAATCTCCATATTTAGGCAACCACAAGTGGCATTTTATACATATAACGCCATCGGCTTCTCAATTCTAATGGTTCACATTAGTCGCAAACCCCTTTTATTATCTATATTATCCTTTTTACAAGCATCAGTTATTTCTAAAATGTTCGGAAATTTATTTTGCACAGTCATATTTAAGGAACACATCCTAATTAATTCTTTATCCTTTCTATATTATGCGTCAGTATCTTCATTCACCTTTCCTGATGAAATAATTATCATGACCGCAATTTACTCAGAAATTCTTTCTTCATATTTTCTAAGTTTTAATTTCGTCTCAACTATCATTTTTATCAGTTTTGCTCAATTCGACGTCTAAAGCGTCGATAATTACTACAAGTAATTAAATAATAAATATTTAATTCTTATGAAACGTAAACGCAAAAAGTTTTAAAATTTTCTCAGTTTATCCAATTATATAAAAATGTTCAAAATAAATTTGAATTTAATGAACACAAATTTTGTTGATTTATCGGAAATAATTAGTATGATCCGTAAATGTTCGAAAAACCTTCGTTTATTCTTTGGTAAAAATTTTCGTAGTTGAAAAGCAAAAATTGTCGTTTCAAATTTTAAGTCATGGTTTAACGGTTTCCTCAATCCCTCTTAGGTTGTCTTGAGGTATACACAAACATTTACCCCTAAATAGGAGTTTAGTTAAATGATTTATGTATAAGGGAATAATCCCTTAAAAATCCTTTGTTAAAACATTTGTCAAAACATATTTTCATTTTCTTTTTGGTAAAACCCAAAGCCTTAATGGTTCCAGTTTTTGAAAAGTCAATAGTTCCATTTTCTATTAATCACACGGTCAAATAATATAAAGGATTAAGTCTTTCATCACATGTTAAATATTCAAGGTACAAGTTTTCACTACTCGGTCGAATCAGGGCATTCTACAAATAATTATTAACTCCTTCTCATTCTTATAAACAAACAAATGGTCCTTAATGATCACAAGCATGAATTTATCAAATTACAGTCTACACACATGATTCACCAAATTTATGAATGATACATGTGTATTAGTCAATCCAAACAACATCACGTGAAACTCATAATGTTCATTACAAGTTTTGGATGTACTGGTTGGAATAGATAATCTTTTTGACGGACGCGAAGTTGATGATAACCATGCCGCGGATCAAATTTTGAGTATACGCTAGAACCTTGTAAATGATAAAACAATCTATCATCTTGGGTAGTGGATATAGATTTTAATCATCAATTTACTTAGTTCACAGTAATTCAACAAATATAAGGAATAATAATACCATAGCTCTTCATGATGACGAGCTTGGTAGAATAAAAGTCTTCTCTGACAACTCTCTCAGTTGTACGGTAATACTTTCGATTCAGATGGTGCTGAAGTATAGTGCACATGCCACAGGTGCAGCACCGGGAATATAGTCAATACCAAATTCAACTTGCCTTAATGGCGAAAGTCTAGGTAATTCACCAATAAATACCTCCTAAAGTTTCAGATAAAAGAAACATCTTTTAATAAATTCATATTAGGTTCTTTCTAGATTATAATATCTATGACTAATTCACAACCATTCACTGTATAATTTCAAGTCTAAATGCAGGATATGGTCATCCATCAAGAATTATTTAGATCACTTTTGATAATCAACATCTTATCATTTAGGGGAATTCTATTCGAGTTCCCATCAATTAAGACAATGTCGTCATGTCATAATCAATCAATCCATTCTACTAGCACTATCAACTTTCCAGTTTCATTACCATTTGATAAGATGTGAACTTCTCAAAAGACTAATAATAACTCACAATCCTTCACAAATTCAAGGATATATGGACACACAACTACCATTAAAAGAGTAAGGTCAACGCATAATCTACGCGAGAGAATTTCAAATCAGATACAAACGAAAACATTAACGAATATGAATATATCCCATGTTTTCCTAATTTGAGTACGCATTCGAAAGCTCCTCGGATCATTACCCAGGTCATTCAAATGAAATCAAATCATAAGAAATGATAGGAACGTCGATACATCCAGTCGGGTATCAACACTCGGCAATCAGATACTTTTCCTAAGAATCTCACCACGGGAGAATTGGACAAGAAGGGAATATCAATTGTCAAATAAGACAAATTCCACAGATGAGTAAATTCTAATCGGAAGAATAAATTGTACGGGCACATATGTAGGTGTCTCTAACAATATGTCCCTATTTAGCACTTCTTGCAGATCTCATAAAAGTTAATCTTTCACAATCTTCAAAGAAAATGTAGTGTTTATTCATTAGTTTTATGGCGACTACTAATCAGCCTTGCATGGTCCATTCCAAATTATATGTAGGCGCGCAACTATATACAATTTCAAGATTAACGATGCAATACTCATTTCGTCAAAATTTTATCATCATGTTTATAATAAAAACATTTTCATGCTTAATTCTTAAATAAGAATCAAAAATAAATTTACAAAGATTTTCTTTGTTATGAAAACAATTAAGTTTTCCAAGGTATTTCATAATCAACTTTATTTCAATAATGATTATTTATAAGTCTCACTTTAAATAATCCATATAGTGATGAAAATTAAATTTTCTCAAAGGATACTGTTTTATCTTATAAAAACAATGAGTGATCTGCAAAAGAGTGATGAAAAGTTGTTCACCAAGAACTAACTTCAATATATCAGGAAATGAGCTTAGCCACTTAATCATGAGGTTCATGACCTCGATGGCACTCAAAAATAATAATTCACAACGTAACTCAAATCGAGATGAGTAGTTGTTCAATGGTTGCATCACTAATGCGAGAATTAGGAAGAAAATTGAAAAGATAGATATCATCGATACATGTAGGATTTAGCAATCAAAGGTAGTCTTTTTCATTAATTACAAACAAGTCAAAATTGTAACGTAACACATTACGTGTCACTATGTCATACAATTCTCAGAACTCATCCTACCAACTGATGTCTCAATTAAGTTAGGGATTTTTAAAAGATACCACAATGAATACTAATCTACGAGAGTCATGGGGGTTCCACCTGTCCCGGAAGATCCATCGGTCCCTATTCAGAAGAAGATTTCTTCAATTTATTTCCTGGACACTAGGCATCCTCATTATTGGACAATGGCCTAGGAACAACCCTTAACACGAATCAACAATCAATTAAAACCTTATAATTCAATCACAGGACTTAATGACTTCCTCTTAACCATTTCTTATTCCATACGAGTTAAATTTTACTTCATTCAAGTTTCAACCAACTTATACTCAATTCGACATCCTATCTCATTTATCAATACTTCCAACTTTATTATTAGGCCTTTAAAGGGCAATAAAAGCTCAATATCAACAACGCTTAATTTCCAATCCTATAGTTCTTACAACAATAGTTATCAAATGAGTCACTAGCATGAGATGACTCACACATTCAATTAGACTTCTCGGAAAGGTACTTGTGGCATGAGGCTTTTGGGTAATGGTTCCAATGACAGCCTCAAGTGCGACATTCAACCTTTCGATTTCAATTTAAGAATTAGGTGACAACGAATCAGATGACACCTTTCCAGGTGGTATCGTTTTGTCAAACTCCACTCTATAAGGAAAGATCGTCACTACATCGATATCAGATTTAATCTCGCCAATTCTTCTTTAATATCACAATCAACTAATGTTAACGTTTCTACGAATATCAACCATTTTGTTGGGATCATAAATATCCACAACTTGGTTTGGATCTAGGATAGCTAGAATTCCTACGGGAATAGCTTCGATTGATTTGCTAGGGGAGTTAGAGTTTCTTGTGACAATCTACGTCGTATAAATACCTCGTATAAATATTAAAATAATCATCAAACAATCATGTAATCAAATTACATCATATATATATATATAATACAAGTTTATATATATTAAAATAACACTTCTCAGTCTGGCCTTGTCGGTAACTCGGGAATTCTTCGGCACCGTTATAGTCAAAAGATTTTTAGACATTTTTATAAAAATGTTTATAGTTAAAAGATTTTGAAATGTTTTATTCAAAACCTTAGTTTTAAAAATCTTTCGTTCTCTATAACGAGAGCTTTGGTACCAAACTGTAACACCCCCAAATTTACACAATTCAATACAACGGAAGACTCGTTGGTGTTACGGGATAGCACATTACTCACATAATAGACAACATTAAGGAATCGCGTCGTTTAATAATAAAGCATTTCCATTCATAAATATCAGATTTACATAGGTCCCAAGTCATAGTATTTCATACAGGTTTTACAAAGCATTTGAATGGAAATTATTATTTAAGTGCGGGCCATGAATTCTTGTTGTCTTCCCGAGAATTACCTTCAAGTACCTGAGATAAAACATGTTAAAAGAAAAGGGTCAGCGATAACACCGAGTGAATTCATAGAGTTTGATAAAAACCATTAATATATCATCGGTATATATTTATTACCGAAAATCATTTTGTACAAATCCTTAGTAAGCCATAAAATAGCCAAAGTCATTTTTTACAAATCCTTATCAAAAATCATAATATAGGCTTTCGCCTTTAAAATCATTATACGAACCATTGTCGTTAAAAACATCATAGAATACGTTTATAACGTTGTATAAAGTTAAATAAAAACTGTTATATGGATATGGTTATATAAAACCAAAACACGAACATAATATCAATAATAAGACCCTGTATTGCTAGTCAGGCAATATATCGTAATTCAATGCATAAAGCAGTATTTTCGTTATTTTGGATTATTATAAGCCTCATGACATTGTTACCTTACTACAACAAACAACGGGTAGCTAGCCCGAAACTCAATTTACCCATCTAAGTTAGCGTGTCGTCACAAAAATCACGCTATGGAAATCTTCTCATACATAAATTCGCTTACCAATCAATGTGGCATGACAGGGATCAACCGTCAAGGCGCGAACTGGGGTGATCGTCCCCAAATGGTACTATTATATGCATAAGCGTCTACCAAATCCCGGTAGTTCACAATTCATGCTAATGAGACTTTTAGTGACATAACCTAACTTTAATAATCCATTTCATTTCATTTATCGGGTCATATATTCATTCATCGAGTCATACAATCATTCGGGTCCAAATCAATAAACAAACAATCGGGACAAACGGTGTCCTATTTTATCAAAAATAACATGTTATCTCCCTCACGGGTTTATAAAACATTTCATAAAAACATTAAAAAGAGTGCGAGGCTATGAACTCACGTTGATGTGGGAAAGCGGGTTTTCGGCAATTCGGATGTACGGTACGTGCTTCAATCACGGAAACCTAGACAAATAATACTTGTCTTAGACTTTTGTCCAATGACTTTATCAAAATAACAATTATGTATATATATGATGACTTTATACATATGATGATGATCAAGTGGGTTTATATATTCTCATTCACTCATTTTATTGTTATGCGTTGGTAACTTTTATACTAGCTTACTAGTTTTGCTTATTTACATGTATTAGGCTCAATAGGCCCATTAAAAGCCCAATACTTTTCATTAGCCCAATTATACCTTTAATATCAGTATTATACTTTACATGTTGGGCCCAAGTGGGTTAAGCCCAATAAGTAAGTTTATAAGTGTTTTATCAACTAGTCGGGTTTATAGTCCAATAAGGCTACTTTGGCCCGTTAATGTCCGTATGTTATATAGTTTGGGTTTTATCGGTTTCTACTTGTTATATAAGTTCATATATCAGTATGTGAGTTTATAAAAGTTTACATTAGACGGGTCCGACCGTCTAAGTTTTAATTGACGAAAACGTTAATCTTTCGGTTTTAGCCGAAAAGACGTAAAATTTAGGTATATAGTTGTATAACTTTGGAAAAACATTTATATTTATACTTTATATAACATGATCCATTTTAATATCAACATTTATATAACTCTTTTATTATAATCATTATCAACTAGTGGAATTTGTATTTATATATATATTTATATAAATTTTTGAGTGCTTATATTATATATTATTTATACAAAATCAGTCCTAAAAATCTATTTTACTAAAATGATCATATCTAGAGTTCTACATGGAGATAGAACCCCAAATGTTTATCACAGAAACTACATGATATGTGCTTCATTTTATTCCTTTATAGCTACTGATGAATCAACCTTTAACTATTTTAATAAATTCGTCCAAAACAGTATAGACAGATTTGCACTCTAAACTTGTTTTGATCATATCTCACTCATTTTTATGATTCTATTGTATGGACAACTCTCAAATGTGTACAAGACTCATAGCTTACTGTATATTAATTTATCCAAGCCATTTTATCAATTCATCATAATATTAATTTTAATCTTTTTAATCAAATCTATCAACACCAAATCCCCACATAATATTATTAATCATCTTTCATAATCATATACATATACATAAGTAAAAGAAAATACAAGATTACATAATCAAAATAACAAGAAGGATAGGAAGAATGATCCTTATACCACCATAGTGATGAAAAGATGGGTTTTTTTGATGAACAAGACTTGGTTCTTGTTATCAAATCTTCAACTTTAGCAAGGAAACTTCTTGGGTCCTTTGGATAGATGAACACCTCCATGAAATCAGTCCTTTAACCTAATGAAAACTCCTTTTCATAAGTTAAGATCACCTCCAATCTTCATATCTTCAAAAGGACATCATCATATGTAGAAATAACATGAGATTTTGTGGTTGAATTTGATCAAAATGGGTGTTTTAGGGTGATATGGGACGAATTTTAGAGAGGGAGGAGAGAAAGTTGTGGTGGTTTGCATGTTGAGAATGAGAGAAATGATTTAGTGAAGTGGTTTTATGGTTTGGTGGCTTACTAGTTAAGCTTAATAAACAAGTGTCTTGCAAGTTTGTGTATAAACTTGCCACCAAGGCTTGTTTTGTCCTTCTAGTAGTGGGGGTGGGACAAGTGACCCACTTGTCTCATCTCCACTAATTTACGGGTACTCCTCGATTCTAGTTTCCTCGATTTGCGTGCCCTCGGGTCGTTTTACGAAAAACATTTTTATAAATTATGAATCAACCATACAAAACAAATCCAATAAGAATTGTCTCATCAAAAACGGAGTTCGAAAATGTAAATACGTAATCCTAAGGTTTCCAGTTTAGTCGTAAAGGACGTTAAATTATTCACGTAAGTCCTAATCTCTTCTCGTACATTTGTGAGTTTATGAACCAACTCAAATTTAAAATCCCAAAATAATATTCACGGATAAATTTATTTCCTGAAATGTCGGACTGTCACCAAAAACGGTGTATGTAAACGTAAGCACGTAACGTAGAATCCTCTGGTTTAGACGGAGTCGATGCTACTTCAAGACGTAAATCCAAATTTCTTCCCATAAATGAGTGAGGTCATAATATAACATTAAAATAATGTTTTTAAATTATACTTGAGAATAAAATATCAACCATAAATTGACGGATTGTCACAGATATGTTTCTGTCATTAGCAGGAATTCCTGTGTGTTTGACTGAGTATCTTGAAATATGTCTCCAAAGGTTTCCAACCATTAGGGTAGATTATATGATTGTGGGAATAGTTGTTAGATTGTTTGAAGCTGATAGTGCTGAGAAGAGACGAGATGCTGCTGAGATTGAAAATCCTGTTGTTTTAGTTGAAGATGCTGCTGAAACTGAAGATGCTGCTGAAATTGAAGATGCTGCTGAGACTGAAGATGCTGCTGATATTGAAGATGCTGCTGTTCCAGTTAGAGATGCTGCTATTATTTTGCAAGATTCTAAAAGGATGTCTGTGTGTTGAATTTTTAGGAATGAGAAGAGATGCGGTGGAGAGTGCCGTACGACTATTGATGGTAATTGGAAAGATGCAACTATATGGATAGGTTCGAGTAACTGATGGATGTTTAATATATTGATAGTCATTTGGGAATGATCAACTAGACGAGAAGAGATGGTAATTTAAAGATTGATCATGATTCAAAATTAAGTATGGAAGAAAAGGGTAAAGGAATGGTATTGTTGCGAATGACAACAAGGAATAGGAATTTATTTACTCTAATAGAAGGTAAACTTGGAATTTAATAGTCTAAGATAAGAAGAGATGGTATTCAAGCAGTTCTTATAAATTGGGTGAACAGGAGGAAGTATGATGTGTAGATCACATATATTTTATACCACTTAAGTAATTATCTATTTACTTGATATAAGTATGGGCTAGCTGGAGGCCGAGCTGCTGAAGGAATAACAAGGAATGTGGTATAAAAATTGGTATTTCTGTGGTAATGAAATGTTTTCATATCGGTAAAGGAGATTGAATAAAGGAATTATTCAGATAATGGAAGATCGATATGAAAGGAATGTTGTTGCTATTACTGCCTATATTTTGGAAATGCTGATAAGATTTGAGATTTAGATGCAGTAAATTGTGTGTTCTTATCTGGTAATCATTGAGTTAGAATTTTATTGGAATACTGAAAAGTGTTATTGATGGTGCATTAAATTCTGAAGGTGTTATTGAGGATATATTGAGATTTGAAGATCTTAGATCTTAGCAGACCTGAGGACGAGAAATCAACGAGAATTTGCGATTGGTTGAAATGAGAAATTCACCGACGGAAAAATAATATATATATATATATTAAGGAAATATTTTCTGAGTTTATGGAATTAAGAAGTATAGTGCAATTAACTGAACTAGAGTTGTGAGAAAGTTAACCAGGATAAGGATGAATATCATATGATATGATAATAAAGGTGGAAAGAATTAATTTGGAATGTTGTTGAACATTGAGTACTAATTTCAGGGAGTAATCAGTGGAATTTCTATTTGACGATTTTATTGGTCAATGATGAGAAGATATGTAGTAGGAAACTACAATATGTCAAATTTTCTGTGCGCTTTACTAGTAGTAGTAGGAAAAGAATGAGAAGATGAGTTAGTACTTGAGGATACCATGTGATTGTTCTGCGGAATCGTAGAGTTCACTATCCTCATGGGAAAAAGAAGCTTTGTGTTAGCTTGGTGATAGGAGTTATGCAATCTGATTGTATATTTTATTATATGGCATTATCAGAAAGTTGAGGATGGTAATATGTTTGATTGTAAGGATTGGCAGATGAGACAATAAGGATAATCTGAATTGACTGGAAGCGTAAGTCATCAGATAAGTAATAATGTAAGAAAGTAAAGAAGCTGGATGTTTTATGAATGAGATGATTGTTGTAAGGTTGAACAAACTGAGCACCAGATTGAGGCTTTGTCGATACCGACGAAACCGACTGAAGCTTGTCAATTCCTTTGTGTAAGCTGAGTATTATCAGAGGTTTATTAGGAGGTTTTCACTGATTGTTGAACCAAGGATAAAGCTGAAAAAGAAGAACTAAATGTGTGAAATCCATTCATATATTTAAGTTGTGGTTGTGAGATCTGATTTTGTAGTTGAGGAAGTTATTTATGAATGCTGAGGATAGATTGAAGTTCTATGCTGTATAAATAGTATTGAAGGAATCTGAAGGAATTATAGAGCTGCGATGATGATATTTGGATAATATCAAGTGGAAAGGAAAGCAATAGTAGTGTGTTGACTTGAATAAGGAAGTGTGACGGGGTTTATATGATCATGAGATTGGACATTGTGGTATTTGTTTTGGGTTTCAAAAGTATTACTTGTACGGAATCAAGTATGAAGAAAATAAGAATAAGAAGGACTTGTGTATAAATTCCATTCGGGGATTTTAAAGGGAGGAATTAAGGATTACTTAATGATGACAGGCAAATAATAATCGGTAAATTTTAGACGGGATATGTTATAGTTCCGTATTACGAAGTATGTTTCATATTATGAAGGATGAGTGTGGATACTTTCACTATCAACTATTGAGTATTAGTAAGGAGGAGAAGGAAAAAGAGTTTATAAAGTTTCTGATGTAATTGAGAATTGACTCTTAAGTTTTGAGATAACTGGAATATTGGTAGCAACAAGCAGAATGGATGGAATGGAAAGAAAGTTGGAATTGAATTGATAAATTAATGAAGAAGGAATATCAAAGAAAGAAGATCAATAGATTGTTGGGAATTTGGAAATAGAATGGTAATAGAAATGAGAGAGTTGAGATGAATGTTTTTGTGCGACAAAAACGGTTATTGTGATTATTTAATTTTTCTCCTATTAAATCAGAGAGTGTGTTAAGAAGGCAAGGACCAGTGGTGAATGAATTGTTCAGATTGAAAAGATAATTTAATTATTCTTAGAGTGTTGAGGGTGTCGCATGTAGTATTGAAGGAATTTTACAAATTGAAGTATTAATACAGAATGGTTGGAATAAAATGTATTATGATATCAGGAAGTGATTTGACCATTATACATTTCAGATTTGATTATATGAGGCTAACGGAGTTATCTAAACAGTATATGATATGAGGAAGATGTAATAATGTACTATGGAAGGTAAAGTAATTCAGTGATCTAGCAAGCACTACACTTGGGACATAGAGATTGTTAGAATTAATGAAAGTGGAAAATGAGTATGGAAAGTATATAAGTGACTGGTAAGAATTATGGATAGTCTCATTGTATTTAATTTGAGTGTAACCTCAGGACATAGAGGCAGAGTAATTTTTGAATACTGGAAATCGCAGAAATAAAGTATGAGTATTGATTAATGTTTGAACATATTATATGTGACTCAAAGATTGAGATTGACTTTTGGATATTAGAGATTTCTACAGAAAGCGTGAAGAATTGAGTTAAGAAGGAATATTGCATATTTTCGGAAAGCAATGGACAGAGTGAAAGGATGAATTGAACGATGGTAATTGAAATTGGTATCAATCACATCAACATATAATAGAAACTTGGGATGATGATATCTAAATATTTCACTATGAGGACTAATGGAAACTAGTGAAGATGGAATCTTAATGTGATGATAATCGTCATATCAGTAGTTAAGAGGTGTAATTTGAGAATATACCTAGTCGTGGGTCATGATGTCAAAGTATTGGGGAAGGAATGAAACTGAGAAAGTGATGCACTAGGAATATGAATGATGAAAGAATATTAGCATAATAGAAGGTGAAATTGAAAGTTGAAGTGTAATAATAAATGTGGATATGGTGATGTCATAAGAATTGAGTTGGACTGGTGTGGAAGACGTGATTGTCTCTTGAGGATAAGAGGTCACATTGACTCTAGAAGTGAGGAAGTGCGAATGTGAGGCGGGTTAAGCGACGGGACGTCGCTCTCTTTTAGGAGGGTAGGATGTAACAACCCAAAACCTTGGTCATTATTTAATTATATTTTTACGTATATTTTTGAAATTTTTGACGAGGTTGATTGTCATGACGATTGGTAATTTGATTTGGATGATGTTGAACTTATATTTTTACGTTTTGACGAGTTGCGAGGATTATTAGTGATGACGATATCGACGGATGCCCGAGAAATTTTATATTTTATTTTAAATTTGTCGATGTTTAATATTTTGACGTTTTATTTTAATGCCGTATTAAGTCATGTCGGGACTATATAATATCATATTTTGTGTGCGTTTTAAGTTTTGAGAAGAATTTTTATGAAACCCGAGACCCGTAAAAATTTTCAAAAGTAACTAATAGTCATTTCCCGCTTTTTAACAAAGTATTTGCACTTTGGTCCAAAAGAATCACAATTGGCAAAAACTACCCTAAACTTTTCCTATATAATATGAAAAATTAAACCATAAAAACACACAAACACATTCCACCAACACCAAAAATTTCTCTCTCTCTACCTTCCTCTCCCTCTCTTTTCCGTCACACCCCAAGCACCAAACACCCCTTGATTTTTCAATTTCTAGTTGGATTCAACAAAAATTAATCAAAGTACTATTCCTATCTTTTGATTCTCTATCCATTGGTATGAAATTTAGCTACATGCATGAACATTTTTATAAAATCCATTTTTGGATGAAAATCATGTTGTTTGATCTTATATTGTTGTTGTATGTAGGTGTTTATGCTTATATATATATATATATATATATATATATATATATATATATATATATATATATATATATATATATATATATATATATATATATATATATATATATATATATATATATATATATATATATATATATATATATATATATATATATATATATATATATATATATATATATATATATATATATATATATATATATATATATATATATATATATATGTTTTTATGATTGCATGTTATTATTTTTGAGTTGGCTTTTTATGATTTGATCATCTAGGATGATTTAGTATGTTATGATATGAACTAGTAGTGTAGGAATGATTATAGTGGTAAAAATGGGGTTAAAATAGGGTGAAAAATTAATTTTGAGTGATATTTAAAAATGTATTTTATAGCAGATTATTAAAAGTAATTTTCCGAAAATATGAGTTTGAGTTTGAGATGAACTAATTAGATGTTGTTGTAGAGGATGTTTTTACCTTCGTTTTGGTATAAGGTAGGACTTGTAGCTCCAAACGAGCGAAAAGTTACGTTAGTTTGATTATTCCGTGTACCGGGAGACGAGTATCGTCACAATATATAATTGTTGTCGATATTTGGATCGAATCTTGGGGACTATAAAATGGATTTTTAAATATGTCATGGACTGATTTCTAATGTTAAGTATGGGGATGTCGAGTTATTTTCAAAGTTGAGTGTCGGTTTCATAAACGGGGAAAAATAAATGTGTTAAAAGACTATAAGAGTTGTTGACGTAAAACTGTCCGGTTTTTGTAGTTCAAAGATGTGTCGGGCAGGGAACTTTAAATGTAAAATCTTTTGATGAGTTTTAAACAAGGCTTTCTATATATAGTAAGTGAAGTTTCTGATTAATATCATAAAAATTTGACGTGTTTAAGTGGGGTAAATGAGCATGTACATTTGGTGTGTACCGGCAGATTATTATCGAAGGAGTCAACTAATAGTAAATATATAAAATGGAGTAAAAAGGTCACTTTATTATTTTTATTTTGGATTGATTTTGACTTTATGATTTTGAGTTTTATATTACTAAGTATGGATTTTAATCGAGTTTATTATTGATGAACGCGCCTTATTTGATATGTTGCGGTTTTTGTGTTTACCTGGCATCAACTATCGTCAAAGATCGTCTTACTACTGCTATTACTTCAGGTGAGTCTATAGCCTCGCTTTCTACTTGTTTTAATGATTTTAAAACCCGCGAGGGGGATACATGCTATTTGAAGTAAAATGAACAGATGTCATGAGTAATTGTTGGACCCGATGTTGCCTTTGATGAAATGAATTGTATAAGTACCTAATTGCATAAGACCTTAAATTCATGAGCCGTCAACTATCTTCTGACTTGATGTTGTGAGTTGAGAATAACCGGTTATTCTAATAATAGTACTATTGGGCTGACAACCCTATCTGAGACCAGGGCTTTACGTTGAGTAAACCGCTGGGAAGGATAATTTTACGTGAATGAGAATTGGTATTCTTGCAATTAATACCCTAGTAGGGGCACTGGTAATGTTTCTAGTCATGCTTGCATTTGGGTGGGTGACTAAGTTAAGGGGTCGGTGTCATGAGCTTAATACAATTCGATAGCTACTACTATAATATGATATACCTGATTAATAGGTTGTATGGCCACAATTCTATTAGACAATTGTGAATGATTTTTACGATGTGTTCAATTATATTTTGTAAAACCTATAGACTTGCTCAACTTTGTGTTGATGATTTTAAGCATGTATTTCAGGTACTTGAAGTTGTTGATTGCGGAGCTTGCTGGAGAAGGATTGCGGGATTGCTTTTGTAGTAATTTGGTCTAAAACAGATTTCTTTCCCTATTGTCATAAATATATAGTAAATGGTCAAGTATTTTGGTAAAAGGTTTGTTGTTTGATTAAGATCCTAAGGGAACCTGTACGCTACTCTGATATATATTTTTAACTGATTTTACTTGGTATTGAAGGTTTTAGACATTGATTTAAATTATCTCCATATTTATTCTTGAATATACTGTTTTTGGGTCATTTAAAGAGTGATGAAATGAAGTTTGTGAGTAACACCCAATTGTGTATTTTCCGTTGCGCAATGTAAATTGGGGGTGTTAAATTGAAGGTGGTCTTGGTTTATCATAAGATTGGTCATCAAAAACCAAGCCTTGTTCTTAACTTTCACTATCTTGGTTGGTAACAAGATCATTTCTTCCATTACCTTGTTATTATGTAAATGTAAGTTAGTATTTTCGTTATAAATGTATATGTATATGATGATAAATGATGATCAAAGTAATATGTGGGGATCTTATGTTGATAAATTTGGTTAAAATGATTAAAATCTACATGTAAAGATGTTAAAATCATGGTTAAAATTTTAGGATGTATAAACAGTAAGTAACCATATGATAACCTGATAAAATGACTTGGATTATTGAATATATAGTATGATATATGATTTTTACATATGTGGAGAGTTGGCCACTCAATGGAATCAATAAAATGAGCAAGATATGATCAAAATACTATTAAGGTTAAAATTTGTATAGTCTGTTTTGGACGAATTATTAGAGACACTTAGACGATGATTGAGCAGTAGCTAAACTGGAGATATTTGTGGCACATATTATGTAGTTTGTTCTGCTAAAAATTGAGCTTCTATCTCCTTGGAGAACTCAAGATATGGTAAAAATGGTGAAAGTGAGTTTGATAATCAGATTTAGAAATAAAAGTATATATTATAAAATAAGCACTCAAGTAATACTATTATAATTTATATATGAAAAACCCACACTTATGATAATACATATAAAATAAGTTATATACATTGATAAATAAGTGTGACATTTTATAAAATTACAAATTGATATGTTTTCTAAGTTATAAACTATATATGTAAGTTTTACGTCTTTTGGGCTAAAACCGAATGATTAACGTTTTCGTCAAATAAAACTTAGACGGTCGGACCCGTCTAATGTAAACTTTTTATAACTCATCTACTGATATCTAAATACATTTTACAAGTAAAAACCGATAAAACCCGAGCTTTATAACTTATGGACATTAACAGGCCAAAGTAGCCTTATTGGACTATTGACCCAACTAGTTTGGCTAAACACTAATGGACTTACTGATGGGCTTAACCCACTTGGACCCAAAATATGAGTATAGGACTGGTATTAAAAGTATAAATGGACTAGTATCATGTATTGGAGTTATAATGGGCTTATTGGGCCTTAATATGTAAACAAGTTAAAACTAGTTTAACTAGTCTAAAATTTACTAACACATAACACTACAATGTTGAGTAAAGAGATAAAATCCCACTTGATCATCATTATACTTATAATATCATCATATATATACATAGCCATTATTTTTATAAAGTCATTGGACAAAAGTCTAAGACCGAGTATTATTTATATAGGTTTCCGTGATTGAAGCATGCACCATCGCCGATAACCCGCCTGTCTTAATCAACGTGAGTTCATAGCCTCGCACTCTTTTAAATGTTTTATAAAATATTTTGTAAACCCGCAAGGGAGATAACATGCTAGTTTTTGATAAAAATAGAACACAAGTAGTCCCGCTGTTATGCTTATTGATATGGACCCGAATGATGCTATGACCCAATGAATGAGATGAAATGGATTATTAGTAGTTAGGTTATGTCACTTAAAGTCCCATTAGCATGAGTTGTAAACTACCGGGATTTGGTAGACGCCTAGGCATATAATAGTACTATTTGGGGAAGATCACCCCAGTTCGCGCCTTGACGGTTGATCCCCGTCGTGCCACATTGATTGGTAAGCGAATTTATGTATGAGAAGATTTACAGCGTGATATTTGTGACAACACGCTAACTTAGATGGGCAAATTGTTTGTCGGATTCGCGGCCCGTTGTTTGTTATAGTAAGGTAGAAATGTCATGCGGCTAATAATAATCCAACGAAATATCCAAATAATAATACAAATAATGATAATAATTTTGCCAATAATGGTAATATTGAGACTACGGTCTCATGGACCGTTTAAGATGTATGACTTGATTTATATATATATATTGCCAGACTAGCAATACGAGAACTCACTTCTGATATTATACTTGTGTTCTGATTTCTATGACTGTTTTATGTAACGGTTTTATTAAACTCTATGAATTCACTCGGCATTCGCTGATATAATTTTCGCATGTTTTATCTTAGGTGCTTGAAGGTAACTTGGATGGAGATCGACTCTGATGGCCCACATAATAAAAAAATTATTCATTCGATCTATGTTTGGTAAACTTTATGACTGTGTAATTTGGGGACCTTCTGTAAACATAAAACTTTTATTCGAATGAATGTATGTTAAACCTTTTACAACCATTTTTATGCGTTGTCTATGATTGGAGTTATCGTGCTATCCCGTAACCCTCTATTGACCTTTCCGCTAACCAGATACGAAATTTGGGAGTGTTACAGTTTGGTAGCAGAGCTCTCGTTATAGAGAACGAAAGATTTTTAAAACCATGGTTTTGAATTAAACATTTCAAAATCTTTTAACTATAAACATTTTCTAAAAATGTTTGAAAAATCTTTTGACTATAATGGTGCCAAAGATCTCCGACGTTACCAACAATCCTTATTGAGAAGATATATATTTTGATATATATAATTTAATTTATTTTTTTATTTTTTTTTGGTATACCTAGGTTTCCGACTCGACATTGCGAGCCGACTAATCCCAGGGCGACTACCCTTTTGGATAGCCCGGAGTCGTCGCATATAATTTAATTTATATATACGTATATATCGTGGTTTCAGTATGTAACTGTTTAATAATTATTTTTATGCTAATACGAGATATATTATAAATGCAGATTGTCATGGCAGGCCCTAATATTCCTGTAGAGAACCATGCTATTCCTGAACCTAACGTAGACGATAACCCTTATTTTGACTTAGTGGATTATAATGTAGAGAAGGATATGGATGATGAAGAGGAGGAACCATTTGAGGATCCCGAGCCCGAGATAGGACTAGGAGATCAGATTGCCCCTAAAGTACATGTTGTAGAGAATGAAAATGAAAATGTTGGTATTGAGAATGGTGATGAGATTGGGATAGATAATGTAGGTAATGAGGATGAAGACGAGGATGTCGAGGAGGAGATAGGTATAGATGATGAGGTTTATGATGATGATGAGGCTGAGCTTATTTTCCCTTATGATGTATAGGAGGGTGAGCCCTTACCCCCTCCTGTTGATTGGTCTGATTCTAAGTTTGAGTTACTTGGAGATGAATTGTATGAACTGTCTGAATCTGATTCTGATCAGAGGATGATGAGGATGATGATGCACCTGATGGTACTGATGGGATTGCTACTCGTAGGCATGTGATAGGAGAGTCGTCTAGGGTTAGAGAGGCTACTCATATTGATGAACTTGCACCTTTGGCCTTGAGACGTGATTTGGATACTTCCCATGTTCAAGGTAGTATGACAGAGATTTGTTTAGGTGTTGTTTAGACTCAGGTTGCTTATTTGGAGTCGAAAACTAAAATTGGTGAGAAAGAGTGGGAGTTGCTTAATTTGGATTTGACTGATGTAGAGCGTGGTTTGAATGAGGCGTTTAGGAGATTGTCTGTGTTGGAAAGTGGTGAGTATGCTTAAATGAAGAAAAAGGTGAATACTATGGAGATTAAGTTGAGTGTAGCTCGTGCGATGCGTGAGAAGGCAGAGAAAGAGTTGAATATATATGTTGGTTGGAACAGTAGGTTTTATACTAAGATGGTTGAGAAATGAGTGATTCGTAAGCACCCAGCTGAAGATGTGTCTTGTGATCGTCTGATGAAGATACCGAAGACGATAGATGATGGACGATCTAGTAGTTCTCAGTAGACCAGTCTATCTTTAGTAGTTATCTTAGTATCTTTTATATCTTTTGTAACTTTGACTAAACTAACTTATTAGTTAGTAGATTTGGCACGAATTTTGGGCATGTATAGTGCTAGAAACTTTGATGTGGAATGTAAATTAAGACAACGTGGTTGTTTTTAATCCAATGAAATATGTATCTTTGTCTTGAATTCCATATCGTGCCTTATTTGTATCTTGATTATGAATTCAATCCATCTTATATAAATCCCTCGTTGGGTGAATGCTTAATATACTTTGAAATTGTGAAATTATAGAATCATGCCGCCCAAGAAAGCTGTAACTGAGGATGATGTACGTAGGATCATTGTGGAGCAAGTTGCCGCATCGATGACTAAATTTAAGGCAAATGCTAGAAATGGAGCTGGCAATAGTAGAGCTGGCGGTAGTGGAGCTGGCGGTAGTGGAATTGGTGGTACTAATGTGAATGATAATGCTGGATAAAATATAGGGGGACTTGGACCTAATGCGCCCGAAGTCGGTGGTTGTACTTATGTGACTTTCATGAAGTGTAAACCTCTCCCTTTTAATGGAACTAAAGGTGTCGTAGGATTAAGCCAGTGGATTGAGAAGATTGAGTCGGTATTTCGGATTAGTAAGTGTAAGGAGGAGGATAAAGTAACTTTTTCTATGGCTACTCTTAAAGGTCGTGCGTTGACATGGTGGAATAGGAAAATTGCTTTCATGGGTATTGATGTTGCTAATACTACTCCTTGGGCTGAAATTAAAAAGTGGATGACTTTGGAGTTCTGTCCCCGTAGTGTGATTATACGGTTAGAACAAGAGTTGATTCATTTGAGAATGAAAGGTGTGGACATTGAAGCTACACAAGCCGATTCCATGAGTTGGCCTTGTTGTGTCCTCGATTGGTGGAACCCGAAGAGATCTGAATTGAACAATACATTAAAGGGTTGACCAAGAATATCAGAGGGGAAGTGACATCATCAAAACCATTGACCATTGATGATGCGGTTTGAATGGCTTACCAACTCATTGGGCAAATAATTCAGTATAGGGAGGATGAAGCACATGCAGGTGAGAAAAGAAAGGGTGATGGCGATCGTGGAGGTCGAGGTGATAATAGGCAGAATTTTAATCGCCGTCAAAACCAAAGAAGGGGAATGAAAATTCTCTTACCAACAACACACCGCGCAATGATGAAAAGTGTCCTAGGTGTGGTAATAAGAGGCATGCTGGTGACTGCTGGAAATGCCAATATTGCGGAAAGCTCGGACACAAAGTAGAAAAGTGTAAGAGGGGAGTTATTTGCTTCAACTGTAATGAAGAGGGTCATAAGAAATCGGATTGCCCCAAGTTGAAAAGGATTGGACCTGGAAGAAACCCCCAGGGTGTTGCCTATAAACTGGAAACGGTTGAGGTTAAGAAAGAGGATCTGAATGTCGTTACTGGTACGTTTTTACTCAACAATCATTATGGTGTTGCTTTATTTGATTCGGGTGCTGATAGGAGCTTTGTATCCACTAAATTTAGTGCCCTTATTGACATTGAACCTGTTGAGATAAATACCAGTTACGAAGTGGAATTGGCTGATGGTAAATTAGTAAAAACTAATAAGATGTTAAAAGGATGCTCTCTAAATCTCTTAAACTATTCCTTTACGATTCATTTGATGTTGATAGAACTAGGTAGTTTCGATATTATTATTGGTATGGATTGGTTATCGTTGAATAATGCTACTATTTTTTATGTGGAGAAAAGAAGGTTAAGATTCCTCTTAGGAATAGGACGTTAGTAATTGATGATAATCGAGGTGAATCCCGTTTGAAAATCGTTTCATGTATTAAAGTCCAAAAGTACATCAGGAACGGTTGCGAGCTATTCTTAGCTCAAGTGACTGAGAATGAGTCTAAGGAGAAACGATTGGAAGATGAACAATTATCTGTGAATTTCCTGAGGTATTTCCTAATGATTTACCTGGACTTCCGCCGATAAGGCAAGTCGAGTTTCGAATCAATCTATTTCCTGGTGCTGCACCGGTGGCACGTGCGCCTTACCGATTAGCACCTTCTGAATTAAACGAATTATCCGAACAACTTAAGGAGTTGTCTGATAAAGGTTTTATTCGACCGAGCTCGTCGCCTTGGGGAGTTCCACTCTTGTTCGTTAAGAAGAAGGATGGATATTGTTGGAAATACGTTTTTACGTATTTAGGAAGATTCGGTCACTCCGACAATAAATTAAGTAGTAGCTCGTAGTCTAGATATATTTATTAAACAAACAAAGTCAAGCCTAGCCTACAACATGTGTAGGCCGGCCCAACATTGTAAGCCCAAGCCCATCACAAGTCTTGGGTATATAAACCCTCTCCTTAGATGGAGAGGGTGTGTGTGTTCTACATTTTTACACATAGTGAAAAATTGTTTTTCTTTCACTTTCTCTCTCTAAGTGTGTGTGTTCTCACCATCTCTCTATCTCTTTCTCTCTCTAAAAACATAAGCAAGATTTACATATCCAACAAATGGTATCAAAAGCCATGGGATGATTGTATTGTTCATGTGTTTGTGTTCTTGATTCATACGCCTATTTTGATCCATTTTTACACGAACCAATTTTTTTTTACGTTTTTGATGGTTTTTTCTTGATACAAATCTTCTACATAGTTGTGGTAGGGATTTGGTATAGTTACTTTGGCTAAAAACACAAAATTTTTGGGTGTTTTGATCATTTTTTGGCTTAAAATCACGAATTCGTTGAGTTTTGTCCGAGAAAAGTGGGAATTATTCCGATCAGGTCATCGGAAAACGGTTTATAGGACATTCCGATCAGTGTAATCGGAATAGGGTTTAGGGATTCCGATTTTGGGTACATTCCGATCAGGTATTCCGATTTGGTATTCCGATTAGGTATTCTGATTAGGTATTCTGATTAGGTATTCCTATTAGGTATTCCGATTAGGTATT